>CM056169.1:8729338-9227466 GCA_029691765.1 Entomobrya proxima
ATGGGCTGAACATTATTATCGGCGCGCTCCACTTTTTGCTTCTAGCTATCTGTCAGTTAGAGCACAGCATACAAAGAAAGAAATACAAGTTTCAGGTGTGGTAGTATCAGGCAGGTGGGGTCTATGTAATTTGGAACAGGGATACTTCCCTTTATCAACTATCATTTTATTCTCTGCTAACACTTTCATTCATATCACACCGTAGTTATCCCACACATCCATCTATGCAAGCTACAAAATGCTTAATAACATGACTATTGACAATATTATCCATTTAGCAGTGAGCCGAAGCTTTCAATAGAAAAATATTTCCACTCTTGACTCTTTTTGCATAGCACCCAAATAATAAGACCTCTAGAACTTGAATGATTTTTCTTATTATATTTATCACCAAGCACTTAAAGTAACGGCAAACTATTCCATGAAAATTGATGTGCCAGCCCTGTATTTTAAGAAAAGGGTACGTTGAAAGAATGCTAAGCTACAAATACTACGCTATAATTAACTTTTGCATGCTTCCTGCTACAGCTTGTCTGTCCATTGCATTATTATTTTAAATTATTTTAAATTATTTTAATGATTGTTAATGAAGCAGTTTCTGTTAAATTCTAAATTTTCATGCTTTTCTTATGTGCATAAAATCAAAAATAAAATATAAACACACATAGACGTATATTAGAATGGTATTTATTGTATGTTATTATTGTATTTGTTGCGTCTCATTTAAATGAAAATTTATATAGGTATAATAAACGAAATATTCATTATATAATATTATTTGAATCCAAGCTCTCAGCAGCAGCAATATTAGGTATTGGAATTAAAGATTCGTATGTAGGATGATGAAACTGTCATTATACATTCACGTGTTCCAAGGAAGTTGGAAAAATCTCCAAATTGTCATCGTCTTGTACCAATTGGAAAAAATATTTTTCATTTTTACGTTTGGGAGCTAAACAAAAAATACGATTAATTACCAAATCAGCAAGTGTATCGGATTAAATGGAATGAATGAATGAATAAAATATACATACACGAAACGGTCTGTTTATCGGTTGAACCTTTGAGCTATTTCCACACACACAAGTGCCAAACAAAGGATGTTTTATGGGCTTGCAAAACCGTGTCGTGTTAACACCAAGAAAAACTGGCCGACACCTGTAGTTTTCAACCGTCAAGTTGCTGTTTTTCGTACTTGGTTTGTAGACCAATCTCTCATTGGAATCTTTCATTGGAATCTTGGTAGTTACACCCACATTAAAGACGTTCAAATCTCCGCTTAAACCATCTCCAAATCCATGATGTTGGGGTTTAATGGTTGATACATCTCTCTTTTTACGTGTTGGTGCTAGCGCAATTAAACACGACACGCTACTGCAAATAAAAGTAAACAGAAGTTACGACAATATATAACAGGTAAATTTAATGCAATCAATTGAAATCAAATACATATTATACCGAGAAACTGCAGAGCCCATTCTTGATCGGCCACTGGCATAACGATACCGTGGAATATTATTCGCTTTCCCATGACATGACATACTTGCCCTTGCAACGGCTTTTCTGTATAACTTATCGCTTGACATACAAGCAGAAGCTTGACATATTATTGCTATTACTAACAACATGCGGATATGAGGCATGTCTTAAATCTTAATAGTGTGCGAGAGAAACAAAATATTATATGTATATTATACAAGATTAATCCTAATCAAGGCAGACTGGTGGGAAAAGACAATATCTAATGACCAGGAAAATAATGATCTGATTTTGTCATCTTGCATGCATCCTGCTTTTATTCGTTTTTTTGTCAGATATCTCCCAGTTACTATTAAACGTTTCAGATCGTAAACATTTAAAACGCAGTACAAAAATAATTTTGACTGGCCAATCATAGCTTGCTTAAATGAAAACGTTTTTTCCTCATATCTATCGTCTTCTGCCTGTTTTGTGTTATTTTCAATGCAAAAAAATGCAATATATCGCATGAGAATATATGAATTTCTTTAATGTATGATCTCATAGTATTCTTACTGTTAACGACAAAGTATCGTTTTGGTCAAATGTGTGAGTATAATTAAAGCACATTAAAAATTTAAGAAAATTCCACATAATATTTAGAAAATGTGTGCAAACTAATTTAGGTGTCATCCACAACATCATTTTATTCGATCACATAATGGTGACGGAATAAAAAATATTTTGTTTTGTGCATAAACCAATCTGACAATTTCCAAATCATCCAAATATTATGAAAAACGTATCAGTTTCTTTTCAAGCGCATGGATATTTGTGCCATATTTTAGGAACAGCCCCTTTTGTCACTCAAGCATTCCCCACGTATACGAATACCTAGGCCGCCACAGTAAATATTTACATGCTTGGATATTACGAGCAACGTATATTAAGATATTACATTCATAACAATTCACGTATTATTAAGTATCGGCAGGATACTTGTCAATACTGTGTTCCTGCCGTCCATATGTGTGTTTATCGATGACTTAGCCGATTATAAACAAACATCAGACACAACAATATTAAATTTCACGTTAATAGATCTGTAAATGTAAGATGTCATCAACGATAAAGTATTTTTACATAGAATATATAGCATGCAACACATGGTTTTAGGTCAATTTTTTACATTGACGACGATAATGTAGTCTACTTTTCAAATTTCGGGTTCTAATGCCCTGATTCAGGCTCTTTTTTCAAGATATAATATCTATGCGTTTTCTCATATGGCCAGTCCAAATTCATACAAATACTAAATGTCATTGCGCTGCTACATATTTATTTGCATGTCAATAGGTCATATGTCAGAGCGATTAAAAAACTTTTTAGAATGTGGCCCATAGCATGCGACACATGATTTTAGGTCATTTGTTTACCAGCATTACGAACGAACAGCCGGTCCGCTAAAATTCGTGCTTTACGGGCCTGGTTCATGACCTTAACTACTAGATTCAACAGTTTTTCAATTATACACTATAAAATACATAATTTAAGATCAGTTTGTACATTAAATCATATTGTTGAAGTTTGGGGTTTACGCCATTGACGATACTTAACTTTGCTTTCTTAGAGCTTTATTTTGATTGCAGGCAACTAATATGTGAATGTCATTAGTCGTATTTTCCGGAATTTTCCGGATGGAAGGTTCATGATAATACGTTTTCATGGGTATGCACTGACGACAACGTTATGAAAGGCAGAATAGACAACCTTTTTTCTACCTGACCGTATAGACAAACGTTTTTTTTCTGCCGACAAACGATTTTCCTAAATGAATGATCCAGAAATAGGCAGAGACAATCAAATAGGACAGAATGTCGGCAACGTTTCAGCAATGACTTTCATTGTTCCCCTTCAAGAAGAGACACAGTCATTTCATGACCTGATCACGTGCGCATTTGATAAAGGTACAAAACGTTTTTTTCTCATCTAAAAAGCATTATAAGGATGACGAAATCAGTACCTGGAACGAAATCGAAGCAAGGACCCCATTTGAACACATATATATACCCTTGTCTTGACTAGAAACCTTTCTGTCTCTCTGAACACCGTTTCAGTCAAAGTTTGATCGTGCAGATGACAATACAGTGCACTTCATGGAAGTCGAGGTACGTGTAGTTTATTTTGTTAACTCGTGTAAATGGTGACAGCATCAACATCATAACTTGAAAAAAGGTTAGTATCTAATTTGGTTTTTTAAATTTATGAATAGATATGTTTCTGGTTATGTTGCGCTTTTGATCATTTTTATTAAATAGTTGCAGGAATGTTATTTACATTAACGATTAATGTGTATGAATTGTTAATGTTTTATTTTACCACAGGTGCCCTTCATCAACGATTAACAATCGACTCACCAATTCTACTGGATTTGACTGGGATGCGTGCATAAGCAGTCCTTGCGAAAGAAAGAATAGGTAATTAATTCAAGCATCATCAGCTTTTTACTATGTGCCTAAGAACACGATTGTTTATTTTCACATAAATTTATGGTTACAGGTATACGCCAGACCCTCCATGCTTGCAGATGTTCCTTCCGTGTACCACCGCTTGTGGTGACCAATGCCAAAGCCCCAATTTCCCTCCGGGAACACCATATTGGCTGCCACCCCAGGCCCGCCAAAGCCTACATTTCCGGCTCCAGGCGCGCCTCCCGCTCCGGGAACACCATATTGGGTGCCGCCCCCAGGATCATCAACGGTTCGTATATGTTAAGCTACCTAATTAAGTAAAAATTAGTATTAAGAGTACTTTTACATGGGTCCTCAAAATAAGAATAGCTGTTAATTCTATCGAAGAAGATTATTACTAAGTAGATTGCACAATGATATTCATATTCAATGAATGATTTTAATTTTTTAGACTCTTTGCGTCAGACAAAGAGCAACACGATTATAGTATTTTTAACACTGTCAGTAATGACTTGTGTGATGCGCAAATGTGTAATGTAACACAATTGTGGAATTTATTTTAGAAGTTGGTTCATTATTTCTGCAACCTATAAAATTGAAATGAATAGGCATTTTTTCGAATGGTAACACAGTCGATACCTGAAATTACATAGCCTTAGCTTTAACCCTGTTTACTGTTTTTGGGGAAAAAAGAGAAATTTCAACCAGGGCTGATAATTTAAATTAAAAATGAAAATTGATAGGAAAATGTATTTCTACCTATAAAGTTAAATAATACAATGCTACATAAAGATTTTTTAACGACAGTTATGATTAGGTAGAAAAAAAATATTTTTCGAAAGCGTTTGTAACCTGATTAACCGAAACAATGCAATGCAAGATGCTATTTTATTTATCACAAGTGCAGAATAATATGACAGAATACACAGCAGGCATGTAGGCGCATTTTTGGCAAAAATATGAATTTGGAAATAGTGTGTAATGCATTTTTATTAAGAAAAGTTTGATTACGTTCACTTTTCATTTACTATGGCTAAAAATTTGTTTGTCATTATTATGATAACCGTCTGAGAGATAAAGTGATTAGTTTTAGATGTAGTGCATTTAGTAGTTAAGAGAAGATTTTGCTCTTTAACGATTTTAGTGATATTTCCGATTAATCATTAGAGTAAACATTATTATTTTGTTTCGTGTCACGGTCATAAATTTATAAAAGGTAATTTATAGATGGCATGAACTACTTTCATACTTACTGCTAAAACAAACTAATATTGAAATTTCTACGGGCTTGTTTATGGATGGTTCTTTGATATTAATTCACAATAAGTACATGCATTTACCTGTGCACACAACATAACGTGACTCTGAATATAATATGATAATTTTTGCGGATTTTAGCATTTTCATGTGGTTATGCATACCGATGATAATTTCTTTTACGGTCACGTGTTTTATATTTTTTACGTATATATCGCAATGACATTTAGGCCTCATTCAGAATTTGCACTTTTTACACATTCAAACACAAAGAAGTGTAAAAGTAGATGATTAGAAACACGCACATGTAAGAGTTTATAAATTTATAATAATTTAGCCAAATTCAAATACTCATACAAATATAAATAAATGCAGTTTTGAACAGATGTTTTGATTTGAAGTGCAGAGACTCATCAATGCAATGCTACATGTATAAGTTTTGCATTTAAAAATAGCAAACAGTAGTTATTTTGTGTTTTATAGCAAATATTCTATGAGGATATTTGCATTTAGTGGCCGTGATGATGATACATTTCTTGTTAAAGTGCTTGATGAAAGAAAATTGTCTAGAGTTTCAATCATGATTGCATTGAAAAAAATATGTGTAATTTATAGATCGCTCAAAATATGTAAGCCATCAGAAAAGGCATTCAATACTTGATTTAGATATGCTACTTAGATGTGCTTCACGTATACGCATGGGTGGATGCATTTAAAAAATTTTATGGCACTTTCAGTACATTCCAATTTTAGTATTTTTAATATATCAACTTTTGTCAAACCAACGCTAGGAGTTATTTCCAATTGAAATTGAAGTATTGCACACGCCTTTTTAGAAATTTGCTTTGAAGGAACATGCAAGATTGCCATGCATCCAAACAATAAGTATAAAGACGAAGAAAGGGGACAAAATATTCGTTTTATTGTACATTGTACGCTTTTAATATTTGCTAGTATGACTACAATGTATGTAGGATTACACCATTTTTAGATTCGCTATTATTTAATATAAAGCATTAGTATGAAAATGTTTTAGAACATTAAAATGTTCGTTAGTTTTACGGCTATCAGGTGAACTGCTTTAATTTTTTTGGTTTTCATGAGAAATTGTTTTATTAATGCTTCTTTGAAACGTAAATAGCATGGTTTACTATGTTTATGACATCTGTCGAGTTGAGATGCAAGTGCATCTGTAATAAATAGCAATTTGTAACTCAAGTTGTACACGTAGTATTTAAAGATTTAGAATGGCTTGTCATGTATTTATTTTGTAAAATTTGTAGCTCAAGACATGAATTGCGATCTTTTCAAGTTTACATATTATATGGCGTAGGTAGTATTATATGCTGCTATTATTAACTGATAATAACTGATTATGGAAATGGTATTGTGTATTGTACACACAATTTAACCTTTCAATAGCCAGATTCATGATAAATATATATTAGCGACTTTAAAGCATATTTTCCGTTATGAAAACTAATATGTACCTAGTTTTCATTCTGGTTATTTTGTAAATTTCTGAGAGGTTCGTGTCTGTCTTGTTTAAACTTTTAATTAAACACAACCTTCTCATAATTACTAGACACAAACATTAATCACTACAATATTTCTACGCAGGGTAAAATTAGAGACATTCATTATTTAATATAATTATATCGGGAGCCAGTGCTGCTTCAATATATGCAGTTTAATGGAAGAATTCGTTTACTGTATTGATAAACCATAACAAACTGAAAGGAATGATTGCCAATGCATGAAGAAAGAATGCTGGTTTAACAATTTATAAATTAGCTAGATTTTAACAGAAAATTATTTTAAATATAAATTATCATGTGCAGATCTGGTTTTCAAATTTTTTATTATGATATGTTATGTGCGTGAATTTGGTTGTTTTCAAGCTAGGAACTCATTGTTTTAGCACATAATTTGAACTTTGCAGTATTTCAATGTATGAATATTGCATAATTATATAAAAAGTTATATTAAACCCAAAATGCATTGAGTCGATTCCCGTTTCCTTCACTCCGACTGTACCGAAAAACATTATTTTTGCAAGCTTGTAACGTGAGAACGATGCTCAGTGAGCATGCAGCATTTCAAATTTCTGTTCCCAGTTCTTGGCCTAATTTGTTTGTGACTGGCATTGATTATTATTTATGAGAATTAGAGTTGAAATCTCGAAGTAGATCGAAACATTTTCAATTTAATACGATCGAAATGAACAAATATATATTTTAAGCATATGCCTCTTGAACATCTAGTTCGTGTACCATTGGAATCATGTGAGAATTACATGTTCTCGTACGTTTAAATGATTGATAGGATTATTGGAGATGTCAGTCCAAAATAATTATTTAAAAAGTAAAAATCAAGGATTGTGCTCATAAGGGAAAGTCGTTCAAAATGTTAATTATATCAGTATTTTTTTATCTTGACTCTGTCAATTTAAGAACTTTCTGACATAATTAGACATGTTACATTGGTTTGCCACTGATTCTATTTCTAAGTTGCATAACGGTTCGAAATTACACTAATACAAAAAGTGTGTCGAGCGCGGTTTCATTCATAATATTGTTTATTTACCTTTCCTCTTCTTATCAATCTAAGATAGCGATAGAATAATTTGGTTCCGAAAAAAATTGTTCTGAAAGGCAATAGCCAATTCATTGTGAGAATTCTCAAACTTGCAGTTATTTATCAACATTATACACCATTTATAGTAGCCAGCGAATTTTTAATCAATTTATTTACTTATTTATTACAGCATTTAATGTGCAAATGTTGTAGTTTTATTAAAACAAAATAGACATAAGGACATAGAATCCAAATAATTTTACCTACAGTTGTGGATTTCGTCTATAGTAGAAATTTAATATTACCTGGAGTAGCTGCTGCATCTACTGGAAATGTCAATTTTCAATCTAGTCGGATAGTTTAAATCATTAGTTTGAAATAACATCGTGGAGTTAAGTATATCCATTTTACAAATATTCAAACACCTTGTTGCGATGTTTGCACTAGTACTATAATTTTTAATAGTAAACTAGTACTGCTAAACAACACTATGAAACGCAATGTAAGCAATGCAATGTAAGCATTGATACGTAAGTTTGACTTAATTTGCAAATATTTAGTAATTTAGTAATTATAAGAGTCTATTGACATTTCTTCAGTAGACACGGCAAATAATACAACAACACTTGTCATAATTTTTTGGCTAAATGTGAAAATTTTTGCAATTTGCAGTAATGTGTTCATGATTCAAATATACTTTTCATCATGTGTACTTTTTTTCTGATATGTATAACACGGATTAATGCTACTACTCGACAGTTAAATTGATATTTGAATATTGCTTATGATATTAGAGAGCTGAAATCTCAATGTAGAGATTCCACTGTAACCACTGCAAAACAGTATTATGATTAAAATTTTCTTCTGGATAATGTTATGCTTGATTAAACTGACGTTCAAGTGCCAAATTTGCAGTATAATAAGGACAATAATTAATAAATTTTATAGGAATAGCGTTCCGTTCATAATGTACATGAAACGGAAACATCACATTTGTTGAAAATATAATACGTGGCATAAAAAAATAATTATAATGAAATTCATATTTGCTGATGTTAGGGAATGTAATTCATTATTACATTCATATTCATATGTAATTATTACAAACAACGGCAAAAAAACACAAGTAATATATTTTATTTGTTCAGATGCATGAAGAAATTGCAACGATTCTGGACTTGATTGCAACTGTTGGTAGTCAACTCTGTAAATTATGACTATAAATTTTAGATCATGCGTGTCATAATGTAGCTGGATAGATATCTTAATAGGAGTGATTATAAACAGGTATAATGATTTGTATAATGTTATTAGATGACTTTCCCAACCACAAAGTTCACCTTTATGCGTAATACTCCCATATTACAAGCGGTATGTAAATCCAAACATTAGACAACATCGTCAGTTGGATTAGGTAGGTAAAACCAAACCATAAAAATTTGCATCTTTGCAGTTTTGGCATATTTCGTTTGATCTTTCACATTTATTTAACTATCCCGTTTAAATGCAATGTAAGCATTGATACTTAATTTTGACTTGTTTGCAAATAGTTAGTAATTTTTTAGTAATATTTGAATATTCTAGTTTGATATAGATAATGCAATTTGCAAATCCTGTTCTACATGGCTGATTTGTGAAACCACGATAGCTTTAAATTATTGATAACGGGGCTCCACGACCTGCAGCTTTCAATTTCTGTTCTAATTTTTGGGCGAAACGTTTACAATTTCATACGATAATAAAATTTATATCGAAATATATATTTTAAGCATATGCCTCTTGAACATCTAGTTCGTGCACCATTGGAATCATGCGAGAATTACATGTTCTCGTACGTTTACATGATTGATAGGATTACGCATCTCAAAGTGGAGGTGTCAGTCCAAAATTTCATAATTATTTAAATAGTAAAAATCAAAGGATGTGCTCATAAAGGAAAGTCGTTTAAAATGTTAATTATAGCAGTATTTTTTTGTCTTGACTCTGTCAAATCAAGAACTTTCTGACATAATTAGACGTGTTAAATTAGTTTGCGTCTGATTCTATTTCTAAGTTGCATAATAATTCGAAATTACACTAATCCAAAAAAGTCTGTCGAGTGTTGTTTCATGATTATAAATATTGATTACTTGCTTTTTCTCTTCTTATCGATAATGAGATTAATTCAATGATTTAGTTCCGAAAAATGTTCTGAAATGCAATAGCCAATTCATTTGGATAGTTCTCAAGCTTGTCTCTTAACTTTATACACCATTTGTGATCATCAGTTATGGTAGCCAGCAAATTTTTAATCAATTTATTTACTTATTTAATACAGCATTATATGTACAAATGTTGTAGTTTTATTACAATGAAATAGACATAAGTACATAGAATCCAAATAATGTTACATATAGTTGTGGATTTCGTCTAAAGTAGAAATTTTCATATATTACCTGGAGTGAATCCACTGGAAATGTCAATTTTCAATCTAACCGGATAGTTTAAATCATTTGTTTGAATTAACACCGTGGATCATGAGTTAAGTATAGCCATTTTACAAATATTCAAACACCTTGTTGCGATGTGTGCACTAGTATTTGAATTTTTTATATTAAACTAGTACTGCCAAACATCACTATGAAACGATAAACTATACTAACCTCTAAAAACTATGATTATAAATTTTAATCCATATTGCAAATCTTTAAAATCACAAACTATCGGCATGAGCTGTCAAGGGACAGCATAATTTGAATTAAAAATATATTCCGAAATCGAAAATCTAATTCGGTTTACGGTTGAATAAATCCCTTACAAGCATACAAGAATGATTATACTACTAGGAATTTAATCATAACTTATTAAAAAATTATATCCACAGTGAGATGTTTCCCTGTTGCATTGGAGTATTGCAGAAATTGCCCTACAATCATTTCTATTTTCTTACAATACTTAGTGCTTATCAATGTGAAGGTGCACTATAATTATTTTTATAGCATTACACATTGATATCATGACTACACAAACTTCATGACTACGACAAAATAAGTTTATTTCCAGTATCCAGTTGATGAACTTATATCGCTGCGTCTTCAAAATTTGCAATTTGCAAAAGCCTGATTTTAAGTGCATGCATTATGTGCCATTGACACTATAGTGCAAATAAGAGGTTGGAACAAACTGATAAATTCTAGTTCTACGCATCTATTCAATACATGACCAAATGTACAGGGCTTGTATTAATAAGCATAATCCATAATCTAAAAAATTACGTACCGTATGAACAAATAAACATTAAATATTGAATAACAGGATGTTGCTCTAATCGAGAAACAGGCCGGTTTCTGATAATCACAATTGCAACAGTCGATGTGACTAGATTGTGCTATCTATTTGCAGTAAAACGTTTCTTATTTAAAAAAAATGATCACCTTTCCAATCAAAGTTTTCGAACAAACTGTAAAGCAGTATTCTCAAGTAATCATGAATTATTTTAAAATGCCCTTCATGCACATGTTCATGTTGTTTCATGTTCATCTAGTTATATAGCTAAATCGTAGAATAAAACTGGATTGCATTTTAGTTCTAAGCAATCCAGTTCATTTTGGGCAATCTGATGCGTTTCAAGAATGGTCCATTTAAAACTTTTTTTATGTATGATACGAAGTTTTAAAGAACATTCATTGATTGAATGTCGTTAAAATATTCTGGATAATATTATACTCGGGCGAACTGAGGTTCTTGTGCCAAATTCGCAGTAGATTATGCACAATAATTGACATAAAGAACTTACATAAGAATAGCGTTCCATTCATAATGTACTTGGATGGAAGTGTCACATTTGGTGAAAATATAATACCTGGCATAAAAATAATTACCATGAAATTCATATTTGATGATGTTAGGGAAAACATATGATGCGTTTATTGCAATTTATACATAAAGCTACAAGAAATCCACGTAATATGTTTTATTACTTCCGGCGCATGAAGAAATTGAAAGGCTGTTGGGTTAAATGTACCTTTTGGTAGTCACTTGTTAGCTTTATTGGCTTTGATTCAAAGTTAGATAAAGCTACGCAGACGGTAACTAAACAGAGATGTCAATATAAGCGGCTATAAACAGATATAAGGACTGAGAAAATTTATTATATGATTTTTCCCAACGAAAAGGTTCAAAATTACAAACAAAGAAAATCCAAACATTAAATCAAACCGTCAGTTGGATTAGGTTGGTAAATCAGTGCATTTTTGGCATATTTCGCTTGGTCTTCTACATTTTATAAATTATCCCGTGTAAATGCAATGTAACCATTGATACGTAAGTTTGACTTAATTTGCAAATATTTAGTAATACTTTAGTAGCATTCATAGTTTCTAAAAAACCCGAGTTTAGCCATAAAATAAAACCGAGTTTTCTTTTAAAAATCCTTTCTAAACTCCGAATTTAGATTTAGAAGAGCAAACAAGCTGGAGTTATTTGAAATATATTAGTTTCTGGCAAACTTCGAATCTTAGAGACTCCTGAAAACCCACTGTAACAACTGTGAAATTCGGATGATGAAAAAATATTTATGAATTGATTATTGAGATGTCTGGAGTGAATTTAACAAAATTGTTTAACAAAATTAAAATAAAAACAATTTAACATCTAGGTATAGTCATAAAATTAGCTGATTAATTTTCTGTATAAATAGCAGTAAGCAGCTAGATACAGTATGTCGAGATTTACAGCAGATCTATTTACTAGCAATTATTAAATCACTTTGTACATCTAAAATTTAAGACTTTGCTTGTCATATACTTGTATGAAGTGGAGGTTTACAAATATTAACCAGAAAGTCAGAAGAATGTTTTGTTGATAAATTTAGCTATATTAGTTAGTATGAATACAATGTGCGTATCATGCTTGACCTCAAAAAATTTATTATTGACAAATATGCCAGGTAGTCGCAACCACAATACACTGAGTACAGCGCGTTAATAAGGAACATGTAGATTTTTTCTCTATCCTCTGCAAGTCTTTGCACCGGCGGCGAGGCGAGAAGAGTACGTTGACAATTGTTGAGTAGACACGGAAAATAATACAGCAACATATTAACAAAATGTTTCTATGAAACGCTGCTTTAATATTTTAAGACAATAACTTTAAATAATTTACTGTCATAATTTTCTGGCTAAAGATGAAAATTTAGCAATATGCAGTAATGCGTAGAAGATTCATGATATGCTTTGCATCATGTGTATTTTTTTGTGATAAATATAACACGGATTAATGCTACTACTAGACAGTTAAATTGATATTTGAATATTACTTATGATATTAGAGAGCTGAAATCTCAATGTAGAGATAGCAATTTTAATTTGAACATGATAAGAACATTTACCAGGAATGAACGTATTTTAAACAGCTGCTTCGTGAACATCTAGTTCGTAAATCATTGTTTCATGAGTGAACTACAAATCTTCTTTTGATTGGTATATTGGTTTGATATGATTAAATACTTCAACGTGGAGATACCTATTCACAGACTTTTTATGCTCTGCTGCTTACATTTCTAAACGTTTGATATCAACAAGAGTGAATATACCTCTAGGTACATTATGTTGAGTAAATTACAGTAGCAATAGCGTTTTAGACATTTGTTCTATTCAACTATTAAATGTATCACCAAATGCTATAATATTTAATATTTGCTAGAAAAATTGGCAAATTACATCTGATGATCTACCTATCAAAATGAAAACCGCAAAATATTAGTTTCTGGCAAATTTTGAATTTTTTCTTAGAATTTCCACTGTAACCACTGCAAAATCAGTATAATGAAAAATTATTTACGAATGAAATATTGTGAATTCAATAGTGAAATTCAGTAGAGCAAATTAAAATATTCATGAAACTTTATAAGAAAAGCGCTCCGTTCATAATGTACATGAAACGGAAACATCACATTATTTGAAAATATAATACATGCTATATAAATAATTACAATGGAATTCATATTTGCTGATACTAGGGAAAGCACATACGTATTTACTACAATTGCAAACATCTGCAAAAATACAAGTAATATAGGTTTATATGTTTTATTCGTTCCGGTGCACGAAGAAAGTCTTGTGGTCTCGATATACTTTATATGTTAGATCATGCTTGTCAGAATGTAGCTGGACAGCGACTATAATCAGATATAATGATTTGTATAAAGTTATTAGACGACTTTACCCAACCACAAAGTTCACCTTTAATGCGTGATACTCCCATATTACAAGCTGTAAATCCAAGCATTAAACAATATCGTCAGTTGGATTAGGTAGATAAAACCATAAAAATTTGCATATTTGCAGTTTTGGCATATTTCGCTTGATATTTCACATTTATTTAACTATCCCGTTTAAATGCAATGTAAGCATTGATACTTAATTTTGACTTGTTTGCAAATATTTAGTAATTTTTTAGTAACATTTTAATATTCTAGTTTGATACAGATAATGTAATTGGTCAATCCTGTTCTACATGGCTGATTTGTTAAACCACAATAGCTTTAAATTATTGATAACGGGGCTCTACGACCTGCAGCTTTCAATTTCTGTTTTAATTTTTAGAAACATTTTCAATTTAATACGAAAAGAAAATTTATATCGAAATATATATTTTAAGCATATGCCTCTTGAACATCTAGTTCATATACAATTGGAGTCATGCGAGAATTACTTGTTCTCGTACGTTTACATGATTGATAGGATTAAACATTTCAAAGTAGAGATGTCAGTCAAAAATTTCATAAATATTTACGCATGATAAATCAAAGGTTGTGCCTATACAGCGAAAAGTTGTTTAAAATGTTAATTACAGCAGTATTTTTTATATTGCCTCTGTCCATTCAAGAACTTGCTGACATCATTAGAAGCATGATTCGTTTACTAAGTTGCATTGTAGTTCGAAATTACACTAATCCAAAATGGTGTATCAATTGTTGTTTCATGAAGATAAAAATTGATTATTTGCTTTTTTTCTTCTTATCAATCATGATAGCAATTCGATAATTTAGTTCCGAAAAAAAGGTTCTGAAAGGCAATAGCCAGTTCATTGTGAGAATTCTCAAACTTTTTGTCTAGTGATTATCATTTATAGTAACCAGCAAATTTTTAATCAAGTTATTTATTTAATTTGGCATTTAATGTACAAGTGTCGTATTTATATTATAACGAAATAAATATAGTCGTGATCAGAGCAACCCGCATATTTCCAATCAAGGGTAATAGAATCAGAATATACACGTCAAGAATTAAGTGAATCCAAGAAATGTTACTTATAGTGGTGGATTTTGTATAAAGTAGAAAATAGTAAATCTGAATGGTAAATGTGTGAAAGCCTAGGTATAAAAGGCGTATACTAGAAATGGAGTTTAGTTTAAAGTAGTTTCAATTAACAAATTATAACAACAGTTGGATGTTTCCCGATTGAACTGCAGCATTACAGAAATTGCAATACAATCATTTCTTTTTTCTTATACAAGATAAATAAAACCTGATTTTAGGTGCATGCATTATCTGCCATTTACAGTCTAGTGAAGATTAGGAGTTGGCAAACGTGTTGTAACAAACTGACAAATTGAAAATGTATACAATGTAGTCAGTTCTAATTTTATTATATTACTTTACTTTTTACTATTCAGTCACCATTCATTATAAACTATATCCGCAATTTGCATCGGCTTATATGCAAATTAATTACTATTCAAATTTATTTAATTTAATTTAAATGACTTTTTTATATCCATTATATATTTAATGCATTTCATTGCATAAGTTCTCCTTAACCGTTTTTATGATAATAGTTGACAAACAAAAAAGGTGTTTCAGAAGTGAATCAAAAAGGATATATATGATTAGATTAATGCAAAAAATAAGGTTATTGTTTGAAAATTGACAGAAACTGGTGGCAGAATCTATGCAATACATAAACGAAATGAAGTCATGTTGGCTAATAGATTACAATACTTAATTCAAAATGTATCGGAATTGAGTATTCCTTGTTGTAATGTCAATATCTTAATTATATCTGTCCTGATATCAAAAAATTTCATAGTGCATATAGAGGTTTTTCTGGCAATATATGTTGTTGGAAATAATGTTTACCTACTAAAACACGGCACATTTACATCTACATTTATTCTCATATTTATCTTTTCCAATTTTAGTCAGGCCAAAAGTAACTCTTGAATCTTGGATGCATGTTAGCATGGCTTATTATGTAGATTTCATCCAGTCAAAGAAACGCCTAATGAATTAAAACTATAATTTGTACTATTCAATGTTCAGGTGAATTCTTCTTTAATTAATGTATGTATAATGTACGTACATGATATGATCAATTAAAAAGTTCAAGTTCCTTTTTAAAAAGAACGGCTTAGAGGAAATGTTATACAGAACTAAAGAAGTAGTCAGTTTGCAAAACAGTTTAAATACACATGTTTATATTACGAAGAAGGTTACGGTTTTTTTTGAAAATTAGTATGCATTGCTTTATTTATCTACAAACACACGTCAAATTTTTATACATAGGGAGTTTTATACATATAAATATGTATTCTTCTTCTTTATTTTTTAGTTTGAAAAAAGTATGGATTTTTATGTTTTTATTCAGTAAACAATACTACCATTCCACTTGGTTATACATTTCATGTGACTTATAGTTATGTTCTTAAATAGCAATGAATTATTTCCTGCTTGTAAAGCGCTAACATGATATAGAGTGGGAAGATTAATGAACGATTCACAACGTATCTGAAAATGACAATTAATAGGGAATGGCTATATACAGGTATAAATAGTTATTCATATAAATGTATTTTAACTTATATTTTATCTTGCAATGGTAATCGATGAATATTGCTCTGAATTATCTATATCGTTAAATTGTAAGAGTTAAAGGAGTAATCACCGTTTTTTTAAATTGCATGACAATTTTACGAATACCGCAAAATTTGCAGGCTTAGGAATATTAGCCAGGAAGTACTGTCTTTTCAAATTTACATATCAATAAAATTGCTGACTTATTTTGTTGATGATTTTAGTTATATCTTTTAGCATTAGTACAATGTAAGTACAATACCACAAGTTTAAATGCTTTTTATTACTAGCAAATATGCCATAGCTAACCATTAAATAGCATGAGTGACGAGGTGATATTTTTTGAGCTTATCTATCTCTCAAGTTTAGTAGTCATAATATTAAAGGCTTATACGAAAAGATTCAGTTGATATTTGTATTGATGTAATCGTAGGCTTAGTAATATTAACCAGACAGTAGGGTCTTTTCAAATTTACATAGCAGTAAGCGTGCTGACTTATTTTGCTAATGAGTTTAGTTATATCTTTTAGCATTAGTACAATGTAAGTACCATGCTTGATCTTAAATTTTTTTATTACAGTAAAATATACCAGTCACAAATACAATAAACTTAGTACAAAGTCATGATAGGGAATTTGCAGATTTTCTAGCGCCTTCCAGTCTGTAAAGTTGTTCTAATTATAATAGTAATAGGTTATACGATTGTCAGTTGTCATATTGACAAAATGTTAATATGAAACGTTGTCAATGTTATGATTTTTTAATAAAAACATTTGTATTGTTATCATACCATACCATTTTTTGGGCCCGATTTTTTGTGACTCATATTGAATATTAATTTTGATATTAGAAATAACATTTCAAAGTACAAATGTCAAAACATTTTAGTTTAAAACATCAAAAGAAAATTTGTACAGGAATGAACGGATACATATTTTTTAACAGATGCTCCGTGAATTTGTTTGTTGGTTTGAGTAGATCTAATCAAGCACGGAATGAAATTATTGTTAAAACTGGCATTGCCTTTTACCGGAAAACAGAATATTTTGTAGAATCATAATTTAAAATAAATTTTGCTTATAATAATATATTGACTCATCCAATGCAAGAAGTTTCGGGTATCAGTTTGAATTATTATAGGTTACATATACATTTCTAATATGATATTTCATATTATATACATCATTACTTGATTACATAATTGATATTGTTAGATTCTCTTCTCAAAACAACAACATACAAAAAAATTAGTTTACAGAAAGGAATTTCATGATTATTGAGTAATTTCTTTTTTTGAATAATATATATAGGTCGTTCCATAAATTTGAAATCATTTGTCAATTTTACTGAATTTCAAGAATGCTTATTCATATGCATAGTCAACATTTTTATTATGCCTATTACAGCATTAAATGTACAAATGTTGTATTTTATATTTATTGTCATTGCATGATGGAAGCAACCCCATTCATTCTCATATAGGATAATAAAATATACAATCAGAAAGTATATGCAGAAAAGTGAAAATTGAGCGAGTCCAACCAATATTGAGCTATAAAAAAGTAGATCTCGTATGCCAAAGATAGATGCTTGATATATCGGCTTAAATATAAAATGCATCTGTTGAAAATGCAATGAAATTGAAATATCCAAACCTGCAAGGGCTATCATAGTACGCACTGATACTTGAATTTTGACTTTATAGGTACTAAAAATTATGATTATTTTAATTCGTAATGAGAATTGCTAAAATGACAAGGTATCAGCAGATGCTGTTAGGAGACAATAAGCCAATTGTATTTTAAAGCTGGAACCCATAATCGAAAATATATATCTACACTGCTGAATATTTCAATATTGCATTGTAAATTTGACGAATTTGCATTATAATCATTTCTGTTTCTAACGTTTCAATATCTAGTACATTTCAATGTAGAAATCAATTAAAAAATTTTAAAAATATTATATCATGACATAAACATTATGCATTTGGTGATATTGTTTTGTCTTTATAATTTGCAATTTCAATTTAAATAGCAGAGCTGAGCTGAGCGATGAGCTAGCTGATAGTAAGCTGAGAGATATAACACGGAAAGATATTTTATTACGAATTGATTAGTCATTTTGTGAATCAGCTTTTGTAAAAATGGCCCTTCATGCACATGTGTTATGGTCAATGTCATATGGCATCCTTAGGCACCTTTTCTCAAATTTGCATTACAATATTATTAATGAAGCCAGATTATAAGTGCATGCATTATATGTCAACATTTATTGCTTGCAGAATATAAGTTGGTAAACTTGTTGGAACACAATGATAAGGAATTAGATTAGTTTGATACAGTTTGCTATTTTTGTGATAAATCATGGAGTACATTATTGGCATGAAAAGCATTCATCAAAATATAAACTCTGCTTATTTGCAGATTTACATTTCTAAAGGTTTCAACAAGAGTGGTACATACTGTGATCTAGTGAGCTCTATATGCATTATGTTGAGTCAATTGCAGTAGCAATAGTTTTAAGCAATATTCAGACATTAATTATATTCATTTATTCAATGTATCGCCAAATGTATAGGTCTTGCATTATTAAACACGGTTAACTGATAAATCAAATAATCCAAAAGAGGGGCGATGAAAATTCTCTACTATGCTTTTCAAATACTGAATGGATAAAAAATAGCAAACGTTATCTGAACAAAGATTGAACAAAACGAAATTATACACAACATTAGTTTCTGGCAAATTTTAAATCTTCTTTAGAAACCCCACTAACCACTTGGAAATTCGTAGAAAAATTATTTTAAAATGAAAACGTCCGAGTTAAAGAGTGAAAATTAGCAAAGCAGATTATAGCGACTTTCATGTAGATCACATTAGATTACGATATTTAATTCAGAATGTATCTGGGTTAATTACGTCACCATACTGATTAAATAATAAATACTATGATATTGCTCTAAATCAAGAATCACGTCTGTTCACGATAATTACAAAGGCAGCAATTGTTGTAAATAGATTACCCTATCTATATATCAGTTTGCAGTAAAACGTTTTTTATTTAAAAAAAATAATCAACTTTCTGAATCGTGGTTATTTGTGCAAATTGGGAAAGTTTTAAAATTTGTTATAAAGCAATGTTCTCAAACAATCATGTGTTAAAAAACGTTTGCCGAAATTAGACAAATTTTTATGACCATAACATTGTGCTAGGAGCATGATAATTTTTTGTAGTATGACATGTACAATACTTAATGTTCATCTGGTTATTTAACGCAAATATAGGCTAAAATATGTATATATTTAGGGTTCAATTCATAATGTATATGAATTGAATATTATTTACAAAAATTCAACACAAACTTATTTAATGGTGGGTAAAAAACATAATCGTATATGAATTCTTTGTTTGTTTCTAGATGCATATTTTATTTACAAACAACACTAGCAATTTGAGTCAATTCAAAAATGATCGTTTTTTATATTGTTTTTATGTGATAGTGTCAGTGGTAAATTTTGTTCAAATTTGAACCACAGTTCAAATGCATATCTTTGATTTGCATTGTAGCAGCAAATAAGTTGCATATATGTAAGATACTCATACGAATAATAGTATGCTTGGTTGGATATTTGATAATAAGAAATTAAGAGCTTGTTGTGCACGTATAGAGTTTAAAAATTTTACAAACAGTGTTCCGTTCAAATGTATTGAAGTGGAACCACAGCATTTTATGAAAATTTAATACATGTTATATAAATAATCACCATAAAATTCATAATTGCTAATATTAGGGAAAATGCAATAACATATTTTTTCGAATAATGCAAAAAATAACATGATATATTACTTGCGGCGCATGAAGAAATTTGAATGATTCTGGGCTTGATGGATACTGTTGGTGGTCAACTTTGCAAACTATGACTTTAGATGTTAGATCATGCTTGTCAGAATGTAGCTGGACAAACATGTTAATACTATACTATAAACGGATGTAATGATTTGTACAAAGTTATTAGATGACTTGTTCCAACTACAAAGTAGACCTCCATGCCAAATATTACAAGCTGTAGATAAATCCATAACAATAAACCATGTTGGATGGTCATTTAAAATTTGCATCATTGCGAATGTAGGCAATAATGTAATGAGTTTTATTTTATTACTTTAATTTACTTAATCAGTCGCACATTACTGCAGATATAAAACTCTAATACGGATATAGAAATTATGACTAAAAAAAGTTCTCATTTGAAAATTTGAAACTGCTTCAAATATTCATGTTATAATATATGCAAGAAAGAAATATTCATAAATGATAAATGGTTGGCGTCATGTTGGCTAATTGGTAGATCATAATAGATTATTATACTTGATTCAAAATGTAGCTGAATAAAGTATTCATTTATGTAGCAGACAAAATGCTTAAAAATGTTTATATAGAGCGACGTAAAAGTTGCAAAATTTCATGGCAATAGATGTTGTTTCGAAGTAGTGTTTACTAATTAAAATGCGGCACGTACACAAACACATTCATTGCTATGTTCCCTAATTTTAATCAGACATCCTGTTTAACTATTTTGAGGATATAATGATGCAATTTTTTAAAAAATCATTTTAAAAGTGCTAAAAGTGTTGTATGAGCTGAAAATGTAGTCAGTTTACATAAAATTCTAAAAATTTGTTAACAATATTTGATCTACTCACTTTTGCATTAAAAATCTTGGATCAAAAAAAGGAGGATTATCAAGGCAAAGGCTATTATTTTGTGTCGTTACATTAATTTGTGAAATTATACATAGGCAGAATATGATTTTCTTGTGTGATTTTATATAGCTTGTCATACTTTCAGGTATAATTTCATAAACGAACGAAATATGCATGTTTTATAATGAAGGAACAGTATGAGAATCCTTCTGAATTTGAGAATGCATACTTTTAATAATTAAGTATCACGCGTCAGGTATAATAGGTTTGCAGATAAAGTTAGGTTTAAAATGTACATAAACCGAACTGGTGACGTTTTAAATGGAAATATCCTGACATAATAACGCTGAATATATTTTAAATTAGGTTCTAAATTTTAATGAAAGTGTAAATAGGAAAGAATGGAAGTTAGGTTTTTATTCGTTAAACATATAATTCCATTTAGTTATAAATATCATATGAATATATTATACGTTGAATGTGTCACGAAAGCATTGTTTCCAGCTTTAAATGTTTGACATCATATAGGGTTGATAGATTAATGGAAAAAGCAACTATTCACAATGTAGCTGAATATTGCAATTAATTGAAAATGGTCATGTACAGGTATAAAGAGTTATATAGAATTGTATGTGATGAACTTAGTAACAAAGTATGCGCATGTGCTTTCAATAAGTTGTGTTAATGTAAATACATCTTAGTTGAATAAAAGAATGTTAACTATATTATTTTAATAAAGATCAGATTTATAGATTAATATTTTATAATGTTATCAAATACATAAATTATAAGTTTTCTTTGGTATATATAATTAAAAATAAATACAATACAATCACAATTTGTCCAATCACTGTAATACTCGACTTATTTTTTTATTCATTAATAACAACACAACTAAACGTAGATATTTTGCTTCATATTTTTATTTTATGATTTACACATCTGCTGCTTATATACTCATGCATTTTGTCACTTACATTGCATCAAATCATTATAAAGTTTCCACTAATAAACACATTTTAGTATTGATTGGAAGCTCACGACTATACTTTATATCATTAATTGCAGAATAATCAAAATTACGTACATATTATGAACAAACAACAAAGAACGACGTACGCAATTTGCTCTTGTGAATACTATTAGTTTCAAAAATAGTGTATTATGCTTATTCTACATCAAAAACTCAAAAAGACTGTTTGCATTAACACTCAAAAATAACACAGTAAGAAGAGTATAGTACGTTAATCACAATGTTTCATATCTTGAGTACTTCAGGTAGTAATTAGCAAATTTTTTATTACACAATATTATTCTTACTAAGCAACGATATGCAAATCTACGTAGTTATGAAAAGATATTCTTTTTGATGGTATATTATATTGCTGACAATTTTGAATGCATCATACAATTGAAAAAGATAGAATTCTCTTATGCAGTAAATAAAGGATGCAGCTTATATCTAGAAATAAATTGAGTAGGTTGAACTTTTCATTTAAAGATTACCAAATACCTATTTGTCAAAGAAATACATACACATAGGTAGACAAATAGATAATTTGAATAAGTCAGCTAGCAATCCAAACCAAATCTCTCTAATAATAACAATTCAACAGCAAAACACTCATTTCATTTAAAGCAAATATTGTATAACCATCTTAGTAAAATCAGAGTAAAATGTTACAAATCATAGGGAAATATAACTTGACAATTAAATCAAAATTTAATCCATAGCAAATAACTCAGAATTACAAAGAGATTAAATTATAATTAAAATCTACTACTTTTTCAAAGTTTAAAACAACATTCTACATAATATCAACCTTTATTTAAATTTAACCTGAATATGAATTTTATAATTTAAACTGAACCAAACGAGTTTAACCATAGCGAGTTTTTTGTCGTTGAAACTATTGGGCTAATATAATTACCACCAGTATTACATTGTGCTGACTTTGACGAGGCTGTTAACTTCAAAACCTTCTTAACTTATATCTTTTAGTTTCGGCGACCATTCCATAAACATCCAGCATTTCAGTTTGATTGATAATATTACATTGCTTTAAAATGACAACCACTCAAAAATGCTTGAACGCGTGTAAAACGATTTCTAATACTTATATTTGGATTTTGCAAACTAAGCTAAGCAACTAAGCACGAAAGCAAGCAAGGTGACAAATAAATAGCAGTGAGCTAACAGACTTTGTGGATTACCGTCTTTTTTTGTTATGATTTTTCGTAATCGTGCTCAATTACTTGCAAGTGTCACTACTAATACTACTTTAGGTCAGGTTTTTCCATGAACATGTGTAAAGTACTTGCTATTAAATTATAAACATGCTGGATTGCGACATTTATGCAAAATTGTACAGTAAAAACCGATAAACCGTCAACTTGACAAATGAATGCTGTCATTACTTTGTAGATTTGGATTTTATGTTGGTGGTAAATAGTTTGAACTAAAAAAGTATGATGAATGATTATGATGAATATACATCGGAGCCAACGACTTGATAGTAAAATTTTGCAAAAGCACATGCACCAGTGAACACATTTAGATCTATAGATATAAACATAGGTGGTAGTAAATTGGAAGGAGAATAGTTATACAAAAATATCTTCTGCAATTTAAAGGCTTAAATAGAAAATCCGGATCTTCTTTCTTGCATGCAATGTGTTTGCAGAGAGAGAACAGAGTCAGTATAAGATAACAGATAAAATAAGATACTAGTTAAGATTACATCTTATTTTTTATATTTTACAGTCACTTTGAACATGAAACGCAATAATTATTTCGCATCATTATCATTCAGCAAGTCCCTGAAAGATATATGTTTAGAAAGTAGTAAAATATTGACTACGTTTGTACGATGAGGTTCATTATCTAAAACTTGACTCGAGTCTATAAATAATTGTTGATTTACAAAGAAACACTAATCACATTAATGTTTCTATACTTGAACTGACTACAAGGGATACCATTAATTTGAATTTATGGTGAAGTAGTAAAATTATTTTCCATTTACTATAGATAGATTAACGCCAAATCTATTTAAATATGCGAACGCAATGTAAGAGGCATTTTATATGTGTAAATATTTTTCACAACTTTTCGGGCTGTTTCCTACACTTCATGTGTTTTAACTGGATTCATAAACTTAAAGAAAGTACTTACTTAAAGTACAGAAACCCAGTAATTCAGCCAATTGACGGGCGAATTCAGTTTGCGGACTCATTACGTGACTGTGACAATGGTAATGGTCGGAGCAGTATGAAACCAAATTCCTTTCTCATAATTGTTCCTCTCTTGTCAGCATTGCTTCACTTATAATTTTTCTAGTTTTCGAAACTGGTGGTACGTGATCTCTTTGTGTCTCTGTTTCAACATTTAAAACAAATTCATTCATGGTTTAATCTACAGAGCTATTATAAACGATTAATATGGGTACTAAAAGAAATTCATTCCTAAACTAAACCATTGGACTCAATAAAAGACTAAAATAGATTATATCAATAGCAACAATACTAAAAGATTACACCTTTTTATCCTGAATGCTTTCTTGAAAAAGCTTTTCTAAATGCTGAGGAGATTTGAAATTTAATCAACAATTGTTGCAATGAATACAATACAAAACAAATCTACTACTACTACTACTAATTTTTTTACATATATTATACATTTAAACTTTAAACATACAATATTAACCAAACTAAGCTTTTTTACTCATATTCCTTTTTTGAAAATTATTGTTACCCACAGGAATATGCTCCGATTACAATGTGTGTGAGATTTGAGATTATAATATAATACTATATAAATAAAATTAAATTCCATATAAAATTAATGTTATTAAATATATTGTACAAATAAACAACAGCAAATTGCAATTTCATTTTCACCTGGAGAAAGCAATCAAGTGAAAAGTGGTTGTGATACATCTACCTGTACTTTTTGATTATCAATCGAGCTATATACACTGCTAAATGGAAAGTCTGCATTTTGTCTCGTCACAGAATTCCGAGTTTTCAAATCCAATTACGCTAAATATGAATTAGTTTGCATATAAAGTATACATCAATTTTGAATGATTAGTGAACAAGCTTTCTGAACACTTGAGTAAAAAGCAACAATTTTAAACCTTATGAAACAAGTGGTCAATGATATTTTTAAAAAATATAATATTTTAAATATTCATAGAACATTAGCACAAACAGAACACTATACTGTACAATGACAAAAAGCATAATCCTTTGGACACAGGCTCGGACAACTGCGTCACTGCTGC
Source organism: Entomobrya proxima (assembly GCA_029691765.1). Lineage (NCBI taxonomy): Eukaryota > Metazoa > Arthropoda > Collembola > Entomobryomorpha > Entomobryidae > Entomobrya > Entomobrya proxima. The sequence continues at coordinate 8,754,929 of CM056169.1, forward strand.
TTTGAATTGTTAAACGGTAAGCAATGGAATATGCATGATTTCCACGTGTAACATAATATAGATCACACATAATATAGATATTAGCAATTTTGGATCGTTAGCAGTGTCGTTAGCAAGCCATTTGTATCAATAAGTATAGTTAGCAAGCAACTGTTCGTTAGCAGTATAGTTAGCAAACCCCATGTGTAGCAAACCATATATGTTCTAGTAATTGCACGCATTCAGAAAGTGGTTATTGTTACCATAGATTGTTATAGAGAAAGATGCATGAAAATAATTTGATATTTATCCAGATAAAATATGAAGTAGTAGTTCATGAGCGTTCGATAATCAAACAATAAATGGCATTCAATGGAACGTTTTACGCATGTAATATAATTTAATAATTTGTCAAGTTTTAATACGTACATACATACCAAATAGAATTTACATGCATAAACTATAATAATTCATCTCAAGTATTGATCAAGTACACCGACAAGTTGATCAAACTGTAGCAAAAGATTAGAGTATATCTGTAAAGTTTATATAGTTTAAATTAAAATCTATTTCTTATGCTGACAACACCCTTCTTCGTGATTATTTGTAATCAGGAAACAACCCTGTTGTTTACATATATAAAAATATACATTTGATACACCTAGTTTGACTAATACAAACTGTCGAATCGATTCACAAAAGAAAAGCATAAAGCCTTTGCAAAAAAACGGTTTTTGCAGTAATTTCTCTAAAGCTCCCTTGAAATCTTGCTTGAATTCTAGGTTAGGATAGTTTTCTTGGATAAACGCATCAAAGATATACTTTACATCTAAAAACATGTTTAAAAGGGCAATAATTTAAACGTTTAATAAATTATAAGATAGTGGTAATAGTTTAGTAATAATGCAAACAACAAACGCACCGAGTCCAGCCATCGTATTCTGCCATGATACGCTATCAACTTCCATTTCTTCTGGCCTGAGAATAAAATCATATAATTTAAATTATGTAAGTAGTATAAGACAACAATAAAGTAATTAAATCACATGCATTTCAAGTACGTACTCATCTTGTCCTGATAATCTGTCCGCTTCTCTCGTTCTGCAAAGAGAGCATGATTCCTTTTCAAATAGAACGCCCGGAAGAGTATTTCTTGCCTCTGCACATGGCATACAAAACGCTTCCAGGTCGATAACAGATTCTTGCGCTTCATTTTCCAATAGATGGATTGCTTGTATAACCACCTCTTCTGTTATATTATATAGCTTCTGGGATGATCTTCCGAGACGCGTCAAGACAAAAAAATTACGTTTCACGATGTTTATCCTCAATTTCCAGCTATGAGAAATCTGTACATAAAAATTAAAATTTAAAAAATTTAAAAGAGTATAAAATAAAATCTATTAAAATTTTTAAACCAAAGTAGACTTACTAAATCCTTTTCATCGTAATACAAACTGGCATGAATTTGTCTCCAACTAGTTATCTCATTTCGGATTTTATTGCAATACACGCAGTTTTCAAAATCATGTAGCTTACAGAAGAACACAACGTCTCTGCAGTAGTAACTATTCCAGTGACCCTGGAGACAGCAAACCAACGACTCTTGAAGAGTTATCCCAATACACGACTCATTATTTATGTATTGAATGGTTCCAATCAACACAGGACCCTTTGAATTCCGGCTGTAGAGTTTAAAAGAGTCCTTATCCACTATCAGGCGACATGGAATGCCAATATTTCGCAATATAGCACGGAGTTTGGCTGTTGGAAATATAAAATATATTAAAAATGAGTAATTATGGATTTTTAACATCATGATGTTATATGCTAGTGTTAATATAAAACACTTACAATATGTAGAACTGACCAGCTCCTTGATTGATTGATGTAATACAGGGAGTACGATTGATATCATTACAATATTTTCCTTATTGTAGCTATCTAGTATATTATCATTATTGAATACTACAAATCTGCCTACGGTAAGTTTATCGCAAAAAGAGCTGTCAATATTTAAACAAAGCGTTCCATTCCTATCAAGCGTGCATGGCAAACCAGTAATTATGTTGAAACGACTGACTAAAAATTGCTGTAGTCTAATTTTAATCATCTGTCTAGACTCTAAAATTTCATTCCCGAATATTTTAACTTTTGCTGACTTCCACTGTGTTAAACCAGTTTGTTTTTCATATGAAAACTTTATTTCGTCGGAGCTTGCTTCTATATCTGATAGTTTTTCTGAATTATCTGAAAGACTGTCTTGACCCAAGCCAATCTCATCAAACTTGTTAGCAGACGTAACAACAAAGTCTTTTAATTTTACTTCTTCACCATTTACTACAGCTAAAATATACTTTGCAGAGACATATTCATAGTTTGAATGATTACCTATTTCTTTTTCAGAGTCTACAATACACACTGACTTTGCCTTTCTATTTAAAGCAGATCCTCCTCCAATGCCTTTCACCTTTCCTAACAAATACGTAGCCATATGCATTAATTTAACATTGTCAATTTTTAGCTCTATCTGCACAGAACACAACTCATTTTTTGTATTCTTATGAATTGTAATTCCGGTATGCAAATAATCACAGCATTCTCCCATGTGTGTTTCTTGTAGGAGCTCCCGCTATTAATACATTAATGAATTTAAATTACATCATTGTTCAATAGTAGAATTTATAAAAAAAATCTGCGAATTTATAATGCTATACTTTATAAATTTATAATATAATGGTTTACCAGGCAATTAAGAGTCCTCGTTGGCTTATTCATCTTGTCGTTTACTACAATAATATCCGGTATAACAACGATATGGCAGTTAGCAATATCCTTCGATATCTGTCCCAACAATCTATAAATTATATCCTCCACTTCACGCTTCTCCTCCGTTTTCAAAGATGGATGCATGAAGAGTCTTCTATTGTTTAGATTTAGTCTGGATTCAAATTTGGTGACAATATCAGGCTTGAGTAGATGATTTTTATATGACCCCGTTTTTGAATTCCCGAGTTCCGTTATATAAGCCTTATTTAGATACACCAGTTCCAAATCTAACATATATTCCAATGATTGATCAGGAATATCAAATTCCTTATCGACGAAAACAACGTGTCCGTTTTTTGGTCTATCACTCATTAAGATACCTGGAATCAAAAGTCGTACATTTACAAACTTTGAATTGCATATAAAGCATAAGGATTAAATACATACAAAATCAGGTTGAATTAAATTTTTATATAATAAATTATATTTATACCTAGTTTTTTACAACTACGTGTTTCAGACTCGTTGAGCGTTCCATTTGCAAGGAAAAACGGGACCACAGCAAACTTTTTCGCTTTGAGTTTTATCAAGTCATCATAAATTTTATCATGAACAGAATCCGCTTGTAGTTTCAATAAAAACGTATTATCATAAATACTGAAGCTTCCTTCACACAATGACAACAGTGCATTGATTTGTGATTCTGTAACTGCAACATGTGGATACGCAACTATTACACGTGGACAGGTCATATTGTCAGTAACGATACCATTATTAAATTCTAAAGTTTTCGTAACTTTGCTCTGCTCAGTGCCACCAAACACGCAAAACGTTGTGCATTTTAAAACCGTAGATTTAATACTTTTTCCATTCCAAGGTATGGCTGCGTTTGCAGATGCGAGTTTCAAAAAAACAGTTTCCCCGAAAATCCTGAAATTGTTAAAAAATATGTATCATGAGTTTATTATTTCACTCAAACTGAAGCAAAACAACCAGTATGTTTTGTTACGTTAGCAAACTTACAGTGCATTAGAATTGGAGCATTTTTCTACATAGAGCCAATCGCTGTTTGCCATTATCATGATGACAGGATTTGAGATACTTGAAATATGATTCTGTATATCTGCAAACGACCCATATTCCGCAAATTCTATCGACCAACCATTTAGAACCTATAAGCAAAAGAATTTAGGAAATTATAACAATTTTAGAATTTAACAATGAAGAATATAACAATTGTAGAATTTAACAATGGAAGAGATCAATGATTACACAAGTGGTAGTTGAAAACAAAAGTCTACGTACTTTCTTTACGTTATTTGCCTTCTGTAGTTTTCCCAGTAAATACACTGGATTTGAAAGTGCAGCTAACATTGCTTGCAGTTTATCTTTATGGACAAACCGATCTAGTCCCCTATCATCCATTATAGAGATTGGTACTAGCAGAGATGAATTGATAGTACTGCTTAATGAATTAACTACTCTCAATGGTGTCTTCAAATAACAGACGAACGTGAATACGTTAAAGAACTACCGGAACAGGCTAAACCAGCCTCAACAGCATGTAACTCAAGCTACCAACAACACTGTCAAGAATTAAGATCAACTGAGATCAAAGTAATTACATAAGATCAGTGAAATGCGTGACGGATTTTCTAAAGTAACATAGAAGCAGCACAGAGCGCATAGTGTTGCACACTACACAGTAAAATAGGCACAGTGTGGATCACATAATATTTTATACGTCATTGTAGTCCGACCTAATTCCTCATTCATATAAAAACATTTTTGATTCATAAAAAGTAAATTATATTTATTAAAATGGTCATAAAGTTTATACGCGATGAAAATGAAAAATCAAGTCAAAGAACCGTAAAGCCATTATTAAATGGATTCATTCAGAACATCAACAATCATGGCAGTTTAAAAGTGACTCCGACGACCAAACAAAATGAAGTTAAAACCGACAATAAGCGTTCAGCAAAGGCTGATAACATGGAAGGGGCGAAAAGGCGTAAAACTGATGACGTGATTGCCAAATATGATTTAAAGGATTTGAACTCATCACACGCATGGCCTACTCTTTCAAAATACATGTTAGCCGAAATATATTTTAAGGTAAAATTCCACACTATGAATAGATTATACTTGGTTAATACTGGTGGGAAAGATATTAATTATATATTTTAATTAGATTGACAACTCAGATTATTTTGCGAGCTACGATGATATTCGTGTAGAGAACAGCTCGGTACTGGATCTTATTCGTCCGAATAAATATATTTCAGATACTGTGCGTACTAGTAAAAATTAAATTTTGTAAATTTTAAAAAAGTAATAACCGTGAACTAGTAACTAAAGACTTATGATGAACTAATAATGATATTTGTAATACATTTTATAGGTCGTCAACGCGTACATGAAACTAATTGGAGATCGATTCTCAAAGAAGGAATGCATTGTCGACAATTTTATGCTTGACTGTTATGAGGCTCACGGAATAAAGATGGCATCTTCCTTCGTTCGTAATGTAAAGTTTATGTCCAGATTTGATCATATTTAATTAACAATTATATAATAATCATCTTCACATAATATTACAGGTGGATATATTTGGTCAGACCCACTTGCTGTTTCCCGTTTTCCAGCAGAAGATTCGCCACTGGACGCTCGTTCAGGTCCTACTAGGTGCAAATTCGTATACATTTAGATGTTTTGACAGCTTATCACCGGACAGTACGCAATCGATAATGGTATATTTTTATTTCTATTTATTACGCAATATTCCCATTAAATTTATTTTATTGTAAATACTAAATATGTTTTAAATTATAGCGAGTCCAAAAGCTAATCGCTGACCTTTGGATATTTATGAAAGGAGAGGAAACTAAAACCCCCGATATGAAAATAGAGAAGGTTCATAAGAAATTTGTAAGTAAACTGATCACAAACTATAATTCAACGTTCATTGCTATAAAACCTTAATTTAACAAAACTTGAAAACTCATATTATTGATACAGGATCTTGATGTACAAAAGGAATCAGACTGCGCCGTCTTTGTGATGATGTCAGCGTATTTCCTTATCAGTTACCAGAAGCCAGTGGTTAAAAACTGTGACATGCTTTACTTCCGAAACAAGATCGCATACGAATTACTGAATGCAAAAATATTGGACCCAAGGACTACATGCTGAATTGCAGAATTATATTTTACAAACATTTACTAAAAATTTAACACTAGCAGTGGTTACACTTGTAGATTTTACCATTAAAACATAAAACAAGCAGGGGCTGTAAACTCTAAACTAATGAAATAATTTTAAGGAAATGGAATAATCTTATATCTATTCTTATTCTATATATTAAAATTTATATGCGTGTTAATCTGACGATGAGCCTCTCTTCTCCATACGTATTCCCTAAAAGACGAATTAAATTCTATGGTTAAATACTGTCACAGCTTTTATAATAATTATCATTTCTTCATACCGTTTTTCCCTTGTCCTGGGATTGTCTACTGCAATAAAAAATTTCACAACTTATTATAATTTATAGATTGTTTGGATGATAAGGATTCTATTGTATTTTACAAACATACAGTGTGTTTAGCGACTTTGAAAAAGCACGAAAGCCACCCTGAAAACAAATTTAAATGTTATCAAAATATAATTTTAGAGTGATTGCGTAGGTTTTAGATTATAGTTACCAGTGGGGCGACTCGATTCCTGGATAATCTGCCTCTTTTGTTAGCAAGGCTTCCGACATTGGATTTACTGAATAGTTTATAGTCCATCGGAGGTTTGTTCTGAGTATCACTTTCATCACTGGAAATGTCAAGCTCAGCGGAAGATGAACTTGGAACGGAAGAATACACGCTGATTGTGCCAGATTCTTCCGAACCTGCTTGTATTGTGCATAGTACCGAACCTTTATCAATCATTCGATTGAGAACATGATCATTGAAATGGTCACAGTGACCAACACAATAACATTTCCCGAAAAGGGGCTCCAGATTGCACCCTGTAATTGATTCAAATTGAATAATATCTTGAGATCATACACATAAGCATCATTGTTAAAACATTCAAGCATTCATAAGCATTATCATTCAAATATCATCTTACCAATAAAAAAACACAGTCTAACAGAAAGAAAAGGAAACGAGGTCCTGGAGATGATGAACGATCCATTTGCATGTTTCTTGAGTACAAATTCCTTAAATCTTGAATGCCGATACTCTCCAGTACCCGATAAGACATTGGAGATTTCGATACTTTCGAACAACAGATTTCTCATTTCACCACCCAGATCACGCATCTCGGCTGCAATTATAAAAAATTTATAGAAAATGGCACAGTAAATTTGGTGTTTATTAGGTGCTTTACTCATACCGATATACTTGTCCATCCGAATAATATAATCTACTCCAAACTCCAGTAATCCAGCCTCCATCTTGGAACTGCAATCACAAACTATAGACCTGTTAGGGAGCTCACAAAATAGAATTTAATTACAGCTTCGCATTGAGTGTGATTGAAAAAGGCATTGAAATAGTAAGAAGTGTCCATGATTGAAATGCGGAAATCAGGTGATCAAACATGAACAAAGAACACCTCCTGTGCATAAAGCTCAAGCATAACCTTAAAATTTAGATGCAACTTTCCAATAACATGTCACCTACATATTATAGATAATTAAATAGTAGCCAATAGCTAACTAAAAGTTTTCAGTACATTGACGTGATTTTCAATAAATTGTAGTTCAAAATTTTAAATAATCTATTAAAATCGGAGCTTGTGGTTTACCATGGACAAGAATCTAACCAAAAATGCTATAAGGGTGCGTACTTTGTCTGCTTCCTTAGTAAAATTTAGGCCGACACCGGAAACTCTATTATATTTAAACTATATTTTAAACTATTAATTTTAGAGAATGATGGATGGTGATAAGGTGGATTTACCAGTGCTACAGCTCATTACTGCAACAGCAAGCAGTCATGAATTTCTCCAATTATCAGACGGTAGTCATCATTTCTCCAGGTTTAGGATTTGTTCTGAGATCACAGAAAGATGTAAAGCACAGCTTGTCAACTATCGACTAGTGTGTATTGAAAACTACCAACTGGAATCGGATGGGACAGAGTAAGAAGAATATATAGTACAATTTTATTTTACTGATATTATAATTTTATATTATAATTTTATAGCATAATTTGTCTAGTATAATTACTATAATTAGTAATATGAAACATTGTGTTTAAAACAGGATGGTGATCATTATACGCAAGATGTCGATTCTAAATATCTTGCTAGATTCAATCATTGGAGTTCCAGAGAGTTGGGAGCGTTTCAAGAAAGATGGTATGCAATGAACATTTGTGCAAACTATTGTAACATCATGCACATAGTTTGATTTTGTGTAAATTTTAATTTCCAGAACTGCGCAGGAAAATGAATTCGATTCGAGTTCCAGTAAATGATATATCTCCATATTATATGAAACGACTTACAATTATCGGGCGTGTGTGTTTTTTGGGACCGGTGGAGGTGATAAGCACGATGGATCGAGATTATCGCATTATGAATTTCCATTTGATGGATTCGTCTTCCACAATAGCGTGCGCAGTGTTTGATGATGTAATCGAGCTTTTCTCAGACAAGATAAAGATAAACGCAATTGTAGAAATGACTGACTTCAAGATTAAGGATGCAAATCTGGCATACTCCAAAACACATCATCTACACGAGCTTGTTCTTTCGAAAAATACAATAATTCACACACCAAACACTGAAGACTGTAAACATATTCCCAAGATAGAATTTACATTTATTGATATTCAACAGATAACAAGCGACCTTATTGATTGTACCATTGGTAAAATTTATGTACTAACAAAACCAGCATATCCTATTTATAACCAAGCGACAATTTATATATCCTATTTATTTTACAATATTACAGATCTTGAAGGCATTATTGAGCAATGCGACAAAGTTGCAGTTGTTGGGACACGTATTGACGGAACTGGCTTATCAAAACGGGATGTCATCATTACGAACGGACTTGGTCATAAAATTAAGCTAACATTATTTGATACACAGGCAGTCAACTTCCCAGAAAACTCGGAAAATTCAAGAATTGTTCTGAAAGGCGTAATTGTTAAAGTTTATGAACACAACGTTATATTACGAGCCTCAAAAACCTCGCTAATACTAATTAGCCCAGAATTTATATAATTTATAACCAAATATTGTACAGTATATTTTAAAACCTCAATTAATTCATATTTTCCATTCGTAAATTAATTCAATTGGCAAATATGGTAAATATAGTAGAATTAAGTAAATAGAATTTAATATGATAAGAACGTGTATATTTTGTTGATAGAATTTACTGGTGATTTCCGTCTGTAATGGCAGGGTTTTTTGGACAGGTCGCTGAGAAAAAGTAGTAAAATAAACAGTATTTAACAAGTTACAAAACCATTGAAATACTGAATTATGAAGTATTTTGTATATTTTATAATGCACTTACGTATATGAACTTTCAAGTGCCATGGTGCAGTAAACTTGTGATGACAATTGCCACACTCGAAACGTTTCTGGAGATGATCTCTATCGTGATGAAAATCTTTGTTTGATTTGGTGGTGAAAACTTTATTGCATCCAGGATACCCACATTTTAATTTGGGAGCTTCATCGAAATGCAATCGAATATGGGTGCCAACATTCTTCCTTACTTTAAACGATTTTCCACAGAAGCAGCAAGTCAGGTTGTTCTTTGATTCTTCAATTTTTTCTGTATAGTCCTCTCGAGTTCCTGGAACTTTTTTCGCTTTTTCTGTCTTTCGTGCCACGGTACTCGAGGACGTGAATAAATTATTTTGAGTAGATTTCTGGATCGTAGTAGTAGATTGTGCTTCTCCAGTGAATTGGCGATGAATCTGCTCAGTTGTTGTTTCAGTGCCTGATGCAGTGGTCACTGACCTTGTCGTAGTTCTTACATCCAAAAATGTACCATTAAACGCTAGAGAAGATGCACCAGAAAGCAGTGATGCAAACGAGGACGCTTGAGTCTCTGTTGATTCATTTATGCTATCCGACTCTACCATAAACCAAATATCAAGCCATAAATTAGAACTATATTAACTATATAACTTAAAAATTAGTCATAATTGAGTGATAAAATTTAAATACCATCCTCGTTTGTGCTATTGTCTGCACATTCTTCAGTAACATCCCCGCCATCACGCACTTCTACAAAAATGAGAAACTTACTTTATTGTTATCTACTCAACACAAATTTAGAATATAATGCACGCACCATCTGCGCCAGGTGGACATGCTGCGGTAAAATTTACTGGGTATTGTAATTCTTCATCTTTCACGGCTCTTGTAGATTGCGACTCTGTAAATTTATAATTCATATAAAACACAATTGAAATTTTGATATAGTAAGAACCATAATAATTATAATTTAATTAATATCAAGTTGGAACTAAGTTTAAATTATAATTGACCTTGAGCTGCAGGAATGTCTTCGTCACTACAATCTTCAACAATAACTCGGCCATATGTAGAACGTGGAGCCTGAGGAACTATGCTTGAATCCTCTTCATCTAAAACAAATTAGATTTTAATATTTCAAGCATCATCATATCGATTTTTAAATTGCTTCATATTTCAAATTGTTTTAAAGATTGCGTGCATTGTACATACCTGCTTGTAAAACAGTAGACTCTACAACATCATCATTCACATCGTCATCCTCGTCATCATAGTTAACCAATTTAAACAAGGCCTTATTTTCTGGAGGTGTTGTTACATGAAGAGTAAAATCAGCATCGCAATGTCTGGTAGAGTTCTCATTGACACAATCTTCCTCGAACGAAGAAACCTCACTCTCTAAAAATGATTAAGAATTAGTAGTGCACCAAAGATGGAAAAAATACATTATAATCCGATTAACTAGGTAATTTACCTTCAGAACTTTCAGAACTTGAGCCTTCCGAATCATCATCTTCCAAAAAATCGTCATCAGAAGGTTCATCTCCCAAAGAATCGTCTTCAGAAGGTTCATCTTCAGAATCATCGTCTTCAGAAGTATCGCATTCAGACATTTCGCCTCCCGAGATCTTCTTATCATGAATCTCTCGGTATTCCCGAAAAAGCGGAACAATCTTAAACATGGGCAGAGGCTTTTGGCACTGACCTAGGAGCAGGGGACAAAATTAGTTATTAGATTATTATTAGTAGTATATTATTAAATGTCTTACAATTAATTTGAGAGAAGAACACAAACCTTACCATCAACACCACCACTCAAATCATCATCTTCAGGGCCATTTATCTGAGGATAATCAGAGCTAGCTGTTTATAAAACAAAAAACATAGAAATTAGAGCTCATTTAAAACTGTTTTGGTGATTGCAAATTTAAAATGCATTAGTTTTAAAAATTGGTTATTATTTATAGAATTTACTACCGTCTTGAGGTTGCTGAGCTGGGGTATGCGATGCTAGAATTTACAAATATATTATAGAACACATTATTTAGCAGTATGTAGAGTAGTAGAAATACAGATTTTATTTTATAATTACTAATCACATACCCAATTGACCATTTGTCCTTCCACTAGTAGTCTTTCCATTCTTGCGCAATTCGCTTTGTCGTCGCTCTATAAATGAAATAAAGTATAATAAAGTAATATTTTGATATTAAACTATCTTAGATATACGTACTTTCCCTGTTTCGAATCCCTTTATTGAAGTGAACTCCTTGGGATATTCCAAATTCTAGAATTTCATCAGCAGGCAAAGCAATCACGTTTACATCTTTCAAATCACTACATCGACAAACGGTCATGTTAATGTCAAAATTCTGGCTGTAGTTGTTACAGGTGAAATTTATCGCCTTAGACAATGAAATCCCTACAAAGTAGTGTAAGATAGATTAGTGCATAAAAGTTATAAAATGATAAAATTTAAAATGCCAACAAGAGCACGCACCAGTATTCAATCCTTCATGGTACGTATCAATTCCTGTTTTAAAAAATATATCAGTTCAATGAGTTTACTTAAATTATTTGTGTGGTATTGAAATTTTAATTGAAATTTTTGTGCACCTGTGATTACGGCGCTTCCAGCCACGTGTTCTACAACAGTAAAGGGAATTCCTAAATCTCTAAAGTAACATGGATGTACAAAAAACTTCCGGTGCTGCGTAACACAACGTGGGACTGCATTCTTGGTGATAACGAAGATGTCCTGGCTTAATTGCTTTCGAATTAGATCACTGTAGTCTCTATGTATCAATAGCCAAATCTTGGATGCCCCAGCGTAATTTATGCTAAGACTATTGACACTCATGTCCTGTAATTAAAGTATATTTTATGATCATCATTATGATTAAAATCTATAACAATAATAAATAAATTTTATCTCTACCCTAACCTCAACATGTAATTCAAAAAAAGAATTGGCTGACGAAATGTAAGTATAGGCTCGGAAAATTCCAGGAGCTCGACTAACTTTCCTAGGAGCATCAGTCTGCAGCTTTGTTTTGACGCTGTCAATCTGCAGCGGAAGCGTTTCCTCGTCTTCCACCGGCAAACTTCGTGTAAGTACGAGGTAAGGCGCGTAGGGACACTTTAAATCTCGCTCAAGTTTATCAAAAAATGTCTGAAAATATTCTATTGCAGAAAGCCCTTCGCTCACAGGCCTGAAATTTTTATAATTAAATATATTTAGTTTTAGAATAAAATATATCTTAATAAAATTTAATGATAAAATATAAATGTCAACAGCGTATCTGTTCTTATATTACTGTTTATTAACTGACATTATGAATTTCTTGAGTCTCATGATCGTGGACAATCGTTTTCGATCTTGGCATCTAAGGTACTTGCGCTCATAGATATACTTGTCGACACGCCTATACGTGTACAGTACAACAGTATGGTCCTTCTTCTTTTGACGCTTTTTAGGGGGCTCATCTTCTTCACTTTCCGGTTTTGCTACCAGCTCGTTGAATTCAGCAGAAGGGTGGTTAATGGTCATTACGTGTTTTATCGTGGGATTGTCAACTGTTTTGTCTATAGGCCAAACTTTGAACACAACGTGGACGAAACCATACTTATTCAATTTGTCGGTAACCTCTTCACTATTGATGACCTCATTAATATCATCACCCTCCTTAAACTCGTAAATAGCACCCGACGTATCAAGCTCTTCAGGCGTTAACTTCAATGGAGTAAAGTCTAAAAACGTATGACCCCTTGACTTTTTCGTTTTTCTTACTCTAGAAGCCATTTTTAATTGACAATAGAATCTAACAAAAAGATGAAAAATAACTTTTATAATATACTTTACTCTTTTGAACTTTACTAATATCAAAAGTTTGCTTGCTTTACTTTACTCAGTTTTTAGGTACAAAACAAGATGAACTCTAGAACAACAACTGACGAGCATAAACTCTCATGAAATGCATAAAAAAATAATATTATAGATGGAGTTTATTTTATGCAAAACATTCAAACACAGGCTTTCATGTCAAAAAGAGTGTGTTGCAGATGAGTAGAAAGATACCCTTGACAGATACTTTGTTTATAAACAACCTTAGCTTTACTCTCCTCAACCACTGATATTTTACTTTGAACATTGTTGTATTTCCAGCAGTAGACGGGTCCTGGATCTGTATCTAGTATATAGGGATATTAAGAAGAATCCAAGAAATATTAGAATTTAGAGAATAAGTAAACCAATAGTGATAAAATAGTCAACCATAAAAATAAATTCTACAGTAAGAAGTAAGTGACTAGTGAAAGCAGCATCAACAGCAGCAGCATAAGCATGACAACTAAGAATCAACTATTAGTTGTAGGCGATATGCAGTTAAAACACGATATACAATATTATGGTATGTAGTTGTAAAATTTAAGAATATTATTATTATTATCATCATTATCGCCAATATTATATTATGACCATGTATTATGCATATTTTATTTAATTTTATTCAGCCGGCATCCTAAAAGAAGCAAAACTGGGACGAGATGAGATGATCGATAAAGGGAAGAAGGAATTTGTCATTTTAAATTCTAAAACTTTTACACCGGAATGCGGGCCAGATATGGAAATAAGGCTCCATCGAAATGGTTCATTAACTGGCACAAAAATGATCAACACAAAGCCCAAGTCGGTTAGGGTATGCCTATACAAAGGTACATAATCAATATGAGTTCAGTCTACTAATCCTAAGCTATGTCCATATACTAATGAATAATAATCAACATATACAGGTTGTGACGAAAATCCATTTTTCGGAGTACCATTTTGCCCCAGCCACAGGCGACTTTTTATTAAAGAATTCCCAGGGTTTCCACTCTCTAGTGAAATTATGGAAGAGGAGGATAATACAGTTCAGTCCCAGGACTTTAGTGGATCCTTGGAAATAATAATATCAAATGTATTGCCATGATCCAATTAAAGTAGTATTACGACTATATATTATGCCTCCAATAATAATAATCCAATAATACCTCTATACTTATGTGAATAGGAGAAGGACTCGATGGGGGAATGCAAAGCTGACCAAAAATCTGTCCAACATGCCAATAATGAGGAGTATGTTTTATAAATTATTCGTTTATTATGTTAAATCATCATTTATCAACATAAAAAATATAACTGGAAATTTAAAATAAACTTTATTTTATTATCACAAATGTCAGTGATGATGATGACTTTGAAATAGAAGGACCATTACCAGCGCAGGTAAGTTACAATAGCGTTTGGAATGTAATCTAGAATATATCACAATTTTCAAAACGTTTGTGTAAATTTTAAATGGTTTTCAATTGTTTAATTATGTAATGTTAAATTAAATTTCAGTTACTAGAGAAAAAGATTGGCAAACAAGGAAATCCGCAAATCAAAGAGAATACAGAGTAAGTCTAATACACAGGCTTATAGCTTACTAGAATGTAATTATAAATTACAAACTATAAATTATAAAAATAATTCCAAAACCATATAAAATATAGGAAAAACCAGGAGATGATGGGCAAGCCAGTAGAGGAAGGAAGGAAACTTATACAACAGAAGTTGCAGTTTCCGAAAATTAATTCCAATAGTGTGAGTAAACTGTTGAAAATGATTTGACAACAATATTGTCTAGTAAAGATTATAAATTTTAAAAATTTACTAATAATGATGCTACATATATTTTACTACATACTTTGGTCATTGCATGATTAATATCTCTTTTAAAGGATGCGATTCCAATGAAAGCAAAACGCTCTGATTCAAAAACATATTCACCAGACTTTAAAGACGAGAAGCCTTCAATTGACCAGCCACCTACTAAGAAAACAAAGTTTTCTGGAAAGCTCCTGTAAGTTTGATGTATGAATTTACGAAACTAGTAATGAAAAATATACAACTCCAGGACATATAATATACATTTTATTTGTCATAGGGCAAAGTTAAAGACAGTAGGAAGCTACCAGCAACTTTAAATGATGAAACAAAATGGAAAAAACTTAATTTTAAAATTTATCTCAGGTATATCAAATTATTATTGCCAATATCTCAAATAATCTTGCATGATCGTTGTAGTTTATAAGCAATAAATTTCTTTGCTAACTAGTCTCTGCTAACGGTTTGCTAACTAGTGTCTGCTAACGGATTGCTAACTAGGGTCTGCTAACGGTTTGCTAACTAGCCTCTGCTAACGGTTTGCTAACTAGGGTCTGCTAACGGTTTGCTATATAGTGTCCGCTAACTAGGGGATGCTAACGGTTTGCTAACTAGGGTCTGCTAACGGTTTGCTATCTAGTGTCTGCTAACGGTTTGCTATCTAGTGTCTGCTAACGGTTTGCTAACTAGGGTCTGCTAACGGTTTACTAACTAGTCTCTGCTGATGGTTTGATATGATCTGCTACATGTTATATGGTGCTTATCAAATGATGGAGTTTCATACAAATTATAATATAAATAAGCTTTCGATTAAAATTTACATGACACAGCATGACAGCCAAGTGACTGTCGCTGTGCGCTGTGACATAGATAGCAACTAAAATTTGAAACAAATGTCGAATTATATTTTTGCTACTTATAATGGCTTGTACATAAGCATGTCCAATCACATTTCAATTTATGAAGGTAAAGTAAAGGTATGTTTAATATAATTTAATTACATTTCATAAATTTTGAAATCTTATAGGCATTTTCACCGGGAAAACTAACGAGAGAGCTTGGCCGTTTATCGAAGCTTATCGTACATTTTAATAAGATTGTTACTACAGAATATTTAAATTTTCTTATATTTATGTAAGATACTTATGTGTACAGATTAAATAAAACGAATGAATTAATTTAATTTTGATTTGTGATTAAATTATAACATTATAGAGCATGATTTACTATCACGTATGCCAGTTTGCTACCACTCAAGCACAAAGTTTGCTAAAGGTTTGCTAACGTATGAAGCGTATCCATTGCTCAGCATATAAGTGAATACACATAGGCAACAAAGTGTTCAAAGGAAAAACCATATGATAAATTCCATAACATACGAATTCCTGCTCAATCACGTTAATTTATTATAATATTCTAAAATTTACTGGATATTGTTTTTGTAGTAGTAAACTTGGTTAGTATATTAATAGGAATACAAAATGGCACGCAACACAACATCGTTCATAATTGCGGACGCACTTTGTCAACGAGACGAGTGTAATTTCAGAACGCTTGATGAGGCCTTTAAAAAGTTATCAGAGTGTGGTGGTACTCTAGATATTGGAAACGGTTGGAAATTGAGTTTTGATTTAGAATTTATAGGGTTTTCATTCCGAAACGATAAATTTATTGAACAGCTCCCCAACGGCATTCAAAAATGCCCTGTGCGACATTGCGACGGTAGTTTTAACGGAGGTTGGTATTGCCAGCACTATCCGTACATTAATAAGCTACCCGAATCTGCTCTGTTTCGTAATCACGTGTATGATAAAGAGGGTAAGCGATTAGATTTTGAAATGATGATTAAATAAAATACAAACAATATGTTATGCTATGATAGATTTTAATGCTAGTATTGTAACTGTAATTTATTGTTATATAGATTTTATCAGACTGAAGAATGAACTAAGCACACGGTTTGGCGGAATTCCTTTCCAGGCGACGAAGAAGGAAGACAGCGTAATGAAGCGTTTAAAGTCAATGAAACGGCCCATTGTCATGAAGGAACTCAATGTAGTCGTTGAATGTACAACTGAAGGTCACGGGGTTAGCATAACTCTTTTAGACACTATGGCTCAATTCATCGTATGTTCTGAAGTTGGTAAGTTACATCAAGTAGTCTATCATGACAAAGGAAGAAATAACTATCGCATTATTACTCATATGAATTCTTGTTTAAATTTAGGCTGTACCCAGATTGCTGTCCATGAGGCTCCATATTGGAAATGCAATCAGCACACAGTGATCAGAGAAAGATTACATCCAAAACGTATGAATTTATGTCTACGGCATTTCATATGGCTAGTTATACTAATTTTTATTTTTTGCATCTAGCCAATTATATAATTTTTATTTTACAGAAACTTCCAAATACAAGGATAAAGGGCTGGAGACTCTAAAGAAATTCATTCAAAATCGTTCCAAGTCAAAGAGCAAGACAGAAAACATGATAAACTTTATAAAGTATTTGCGGAAAAGGGGATCAGCAGGAAGGTGTGTGCACTTTGTGAATAAGTGCAAAATCCGCTTTAGGTTAAGCCAAAACTACATTTTGAGCTATTCTGCAGAAAACGTAAGGATGTAAATTATAAAATGCTTCAATTAACGTTTCGAATTAGTTTAAAATAATCATTTAAATTCTCATTATTCCAAACAGGGATCATTCTTGGAAATCTGCATAGCGTGTGGAGACAGGATAACAACCGCAAAGAAGACCACATTCTGCGAAAAATGCAATGAAAAGAAATGGAAGATTGACAAAAATCAAATATCGAGGGATGTTGATTATGGAGGTACACTGTACAATGAGTCTGAGTAGTTACCAGTACTTATTATCAGCAATGAGCAGCTATCGGATATAGCAATATTATTTTATTACTATATTCTAATGAACGCATATTAGATTATATTACTTTACAGGGTATGCATTAGTAGGTTTATTTATATATCATTAGATTTTAATTGTACCAATAACACCAAAACTGTTTGATCGCAAGAATATAGGACCATTATTAATGTAAAATCTACAAATTATATCGTTTCTTGAAAAGATTGTCACATTCAATAAAACAGTGTTTAAGAAATGACTCAAAATTAGACAATTCGGAAGGGTAATTCATTTCATGATTATTGTCAGGGTCAAGCGCGAAGGAGTAGACGAGCTTTTCAGATCCACCATTGCACGTTATAGTCAGTGGCACCTGCTAAAAAATACACAAGTTACAAAATGCAATTATTGTTACAATTACAATTTATTCGTGAGCCAGTTCCTTAAACCACTCATTACACATTACTCAGTTTTTATTTTACCTTAAACCTTGTCACTTGTTCTCGAGTAACCAGTACATGTAAGGCGGAAGTCGATAGGCGGCTTTCACAGCAGTTTTTATTGGCACATTGAATTATTACAGTTGGAAATGATAGGCAGGTAGGTAAAACTGGAAGTTCCTTGAAAAAATCTACAATCAGATTTCGAATTCCGAAAGTGGCCAAGAAACCTCGATCACATGCGTTCACGTTAGCATACGCAACTTGACAACCATTACATAAGATCTCTGCGTGGTGGACATGGAGTTTAACTTGTGAGGCAACGCCGAGTTCACTTAGAATCTTCTGGAGATGGTCTGAAAGTCAAAATACATTAAAATATATCAAGTACATTCATTTTGAGCTCATAGGACACATATTAAACTTTAATAACCACAAGGAGAAAGTATTAGTACAAGTACCAAAGTAGTCCTTAATCCAGGCTAGGCAATTTGCTTTAGATAAACCAAGCATTTGTCCGGCAATGCAAGATGCACTTTTCATTTTGGGAGAAAAGCTAAACTCTCTAATTACAGCCTGTCCAACCGATAACGCCTGGAAAGGAACGGAATCGATAATGTACCCGTTTGCGTACTTGATTAGTTCATCGGTAGCACCAAATGTTTTCACAGGTAGTATGGAGGAATGCTGCGCAAACGGAGTAGAACAAGAAAGGATATAATTAGAAACTATATCCAATAATGTGTAATCCTCCAGCAAAATATAACCCTCCATTATAATTTAGTAAATTTTAATAAACAGAAGCAGGTAAATGTGACAAGCTAGTATGAAATTCCATGTCAATAGATTGCATTGTATTCTATGCATATTATAAAATGCCATGCTGTTTTCGTATCATGTCGTGGGTGTTAGCATATTACAGAAATGTAATACCTATAAATTAATACATTTAATGCATACATTTAAAAAATTTGTTAAGATAAGAATTATGTTCATTTTTATTCATCCATTCACTCGTGATGGTAAACAAGGAAATATGCACAAATAATACTGCACTGTAAAAAGCACTGTCAATTAATTTTAAATTAAAATTAGGTAGGTAGGTAGTTCTTCAAATTGTTCACACATTTTAGATATCATAGACCATCATAGCTATAATATGTACTAAGCATACATTTAAATATTAAATTTTAGTTTACAGTTCATTTTCATTAATTTTCCTAATTTTCAATCTCCGTTTTAAAATCTAATACAGTCAGAGGACGAATCAGTCAGTTGTACAGAGCACAACTTTGTAACATTTTAAATTATACAATTTGTCAATATATAATATATACACAATTTATCAAGCCAGTACATATTTAGTCAGTAAATTTTATATAGCATAATTACTTTCTGTTTGTATAATTTACATTGCTACTGTAGTTGCTACGTGATGATGAGCTGATTTTAAATTTTATCTATTTTTTTTTAAATAAATTATCATCCAGGTTTTATAAATAGTTGTCTCTTTTGGTAATTAGGAATTCGTAATAATCTATGGCGGAGTTCACTTGGGTAGATTTTTGCTTTTGGGTCGTATTTAACATGCGTGGGTTTTGGTTTGAGCACATGCTCCCATTTAGAGGGATCACAATCAACCGAAAAAGTACTTTGATTAAAACGCAGAACTTGTCGCTGGATTTCATAAGCAAAACTGATAGGAAAACCTATAGATTCAATCCATTTGTTATTTGGCATTGACTTGAAAGGCTGGTGCTCAAACACATACGTCTTTGAAAATAAAATGCACGCCTCCATAGCATATGCACTCCAGCTTTTCCAGTCAATAAGCCACGCTACCCTTTGTTCTTCTTTATTTTTTGTTAGTCTAGTAAATCGAGTTTTATCCGCTTGGAATTTAGTTTGGTCAACTCCATAGTGGTAGGTAGCACAAGTAATATCGTTAAGCCACTGGCTATTCCTATAAATAACCACGCCTACATAAAGTTCCCTAATAGATTTGTCATCTGCTACATAGACGAATGGGATTGTGCTATTGTTTTCTGGTGCTTTATCACTAAAGCATTCATTATAATTGTCTGGAATGTTAACTTTCTCTATATCATGAAGCGAAGTAACTCCTTTCTGAAAATTGATACCATGATCTTCTAGCAGCCGAAAAAAAGCTCGAAACGCATTTGGACCGAAAACAACACGACTAGTAAATAATTGAATCCTTTCCTGTAGAATATATTGCTTAAACAAAAGAAGAAGAAGGTATGCTGACGCCATTGAACATGCCGTTTTACTATCGCCAACACTTTCATATTTTGCTAAAATCTGCACATCTTTCATCTTCCAATCTCCGTCAAATGCCATGTGATCAGCCAAGTTGATATCACGTCCGAAGGGACCGACAACGCACTTGACCCCATACATGTTTACCGATGGAATATAAAGTACAAAAACATGATTTAAACACTTTCCTCTACATTTTGTGCAATGGCCAGTGCATTTTTGATATATCCGGAAACACTTGTCAGCTGAAATAACAAGTCACAAATAAAATTTACTATAAAACAATAGACTATAATGTTACTATATATATACAATTTACTATAGCAAATATGTTTAATATATTTATAATCTAACCTGTATTCAAACAAAAGAGATATACATGGTTCTTTTTAAGTAGTCTTAGTGAGCCTGTTGACATTGAAAGAATTAACCAAGGACTAATCATAAATCGCTTGTTGGGTTGGTTTGAAACGAACTAGAACAGTTTAAAGCAAAAATAAAACAATAAAATTTATCAAAATTTAAGAACTATTAGTGCATAATATTCAATAATACTGAATCATACTTCTCTCAATCCATCAATGTCGAGGTCGGTAACCAAATCCCAATTGGAGACGTTCATTAGATGAAGTAAAATATTCATTACGTTAGATTCCCAATTGAGATGTAGATGACCGGCACATTGTCCGAATATACAAGTTGCTGTTAGCCAACAGCCTACAAAAACAAATATCAGCAACCAATAGTAATGTATAGTAATTAAAATGCTATCGTAAATTATAGTAACAAAAAAGATTATTACGTTCTGCTGTACATAAGGTGGTCCACTCTCCGGCATCGTCAATGTAGTTGGAAACGGCTAAATGCTTGTCTGAAAATGCTGTTAATGCAAGTCCACCAACCCGAATTACCCTATTACTCAACATCTCACATAAGAACTTGGTGTGACTAGCATTGAAATGTGTTGCAACATGCCAGGTGGGGTCATCTGTCGCAAACCTCCCAGTAAAGGCAAGCAAAAGAGCAATACGGTCATGAATTGCATTATCTATTCGAAATAAAGAATAAATTCTAATTACAATTTAGTTAAATGCAACATTTATTGACCAAATTATAACAATCTCAATAATATTACCTTTGTGCAAATAAATTTTAGATGGAATGCCGGATTCAAAAGAACGAAGCATACTTTCATATCCCATTACGGCGACATCAACGTGTGGCTTCACAGCTATAATTTAATCAAAATAAATATGAGACCAATATAAAGTTTGAATACCATAACTATATCATAGCAGTTTACCATAACTTAAAACTTAACATTTAGAATGAACGTACATAGAGACAGCTCAGTAGGAGGAGGCTTATCTGTCGCTGCGTCATTCATGTGTACGTCACAACACAAGTCCGGATTCGGGTTACTACAGTGGTTAAGGCAACCACGGGACAAACATAACGTAACCAACACATGGTTGCCCATGTCAAATCCTAAAAGGAGTCCGGTGCTCATGTCAATATCAACACTATAATCAGCATTCTGGATTCTTAGTGGCAAACCGTCATTATACAATGGAAGTAGCATGTACAACTGATTTGCACGAGTAGCTGACTTGTACAATTCTCCATGGATAATTTGACGAAGTTTGGTTGCCTGTAATACAAGACGAAAAAATATAAAGAAACGTGGATTTTTAAAAAACTAGATTTTATTACAAAAATTATTTTTTAAACTTAGATATATAAATACTAGGACCCACCTCTCCTCCAACCGCGTGACGGAATCCCCACTTGGCACTCATTATAATTTACTTTTGACTAACGGACGTATAATTAAAATCAAATATATAGTTTACCCAAAAAATCTCTTTAATGTACTAAAAAGTAGTTAGCTGTTTATTTGTACTAAAAAGTAGTTTCCTGTTTATTTGTACTAAAAAGTAATTTGCTGTTTGGTCGTACTAAAAAGTAGTTTGCTGTTTGGTCGTACTAAAAAGTAGTTTGCTGTTTGGTCGTACTAAAAAGAGAAACTTGCTGCACTGAGGGACGCGTCTCCCCAACACCACGAAAACCACTTTTCCAGCACCATGAAAATCATTTACAGTTTGACTTGATAAATTTTAACAAATTTGTTGTTGCTGATGTTGTTGATTTGGGTTTATTTTATGATTTATGCTATCTGACATAGGTTTATATCATGTTGAACACGAGTTCAGCATTGAATTTTGAATAGGATTCGTATATTTTAAATGATTTTATTCGTGTTCAAAATTTTGACTTGCTAGAAACATGCTCTTTAACTGTGCTGTAAACATGTCATGGTGATGCTGGAAAAAATCGTACACAGTAATACGGCAGAATTTTTCCAGCACAACTCAAACCATAACTACAGCACGATAATTTCATCACATCTACATCACAACGCTGCGTGACTACAACACAACATCACAATGAATAAAACATTTTAGGTACCCTCCTGGCACGACACACAAGAAATGTCCACGTTAGAAAAACAAGTTGTTGCAAGGACGCGGCTTTACACTTTCAGCTTCTCTGAGATCATTTTCTTTTAGATTTTGACCTCACTTCCTTATGTTGAGCCGCGTTATATTTTTGACTCTTTGGGAAACCGCTGGTTACCGGGAATAAAAGTACGAAGCCGCTGGGTTTTTTTTTGAGATTTTAACTTGGGTTAAGATTTTTCGAGCTTTGGGGACTTTTAGGGATTTTAACTTGGGCTGAGATGTTTTGATATTTGGGATTTATGTTTGTGTTGGGTTGTTTCGATTTTGGTTTAGGACATGTATTAGGACATTTAAATATTAAGGTTTTTAAGTTAGGTAATAAACTTTTAGTATATTACGACAAATGTCGTGTTACGTACGATGCTTTGAGGGACCTACAAAAGTCGTCACAAATCAAAATAAGCCAATAAATTCACATTTAACCCTACTTAAACCGTACAGATAATTATTAGAATCCACAACCCAACTAAAACTATTTAAGAATACGATTAATTAAACTTTAAACTAACGCAAGCTTGAAAGAAATTATTAATTTTGACCTAAAGCAAAATCACAAAAGTTAAATCTAATCCTGTTACTCAAGTAAAAATCTTCAAGTTCTGATAAACGATAAATCAAAACTCATCTAATTAAAAAATAATCTGGAATTGGTAAGGTTAAGTCAGCAATTCGAAATTTATAAGCACCCATAAAACAAACCCACATAAAACTCGTTGTATTTTTTAAAAGGTCGAAAGTCAAATTGAAACTCATTTAACACCGATTAACTTCAACCACAATTCAATAAATATTTGAATATTTTCCTCATATTGCGGAGTTGCAGACGGTCGTCGTAGTATGTAGTATGCTGTAGTTATGTTGGTGTTGTGCTGGGAGGATAATGCCCAGGCATTGCTTTTGTGTTGCTGTGTTTACCTCACAGCTTCTACGCGCTCAAAAATACTTTACATTACAAGAGAGATGCATCAGCTGATTTAATAAAGAAAAGGCAACTTGATATATTGTGAAGCTGAGAGGTAATCATCCTAATTAGTATCATAATTGGAAACTTAATTAACAATATTGTTTAAAATGCATGCGCCACAACCAGAACTCTGGAAGAAGCTTGGTAAGATATTTTTGGTCAACTTGAAGTGAACTTAAAATTTATATATGTGCAATCATCTATGAATATTTAATTAATTAGCTAATTATATGTATTAATTTAAATTTTAATTGAATATTTGAATAGAGAGGTTAAAGAACGACGGAATTATATTATACTGCTTGCTGAACATTACGACAGTAGACGAGGCCAGAATTAAGCAGGGATATTTCCACCCGCTTGTTCCGGGTGTTTTTGTGTCTTTGATGTATGGGGAAATTCCAAGTGTTACCAGAGAATCAGACAACTTATCCGCTGAGGTGGACCTTAACATTATCAAAGCAGGGAGGCAGTAAAGAGGATTTTGAACAATGAGAGCTGGAAAGTGCACACTATCTGATTTCCGTGGAGGTGTATTCTTTTTGGACGAACGCCTGGATAAGAAGCACATGCTAACTGCCAAGACTCAAATATCATACCTGAGTGGAATGGTGACTACAGTGATCGAGGATTCCAGTATTATTGTGTCAGACGTCCTTCAAAGTGAAAGCCACGATGGGAAAAGGGTTATCACCCGATTCTGTCTTGTAAGAAAACATTTAAACTATAAAATAAAAATTAGCATGAGTTTAAAATAAAATTTAAAAAGTTAATATATTTTATAAATAGAAGCAACTGCTTCAAGTGGGTGACCACGAATGCGGCTTCACACATTTCCCGGTTCCGGTAGCAAATGTACATGCGGCCAATATTAAAAACAGGAAATTTGTTGTAGCTACTAAACAAAAAGATGTTACACAATTTATCCAGCAGCTAATAACTCGTCTTGATGGAATCATGTAAGGAAGTTTTGATTTGATCACGACAACAAGATTGATATGGAAGTATAATTTAATATTTGATAGCACTGATTTCTGGGATGACGAATTTTGGACATGTACGTGGATTACTACAGCAGACGGACCAATCGAAAGTCTTAACATTGTCAGGGAAAGGAAAGGAAATATTATTGACCTGTTAGAATTTATGAGACAATTTGACACAAACCATGAACTCGGAGAGAAAAATGGAGGAGCTGAAGATACCAACCCGAGCGAAGGTGCAGACATGGACATGACTAATGACACAAACGATGAACTTGACGGACCAGTTAGAGCCACCCATGACGACGGATCATTAAGGATTACAATAATTGATAATTATATTATAGCAAGAGGAAGAAATTATGCAGTGGCAGAGTATGTTGCAAAGAGAGTAGCTGTTAAGATTGGATTTAATAATGCTGCAAATTTTCACCCGGCAATCACGTCAACGATGTACCCATTACAAGACACAAATCAAATCTTTTGGAGCTATCAAACTGGAGCTTCTCCTCCTCTTCTCAGCGGAGAAGGTGCGTACGAAATTGCAGACAATTCGGATTGTTTCTTCATAAGAGGAGCATATTTCGATCTTGACAAACACAATGTAAAATTTACGGCAAGAATGATAACAAGCAAGTGAATCAATAATAAATGAATCAATATTATACTATATTACTGTGCTATTATGCTAAAACGTGTGTTTGCTTAAACATTACAGATACCTTTATCGCGGTACTTGATGAACTCGGTATAAGTGGCACGAAAGAAATAACCACAGAAGATAATGTGACGAGTATATTTTACAAAGAACATGAATGCCTAAAAATCAGCATGGATTCAAGCAAGCTGGAGTTTACCATCACACTATCATGCTTTGGTCAGTAGAACCAAAACCGAATTAGATTATAATTATAAAAATATTATTATTAAAAATATAAAATAATTAAAAGTACTAATCACTTTAACAATTTATTCCATTTTCTACAGAAAGTTTGATGAATCAATTTGTTCTACATTCCATAATTGCAAATCCACCAGTAATGATTGTTGACTACGATATCGGAGTAGAAGCCAGTACATCAAATACCAGTGTCATAAATAATGTGAGTACAACCAATTTACTTGTTAATGGTATTTATTTTATGTATTATTTGTGTGTGTAAGTTTAAAAGTTTCTAAATTAAAATCTAACCAGGGATTCCCAGTCGTAATGTTCAAGCGAGATGGCAAGACCGTGTTTATGCTTCGAAAGACAAATGAGTTCTACATCGCAAAGGAGAATTATTCCATGGACGAGTGCATATCATATTTATTGAAGAATAGTGACAAGTGCAATAAATAGAATAGAAGAGTAATCAGTTTATTCATTACTATGTAAAGTTGTAAAATCTACTTCTTAAAATATTTCTGTTTAGTTCTTATAGTTCTTAATGTATTTTTAAAATCTACTTGTTTAATTACTTGACGCACACGTACGAGTTTTGATTACCACACTCACAAGGGGTGTTAACAAGGGAATATTTTGTAAATTGATCATATTCAGGAGGGAGACAGTCGTCACACTTTAAACAAACTTTAGTAGTAGATTTTAAAATTTCTTCATCACCTCTTGTCAGCATTTCTGATAGGAAATCCACGTCCAGATTCTTAATGTGCTGAACTGAATTATACAATGGCCTGGTCCAGCATAAAAATCCATCATTTGTAGACTTTAAGAATAGTGGTATGCCCTTAATGTAAAGTAGTAAATAATATTAGTGTTTGCTTATATAATATAAGTTGATCATTCATTCACTGTTTTGAGCTTCAAACTGATTATTGTTTTTATGAATATATTATTGCATTATTGATGAAAATTACCCATTCGCATATCTCAACATTTGAAGTTCCGTCAGTATGAATAAATTTTATGTTAAGTCCGTTTGGTATGACGTCTTCATCCTGGCATACGCATCGTTTATCACAGAATACAATTGCACTATAATGCGTAATAAAGGAGGGTAGCACGCAATTGTCAAACAACTCTACAGCAACAAAAACATAAAATTGATAATAATTTGAATTGAATCATTTAGAATAGCAGTCAGTAATTGAAGAAGTGATAAATTTTAGTAAAAAATGTGGATCAGCTCACTCAGTCCGTTGTTGAATAGTTCAAAGAAAACGTAACTGGATCCATTTATGAGTTCATGGAAAGCTCTAAATATCTTGTGGCCTATAATTACTTCTTCCAGTGCCACTACTGCGATCCCAATCTCATCTCTCACAACACACAGTTGAATACCAAAGACGGAGAGAATTTCGCATATTTTATCTATATCATTTTAAGTTATATATATTATCAGTTATACATGTTTTAGTTATATTATATTCAGTAAATGTTCACCTGATAAAGTATAAGTCAATTTTGATGACTCTTCTTCACTATCCATTAAAAACACGCCATTCGCTGCAGCATGATTGTCAATTGAGAACGCAAAATGACCGGATCCAGGATAAAAATAGTTACTTGGGTAAAGCTGGGGATGAAAGAATTTATCAAGTTTTGTGAGAGAAAAATGTTCTGTTAATTGGGCTCCGATATAATTTAATATTAATCCTCGTTGAACATTGATATTGCTCGCCCTTAAAGTAATGTGCTTGAATTGCTCCGGGATTGATTGCTGAGTCGATTGTTGAACTTCCTGTGACTCTGGTGACTCCACCCACTCTGGATACTGTCTTTTTGGGATGAATAAATGGAGTGATTGATCCACAGACTCTGAAAACTCGTGTTCCAGTATATAACTGTACATTAGAACTCGTTCCGTCTCACGGCATACATCGATAAGCGTCGTCATGTCGGAAAATCCATTTGTTATTACAATGGGATCCTCAAAATCGTCAACCAACGGATTTATGCTGTAAATAATCACACATTAATGTCGTTATTGTTCATGCAAGTAAATTATAGGAACAGGTTGAAAAAGATTTATATTGTATTTAGAAAAATAAATTTTAAGGTTTTAAGTTACAAAGTTTTAAGATTTTAAGTTAATACAAACTTACACAATGCCGCCCAATGTGGTTATAACGCTGCTCAAATATGAAGCTTGTTCTTCGGTAACAATCAAAAGAAAAGATAATCCGACCAATGGTTTATTTGTAGTCTGCATAAAAGGGTGATGATGGAAGTTGCAGACATGGCTTCTATTTGAAACGCTAATCTCTCTCTGTTATTAAAGTTTCAAAACACGTAAACAACAAACAACACAAATAAAAAACAATGAGTCATAAATTTATAAAGTGTTTGTTTGATGGACAATAATTTTATAAATAAAGATGTAAATTTTAATGGACAGTTTGTAGCTTACTAGGCAGTAACGTGTTATGCATGGGAAAGGAAATTCACCACTTGATACGTTATCCAAAATACCCAATTGAGGATTTCCGGATATAGGTACTATGATAGCACCAAGGGTTTGTGCAGTTTCAATACAGTTCTCAGTCGCCCCTGCCAACGCCATTTCCCCAACATAAACTCTAAGACCATGGAATGAACCAGTATTGGCTGGCATTCCTTCATACTTACACCCAACAAAAAATCTAGCTGGAGAATGAAAATCTTCTTGTTCCACCATATAATTTATCCAGTTTTCAAATATTGGTACGTTTGATGTCGAATTGTAAAGTGTATTTAGCGAATGTCCACTGGATTCATCGATCACTGAATCACCCGTTAAAATGACACCAGCAAACTGATTATATTGAGGCAGGGGTGGAATTAGGCGACCCCCTAGTGGGTCAATGTTTTTGCGAATGCTCACATCCTTGGCGGAATGATGTATCCGAAACGACAAGAACTCCAATGGTTTGACATTATACGAAAGGATGATATTATGTAGGTCGTCAGGGGAGGCATTACAAATGCGTTCATACGGAATCATGTTATTGAAGCAGCTCCGGAAAAGTAGAAACTGTCTTATACCAAAGGCAGTGTCAGGTAGTCCAATAATAACTGCAATTGATTCATCTTCCAATTTATTTCTGTTATCCAACACTCGTCCATTATGCCACTTGATCAACTTAATAGCATCGGATGTATCAACAAGTCCACCAAAAGAGATAATTGTGAAAGTAAGGCCAGATAACTGTGTCCCTTTTACGCTACTCCCGTTCCAATCAAGACCAGAAAGCAAAATGTCATGTAATGAGTCCGCTGTGAATATACTACAAAAATAAAATTTATTTAATAAAAAAGTGGGCAATATTAACAGTATATCAAGTGTAGCAAGGCAAGTACAACAGTAATTAGCAGTAACAGTTGAGGTAAAAGTAGAATTTAAATGAAATAGGAGTGAAAGTAAAATGTATAACTCACGTCCAGTTATCATTATGTCGCCTGATGAGTTTTTCCCATTCATTAGAATCCAGCACC
The DNA here is from genome assembly GCA_029691765.1 of Entomobrya proxima. Lineage (NCBI taxonomy): Eukaryota > Metazoa > Arthropoda > Collembola > Entomobryomorpha > Entomobryidae > Entomobrya > Entomobrya proxima. Next base: position 8,784,348 of record CM056169.1, read on the forward strand.
ACTATAACGGCATCTGACTTTGAAGGCCAATTTAGTTGGGGCATGGGTTTATGATTTACTCCCATCACATTTAAAAACTTATAAATAGGAAAGCATCGAAAATTAGTAATTCCTACTAGCACCAAAGCTACAACAGTAATAGTAGCTTTGAGCATTATCATTATGTTAACCTTTCAATCTTTCAAGAATAAATTGATATTACAATTATAATTTACCCTTTTTAAGTTGGCAAACTTATACTTGTCACCATACAAATGTACTGATCCCACAGCATTTAACTTGGCCAACAACAAGCCATTGGCAGATTCCATGTTTAGAAGCGATGAATTTATTTTAATGAAGTTGAAAATTTATGTTACAACCGCATGTAAAAGTAAAGGAAACAGTAAATGAAAGTTTAGCATTTCAGACACAGCAAGACACATTTCCCTAGCACCATAAATACATTTCTCCAGCACCCAAAATACATTTCTCCAGCACCATTTCTGAATATTGGAATTTTGTAGATGTCATGTAAGCTTCGATTAAATCTGTTGTAGATTTTGGTGATCTTCACAAGTGTTGAATTTTTGAAGAATCTTGATGATTTTTACATTTCAGAATGAATTTGGGTGATTTTGGTTAGAAATTTTGAAGGTTCTTTTTAACTTTGAATTGGGTTTAGAATATATTTTATTTGCGATTCGCGATATTTAAGAAGAATATCTATTAGGAAGATTCATTGCAACTTTAGTTAGATTTTTTATGAATTTTTGAAGATTCTTGACAATTTTGACAATTCTAGGCGGTATTCGGTTGTGCAGAAATAATTGCATGTTCATATAACATACATACAGTATTTCATGGTGCTGGAAACATCATGTTTTACTGTGCTGGGGCCATGTGTTCATGGTGCTCTGGAAATGATTAGTCATGGTGCTTTTACCAGCTGATCTGTTGTTGCTATGTAAACATAGAAGCTATTAGAAAAACATCAAATCAAAAAAGTCAAACAGTCTTGAATCTGTTAATCAGTTTGTATGACATTTTAGAATCTTCGTGGAAAAGAATTAAAGCTTTTTGAAATATAAAATTTAATTAGTACTTAAAAAGTTCTTTTACAAAAATCTAATTATTGGATATCAATAGTAGCTATAATACAGTTAATAAATTTTATCAAAAATCAGGATTCATCTCAATAAATTATACAGTTACCAAGGTTCTTTTAAGTTGTACACTTCGGGGTGACAAGCCAAAAATGCTGACATTCAAGGAAATAAAGCAAGAGGCAATGATGGTCAAGGATGCCAAGGGGTTTAAAGCTGTTTCGGATTATTTTTGGGCGTTAGCAGAGGACGGCGAATCTGTCAAATGTGGAAACGGGTGGGAAATTATTCGCGACGAAGAGTTTAACGGGATTGTGATGATTAATGAGAAATATAAGAACCAGATCCCACATGGACTCTTGATTTGTGTTGTACAGGGTTAGTTCTGATAATCAACGAGATAACTTTCATGGGTAAAATATTTGAAATAATAATAATCTAAGTAATAAAAATAAATTCTAATAAAACTACCATTTTCATTAGGTTGTACTGGAGTAAGTCATGGGGGACACTTTTGCAAGCATGGAGGGGAGCCAACTGAAGCTATGGTTCTATTTCCTGGAAACCAATTTAATGAAAAAGGTGAGAATTTTTGAAATAGAAAGTTATAAAAGTATGAAATTTTTATGAAACTATGAAAAGTTGATATGATTTAGTTGTATTCTATTTTAACTCATTAGATTACTTGATTGTACGGGATGCATTGTGTGACAAGTATGGTGGTATACCATTTAAATCAGCCAATGGTGAATCTGTGCTTACCCGATTATTCAAGGAGAAGAAAGCGGTGCATCTCAAAGAGCTTGGAGTAAAAGTAAGGAGGGTGTCCCAGTCGGATAATATAGAAATTGAACTCACAAGGAACGGCATCAAATTTACACCCTGTCATGAAGAAGGTATGCATGATTTAAAAATAATTAATTTATATGAAAATTGACTAGAATTTAATTTGAAAAATGTTATTTAAACATGCAGATTGTTATAAGCAAGGAATCTATGTGGTTGATAGTATATTTGCTTGTGGAAATCACAAACATAAAGGAAGAAAACGGAGTGGACATGGTAAAGTTTATAGAAAACTCACATCATCATCATGTTCTTTATTCTTATAAGTATTATAACTTTTATAATATATTATCAACAGAAACACGGAGGAATATGATCAAGGCATTTCGTATAATGACGGCACAAATTAATTTGAGTATAACACCAGAAGGAGAGCAGTTGAGTATTTGGAAGCAGATGGAAAACGTACTCTTCTTCTTATTTCGTCGCGGAAACAAGGGTTTTGAAGTTAATTTACCAAACGGGGATGTAATAACCTTCAAGGTGACCAACAACTGCCACTTATACTACTTGGTTTCTGGGAATGTAAGACAATAACTTATCAATAATAACAACTTGAAATAAAATTTAATGGACTTTTAAAATCTACTAAAATAAATTCTAAACAGAGAAATCACAATTACATCTGCGCCAATTATGAATGTCTGGGAGTTACTACTCACACACCCAAAACCAATCCATCACAACTGTTTTGCGAACAATGCAAGAATCGAAAAGCTAACATGGACTTGTCAAAGATTAAAGGAAACGCTGAATTCGGATGTGGAACTGTTAAATTATAAATATGGAATTTAAATTTTAGAATCTATTTGTATTTAGGTTCACACTCTGCACAATATTTATAAAGATTCTTCCGTTTTGGTTCACCTTTTCGGTATTTGTTTTCTGATGGAAGACATAGTCGCGTAATACAGCCTGTGTAAAATATAATAAAATGTAAATTAATTATAAAAAGTATTTATAGTCTTGTTATTGATTTTATTATTATTACCTAAACCTTGGCAGAACAAATAGGCACGACCCTTAATTCTGAAGAAATTGTGCGATATATATACTCTCTTCCCAGGATAACATTCCTCTGCATCCAGTTCATTTCCCATCCGAAAAGATAGTTTAATAAAAGCCACATTAATTTCAAGCGGAAAAGAATTTAGAAATTTTAAATGTGATTCCTCTGTCATTTTTCCAAATCCATTAGCAACATGCCAATCATACTCTGCTAAAAGAACGAAAATGCGAAGACCTACAAATTAAAAAAGTCATAACAAAATCTTAATACTCTTCATAATCTACTTCATAAAATATACTGATATAAATGCAGACCTTCCTCCTTTTCGCAGTTAGCATGAGTACTACAAGCACTCAGTTCAGGCATGGTGACCGTCGATGGGACACAACACAATGGGAACCAGCATATTGGAATTATAACGTCGGGTGTTACGAGGAATAAACTCCAAGACTTGACACACACATCTAATGAATATCCACCACCAAGCATCTCTGGTTTCTCTGCCAGTGAAATTAGCAATGCACACCATGGAAGCCGGTGTTTCGAACAAAACAATTCCTTTGGAAAATGAAGCGTTATTCCACGAACAGCAGCAACATACTTGACAACACCCATAATCCCTTCAAAAACAAAGTTAAATTTTAATTTCATAATTTAAAAACATCAACATTAAAATCTACCTTTTTGGCTGAGCAATTCAGACTCTTCGAAACTCCAACGTGACATTTTTGATAGCACTGGAGGCATGGTTGCAAACAAAATAAACAACTTTAAAATTTAAACCTAAAGTGATTAAGGTGACAATAGATGCAACTTGAAATTGTTCATCCGAATCTTCCTTACTGACAATGCAAGCAACTTTTAAATGGTCGTTCAAAAGAACCATGAATCATGCATACACCAGCTTGGACATATCGTATAAAGCTTAGTTACTTGCGCAAACTCCATTTCTCTACGAATTTACTCCAGGGCGGCTCTGCTACCGTAGAATCCTCATCATCGTCATCTTCGTTTTGTGGCTGTCGCTCATTGCCCTGGCTTTGGGGCAACAGTCCAGGTATCAAATCGGGAATACCAGGTTGACTAGGTTGTACATTATTTTGATTCCAGGAGTTAGTTGGCGTTCCAGAACCGTAGTCAGTTTGGTACTGGTTGTTGTTGTTATTATTGCCATTATAAAATAAATTGCTTCCTTGCTGATAATACGGATCCTGATTACTGACAACCTGGATTGGTGGATGAGTACAGCTAAAAGCTTTAAACTCTCCTTTCCATATTCCTTCTTCGCAAGCCCAAATTCGTATTTCTCCGGTTTCACTTATGTATGGTGGTTTGCAACGCAACGTTGTGGTTGTTCCAGAAGGCACAAATGACGATCCTGTTGTGGCGCAGTCGTCATCTAGCTCAGAATTGGGGAATATACACCGAAGCTCAAACTTGGTGGCGTCTCCCATTGTTGGCACAGCGCAGCTAGTGTGGGTTGGAGTATAAGTTACAGAACCAGGCACGATAATAGTTGGTCGGTTATCAGGATGTCTATTGAAGCTAATAACGTTTGGACGTTGATTGTTAAAGCTGTCTTCATTGTTATCAGCGTTGGTAAGTATGTATTGATTGTTATTGGTGTGCTTGAATGTTTGCTGTCGCCAGGAATTGAAACCACCACCGCGACCTGGTTTAAAGTGATTGATACGATTTCCGCCGCTCTTTCCACCACCTCCCCATCCCCATCTATTGGATGCTAATATTTAGACAGCATGTTTTGGTTATTCAAAATTTCAATAGATATTAAATGATTTAAAAGTAAAAAGCTATGTTTTCTTTACCTGTGCCTAGAATCTTCAGAATGAAAACTAAAAGAAATATTAAAAACGATTTGTTTAAAAGTTTGTTCATGATTTGATTTATTGTCCAAACTTAAAAAACTATAAGATTTTACGAAAAGGTCACTCTGTCAAAGATCTTCATTTTATGGTTGTCAATTTCAGACTGCACGACATGCTCTGTTTTATATTATTATGGAAAACCCAAACACAAATAAATCTCCCATCCACCCTGAAATAAACCTTTGCCCAATACACCTTAATTTTTAAGTCAGAAGCATTTACATTCATGTAGGTTGTAGGTAAGACAAGTATGTGTTTTAATACCGACGTTTTCAATGAAACCTATTTATGCAAGTCATTCATGCGTTAAAAACCCCTTCATCAATACAGATTTACAGGTAAATGAAAAAGGTATGCAGGTAACAAAGCGAACCATACAGGTTTGCATAGCTAAAAGTAAAGAACAAGTGAATTTAGCCTACGTGAGTTAACTTAATATTTTAAGTGACATTTTTACTGGAAGTTTCTGTGTACCCTCAGCTGGCAACAATGAATAAAGTATTTATAACTTATATGAAGTAGATAACTTATTACTGTCCTCTGAGTATTATTATTGTATTCCTCTTCGGGAAATAAAAAATCATTTTTAAGGCTTAAAACGCAAAATGCATAAAATGCCTGTAATTTTCAATAAAGTTTCATATTGCCTGTTCTAGGCATTCCATCATTCCACAGTCATTGAAAAATCCTTCTTTTGGACTTATGGACTTAATTAAATATGATAAGCAACTATGCATGGAGTTATTTAAAGAATGGAAATTTGTTGTTCAAAATTGTCAGTTTTTGTTACAACTTTTATTAAAATAAAAACAAAATGGCTAAAAATATAAATTAATAATTTTAGTTTTTAGTGCTTGTCCAGCTTTAAAAATTACAAAAATATTATTAATATACTTAAAGCAACATTCCAGTAACATACTACACTACATACACGCTTTCATTTCACGATCAACGCAAACTTCAATACTTTCGAATTCAGAGAAAAGATTTGGCTTCATCTGGTCTAGGAGAGAATTTAGATATACCAGATTTAATAACAACTGGCGTTTAAAATTGGAAATATGTCCAGTTACTAAATAATGTGGTATTCTTTATGATAGACACAATTCAGAGTTAACTCGCCAGTTCACGATATCCTATCATGCTCATTATGATATTATGCTTTGCTTATATCGCATCATGCTCCGAAAGTACTCTATTTATCCAGTCCGCGTATGGACTGACTCGTGTGAAAATGGACACCTTTTCCGGATCACATTTTTTGTCTTGTCCCTTGTAATTAATTCCAATGCTTACAATCCCCTGGAGGTACCAACGAGTTAGTCCATCCGCTTTAGTGGCAAAAAAGGCTCCGCCTCCACTATCCCCGTGGCATACATTTGTTTCTGGAAAAATATGTGAAGGCTGAGTAAACAGATCTTTTAAGACTTCCAAATAAAATGTAAAACTTATTATCAAGAAAACACATACGATTATTATTGCCAGCACAAAATGTAGTAGATTTAGCCACTTGAGAAGCAAATTCCACATCCTCAAAACTTTCTAGACATTCTCGGTAGCCAATAACTTGTATTTTTGCAGATTTAATTTCATCCGCACCTACACCATTTTCATCCAAACCCCATCCGATAACCTTTTGAATAAATTGTGCAAACAAATCAAAAATTATTTTCATTTATGCTTCATTTTATAGCTAAACTTTTAAATGTATTTTTACCGTTGCATAAGATCCAGCCGCTAATTGCAATTCATCAAAAGCTGCGTTTTGCGACTTGGGAAAGCAACTTGGCCTAACATGAAAACCAATCCTTGCCGGTTCCTTCAAAATAATTATGGCAATATCCGATTCGAACATGAACGGATTATAGGCTGGATGGATGATTATTTTCTCCACTTCAATTTTCTGCACGTAAGGATCATCCTTTTCCCTATAATATCTTCCCAAATCTACACGAACATCGTGCAATTCCCGTGTCATCGAACTGTAATGCAGCGTTACGCAGTGTCCTGCGGTTAAAACAGCTTTTTTTGAAACCAAAGTGCCACCACATGCATTTGTCATGTCACCCCGATCCCTAATAAATAAGGCTGCATGCCAAGGCCACTGACCAAGCACTGTGGTTTCCCCGAAAGTAATTAGGGGCAAACGTCCCCCAGGGTTTGACTTGCCGCACTCCAGTTTGCAACCAAACCCATCATCAGTCCCTGTCCAAACTCCATTTTCTTTGCATTTTCTGTACTGAGTGGACATTCCGCTTAAGGGCTCATAATACATTTGGCATTTGTATGTGGCTTCTGTGCCAATTTCCTGCGGTTCTTGACAATCACTAATAGACACAATGTAGCCAGAACCCTCTCCAGAACCCCTGGCACTTTTTGTGAGACACTCTAGAATAACCCCATCTCTTGAAGGTAATGGTGGACACTTATCAAAACCGTAACTTTGTATAGTTCTCTGTTCTTCAGGACGATAATAATAGCTGGACGGATACGAGGGAGGATTTACATTGGGAATGTTTGGATTTGCATACTTTCTCCAGTCAATTTCATCAATGTAGGGTCTAGGGGTTGTAGTGGTTGTTGTGGTTGACTCTGTTGTTGTTGGTGGCACATAATATACTTGAGCCGGAGCAACATAATTGGGGGTTGCAGGAGCAGGCATTGTAACGGTTCGGTTTGGTTGGTAATAATCCCAATATGAAATTGGTTGAGTTTGTATTTCTGCATTTTTTGTTGGAACTTGATACTCCGTGGCGCTCGGTGAGGCAGGCTGGTTATATTGATACTGTGGTTGCTGATAATAAATATTGTTGGGAACCGAATTCGGAATAGTATTTGTGGAAGGTATGACAGGTTGCTGAGCTGTCTGAGGTTGTTTATATTGATAATTATAGTTGGGAACAACGTTTGTGGGTGATATGACAGGTTGCTGAACGTATTGCGCCACGTTATCTTTGTATGGAGGAACAGGCACAGGTGCCGGTGTAGTGGTAGTGGTAACCGCGTGACACGTTAGGGTTTTCCTATCGCCATACCATTTTCCATCCTTACACATTTCCAGTATCATGTCCCCTGTTTCACTGTAGTATTGTGGAGCTTTACAGGTTGTAAATGCAGTTGTTCCAGAGGGCAGTGCATCTCCTTTAAAGGAACATGAGTTTTGCACAGTGTCAAGGGGAAATATGCACTTTTGATCGAAAACCGTGGCATCTCGACTATTAGGTTGTGAACATGTCTTTGGAGCTGGAGGTTGAGTTACTGGAATATTTGCACGATAATCCACATTAGTATTTTGAATAGGGTTTGCTAACACATTTCGCAAAGGTTGTGGCTGTTGGCTAATGGGTGCAGGATCCTGGTAGTACGGACTACCATAACTATCCTCGTTTCCATAAGAGTACGGACTAACTGGTTGTTGTGGAAAACCCCCTCCACCACCTAAACCCTGTCTTTGTCTAGCTCCAGCACATATACCCTGACCATATCCCATTCCCTGGTGCCATCCCTGATTCCCTCCGTAATTACCAAATCCTCCCCCAAATCCCCCTCTACGTCCACCAAACCCTCCTCCCCCAAATCCACCTCCACGTCCACCACCACCCCACGCGTCTGTGAATCAAGCACCATGAATTGAATTTTTATTGAAAGATTTTTGCATTGCAAATAAATAGGAATCAAAATTACCTGAAAGTTGTATTAAAACTGAAAGTATGCAAAGTTTAAAATACGGTCCAATTCTAAAAGTAGTATGCATTTTAAAAGGTCAAGTTTAAAAACTATACTGGTACAGGAAGTAAAAGTCCAATGTCAAATGGCAAACCTGCACAGAATGGTAACATTACAAGTATGATGCTGGTCCTACAATATGACGTTTGGGAGACTAATGAACTCTGAATAACGGGTACTGTACCTGTTGCAAGCATTTTACTTTTGAACCTGTGTGCTTCAAGAATAGTTTGATACTGGCCGTTTTGTTTGCTCGGTATTACTAAATGGATGCCTGAAATCCCTTTTTACCTTTTTCATATTCAGCTTGAGGACATGATACCATAAAAATATCATTCACATTTAGTAGATATAAATACAATGTGGAAACGGTAATAGGTAGTATGTAGTAGTATTAAGTAGCAGAATCATGCATGAAACATGAAAATCTTGTTTCAGTATCCTTTTGTATAGGAACTTTATTGTATCCAGACAATTCAGTGCAATATAAATTTTAAAGGTAATGCGCTACTAAATGTACAATATGACTAAAATATTATCAAGTCTTTGAATTAATCTGATTAAAGGACTTTCATTTTCATCTTAAAATGATATCTTCTTAACATTTCCTTTATGTACTTTGGTCAAATTATATAAAAGACCATACACTAAAACCAAATCTCTAAAACTTATCTACAGTCACCGTAAACGAGTCAGAGGACGGTACCAAGTTGCTGGCGTGTTCAATTTCATCATCCAGCGGGTTAGCGTAGCCCTCCCGTACGGATCTAATTTCGCTCATAAGCAGTTTCACAATCCAAAGACAATACCAGTTGTAAAGGAATGAAGTAACAAAGACAATACTGAGGAATAGCTTGTCACTGGAATCGATTAGGGTAACAAGTCCGTAAAGAACGAAAATAAACACTGAGATTATGGTAAAGATGAACCAAGTCAAGAGGTATACGTGTTGTCTCTAAAATTTAACGAGCAACAGAAAACTCCCAATCAATTTTAAGTAAAATTCAAAACTGAACCAATTGTATAATATTATAATCATACCCGTTTGACACCGATAAAAAGCAAGATGGTAAATGCAAACCCCAGCACTTTAAATGCTAATGTGGATGATAGGAAGGCAATTTGCTTTCCACCTGGAAAACCAGAAAGCAATCAATTGAAGCCAGATTCAAAACTTTTCAATAATTTTTTGCTAGCAATGACTGCATACTTGGCCAACTGAAGATCAAACTTAGATCGTTGGTTATATTTGGAGGTACGACTTGAGTGGTAGGTGCATTGTTGGCTATAGCCAGTGACAGTAAGATAATTAATGTGACTAATGTAACTGCCCCGAGAACCTATTTGTTTTTCAAAACGTCAAGATAATTTAATTAATTAAAAACTTTTTTATAATAAGTTACAGTAATTCCGTAAAAAATTGCTCTTACCAGCTCGAACTTGGCAATTAAAGTAGCTTCAGTTTGCGGATAGTCACTGCAACAATATGCCTTTTCATGGTGCTCCACCTCCATGGCGTGATGAAGTAGTAAAAAAAGTGAGTGAAAATGCCAAGGATTACTTTATGGTGGGGGGTACATTGTTAAATTTTCAAAGGGTGAGAAATAAAAGTACAACTCCATGTACAATTAACTCATTTATGTTGTAGACGGTACTTTTGAAAATGTTGAAGAGAAAATGGAATTGAAAATGTCAAATGTGGTTTTGCAAGGTTTGTGTAGTGAGTGGACATGCAATGCAAAAGTCCAAATTCTAAATGAGATTTTACCATCAATTTCATTTATATTATGTGGGTATTGAAGCAAATAAAAAAATGTATTTTCCAATACTCATTACATGGCCATTTTCTGATTGGCAGGTAAACATTCCACACCTTTTGGTAGCGTGAAATGTAATGGTTGCAGCAAGAAAGACAGAACTATCAGGTTTATACGAGCGAGTTTGTGTAATAATAATAATATATGTCTTTAGGTGAAAGTACCTACCCCGCCACAGACAGGAAAATGCTGGTTAGTTGGTTTCAAAGTTGAATGCTACTTTCTTGTCATGTTCAATTTGATAAAACGCGTAAGCGCAGCCAAAGTCCAGATAATATAAAAACGAGACTTAACAAAGTATGTTTGAATGATGAATTGAAAGGTTTTTTTCTAAACAAATTATATGTAGCTTGGACTTGTCGGGCTATATAATAGGAACACTTTTTCTTCTTTTTACATAGGTATTATTCAAGTGTAAGTATGGGTTGTGTAGTAGGTGTTTTTCTAGCAAGGCATAAAAACAGACAACTATTTCAAGTCAGCCAGCAAAACTCACTCAAAGTTTGCAGAGATAACAAAAAATAAGTTGGAATGAATAGCAATGGAGAAATGTTATAATTATAAGCGCTAAAACTACTTTCACTATCATATTCCACTTTTCTATACGCATGAATTGCAAATAAATAATGAATAAAAAATTTGCGCAATTTATTTAGAAAACTTTTAACATGTTTTACTTAGGAATAGTATATAAAGATTATTGCACAAGGAAAAGAAAACGTGTCATTATTTTTATAAAACTTTCTATTTGTATAAACATTTTACTTTCGAGTTGTTTGTAGTTTCCAACAATATTTTTGTGCATTGTCAAATACGCCATAAAGGAAATACACTGATGATTATCTAATAAGCATTTACTTATCATAAAATATGTAGCCATTTTGCACATCTTTTGTAGGGATTCGCCTTGTTACTGTCAACTAAAATCCTCTTAAATTATTTTGATACAATCAATGTGTGTGCAAACATATATGACTAGGCAAAAATGCCTCCAACCTTCCAAGTACTACTAGAAGAAAATAATAATTATTAGTGCAGAACGTTGGCGTAACCTTGATTGTTGCAAATCTTTCATTTGAAGAGTAGCAGCACGTACGTATAATATGTTTTTATGTGCATTTTACCGTAAGACAATCTACTGATAGTTAAAGCCAAGAGCACAAATTACATATATTGGTTTAGAGCAGGTGTGTTGTCAGCTTTTCAGTTGTATCGAGTATAATGTTTGTTAGGCACATGACATCATGGGTAACGATATTTTTAATATTAGGTTTGCATATAAAATATATATTTTCAGCGGTTTATCGATAAAAAACGAATAAATGTTTTTATGTATGTATAAACTGCTTCCTGTCCTGTCTTCATTCAGAGCAACACCATTTGTTGATGAAGTTCTAATCGCAATAGTACCAAAGCGTGATATACTAGAATATCAAGCAAAATGACAGTGTATTAAATTAAGGCTGATTAGTAGGAATAAAAATTCTGAATATCTCATTTTCCTAAATTTGCAATTTGCCCAACGTGTTAAATGCTTATGGTAAATCCTAAGAATTAGAAATTGTAAAATTACCTTTACTTGCCTATCAAAATATTTGGATATTTACTTAATGTCAATAACAAAGCGTCGGTTCATCAAATCAAAGTTGCAATTCGTTTAGTGTTTTCGTGTGGGTTTGTATCTTTACATCACACTATGTGGTTTGTCTGTTAAATCAAACTTATTAGCGTTAAAATGCTTCATGCAAATTTTGTAGCTAATTTATCCATCGTCACTTCTACGTTTACATAATTAAATATTTTTGTTTTATTTCATTAAACTTACAAACAAACTATATAAACAGATTGAGAAGAGATTCAGTAAATAAAATGTTAGATCAAAAACAAAACAATACTTGCAATCCCAAGAACACATGGGTAAACTTCATAGATTTTATAACTTTAAATCCAAATCATCCTCAGTGGTATAAATTGGCATATGAAGTCCATGTCGCTTCATTTCCTGCATTAATGAATGCACTACCCAGACGGAGTAAGCAGTGAATGCATAACTGGCAATAAAAACCCCAACAAAGTACAAAGAGTCGTCCGTAAAGAACACTCCTGGAAGGAAAAAGTACACTGCAGTCATGCAAATCGTCACAGTGGCAATGTACCATATCCTTATTCGCTTGTAGTTGTTCTGGGAAAGTAAACAGACACGCGTATTGTTTTAAATTAAACCACAAACTAATCCAACAACAATGAACGGATTCATGGTAAAATGATAATCTTACATCAACAACACTTTTGTAGAGTAAAACAGCCAACAGGAATTCTCCGATGAAATAAACAATAGGTATTACAACGGAAGTAACCTTTTCCGGCACTACAAAGCACGTGCAAAATTATATCAAGGATAAAGGGATTAACAAATACATGAAACTAGAACAAAAAAGGGAACGTTTCCACTTACAGGAAAAGTGCAAAACGATGCTTAAAATGTTATTCGGGTCTCCATTCAAAATTTCATTCCTGAGTTCCGGACTCAAGCCCAGCACAAGGGTAGGGAGTGTGACGAAGCCACATCCTATGATGGATGTAACCTATTATCACGCAACAAAAGAAATGTGTATTGTTTGTATGTATTTTTATGGCTGTAAATAATAAATAAAACTTTCTTTAAAGTTGTTCTTACAATTTCAATGATGGCAATAATTTTGGCTTGGTCTGAGTATGATAGGTTGCACATTTTGAAGATTTTATGATAAAGAACTGCTTAACCGCTTGATAAAAATTAAAAACTGGGAACTGAAGTACACTTTTTCAACTATTGGTCCATTTTTTTGGTATTTAATTACTTAATACCATGTTATTTTGTATGAAATTAACTGATATTTTCAATAAGTGCTTAAACATTGAATTCAATAGAGCAATTTATTTAACACGAAAACTTTAAATTATAAATGTGAAATGAATCCAATAATTAGTTTATCACGTCAAGAGCTCATGATGACTCAATGACTAATCGTTTTCTTCTTTTTTGTGATGACACCATCCCATAAAACTTTCATTAGCATAAAACAGCACAATGAAGACAGAGACCCGTATAAAATAAAACGAATTGAATAGTACATACGAACGATACGTTCCAAGAAGTTAACTAGAAGCTTAAAGTTTTACTTTTTTAATGCGCACAATATTTACTACATGTTTGTATTGTGATTCTGCAGGCTTACTGTCAATGCTTAATTGTCCTTTACATTTAACCGAGTAAACACACAAATCAAAAGTCTCAAAGTTTTACTTTGACTGGAAGTCCGCAATATGTTGTCTTATTCAATTACATATATTTGCACACTATCAATACAGTAATATTTTTCTTGTCTATTTGTACAACTTACAACTTAAGAGCAAATACTCCACTCCACACAGAGCAAGTAAAAATCCTTGACTAGGCCACGGTCATATTTTGTCGTTGAAAACTTAAAGACGAATTTGATTCTGCATAATATTCAGTTTACACACTACCTATATGATGAATTTAGCAACAGCAGCAACAGTACATAAAATGACACTGAAAAATCATCTCTCAGTCAGATGCATCATCATATTCCCTAATGACTATAGAATACTCCTATAAGTGTATGTGGAAGTACTGTATAGGAAACAACAGGTGTATGCTACATTAAGCAGTAACAATTTACTGCAAAGCTTGACTTAAGTTAGCACGGGTGTGTGACAACGATGACGCATCGTGTAGCATGCATGATACACATAAACGCTCTAAAATGACTAATAAAAGCACTGCATTATAGGTTGAGGAAAAAAGAGATGTGATAATTAAATATTCAAACTCATTAAGAACCAACCAACCAAACAACACGAAGCCACAAAATGGTACGTTCGCTGAATGAGTCGGCCAAAATTCTTACCTGCAAAAACGGCTCTAACCTTTCTATATTGTCAATAGTCAGTACAGTGTAAAGTCAAAGGCGACATATTCATATATAGCATGTCAGTTTTAAGTTGGGCTACCGGTAGGAGCTATAATGATTTCTTATATTAAACTTGCTTCTTATAAGTAGTAGTGTTATACAAGCAAAATAGCAAATCACTTGATAAATGCAATGCTAAAAGAGAATGAGTCTTAATAAGGAAAAACGAAGAAGCCATAAACTTTCCGTTGAAGCTAATACCTCAACTATTATTACCACCACCGCTACAACCACCGACGTGTCGCGAGATATTTCAGCTCCATTAATCAACCTTTTTGCAATTTACAACAGAACAGCATTGCTCTGGAAAATAAGCAGCGAAAATGTGTTTTGCTGAACAACGACCTCTTCAGTTTTAAAAGCAATAAAGCATTTCTACTGAACTTGACAGCAGTGGATTGACTTTTTGCTAAAAGCTTAAATAATTTTGCACATTTTAATCTCGCGTTTGGAGTTTTTGTTTTTGCTGCTGACAAAACTCAGTACCGGAAACAAAAATATATTTAAATTGTGTATTATTTAATGACAATAGATTACTCCACATTGTATATGTCTCTGCACATTGTAGTACAGATCACGCTTGGTGGCCATTCAAATTCATTATCTCGTGTTGGTAACTTGATTAGAATTGTCACAGGAAATCCAAAAATGTATCTGTACACTCATTTTGGCCAGTGGAACTTCTGCTATTGGAATTACCACCAGCTACTCGGGCTGTTGTCAAGTTTCTAACATGCAGGCAGATCACAACTAGGGAGTACGCTGTAAATGCCAAATTGATAGAGAAAATTAGCAACGTTGCAACAAAGTAATGACCCCAAACAAGACTGCCGATAAAATAGCACCGGCTTGGAATGGAGAATATGATGGTCATAAAAAACCATAGAATGAGTCCGTTCACATTTCTCTGTAAAACAAGCAAAGTGTTGCATATGAAAACCCAAGTGGAGTAATTTGAGACAACAAGTAAAAAAATCTGCTGTTTTGGGTTTAATTACCTTGTACACATTATAATTAAGAAACGCTGCCAGTAGTAATTCCCCCATGAGATAAATCACTCTAATCAGAAAGTACACGACAAGGGCAGATTCTTCAAGAAAGAAAGTACAAAATAGCCCATTATATTTTTAGCGAAAGAAATCTCTGGAATTTTACACGCGCGCACTTATATGGTACCTGATAAATTAAACCGATTCTTATGTTCTATCTGATCCCGTTCTACATGACCCAGCAAAAGTTGGATAAGAATTTTGAAGTTTAGTCCGAGGAAAAATGCTGAAACGACCTGTCTAGATAACATCATAAATTATGTATAGGCTAAAAAAACAAGTGCTTCTACACAGGAAAGGTTGTTTAAAAAAGGAAAGCAGTTTCACACTCACGGTTTCCACCACTGCGATGAATTTCAGCTGGAACTCAAATGAACAATGCATTTTATAGGAAGAGAGAACCAGAGAACAGAATTTTAGGAAATCTTAGGTTTGCTGCTGAATTGCAAATGAATCTTGCGGAACTTCCAGGGAAGAACTGGTAAGAACATCGGAAACCGTCTTTTCCTTCCAAATACTCCAACTCAACAGTTGGGTTCCAGAATAATATTAAAGGGAGCAAATAGACTAAAAATGTTTATCTTTGCCAATGCTAATTTTGACACGTTCGTCAGCAGAAAGATAGGGTTAATACTGTAATAATCAAAAACCTTCCGAGAACACTCGAGAACATGTGTACTTTCATTTGAAGAAAAGCCGTTAGTAGTTTTGCTTTTCTCTGTGGCTTATTATTTTTGCTTCAAAGTAAATGCGTCATAAAACGCAGAAATGTAATAAGGCTAAGGTTGATAAGAAAAATGTGTTATTTTGCTGTACACAAAGTTTATTATTTTGAGACCACAGAATATTCCATTTTTGCAAGAAAATGAAGCATATATTCATAAGTAAATAAAATGTTTGTACTAAATCAAGCTTTTTACTATTCATAAGTCGGTTCTTTTTTCGGATTTGGATACACAACACACAGCTTCCATAAAATATGCTTTTCTCTTTCGTGTTCCGAAAACAACAAATCATAAGACAAGACATGTTCATTACACGCGCACACTGATATGATGTTTTGTGCGGGGTTGCTTTCCTCCTAAGCCAACCTTGACGGAGAACAGTACACAGTAAACAAATTGGTTTACTAAATATTACTGTAGATGAATGTGTGTGGGTTATGACTTTGTCGGTTGTAATCAGTCAACGGAACCAGATGCAACGTCATAAATAAATATTCTGATAAATTATTTTTTGTGTCAGTCAATGCCTAAAAGGTTAAGCTTGTCTTGTGTAGGCTGCTGGTTTTAGGAGACAATATTTTTATACAAATTGATTGGCTGTTTTCTAAAATTAACAAATTGTAGGGAGATGCAGAGGAAATTATGCAGTGTGCTGAAAACTCTTGAAGATAATGTAAATATTAAGTTGTATAAATAATTTATTTGAATTCTTGAATATACTTTATGATTCACTTTATATACATTTATGAACTCTTCTTTCAGTATTTCATGCAAATAGCAAAAATATTATGCTTTCCGTTTAAGAATCCCCGAATTTGTATTCCCGTCGCAGTACTGTTTGCAAGATCAAGAGTTTTCTTGAGAAACCTTTTTCCTATATTTTCTTCACATTTCATAAAAAATGCATAAGAAGTGTGTTTACTTCCAACTAACTGAAGTTTATAGAGTGTTTAGAGGATAATATTTCGCAATATTCTGGGTTTGCTCCAGTCCCGTTACATGATACTCTCAAGTCTCAAGTTTGAATCCTATTTTACCAACGTGTTATACAATGTTATGAAAGCTATAATATCTTATTTAAAAGCTTGTATGTATGCTCATACATTCCGCCGAATTACCACCGAAAAATGTAAATTATGAGAGTTAGAAGGCCCAAGGGCTTAATTTAGTTTAGAAAATGAAAACATTTTTTTATTTACGCATTTTGAATTTCACATAACAATGTGTCGAGTTGTTCTCGCTTTTTCGTAGAAAATATCAACGAATTATACTATGCCATCCATAATAGGATCCCCGTTGTTGCTACATGTGGAAAACGTAAATGTGTAGTTTCCATTCATTCCACTTCCAGCAACATCCAGCAAGAAGACCCATTCATTGTAGAACACATGCCAGTTTTACAATCCCGTCATCAATCATTACTTATTACCTTGTTCAGCCACATATATAGTGTAAACAGTGTGCATAAAAGCCAAAGCCAAAATGCACCAGATTGACGTACAAAAATGAGTATGGCCCAATGAAAACATTTTGGAGCTTTATTCCTCGAGTTAGTTATTCAGGAGCTTTTATCTCCTTTTTAGGGTTTAGCTTAATTAATAATAACAAATAAAATGGAACTGCGCGGACACTTTCACTTTATATATTTAAATCTGATAACTAAGCTAAAATTACATAAAATTCCAGATTTGCAAAATCCGGATTTTGTAGCAAAACACCTTGAAGGTTTTTTGTAAAATAATATTATTCAAAGGGCGAGGCAGGATTTGGTTTCAGCAAAGCGGAAATGTGGGCCTGTGTTGCTTGAGATTATCTAGTCAGTGCTCATTTGCCCGTACACACAGTAGAAAGTGCAAGTCTCATATTACCCATCTTTCTCTAGGGATTTATAGATGAGCTCAAGTATTATAAATACGCTTTGGTACTACAAATCCGGTCAGTAAAATGACACTTTTTTTGTAATAAAATGCATTAAATATCAACAAAAGGGGTATGGAGTATACTATATTTTTTACAGATCTACCAAAAACAATTTTTGGTGCACAAATACTTTTTAGCGCGCGTGTATTGTCAATTTGTCGTCACCAAAAAATATAGATAACCAGATCACAGTTTATAACTACTACTACTGGTGTAAGCATTGCTGTAAGGTACGGGATGATGATATCCATGAGATTTGATTTCTCCAATGAGACAATACACTACCCACAGGGAATAGGATGTGAATGCAAAGTTAACCACGAAAACGGAGGAGGTGCTGGCAAAGTCAGGATTCCTCATGACTTCCACAATGTACGCAATGATTCCGACGAGGGTTAGTGTGACTGTAATAGTAAACCAAATTCGGAGCCTTTTGTGCTGGTTCTGAAGAAATTGCAAAAAAAAGTTACAGATTTAAGTACTTCCGGAATTACATTCAAATTTATTTCAAGTCGAATGTTACTATTGCATGCTTACTTTTTCTGCACTCCGGTACAAGAAAATTGCCAACCCGAATTCCGTCATAAAGTATATCATTGGCACCATAAAGATACTGACTTGTTGCATTGCTATTAAAAACAAAAAATAATTTGAACTAGCTGACAATGTCAATTTTTAAAAGTTAAAGAGTATATTAGAATGCGTACTTGGAGATTCCAGTAAATCTTTCATGTGTGGATACTCCTCATGGTTGATATTGTGAAGATTGGCAAGAATTTCTTCCTTCTTTGTCGACACCAGCAAAATGGCAAATCCAAGTAGAATGAGGAAAATTATAGATAAAACCTGTGAAAATTTGTTAAAGCACAAAATGAGTAAAGAGTTTATATATTTTCTCCTTGTCACAACAGAAGATTAACATATTTCAAACATACCATCTCAATGACGGCTATCACCTTCGCTTGAATCTGATAACAGGATGTCATAATTGTAAGCTTTTAAATCTTAAAACACTTTCTTCACAGGTAAATCATATCACACTTTCACTCATATTAATTTCAATTTCAAACGCACTCCACACAAATATACAAAATAATATATTATTAGTATTTGTTTGAATATTATGTTTATTGCTGGAAATCCTCCATGATTTCCAAAGTGTGTTCATCATGTCTTGTTACAACTTTTATATTTTTCTATAAATTTCGTTTCGTTTTCGTTGTTCCATGAAAGAAAACGGGACGCTTTATAATATGCACACTTTATGCCTTTCTGCTAGAAAACTTTTTGGCGATGCTCCCGTTTCAGCATCTCACCCCACACTATGCGAAATCCCAACCTGAGCGTGCTATTATACTATTGCCCTCACATAACTCTTTTTCCTTTCGTTTTCTTCTCTCCTTGCAAGTTGCTGAGCAAAAAAGCTCCTTGTTGCTGCTGCTTACTGCTGCTTGTCTCCTGTCTATAACAGAGCAGCAACAAGACGAAGTGTTCAATTCCCAATGGAATCAACCTTGATGATCAATTCCAGAAATGCGTCTTGATGCCAGCTTATCTTCATTTATTATTTTATGCTACTCTGTACTCTGTTGATTTTTCATTTTTAAGAAGACCAAAAGGCTAAGACACTTCTTCACTTGTACCACATGACACCAAATCACTTGGTTGGATTTTCTGTAAGTGAATAATACCAAGTAAGCAGCCACCCTAACGGAGTAAACTGCTGCTGTTGATGTTGATGATAAACATCTTTCTATTATCCTATTTGCTTTTGGCATGTAAAAAATTCCTACTAAACTGACTGAGGTTATGGGAATTACTTTCGATTATACTCAATTTTGCCAGACGCAATGCCAGAATAAATCGAACGTATTAACATGGTTAATACATTCAATATCAATCGAGTTTGGAATGTTACTCCCGTGGGGATGTTTATTCGTAAGCAGGAAAAAACGGGTGTGGAATGACACAAAAAAGAAGGAAAAGGGTTACATAAAACTTGAATGGTTGCACATGTACTAGGCATAAATAAGGAAACAAATTGGTCTTTTGTGTGCATACGCTGAGTAAACTGAAAGAGCCAAGTCTTATATTGACATTGACATAGCCTTTAACAATTTCATTACTAGAAACAAAATACGCACGAGCAAATATCAACAGCAGCATTACAACAAGGAGACAGAAGAATAGACAAAATTGCCTTTATTAACGGTTGGCTAGGGATGAAGTGGTTACATGTTACATGTATTATTATTAGCTTGTGCTCAGAACTTGTACTTATCCAAAGAGTTATACTTGTGGTTTACCAAGTTCTTAGAAGCAATAGAGAAATACCTAGATACACATGCATATAATACGCAGTTACAAGTTACAAACAATTTGTTTAAGCATTGTTGATCTTGTTGAGTATATGATGACTATGATGATCATGAATGTAAAGTCTGCAGAAACACATGAGGTAAATAAATTGGGAATTTTGTTCACGAACAAAACTACTTTATCTTCAGCCTTATTTGCAACTAAATGTCGCAGCATTTCATAACTGCCGAAAATATGTATGCGTAAGTTAATAGCATAGCAGCTCAAAAAGAAGACAAAAAATATTGTATTTTAAATGCTCAAAGTGTTCTTCCAAATGTGCAACCAAGTGGAATAATCCTTAGAGTTAAAAGCTTTGTGAAACGGGAGACGTATGTATGCTCCACATGTGGCTTCTCACATTATGCAACATTATGTGTCACTCCATTTGATCCAATCCACATAAACAGACTACGTAAGGTTGCCGTTATGCAACAGACGTAAAAAATACACGAAGAGGTTTTCATAAGATTTTCAGGGTTTTTAAAAAGATGTTATTAATTTTAAGTTGTTTCTTTGTATCAAAGTAGTGAGCCGCCTTAAGTACCAAGTACTGTAGCTTAGTTTTATAAAAATATGTAAAACGTTTTGTAGAAGTTTAAACGTTTAACCCAACCGTAAAAAATTGCATGAAAACTTCTTCGCAAAATAAAGTTTCTACATTTGCTGTGTCGGTGAAGCGCATAAACGGAATATGTATTAAGTTTTCTTTGTAGTTACTAAAAACATGATACATGGCTTGACTGGAAACATGTTAACAGGAGATATACGGTTGGGTTAAATGTCTAAAGGTTCGGGATTCCAGACAGACTGGCAAACAGTACAAAGAACGTTCAAAAACTGGCAACCAGTTGCGGGGTTTTCCCCACACAGTGCGAAATGTATTGCTTAAAGGTGTTCCTGTTACCAGTTTCGCAAAACACTTTGTTTTCCTTTCTAGAACTATCTCTTTGGCTCACTGTCGGCATAACCTGGAACGGTGGTGATAAAACTGGTGTTTCTTCTAAATGTACATCCGAGCTTTGGACAAAATGTAGTAGAAAAAGGAAGAGCACCAGAGATCAACAGTAACGCACCACCACCAAGCTAATATATCAAAGTTTATTGATTTTTCCTCTTATTGGTTAAGTCAGGTATGACAGCAGGATAATATATGGAGGCGCACATAAATAAGTTACCTTTCTCCTGCAGACAATACGCTTTCTCCTGTCTGGTTGCTTGTTTTCATGTCGCACGTTATTGATTTAGTTTGTATGTTGTATCGGTTGATAATACAATTTTGTATGATACAATATGTATCGCGTCACTGGATGATACTCTGGTGTCACTTTATTCCTGAAATTGGATCAAGCAGGCTAAAATTTATGAAAGATGTAATCAAAAGTGAGATAATGATAGCATAAAATTTGCAGAAACCAGAGTTGATGACGACAGCAAGCAGATAAGAGTGAAAGTAAACCTGGCATAACAATGGAAAAATTGATGGCAGTTTTACAGCACCCCATAAAACCGACCATGTTATAACTATGCCCCCCTTCCCAGAATATTGCGGAATACTTTCTCACAATGTCAGTTTCTACCTCTGCAATAAATTACCCACTTCAATTCCACTAAAGCATCTGTATCCTTAAAAAGGAAATGCTGCAAGCTGCGATTACAACACTTGCGATAAAGCTTGTGCTTGTGGCAATTTTCACACTTTCAATATTGCTCTTCTTCTGCAAAATTAAATTAATTATTGTTGTCACGCTTTTCCTGGTTCTTTGATTGATGTGACATTTCACGGCTAAATAATTGACATTTCAAGTGAACTGGCCATTGATGTGGAAGGTTTTGTAGGATTATTGCTTGTCGAACGAGCACAAAAGTTGCCTCCACACTCCAGTCTCTGTATCCCGCCTCCTTGTTTATTAGAAAGAAACACAGAGCAGCGACAGCTCACACGCTGCACAAATTTTCAGGTTCTTCCCTTTCATCCTCGTCGTTGTTGGTTCTCCCATGATTTGCCCGATGAACTGATGAAGAGTAGAGAAAAAGAGACCAACCTTGCTGCATACTATATACTATATAGTATAGCGCAGGCAGATGAAGTGATGGGCAAGTGATATGATTATGATGGCACTTTTAATTATATGAACTCAGCCACAACAATTTCTCCTGGAGAGCCTATATAAATAAGCACCCTGTCTTGATTATAGCATGTACAAGGATTTGATACAATTGCCTGTAATCTTATTAATGTGTTCCACTTGTTCTCTATTTTACCTTGTCACTCAGCCAGTCATACTTTGGTTCATTAATTTGTGCCGCATTTAGAACTTGCTGACGCATCGTTCTCTTTAGACGAGGGAATAAAATATATTCTTATACTTTGCCAATATTATATTTTATCAGCTTAACTAATTGTAAATAACTATACTGTGCTTTCAATTAACTAAACATAAAATATAGTGCTTATGAGTCAATATAATTATTATATTTTGTACAGGAACAACCAATTTTATTTTCAAGGTGAGGGAAAACAATCAGGTAAGACCATTAGAAATAACAATGACACGTGCATTTGCAGAATTGATTTTCCTGTGGGACACAACAGAATGCGTAGTACAAACTTTATCAATGTTTGTGTTACCAGAAACAAAATACAAAAGAAGAAATGTAATTTGTTAGCAAAGTCAGCTTAATTTAAAAGCAGCAACGGGTTGATTCATTTTGACTGTAATTCTCTCTGGAATGAAATAAGTTTCTTTGAACTTTGGACTACATTTTGAATGTCAATGTGAAGCCAATGCCAAATGCACACAGGCAAACATTGCGACATGACAAAATGACAAAAGAACAGAGCAATTAACCAAATTGCAGTTGATGTAAACTTGAAAGAGAAACAGGAATGTAAAGAACGTCGGCATTTTTACTTTATTTAGTAGCAACGAATCAACATCAACAAAATGACTTGAGTATTTACTCTTGGTTAATTTTGTGCTTGAAGAAGACTGATGGTGATGTAAACTGTCAATATTTGTACAATTAGTTTTGTGCCACAGTGACAAATTCAGAATGACATGACACAGTACGCAATTCGGCAAAGTGTAAAAATATCACAAAAGTTATATGCACCTCTATTTAAGTTTTGCTTTCATTGAAGACACTCAGCCGTCTGTCCCAGGTTTTTAAAAGAACGTTCAATGGATGTGGACCAGGACTGTGGTTTTATTTTGCTTTAACGCGACAAGGAAAATTTGCCCAGAGCAAATGGTACTAAATTAAATAGTAGATCACGACGGATTACGCTCAGCATTTGTCCAGATTTGATGTAGCAGGAGATATAGCTGAAGAGCTTAGGCTACTTCGTTATTCTGGTTGGTTGCAATATGAAGTGTTCCATGATAGAACTTCCATCTCTGCAGCGAGTAATATGCTATACGAATATTATGCTTCGTTGCTTGTGGTTGATAGTTTTAAGGCTTCAAACTGTTTATACTATTATTATTTGTCGATTTGAAAACGTTGGCTTGTTTTTCCAGCTAATAAAAGTATATACTAATGCTCAAGTTAATTAACTACATGATGATGATGATGCGAATCAAGCAAACTAATAATAAGGATTTTTTCTAGAATCTTGTAACGAGAAGGACATGTAAGAACTTTTTGGATGATTAGTTGATGAACAACTCCACTGCATGTGGGCAAAGTGATCTGTTGCATATTTCCTTTTGCAAAAAATATAATGAAGAGTTCCAGGAAGATGAAAATGGAACTGTTCATGCAGTGAGCTCACTAGTGAACATCCTCAACTAAGCATGTATTAAGAAATGCTCGCATTTCTGTGCAACGTGAGATGATGATGATGATCATGAAACCCCCTCAGATGTCAGAGCTTTTCTGGATCGGATTTTTTTTATTCCAAACAGCAGTATAGTGTATTATTATTTTGATCATAAAGCACACTCTCGGGTTTTTTCCTTTGATTTCAATACTTACCAGTTAGTTATGTGAGCTATTATGTAGCTTTGTAACTTTTGGTAATAATGAGCATGTCTAAATAGATATTATATAGAAAAATGGAAAGTATGACATAGCTCATCATCACAAGGCTGAACTGAACAGCTCCTTAGAGAAGCATTATGCTCTTTTTCCTGGAGGTGTAGTCAAGTAGAACGCGTGATGGTATTGTGCTGGTGGAATTCCACAATTTTCATTTTCCACTCATCCGCATCTTCAACTTTCTGTTACAGTTATTTTTTGAAAAGCATGCCACTACAAAATGGTGAATCCGTTGTATATTCGTTTTCCTCCTTCTGAAAACTGAAAAGTTTGGAATTTCCCGTCATCGTAGCAAATTCACCCCCTTTCCGTAGTCGCTGTCAAGAGTGAAAGCCCATTTGATGTTGTGATTAAAACTTCCTGTCAAATGCAGATAGATGTACAGAAAAGTGGCATTTTCTATTATCAGGTCTGTTCATACATAAAAGTAGCGTGGTGGCTTTCTAGCATTTTTCCATCTTTAGACAAATCTGAGAATGAAGAGCTGACGCAATAATTTCTTGATAGAAAGCCCGTTATTTGCTATTAACTACATACGATACAAGTTTCTAATGCTAATCTTTCGACTTTGAGTTTTTCAGTTGTATTGATTATATTGAAATATATTAATAGCCATTGGGACAACGAGAACAAGTTGATTGTCACTGAATATAATGTAAGTATTACAGTATTTTAGACCATTCATTCCGGAAAACTTGTTTGGTTTTATGACATTTAGCCGTAATACATGGTCACTGGTTCTAATAAAACGGGTAATGAAAGAAGATTCTGTTGTGTATGTGTGGACAATGGATGCCATAAAAAATCTAATCATATTACAACTCAACGCAACAAAAATGCTAATACCTGACATAATGGGGGCAAAAAAAGAGCAAAGTACTTATGCAAATTCTATTAATGCACATTTGTCTGCATTAATAAAGCCTGTATACATACTCACTTAATTGAAAACTGAATCAATTGCTGTTATATATCTGTACAATTTGTACATTTTTGTTTAATGTCATATGTACGATTACAGTAAAAATGCTAACAACCCGTTCAGTATTACATTTTTTTGTAACGGCCATATACTAATAGTAATAGTATGCAAAGTCGAGTGTTAATACTTTTTGTGAATATCTGTAGTTTCCTTCATATTTTGTAGAATGGCACAAGAAAGTCTTTATAGCCAACTCTGTGGCTAATAGACTCAATTCTAAGCTCTTCAATAAATGCAGAGACAACCCAGAGACACAGCCCTCCGAGCATGTAAGTCATAAATCCAGCTATGAGTGCATTCACCGGATCCACCGAGTGACAAACCCAATAAGCGTATAGAGGAATCCATAGTAGGTAGATGACGATTGTGGCAAAAAACCAGGTTCGGACTTTAAACAAGTTTCGCTGAAATATAATTCGAAACAAATTATCTGTAGTCCTAAAATGTGAAGCAAAATGGTGTTATGTGTGTAAATTCATACCTCTTGAGCTCCTTGTAACAAGATAATGCTGATGATTAAGCCAGCAACAAAATTCAGAATAACCCAAAGAACAAAACATGCCTTAATTGGATCTACAAAGTAAACAGCACAGAAAAAGCATTGACATTTGAAAAGGAAGACAAAAGATAAATCATGAGAGAAGAACATTACAATTTGGAGCATTTACCAGACATTTGCATTTCCAGGTAATCAATGAGATCATTATTTTGGTGAGTTTCACCCAACCCGGGAGTTTCATCAGTAGTGCTGACCGGAACGTCGTCTTGTGACTCGTTGAACTTGCTGAGATCAACTATTGTAGTAGCAATAGTAGAGGAAGAGTATTCATTTCTTAGGTCATGTTTGCTCTCAATTATCAGTCCAATTAAGGAAGTTGCAGCTATTAAGCAAGCGAAAATTGCCTGTGGAGCAAACAAAGTAAAAAAGATTTTTTGATGGAAAAAGTTTTACAAGTCAAATGAAAAGTAGTAATAAAAACCTGACATAATGAGGCAAGGGATTTGAACTACGCATTTGCAAACAATATATCTCGTAAGAAATAAAATGCGCAGATCGACAACTTTTTTTATATACACAACTTACTTCTAACTTAGAAGTTCTTAGATATTATTATGAATGAGTCATTGGAGAACGCTGCTGTAGGAAACTTACAGGTAGAAAATGCGTGCCAAAATAAGTTAAACCTTGTCGCATGTTATTCTATGAATGGAGAGTGTACCTAGGTACATGCCTTGTATTTTGTCCTCATAAACCTAAAATGATGAATGGTGAGTCTGTCAAAAGATGATATTTTGCTACAAAGTAAACAGTACATCATCCTTTGCCATTTTGCTAGGCTGACTTCATCCTTCACGCGAAAAGTATTTTATTCTCTTTGTTCTGTTCGTGTGTGGGCGAAAGTGGTACCTTGTTTGCTTATTGCTCATCGGAGCTTAAAGGTGAAGCTAAAAACGTTGTCGCAGGTTGTGCTCTACAATTAAATGCAAGCACTTTTGTCTTTCAAAGCACACAATTTTGATTTGCTTTCAAAACTGTCGTAGCTCGTTAGTTTCTGCCTTGTAAAATTTATGTCTTTTAAATTAAAATAGCCAATTGTGAGAACAATGTCGTTAAAAAATAATTTTTGAAAAAAAAAATTATGACCAGAACAAATCACGCATGACCACTAGCCACAATCACAAACGCCACGACAAATTGAGCTGTATATATTTATCTATCATGCTTTTATCAGAATCATCTTTGACAATAATGAAACGTCTGTTTGCACTCATAAATCAGAGACAATGCAAAAGCTAAAATTAGTAGAGATCTATTTGTGCGCGTAAAATATATGCGAGAGTGGTACGATTACGAATTGGTGAGACAAATATAGCATAAAGCTATTAATGCAGCGTGTTCTGTACACGCATACCAACTCCAAAAATGTTTTGCTAGTTTGTCCTAGTCCTCCTCAGCTCAATATATGGACATGCCGTGGTCATCATAAATTTTCATGAATCAAAACCTTGTGTTTATTGTTCTGAACTGTGCAAGGAAAACGTGATTATAAGCGTCTATTGGAAATTAGATACAATCTTTTGATGTCATTTCTTGGTCGCGGATACGACTAGCCCAATAGCCAGTAACATTCTCCTGCCTTAAATTTTCAAGTCCATTTTTATGACTTTTATTACCAGATTCTATAAAATGCGAGTTTAGCTTTAGTATCAAATTTTAAGTATGGTAACATGATAGCTTTATGCTGTGAACTGTGTGAACTTACGATTCCACCGTACGCAACGGTTTTTGTAATGGTCTGGGATGAGTATCCACATGGAAGTTCCACACACATACTGGATGATAGCAGCTCCAAAACACTGGAACTCGTATTTGCTTTCCTTCCAACCAAGTCAATATCAGCACACGAGTGAACTCTACTACACGCGAACAACCTTTTGTAACCGGAAACGCGGTGTACACTAAAGTGACTTCATTTTTCGCTAAAGTACTCTTGAAAACGTGATGAATTATAAAAATGCCTGCAAGGATCCGATTTCCGTTTTTAAGAGTATTACTTACATGCTGGATGGTTCAATTGTTCCAACCGGAAGTAGTTATCCTGACTGTAGAAGACTCTTAAATTTTCTACTTATCTATTCCAAAGCATTTTTGCTATCACACTGTCTGCTACCCGGAAAAGTATTTTTTGGGGTTTCACTCCAAGCACAACCAGCCAATTTACTGACACTCACGATAGTAAACTTGTTACATCTGTGCATGACGATCCAATTTGGACCATTAGAGAGCTATATTGAAAAGGTGTGTGCATGCACACAAAAATTTGGAAGCTAGAGATTACTCGATTTTTTAAACATAACTTTACTTTGTCTAGCTTGTTGGTGTGTCTGCGTCAGTGGCCGACTTGCAAGCAAATGGAATCTCTACCAAGCTTGTGTGGAAATGAAAGGATACACATGTGCAAAAACACATAAATAGACTTTGGAGCAATGATCTTCTCGTGTTTGCCATACGGACTGCGAATTTTTACCTGCAGTAAATATTGACTATTACCTACTTTACTGCACTTCATGTTTTGTTACCTTATATCCTTTCTGTTGCGTCTTGTTCAATTTTTATAAGCAGAGTGAGAGGCAAAAGCTCACTTAAGAAAGATAAAAAAGCTATCATGCTCATTACTCATTACCACCACCGCTAGCAATATTGGCGCTTGCTGAAAAAAACTTGCACTTGCACACTTTCGTCTTTTGCGTTTTTTATTCTTAAATGCAAAGAAATGAGATGGTCGTTGTGTCGTCGGATATCATACCATTTTACCACCAGCGTCAGTTTCTTCTGCTGCTGCTGTCTATAACAAGAAGTTATTATACAGATTACACAGTCATAATTTCCACCCAAAACCGTTTCATTTCAAATTTTGGACGACGAAAAAAAGGCAAAAGAATATTTTGTTACTGGTTTCGATTCTTTATCACGTAATTTATTGTAAGTGCATATAATCAAGTTGGCATATTACACGTCAAGCTTCCCGAACCTATCATTACACTCTGGTTGGGTCTCCTCATAAAAAGAGTTAAAAACATGATTCATGTTTATGCATGCATGCGAAATCTTTAGGCACGCTAAATAAAAACTCTGCCTACATGCACACTTCACACATTCCTTTTACCTAACCTATGTTGTCTCATATCAACCTATAACCAGTTAAAAGTTTGTAAATTTTGCATCTTCTTTTTTCAAAGTTGCTGATGTTATACATTCTTTTGTCTGTCTTACTTCCATTTCCAAAATGTACGCATATTAGATTAGATGTTTTTACAAGTTCTACTACTACGCTCCCTATTCTTACATCAACTTGATCAACTCAACAGGATTTCAAACAGCATTAATGTTGCAGTGTTGACTGAGCTGTATTTTTTTAACGTTTTCTGTTTCATTGACGTTTTCTTATGCAGTTGAAAAGTGTTTGCCAAGCCAAACATGAAAGAGGTTTAGACAGTGAAGAAGAGACTTGTGTTCGACTTGGTACATTATTTTTAATCCGGTATATACACTTTAAAATGCATGCAAAGTTGGTAATATTATGTATGTAATCTTTTTAAAATCTTGCATGTGGGCGTTTGTTTTGCCAAATGGACGATTTATCTTTGCTAGTTTATGCCGAGGAGACAAAATGTGTTAAGATATTGCTGTAGGCATGTACCTCATATGTATTTTGCCGATGAATACCATGCATTAGGCATTTGAGAAAATCGGCTTAGTAGAGACAAAGAAAACATTCATGTTTTTGCAGAAGCAGCGTTCCTTGTGTAGTGAACTGTTTGTGTAGCGTTCTTGTTTCATGATCTCATGTTCTTCCAGTGGTCACCGACTTATTCGCGAAGCATTATGGTTGTTATATTGATTTTGAATCATTTTTTGTCAAAATGGCAAAAGGGGATTGTTTCAAATCAATATTTTCAAAAGTTTGAGGTTGTACGTTTAAATCGAGAGTTTTTTTTATCTTTCATGTTGTCAGGAATGACGTGTATTTTGACATCATCCGAGTACCATACCCAAGAGCATAGGTAAACTGGAGACTTACTATCTAAGTACCTCCCAACCACTTTCTCGACTTGTATCCGGTCGAGTTTCCTAAGCTTACAAGAAAAATAAAACATATCGCTCGATGGCAGGACAGGAAATACAAAAAAAAACATTCAAACCTTTTTTTAGATATTCGCCGTTGTTTTGGGTTTGAAAGGAATCAATACAAGTAGGTGAGTAGGTTTGATGCTGAAATGTGGCGTAAACTGATACGGCTAGTGAGTATTTTTAAGTTTGCACCATCGGGAGTCTGTCAAAGGTGAATTGGAGATAGTAAAAGCATTTTAGCAATTCCAAAAATTCACAAAGGAGTTGCCCTACATAAAGCCTCCACACTACAACAACCGTGTAAAAAAGCATGTTTACACTTTCATTCAATTGAAAGTTTCATGAGGCTGATTTCCTACGTATTTCTTGAAGGGACGTGAGTTATTGATCATAAAAGTTCGTTTTTTGGGAGTTTTAGGAGCTCGAGCTGTTTCAGAGTAGGTGGTCTATAAACATTAAGCAGAGATCATCGCACTTTTGGACGACCTAGTTAATAAGTCGTGTTATGTATGCATCTATGTTAATGTGGTTGACAATACAAGACAAACCGTATCATGTATCAGGAAAATATGGACTACAACAACGATTCGTCTACCTTTTTAATAAAATTTATTTATTAAAGAAGATGGTAAATATATGAAATAAAACGTTGGAGAAGACATTTGCATGGTTTTTAATTTGATATTTGTAGGCAGCCTTCAATACTAATTTTATGACAAATACGCAAATTATTTCCTTTAACTGACAGTCTGTCAGTTGAGGACAAACTAACAGACAAGCCAACGCAAATTGTATCTTTGGCGCAAAGCACTATGCCGTGTTTTACATTTTATGAATATTGCAATCGATACTTTTCTATAAATAGGCTTTTGCCTTTTTGGTACAAACAATAATAACTTTTAAAACCCCCGTTAGACATATAGGTTTGAAATTTCATCCATAAAAGTGGAAAATGGAAATGCTCAAAGCGATGAACTAGTTTTTACAAAAGCGTAATCCATCTATGAATTGTGCATCATGCTGGTTCTCAAAACATGGCCAAATCCCTCATTATTTTCACAAATATGTCTATCCCCTTAAGAAAAATGTGTTCTTCCAAGTATTCATCATTATTGTGCAAAAGCATAGGGGACTTGTTTATGGGTGAAAAACCAAATGCCGGAATCCCCTTGCTTCTCAAAAACCTCGCGTCTGTAGCTCCCGGGCAAATAATGGGTAGCAGTTGAAGGTTTCTATAAATAAAAATAAATAAATATTTCTCAATATTAAACGTCCAGTCTAAATAATGTTTATAAAACCTACAACGCGTCGCAAGAAGATTTAAACTGTGTCCACCATGGATTACTATTGTCCATTCGAGTTTCCGGCAAAAGAGGATTTTTGTTAATAAATTCATATGTTATGCCTGGTCCCGATTCTTGGACAATTTTGGAAATCATTTCTTCCGCTTTTACTTCCGTCCATCCATTGGGCGTAACGCGGATGTCGACAACAACGGTCATTTCTGGTGGAATTACATTTGGTTGCAGGCCACCCTTTTTTATACAAAATAAATTTTATATAAATTGCGAGTCATGTTTATATAAAAGAAATTAACAAACTCAAACAAAAGTATATTCAGCAGAGTTGTAAGTAGTTTCTGTTTACATTGATCATTGTGATATTCAGAGTTGTTACTGCTCCTGGTTCAATTCCGTCTGTAGGTCCCTTCAATTTTGCTTTCTCCTCTTCACGCACGGCGAGAAATCCATTTACCAGCCTTTGCAACTTTTCCATGCAAGTGTTTTCCACAAAGCTTAGAGCATGGCCCGTGTCACCCGTAATGCTGATTTTCACCTCTGTATAAACACCAAAAATGAAGCCAATTTTCTTTGTAATTATCTCGGGCTTTGTTTTTTCATTCCAAAAAATGCTTACGCCAAAGCGCTCGTTCCGCATAAGTTAGAATAAAATGCTCCGAGGGACAAGGACCACTTTCATCCAACTCAAATCCAACATTTAACCTTTGAAATTCCTCCGTTTCTACAAATTTTGCCATTCCATTTGTGCCCCCGATTTCTTCATCTGGTTGAATGAAACATGAGATACAATGATGGATTATTACAAATACGTTAATTTAGAAATACCTAAACCCTAGCATTATACAAGTATTTGTGCTGAAGAAGATTGCAAATGTGACCACCTGGAACGAAGGTAATGTGAATATTTCGTTTAGGCACGAATCCACTTGCTTTGAGCTGCCTAACAGCCTCGAGATGCTGAACACCTACGCTTTTCATGTCTTGGGATCCCCTTGCAAATATTTTCCCGTTTTCATCTTTGAATGCTGCAAACGGGTCCATTGTCCATTTGCTCTGCACAAGGCACAAGAATGTTGTTAGATCTGTCATTGAGAAAATTGGCAAGGATGAATTTTTTGTACATTTTCTATATATTGTACTACCGTACAATGTCAACAGGAACAACATCCATGTGAGAATTGAACATTATGGAAGGCAGTTGGGGTTCTGTTCCTTTCCAAGTTAGCCATACGGCGAACCCTGGAGGAGGCTGGAAGTGAATCACGTTGAATTCTAAGCTGAGCTCTTTGGCTTGGGATTCTACCCATTTTATACAACTATCTATAATACGAGCAACAAAAAAAGTACATACAATATATATAATGTTTTTTATGTAACAACAAGGGAAAATGTGAATTGATTTCATGTGTTATGTTTTCATTTTGCTGAACAAACCGTAATCCGGATTTGGCTGAACAGATTTGATTCGTAAGTATTCTCTGAATCTGGAAACAGCAGGATGTTCTTCAGTCATTTTGAACAGAAAGTTATTTATGCTATTGTCAATTGAACAAAATTTATTTTTTGTATAAAATCACATTTAATAAAATTCAAGAAGGGAATTCAAAGCAGCTTTGAAATCAATTTTTAAATGCGTGACATTTCGGAAATTACTCTTGTGGAGTGTATTCTTGAATGAAGAAGGAAACAACTTTGAAAAGGTTGAATGCACTATTATAATCTGTTAATGTATACACAAATACATTATCACATTTATCACAACAAATATGATACATCGCATACTAAATATAGAAATGCAGCTTGATAAATGAAAGTAGCGCTTTTTTATAATACATTTTGTGACAAACACATTTGCCTCCATTACACTGACTCAACTTAAGCAAATCAATTTTAAGAGTTTGGTAAATATTATGAGCAAATATTAGATGTGATTTTAAAGTAAAGTATTGACATTGATTTTTTCTGGTATGTGAATTATCAATTGTTTTTTAAACTGCGGGTGGGCAGACAATTATTTTTTTCATAAATATATACATGCATTATTATCTTTCTTTCATTCTATATTTACCGTACTTTTCCAGACGGCAACTTTTTATCGAGAAGTGAGAAAACCTTTAAGTAAGTCCTTCCTGATACATAAATATCCCTACGCATTGTACACTAAACGTGTATAAAATATTCCGATAATATTATCAAGAGGAACTTACACAGATTAGATAAAGAATGGTTCGATCCATTGCATGCAACTCCTGTTTTCTTTGGTTCCCGTTACTCATACATTGCCCATTACCCAACGTGTTTACAAATAGAAAATTAAAAAAGCATTCTGCACATGAATTTATGGCTCTTCTACTGTTATATATTTTATCGAACTGATGATGATATCATTTTTTAAACTTTATGGTGCATTTTTAGTGTTTGTCTATGAGTACGAAAGTTCATTACGTATTTTATGTACAGGTGAACATAAAGATTTTATGATTTATTGCTAAAAATCTGCCGATTAATAGACAGCAGAGTTTGAAAAAGGCAACAACTACTGTATGTACCAATTAATGTGCGACTTTATATTGGCTAATGAATAGTAATGTGACGTGCTTGATAATTTATCACACTTTTGTGTTGATATATTTTCCACATTGTTTAGATTCATGCTATTTCTATTTCACATTACAAAAAATTCCAATGTGCATTCATAATAACTTCTTGGTGTATTTGACAGCAGTGGTAGTATGCAATTAACTTTTTGCATATTCAATATTACCATTAGGCAGTGTTACATGCGTATGTAATAATTTAAGTTACTCAATATTCATCCATTCAAACTACACAAAGAAAAATTTCAACTTTAATCCAATCAATAAACTAAATTGTCATGCATGTAATTAAGACAAACTTGTAGCTTCGTAAAATTTCATGAACACGCTATCGATTTTATTATTCAAGCATTACGGATCTACCAATAATTAATCCAAAGCCGCTACAGCCTTTTCTTATACGGCGTTTGCCTTCAGAACAATTTCCCTAAAATTGAGCTGAGAGTCAAGCACTTCTGTCCAACTTTATTTAGGATGTGTTCATCTTCTTCTAGTAATCTCATTATGCTGGAGCATGCTTTTAGTCTTGTGTCGATCAAATCCTTGTTCCATCAAAGATGACATGAATATGATAATATCCAGACATTATTACCCACCGGGAACTCCTCATATTATTATGCCTGCGGATTTTACTTGTCGTTCTTGTGGAATGTTCTGTGTACTCATCGTTTTATCTCCTTTCTATCAGTTATATTCTCCCAAAATCTGGGGTCTGGAAGCAATATCCAAAAGTGAAACTGGTGCTGACGCACATCAAATCAATTTTCTCCGGTTACATAAGCTTACTCACACTAGCAAATTAAAACCCGAAACACCGAAACCCGAAGGGTGTCAGGGTCAAGTTGAAACGGTTGCATTGTCACCCATAAAAATGATAACATGAGACAATAGAAAAAGGATTTTAAACAAAGGAAACGCTTTACGTAAAAAATCATCTTATGCACACAGACCGTAAGTTGATTAGATTAAACAATTGTACATATAAATATTATGGGTATACTGACACAGGTAGAAAACGTGATGCCTATTGTTGTCCCGTCACTCATCTTCCTTCTTCACGTGCATGACAAATGTTGTGTAACGTTATTTGTCTGTGTGTGTACTGTAACGCAACACATAGCGCGTATTATTGTGCCATGGGCTATTACGGAGCTTTTGATACAATATACTAATCAAATCAAGTGATGATGATAAAAAATTACAGAAAAAACGAGTTTATGTAACCCTCTCATTATCATCATGTATATATTCATCAGGGAATGGAAGCTCAGAACCACAATAACTTCAGTCCCAACTTGTCACTCGACTCAAAAAGAGTTCTCTGTCTGACCGTATTTTGGATCCTGTTTGCCGTTTTCATCATCATGGGTGGTGCTGCTCTTGTATTGGCTGCGTTGGGCATGTTTGGTCTGACCGGGCTCACGGTCACCAATGTCGAAGGGGTATGTAGTTAAAAAACTCAAAAGCATACAAAATCTTTTTACCAGGTTTCGTTTTCATGTCATCATATTATTTTTAGGCTCAAGTTAAATTGACCGTATATTACGAATCCCTGTGCCCCGACAGTCGCAGATTCATTAATAATCAACTTTACCCCACCATTAAAACCCTTGGTGGCGTGGCAAACGACTACTTGGAGACCGAGTTTGTTCCATACGGGAAAGCCACGGTAAATTAATACTCAACAAGAGACTTCACAAATTACTCGTATAATTGATACCCAACATGATACTTAATTAGCTGTTGCTTTTACTCTCTCTCTGGGTACTCATTAGACTCGATTTGTCAACGGAACGTTTGAGTTCCAATGTCAGCACGGAAATCAGGAATGTGAGGGCAACAAAGTGCATGCCTGTGCTCTTCAGAAGCTGTCTCCAGCGGATTCTGCTGCCTTTGTAAATTGCAGCATGGCCGTGTTCAACTCGCCAATTACGGATCCCCAGTGTGCCGAATCCTTAGGACTGGATTATTCGCCCATTCAGGCTTGTCTGGATTCCTGGGAAGATGATGCTCTACTTGCAGTCAACGGAATAAGGACACATGATCTCCAGCCGGCGCTTTATTACGTGCCATGGATTATGTTTAATAATGTGTTTTCCACTGGCGACTTGGACCGGGCACAGAGAGACCTATTAGGACTGCTGTGTGATAAATTAGGCAGCTCAAACAACAATGTTACCATTCCAGCAGAGTGTAGCAGTAGAAAACATTAGTAAGCCGGTT
Source organism: Entomobrya proxima (assembly GCA_029691765.1). NCBI lineage: Eukaryota > Metazoa > Arthropoda > Collembola > Entomobryomorpha > Entomobryidae > Entomobrya > Entomobrya proxima. The sequence goes on from CM056169.1 coordinate 8,820,526, forward strand.
GTACATAATAAAACGCAATAAAACCATAAATACTTTACCCGCTGACAATTACCCGTATTGCAATACGATAACGTTTTATTGATGATAATGATGCAAAATTATCCATTCCCGTAACATCATTTCAATTCAGAATTGAGTTCAAACCACAACAATAGTTTATTTTGACGTTTTGAATGACATAATTGTGCTAAGCCTATCATCTATGTTCTATCATTCTATGCAAATGTTTTTATCATAAACTACATGTTCGCAATTTTGACATCTTAATGATTTCCTCATAACGTTTTCATTCGAAACGTGAATGCATCTAATATTATGACGTTAGCTTGTCATTTTCACAAGAACTCAAACGTATCCAACGAGTTGGCTACTCCTCCTGGGCCATACATCAAAGATTGCAGTATCATGCCAAAGTTTGTAGGCCAATGATACCAAAACATGTGAAACGTTATTTCGCCCACTCTTTCGTCAATGTCTTTGATCTTCTTTAACTGTTCAAAATATAGACACGTGCAATTTGCAATTCAAAAATATAGTATTGAAAATCATTCAAGCAATACAGCAACGTTTTATGCAACAAGTGCATTCATTAGTTTGCTCTTGTGATCTTTTTATTTACCTCTTTGATAACTTCGTGCGACCCAATTGCTGCCATTGTTAAGCAGTAGGCTGCCCAACTGGCTTGAAGACCACAGTACACCATTCCAAGCTGCATTATGCGAACTAAAACACGTATCCCACCGCATGACGCTAGCTACAAAAACGTTATACAAATAAAATCGATAAAACATTTTTTTACCCGCATTTTATTCCATTAAGTTTCAAGAAGTTAAGTGCTACTATACCTCCTTTTTGAAAAAGGGTGATGAGTAAACAATTACGGACAGGCACTGCAAAACTTTTATCTGAAAGACTATGGGCAAGTTGCGGCGATTGAGTAGCCAAACGTAAATGTGAATTATATCCTCGCATTGTCTGTGAGTGTAGGCAGGGCTGTAGAAACAGGATCGGGACAAGTGGAACATGGACCCTCCAAACATGTTCAAGTTGTCCAATTCCACTTTGGCCCTGTTACCACATCATTTGGCATTTTACAAAGCAAAAATGGGAACATGAATAAGTTTCATCACAAGGATCTTCTTGTTAAATTAGTATTAAAATCGACAAAAAAGTAACATAAAAAAGTGTACTTGAGTGGCATATGACGCAATTCCCGAATCAGAGTATCCCGTTCAATGCGAATATCCTCCAAGTACAAATCAAACGCGTCCAGATCCAAAACACCAGCTTCTTCCTCTTCTTCTTCGTCCTTTTCTTCAAATACTCCGATTCCCATTCGGTTGCAAAATTCTTGGAATATTTTGTCGGGGACGGGCTGAGGTATTTCTTTGTAAAATCAAAAAGAAAAAGGGTAAAGGTTACAAAAACTCTGTGAAATTTCTATGAGCAATAATTGATTACAAATCAAAGCTAAAGCATCAATTCATTACAAAAAACTCTATTTGTACATTTTCTCATGATTATTATCATTATCATCATAGCATACTTGTTCTCAATGGTCTATAAATCAACGGACGTCCGCTATCTGTACGCTTCAAAACTTCTCTTTCCTCAGCACCACGAGCAATGCCCAAATTGGCGTACACAAGCCCCCGAGCTGGGTAGCCAGCTCCAACCTTTGTAGCTGTGATCAGGTAAACGTCAAATGAAATCAGTTTATTCAAGCGAAGAAAGCATTTTAGAGTCGACGAAGTGAAAGCATTAAAGTCGATCAAGTGAAAGCACACACAGACATTAATGCAAAATTGATGCATGCATGCAAGTATATATATTTTTACAAGGTAGAGAAAGTAGAGATCATTTGGTTAGATTGGATTGATCATTTACGGTGGTGCTTTTCGGGGAACTTGATTCGCATCAGTCTTCCTCCTTTGAAGGCATCTGGATTCTTTTTGATGGCAGCTTTCTTCTCTAGGATCTCTTCCCGTTCACTTTTCTGCCAGGGGAGTCGAATTGGACGTTTCACCGTCTTTGTTCTCTCAACACGAATTTCTTCAAACTCTTCTTGCATCAGATCCCGTCTTATGAACACGTTGAGCACTCCGGCTCTTTGAATTCTATCTTTAAACTTGCCCATTTTTGTGAAATTGGCTTGCCGTGAAAAATGCAGAACGCAGTGGTACAAGCTAAATTTGCTAGAGAATGTGCGTCGATAAGAAAACGTATGAAAGAGGATATTACAGCTTGTGAATAAGTTAGTGCGATACTTTCAACTTTGACAGGAAGTTTGCACTTTTCCCTTTGGAACTTTTTGAATAAAAATGAGATTCTTTTGGAATATGATAGAAAAATGTGTAAACCGATATCAAAAGGAAAGGCAGCTATTTCAGCTATATGCGGAGAAAGTATCCAGGACAAAAAGGAATATTACACGCTTTTGATTACGCTTTTCATATGCAGTGTATGCACACACAATGCCCAATTTATTCCACAAATAAAAATCAATGATCATGTGTACATGCACACGTGTGTGAAGCATGTCCGAACAGAAGAATTTTCCACCAGAAGCTAACAAAATCTCTACAATTCTGGCAAATCCTCCATTTTCTCCAACTCTATATCCTCCGCATTTGCAATTGCCTCGTCCAGGTCAAAGTCCAAGTCATAAACTGGGGCTTTACTTTTCCTCTCTAATGCCTTGTTAGTGTCAAAGCGACGTGGTGCTAAGAGGATATTGGGAGCGCTGGGAAGAGCCCTAGTTACTCTGACGGAGGGAGTTGGTTCTCCAAAAGTTGATCTCAGGGACGTTCTTTCAGCCATTTCACCTCCTGAATTGGCTGACGTTCTTACTACACCCATGCTTTTATACGAGAGCACTTCCGGCATGCCTTGCTCCCGTTCTGAGGCTTCATCCTCCCGAAGCACCTCCAGCAAACCTTTCTCCTTTACTTCCCTCTTGATCTCCTCCAGCCAAGCTTCATTCTCCATTTCGGTGGTGCGTCCGCCGGGTAGATTCTTGGCAAACTTTTTGTAATTGCTTTTCATCATCATTAGGTTTAAGGTCGCATCCTCCAGTTTCCGTTCCAAATTGTGAACTTCCGCTTCCAGCTCGTATTGTTTTGTTTTCATTGCAATGTAATCCAAAGGTTGGGGTGCCTTTCAATTATATCAAAGGTTACAAATGTCAAACGTATAAATATATACAGTTTATTATTTTGTACTAATAGAATTTTCCAATTTTTGAGTCCATTGTTTGACTATTTCCGTTCTACTTACTTGGTGCTCACCAAGCTTTTTCTTTATCACGTCCATTCGAAGGTGAGCCTCAACAATTTGGTTTCGGTATCTGATGTAAGAGTCATGAAAGTGGTGAAGCAAGTCGTATCTCCTTTTCAGTTCATGGTTCATTTTTTTCTCTTGAACAACCATTTTGTCCAACATTTTCCTTTCGTCTTGCAATACAAGATGAAATTGAGCTGCGAATGGAAAAAAAGAGTGAAGGAGAAAGCAAAAGAGAAAGTTAATAACGTTTCAAGTAATATGACCCTGAGAAAACATATAGAGGCAATAACTACGCAGATTGCAAATAATATTTTTTGATCATTATATCAGTTCCGCCTCTATGTCCGCCCACACCTACCCGTGAGATCTTTCAAGTGTTGCAGAGTGTTATTCATGCCATTAATTTCACTTTCCAGAATAGAGCTCTCACAAAGCAGATACTCAAAGTCAATATGGGAAATGCTTCGACCTGCCTCTTTGTTGATTTTCAGCTGCTCCAGGGTTCTTTTCTTCTGCACCATAACTTTTCTTATGGTAATGCGAGCTTTTGTCTCCTCTGCCGACAGTTGATTTCTCATTTTTCGACGAAACCTTTTAGTTGCAAAAAATATTATTGAGTGTAATTATAACTGAATGATTTTTTGTTGATGCTTATTACTGGAAAAATAAAAGTACGTCATAACACAAAAGGTGTGTTAATAAATTGTTAAAGATTAGTACTTTACTAAAAGGTCAGACATAATTTTCCCATTCATTCCCGCTCCTGTTGCGCCCTTTGTAATTAGCTTAAAATCCTTGCGAATTCCCATTAAAATCCCTAGAGCGTGTTTATGAGCATCGATGTGAACCTGGATTGAACTTTCATCCTTTAATGCTTGCGTTTCATGCTGATAAAATCGCTTTCGGAATTCCTCTTCTTCCTCCAAGGCAAATCGGAGTCTGTCTGTTATTGACAATCTGTGCACAAAAGCACAAATACCAAAATGCAAATCATTCCAAGTTACTTTCCAGGAAATGTTTGGAATAGATTTGTTTGGAAACAAACTTTTTTGCATCGGCAAGATTGAATCCAGCAAAATCTGTGTCTTCCACAACGCTCTCTGTACTATCAACAGCTTTGGCATCCAAACTGCTTCTTCCTCCACCGGATTTTAATACACCAGCCGCAGCAGAGCTCATTTTTTCATCCAACTGAATACGGCTTTGGAATATTTTAGTGCCTAAACGGGTTTGCACCTGCAACAGCAAAATTATTGGAATTCAATTAACAAAATTAGTATTGCGACAAAAACGGTGATGAATGGTTTTACCCCAGGTTCACCACCAAAATCCGATTTCTCCGCCGCAGTGCCCACATAGTCACCATACTAGATAAATTACAGTCGACAATGTTAACAATTTGCTAATGCGTATCAATACAGACATTGTAGAAGTTTATATTTAGGATTTCCAAACGTGAAATCTACCTTATGCCGCATAACATCGTAATTTGATGGAGCCAAGTCTCCCACACTTCGAAAAAAGGTAAAGGCAGTGGCTTTCGAATTATCCGACATATTTTCAAAAAACGAGTCTTGAGACATACGAATCTCGTCTGCAGCTTGAATTGGCTCATACACTCCAGTATCTTCTGGCTCTGGCTCTTCATCACTGGAACAAATCATAATCCGCGTTTTCTTCATATGCTCTTCAAACTCTGCATCAGCTACGGTTGGAATTTTCGATTCAAATTCTTTTTCGGATGCCTCTAGTTTTTCAATTGTTTTTTCATACAAGTAGTTTTCCGTCTCTAGCATAAGAATATGTTTCTTAACGTGAATAATGATTTTCCTAATGGTAGAATTTGGCAGTTCTAAACGAATTTCAAACAAAGTGTTAAATGTAATAGACAGCAAGCTAATAGATCAAATTCCTTTTTCTAAAATAACTTTGCATACTTCTCAAGATAAGCTTTGGAATAGCGCCCTCAACATCAGGAAGGCTTTTCTTTGGGGTTACCTCCACATCTTCATCCTCTTGAGCATAAAGATCCTCAAATTCTTCATCTTCGTCCGTTTCCCATTCGTCTTCTTCCTCTTCCTCCTCCTCCTCCTCTTCTTCTTCTTCCTCTTCTTCCTCCTCCTCCTCTTCTTCCTTTTCTTCTTCGTCAGGACGTAAAAGCAATAAATCATCAAAGTAATTTCCAACAATGTAGTACTCCGGAGGCATAGGTTCCGGATGGTCCGGGTCGTACGGATACATATCGGGGTACAGGGGCATGGGTTCCGTCATTTTGGCCAAGGAAAAACAAGCGGATCTGTTGCAAGGAGGATGCTTTCACTTGAAGTTCAGGCTTTCAGAGGATGATGGGTAACGTGAGAAAGTATGCATCAAATATGACTTCTGCGTGTACTGTGGTCTATTAAAAATTTTGACTCTGACGAATTCATATGAAAAGCAAAAAGGAAACTTGTAAGCTTTATGAATACGTTAGAAAGTGCATGGAAACTGTAAAAGACAGACCGAGGATGGACTGCTGCCAAAATACTTGGATGATCGGTTGTGCTCATCAAAATGTTAGTTAACACAATTATTTCACATTTTTATTAACAGTTATAATATACAATGAATAAGCGTATGATTTCCGGGTATCACTAACAAGAATGGCAAAACATTTTAAAAAAAGAAATTCATTAGAAAGATTTGGAATACTTGATTTCAATATTTCATATCACACGGATGTTTATACATAGTTGCAAGTAAAAGCTTTTACAGGCTCATATATATGTTTGTAAAGCTCACCCTCATTGTGCTCATTATATAGTATTCTTCAACCTATTTAATATTTAAACGTTTACTTAAATAAATAAAGCTAAGCAGTTAATTGAAAGAATATAAGGCATAATATTAAAATGTACAAGTTACGACTATTTTTATCACAAGTCAATTCAAACAAAAACGCGTAATGTTGCAATGGACCAAGTAAATACTAACCGAAACAATACGGCATTTAACATATTAGTAATTTATAACTTTGTTCTAGAACCAGAGCTCTTGGATATTTGATGCATTCTGAAGACTGACCTTTGGTCAGCCACATCATTTAACTCTTCAGTCGTTGTATTACTTATTGAATCACTATTTAGTGTACTGTTTAACGTTGGCGTTAGCTGGTCTCCTTGCCCCACCGCCAGCTCATCAGCAAAACTTTTCATAATCCATAAGGTTGCCATCAAATACAGGAAACTGATGGCATAAGCACAAACAACCAAAATGGATTGAGGTGGGTCTACGATGAGTTGTAAAGCGAGGAGGAATACGAACACCAGATTTCCTATGCTGCAGGTTTTTAGCAGACTGAAGCTCAACTATTAAGAGATGAATACATTATTGTTAAATATGTTACGAACCTAGATAAGTTAATGTGTCATGCACCTTCAATAACTTATTGAATATAATTTAAAATGCGCACCTTTGTGGCTCCAATCTTTAACATGATTGACATTGGAATCCAAAACGCTATGGAGGCTACACGTGTTAAAAAGTATTTTCAATTATGACCCAAGTGAACCAAATGTCGAATGCGTCTAAAAATTACAGTTTCCCTTACCCAAATATTTGGTAATAATCTCAACAAAATGCTCGCCTCTTTCGGTACGTAGTATAAAACTCTCCATATTCTCGCCTTGGAGGGATCCCACAATGTAAATGGAAAACAGCGGAAGCGACATTGCGATCAGTGCCTGCAAATGATTTATTCCGGATCAGTTCCAGACCTCCAAACTGGATTGTGGAAAGTTGGAAAGGAAATATTTTTTAAAAATACTTTTGCTTCTTACAATATTGATCCAAGCAATTGCAATCAGCTCTTCCTGCCATTTAATTGCTCCACCAGCCATTTTATGTGCTGCTATATATTTTGTAAATGTGCTAAAAATAAACTGGTTTCACATAAGCAGTATCATTTGGCATGAATAAATGTGCAAACTTTATTTGGCAAAATACGAAAACACAAAATCACTATTCTTTATTGATTTGATAAGTCAATAGGAAGGAACGCTGTATAAATGTCAATATTTAATTCACAGCAGTACACTAATAAATTTGATCCAACATGAAAGAAGCAATACAAATATATAGCAAAACTCAACAAACACATACAAGTTTACATTTATCAATGAACCCTATTATACCTCCGCTTTTACAACTAGACCTAAACATACAAACAATATAACTAAATTAAAGCTATTTATGTATTCAAGTAATAAATAATCTCTTTGTACTGGATAAACTATGATTCTACAGTCCCATATCTGCCTTTACGACATATTCAAACGTGCGCATTGAAAAAATTACTTATTTCATTTCAATAAGGTAATGTGAGTACTTTTAGAATAAATAATTATCATACAGTTTCCTTTCTTACACAGATACAATTGAATTCTTGGCTTGAACCGGGGAACTACTACCACTGCTACCACTACTACTGCTAGTATCCATGTTTATGGCAGACGCAGAATCTTTCAGACAAAGTTTCAATGCTTCATCGTAACACGGTGGCTCATCCTTGCACAAGTGTGAATATGCCGGAGGTGGAGACTGTTGTCTAGAGGAGCGATTGACATCATTAGAATTTCCAGTTTCGCTATTCGTACCACTATCTCTATTCTGGACACCAGTGGTTTTAAGAAGGTTCATGTATCTCCGAACAATCCAAAAGCCAAATCCTTTGATAAGGAAATGTAGAATTACCAGGAAGATAAAATGCCTTGGTGGTCTAAATGTATCCCGAGTGTGAGTCTCTGTACTGATGGTAATGTTGTAATTAAAGTTGTCATCATCATCTGAATCTGAGGAGATAGAAGAGGACTGTCCTTCAAAATATGATCGATATGTAAAGTAGACTGCTGACAAGATGATAAACAGTTGCATTAGGGTTTCACAGAGCATCCATGAGTGACAAAGATGGTAACTTCGCTGCATAAAAATTAAAATAAAAACATTTCAGTTTTTTCATTCATAAAATATGCCCACGGGTAAAACGCGTGAATAATGAATACATTTTTTGCTTTTGGCCTTACTTTTCCGATTCCCCAAACCAAGAGTAAAGCTAGAGCAACAGACTGCAAGGCCCAGACTGTGTCAAAATCAAAATCAAATCCTTAAATATGACGCATGAAATAATCGAAATAAGATTCAATTCATTAGCAATTATGTATTCTGTACTTACCACAAAAGAAAAACGCAATTGTTCGAAAATTGTGGTACTTAATTAAGTTATCTGGAGTTACGTTGTACACCTGTCCTGGATTCCAACCCGCTCCGTACAAAACCGTTGACACAAGTAGAATTTGAAGAAACTGCACATTAAAAGAAAGCACAGGTATGAAGTTTGCTCGTCTAGTTTACTAATGAAGTATGATTGATTAATAAAAGAATGATTTGCAATAAATCGTACCGTAATTACACAATTCCACACTGAAAAACTGCTAGCCTCCACCTCAGTGTTGGCCGAAAACCCGGATCGTGAAAAGAATGCCATTTTTGCATACAACTCACAACTTATGAAATACTATAAAACTTGTAATTTCACAAAACGATTCTTATAACAATGATCTATTTTTTAAAATTATTATATCAAAATGTGCAACGCATTTTTTGTCACAACAAAAGTTCCGATTTATTTCCAATCCAGAAACTTGTACACAGGATATTTTTGCAACTTTTTATTTTAATCCTTTTGAGTATGTTGTTTGAACTTGAGAAAGGGAACAATGACGCGCTGCACTGGTGCATAAAAAATCGTATTTGTAGTAACAAGAACGAGTATATTAAACACTGCCATAATGTTTCATTTTTTTGTCTTTTACGCCAAATCCTTTGCTGACTAAAAGGAATTTCCGTTTTTGGTTCTTTTGGAAAATAAATTGCAAATAGAATTGATTTGTATAGTAGGTATACCAAAGTCCTAAATGCATATTAGCATTTACGTTCTCTCCAGCAAATAAAAAAGCAGTAGGATGTGGTTAACCAGTCTTTTCATCGTTGTGGAGTGAACATTCACATTTCACATTGCATTTCGTTTAATACAAATTTTATTTGAATTGAATGCTATGTACGAAACACTTGAAAACCACAAACGATCGTCATTCGTCATAGTACATTGCTTTTTAAGAGTCGCTTGAAAGGAGTCAGTAATTAATTCTTATTGAATTATTTGCTTATCTTGGTTGTGTCTGTGACACTTTTTACTTGCTCAAGCAACTAGTAATAAGTTTACGTTGAAATGTTTTGAAGTTTTAATCAAAAGTTTGGTTTTGGTTGCACTTAAAGCGTAAAAGAAAATGCTGTGCTTTTCTTGAGCAAACATAGTTAAAAGCTAAATTATTAAAGACAGTATGGACAACACAAGACAGTGACAACGTTTGTCAAGTTAACTAAATGATTTTCTATCTGGGTCTCCGTATAAACTACAAGCAGTATTGGTGCTTGCACCTTTTTCAAGACTACTTAGTATGTTCCATGAAAAGGCCAAAGACATTTCAAATGTGTAAATTATACAGAGATTCAAAGTTTGTCCTCAGCTCAAGTATAATTTCATTCTGTTAAGCTAAAGGTAATGAGCTATAAACTGCTGCATTAATTTAAACTTTTGTTTGTATTGCAATGCCTCAACTGGCAACTTTTGCAATAAAATATTTTAAAATCCGACATAATTCACACAGTGTAATGCGCAATATATTTTCAAGAAATCTCATCTAATCCGTCTCATCTAATGCTTGCATGATGTCTGAAGCTTGAAGTAGAAAAAACTACCGGTGAAAATACCACAATATTTTGCATGCAATATGCAGATAGTAAATTGGTGCAGTTGCGGACTGCGGACGCACACATAAAGTTGAGTAACAACGCGCTTTTGTCTTAACTCTTTTGCCATTTGTAGGGCTACGGTACTTTAAGTCTGCACAGATAATTAATCCGAATTGACTTAAAAATTTTATTAGGTCTCTGTTCTAAAGCTGGCAAAGCTATCATATAGTTGCACCATGCAACACTGGCTTTTTTCATATAGGTATTCATGCGATAAAGATGACAGAGAGGCAGGAAGAAATAAGTGTGGGAATTTTTTTCTGCTTTTTATCTCTTCACTGTTGTGGCGCACTGCTGTCTTCAAGATTAATTCTAGGAATGGTGATGATGATCATGATCATTTTTAGTATGCATTATCATTATTATAATGACTACACATCAATTCGAGTCAGATCGTAGTGGGGTTAGATAGTTAGATGTAATGCTAAATAAGTAATAACATTAGTCAGTAGCACAAACAGTCCATTTTTTCTCCTAATAAATCCGAAATCATGCTCTGCGCAAGATAAACTGGGTGAAGATAGAAGTAATCATGAATCATAATAAAGTCAAGGGCATAATAACTTGCATGATAACAGCACAAGGTGAGGATTCATTCGTTCCATTCCTTTTCCTAGAGACACAGGATGTTCTCCTTTCGTGTTATGAAACCGTTAACCACTACCGACAAAACATAACATATTTGCATAACAGAAATGTTGCGTGAATCATCCAATTTATTAACTGTTGTGTAATCTCTTGAAAGATATCTACCAAAGCGAAATAAATGGGTAATTTTGAAATAATATACATTGTGATTTGAACTGGCAACGTTTTATTGTAAGTACTAGTATTAGTATCTGACCAAAACTGGACGTGTCAATTATCTGGTTCCTGAAGTGGGCACAAAATCGTCAGATTTAAAAGAAAATGTCGTTGAGATCGTCAATAGCTCATTAACATATTACTGTATATCACGCCAAAGATTACGCTCAAGATCGGAACCGGGAAATGAAGAAGCATCTGTCATCTCTGCAAAATAATACTGATAATATGCAAATCGTCTTTCCGGTTCAAGTAATAGCACATAGCTTTGTCTTGACACTGACACTTACAAATGAGTGTATTATAATTTATGTTAAATTCACCGGTGCAGTTTTAGTATGTCAATTATTAAACCCGAGAAAGAAATGAACTCATGTTATAACGTAATAAACCTCATTATTTGGCTTTATGCAATTTTTATTAAGACTCAAATGGAAATTTTCATTTTACATGTATATAGACAGACAATACAATTTTTATATAGTTGTGCAGGTAAATCGGTTATTCATGCAAAGAGCGTGAAACCAAAGAGCACACAGTGAAGAATCATGCCAAGTTATTTTATTTTTTATGGATCATCGTAATAAATTGGGATTTCCTAACATTTTCCACCAGCCTTATTATTATTCAGCTCCTTTTGCACACGCAGAATCTTCTTGTAAGCATGGGTAAGCACCATGTTAGCCTCATTCTCAGTCAAGGTCACTCTGCAATCTTCCGAAGGAACTAAGGAGTCCGCCTCAGCTTTCAGGTCTCGTCGGAACTCTTCAACCAAATTACGATATTGTTCCACCACGCGAGACTCTTTCAACAGAGTGTCCATCTCGGCCTTTTTGGCGCACAGTTCTTTCTCTGCACAGTTCAACGTTTCCTCGGCGGTGACCAGTAGAGGGTTACAGGAAGTGTACTTACAAGCTTTGCCGTTTTCAATGACCTCGCGTAGCCGACGAAGCAGTTCCCAGGCACACTGACCCTTTTCCATTGCCGCTTTGGCTAGTTTGCATCTCTTTGTCAATGCTTCATAAACGTCGCACCAAACTTCTTCGAAGCGGGGCGAATCCAAATTTTCCTCCTCGACAGCACAATACGTTTTGTTCATAAAAACTTTGATGGCTTCAATGGCGTCACAGTAGGCTTTTAGTGCGGCCTCGGTAAACTCAACAGCTTTGCCTTTGGTGTCGCGTAGGGCTTTTTCCAGCTCTGAGTTTGCCTTCTGGATAAGTTCTTCTTCTTTGTCAGTTTTGCGGAGACAGTCACTAGAATCGCATTTCCGCTCCACACACTGATCATCGCAACCTTGGGCACAATATGCCTTGGGAAACAAACTATCGATCAGTGTTTGTTCTTCAGAATTTTGGGAAATTAGGGTACCTCCACCCAAACCCAATAGGCCAACAGCGAGAAGTGTCCATTGGCTACGTGGTTTTCTGGCTGCTCGGGAAAAGGGACGGTATTTTGAATGCCCATTGTTGTAGGTCTGTTATCAAAATTGGTTAAATCGTTTAGGAAGGGAATTGCATATATTTTTGTAATGCATAGCATATTAGCATATCACCGTTGATAAACTTTGCCTACGATCGTACTCCATGTACGAGTTGAACGTGGGAGCTCGATAAGCTCCCAATACGCGGAAATTGGTTCGTTCAGCAGCCTGGCGAAATGGCATGCGAGCCAATGAGGCAACTGCTCGTAGTCCGCTCATTTTCATGTCAACTGGAAATTTTCTGGATAACCCGTGTGTCTGACAGAAACTGCGCTAGACAAAATTCGTAAATAAGGGCGATTGTATAGTTGGAGGTTAACTACAAGCCATGTTCGTATGTATGCTCAAGAGTTAGCAATTTATTCAAGTCAAGGATTTTTTGAAAATCCTCTTTTCCATTAGCGTTGATGGCTTCCAATGCCAAGAGTTTATGGTTGGGATTCCCTCGACAACCAACATGCCCTACAATATATGACCTTCCAAGTTGGTCACCAAACCAATCGTAATGGACTGTGTTCTAAAAGTTGGGTGGAGTAGGGTCGCTTTTTTAAAAGACAAGCTATGCATTTTTCCGACCACATGCAAAATTGCTCATGTGGCTAAGTTTTTACCACGTCATCATTACCATGATGAATGAATGAACAGAATAGGTTGGTTTATGAAAATAAAAACCGAATGTATGTAGCTTTCCCAACAGTCCAAATTGTGCTAATATTTTTATATGGTAATATCTCAGAATTGTGTTTGTATGAAATGAAAACGGAAGGGAACAAATGCCCTCCGTTCCGTAATGAAACGATGAGACCAGTTTAATGATAGAAAATTTATTTTCAAACACAATATTCAACTACTAGACTTTGAACCTTTTATTAACCGATATGCTTCACGACGCCCCGTCTTGTATGCTCCGTGAACAGTAGAGAAATAATGATCGTGTGTGGCTTCTCCCGCAAAACATATAACCTTCAGGCAAAAATTACCTTCAATTACCATTTGCAGTTTTTAAAATAATGATCCTATCTTTAAAAATGCTTACCGGAACACCAGATTCGTTTAAAATCGGGGCCGCGAGATCTGATGCCCACACGTCAGCATTTTCACTATTCACTTGTCGGAAACTGTATGAACCTCTTGTAAGTGGATTACTGAACCAAGATGAACGACAAAATTCCTCGGGATCGGGAATCTCATACTTCTTCAAAAAATGTCGGAAAACTTGCATAAAAACGCTTTTTACTTCTTCATCAGTCATCTTCTCAATGAACCTGGCTACTGGTCCTGTTGTCCATGAATACAATGCCGTTGGATGTGACGAAACTCTATAAAATCCAAGAATATTCCTACACCAAAGGGGAAACTGTAAACAGGTAAACGAGTAATTAATAAACATGTAATTTCTCTTGATATAAGTTTTCAAACAGTTTATATCATACCCCAGCCACATTTTTTGTCAGTGTAGCTTCGTCAATGTCTGAACGCCAGTATTGTTCTACGTTCTCACTATCATTCCAAAGAAAGTTAAACCCTACTATAGTGTCAGGCCACCATTTTTTCTTGAAACCAAAATGGAGCTTATTAACACTTCCAAACCCTAGATTTTCAATGGCTAAAACCTTCCTCGCTGGAAGAGGTGGACAGAACAGATTTTTGTGACAATGTTTTAAAACCCCCAGTGAGACAGTTGCCACCAAATGATCACAAGAGTATATGGTACTATCGGAACATGTAACACGTACTGGTTGTTCTTCAGTTGACTGTACTTCAATTTTAATAACTTTTTTGTCTGTTTCAATCCACGTTGGGATTTCAGGTTGAAAGGTGGATGACAATGATGGGTTGTCATTTAAAATTATTCCTAAAAGGGACGAATAGCATGCTGGTGACTTCCAAGCTATAGTTGGATTGCCTGCACATATGCGAAACTCGTAGTGCCCTCTTATAGAACTTTGGAACCAGTTATCTGATCCATCAATGTTGTTCTGCGTATAAGTTAAAATTTCTAAAATCGCAAAAAAATATGTCACCTAATTTATTTTGATGTTTTTACCTGAAAACGATGAATCCAATCGAGCATCGCTGCATCCAAACTTTTGTCATTTGGGTCTAATGGACCAAGACGAAATTTTTCTTGGAATTTCTTTATTGTCCACTCACCAACAGATCCACTCACTTCATTAATATCTGGTCTGAGTAAAAGTTTACTCAGAAGCGGTTTTATTTTATCTTGAACCTCTTTCTCCAACGCTTTGCCCTCATTTGTTATAAACACGGCATCCTCAGGACACTAAAACAGAGTACCTTAATTAAACATTTTGCTAATTAAAATCTAGACCTTCATATCACTAGACTAGTCTCACATTACCCCTCACCTCACCTTCAGTTCACCGTCATCATCTACTGCAAGAAGTTTCATGGAATTGGCCATTTCAAACACCTTATTTCCTTTCTCGCCATGAACCCATTGAGCACCATTCTCAATAAAACGATCGCCTATTATGTACATAATTTCATTATAAAATGATGTCTTAGGAGAATTACCAGTATAAGTATCACTAACTATTGGATATTACCAAATTGCCGAGTTTCTACTCTTCCCCCAATTCTCGAGCTTGCTTCTAAAAGTCTAACATCAAATTTGCCTGACTCCAGCAAACGCTTTCCACAGCTGAGACCGGAAATACCTCCGCCAACAACAATAACTTTCTTCATTGCAATAATTCAGATAATTTGGCACTAATTCAAGATAGTTTAAAGGGTCAGGGTCAGACTGGTGGGCTGTGTGGGCTTGTTAAAAGGGTAATTTAAGTACGATGAACGTTGGGGTTTAAGGTCATGTAAAACCAACAGGCAATTGGCTGGCCCTTCTTCATGAGACCAAGACCAAGTAAGCAGCAATTTTTGGTCCGATGTTGACCAGTTGGCCCAATTGAAATGCATCTCGGGTAACTACCATTGCAAATTGTTATGAACGACACCTTGGTAAATGTCCCTTGGTAACATTAACACCCACAGAACTGCCGGCAGGCCGACTGGACTAATTATTTTTATCGCTTACTGATTGAAGAATCAATTTTTTATCCAACATCCAACCAACTAAAGGAGGATCCTTCTTTCTCATAGTCCAAACCAGCAACGGCAAGCAAATCCCAACAAGCGCAAACTTACTTACACACTGATTGGATTGGACAATTCAAAGCTCGAATCCAATATTGGATATTCCCGTTTTTAACAGTTGAATACTGGATACGAATCATAAATCATAATTTTCAAAATGGCGAATATCACTGCCGAAGACATCTGCCTTATCGTCCTTTGCATCATATTCCCCCCAATAGGAGTGTTCTTTGCTGAGGGTTGTGGCGTACACCTGTGTATCAACATTTTGCTGACAATTCTAGGCTTCATACCGGGAGTTCTTCATGCATTTTATGTGCTGGCCACTCGCGCGGAGCGTAGACGCGGCAGTAGAAGCGACTGACAATCAACTTGCAGGCACCATGAAATATTCTAAATGAGCTTTACTAAAGTAACAAGTTACAAGAACGATGTCAAAACACATTTTAATTTGTTTGTAGCTAATTTGACGACCCCAATTATGGGATAAATTCATATATACCTACCGATATAGTATAAAGAAATAAATTCGTTTTTGCACACTATCGCATATGTATGTACTCAGCAATCACCTAAACAAACGTGCATCCCTAAACTTTTAATTCCGTAATAAATAGCAAAGAAAACTGTAGTACACCACTTTACTGACGAAGATGGCTGTCAATATTAAAGACAGTCAAGACATACAGGTTTTAATTTTTAAAAATATTCAACTTGCGGTGAACTCACTATAAACCATAATAACAGTGTTTAACTTTAATAGAAATTTTTTAATAATCAGTCAAAAAAGTAAAATAACAAATCCATAAATAATCTTTAAAATTATTAAAATATATTGCATGATACCAATACAAGATTGTCTACTTTAAAACTTAACTATCAATTTTAAAACTTAGCTATCAAAGCCATTAACTCAAACAGTCGTTAATTAGTAGCTACTGACGTGCCAATTAAACGTTCCGCTTCACGAAGCCCAGTTTCATATGCCCCGTGGACTGTAGAGTAAAAATGGTCATGCGTGGCTTCTCCCGCAAAACATATAACCTTCAAGCAAATAAGTCAATTATCATTTCCAGGGTTTAAACTGTAAAGAAATGAGTTTTGTATCTAAACTATTGCTTACCGGAACGCCAGCTGTGTTTAAAATCGGGGCCGCAAGATCTGATGCCCAAACGTCAGTCTTTTCACTGCTCATTTGTCGGAAACTATATGATCCCCTAGTAAGTGGATTACTGAACCAAGATGAACGGCAAAATTCTTCAGGATCGGGGATCTCATACTCCTTTAAAAAGTGTCTGCAAACTTGAATGAAAATCTTTTTTACTTCGTCATCAGTCATCCTTTCAATGAACTTGGCTGCTGGTCCAGTTATCCAAGAATTCAATGCCGTTGGATGCGACGATACTCTGTAAAATCCTAGGATATTTCTACACCACAGAGGGAACTGCAAACAGAATTATAGCATCATTACTAGGCACTGGACATTCAAAAGAGAAGTGCTAATAAATCTGTATATCGGAATGGTATCATGTTATGTTTTATTTTACCCCATCAACATTTTTTGCTAGCGTTGCCTCATCAATATCAGATCGCCAATATTGCTCCATTTTCTCTGTATCCTTCCAAAGAAAGTTGAATCCCAATATGGTATCAGGCCACCATCTTTTCTTGAAATCGAAATGAAGCTTATTAACGCATCCGATTCCCAGATTTTCAATCGCTAACACCTTCTTTGCTGGGAGAGGTGGACAAAATAAGGTCTTATGGCAGTGTTTTAAAACACCCAGAGAGACAGTTGCTACCAAGTGATCACAAGTGTATGTGGTATTATCGGAACAAGTAACACGAACTGGTTGTTGGTCGGATTGGAGTACTTCAACCTTAACAACGTTCTTGTCTGTTTCAATCCACGCTGGAAGCTCAGGCTGAAATGTTGGAGCTAGTATTGGCTTGTCGTTTAAGATAATCCCCAAGAAAGACGAGTAGCAGGCGGGTACTTTCCAAGGCACAGTTGGGTTGCCTTCACACTCCCAATACTCATGCTGACCTCTTAAAGAACTTTGAAACCAGTTGTCTGCACCGTCAATGTTGTCCTGAAAAATAAATATTCAAACAGTAAGATTTTATAGGTGAACCTACATTTTACTATATAAACACAAGTTGTACCTGAAAACGATGTATCCAATCTAAAAGCTCTGCCTCCAAATCTTTGTTATTGGGACCTAACGGATATTTAGCAACAGCATCTTGGAATCTCTTTACTGCCCATTCACCAACAGACCCCTCCACTTCATTATCCTCTGGCCCATCCAAGATTTTCCCTACTATCAGCGAAACTTTATCATGCGTCGCCTGATCCAGTGTTTTGCCTGCACTTGTTACAAACAGCGTATCCGCAGAGAACTAAAAATAATTAGAAAACTATACACATTTTACAGTTTACAAATCATTGACAAATCATTACTCTACTCACCTTTAGTTGCGCTTCTTCTCCAAGAAGCTTCATCTGGTTTGCTATTTCAAACACCTTGTTCCCCTCCTCTCCATGCACCCACTGCGCTCCATTTTCAATAAAATGTTCACCTATCAAAACCACAAAACACATGCTTTTAACTAAAAGTGTCCACTGTTTCCCAAAAACCGAATCCTAATTTCACAAGCATTCTCCATAAGTCTTACCGAATTTCTTCGTTTCCACCCTGCCCCCAATCCTGTTGCTCGCCTCCAAAAGTGTCACCTCAAACTTGCCCGAATCAAACAAGCGCTTTCCACAGGCAAGACCCGCAACGCCTCCCCCAACAATAATAACTTTCTTCATTGTAAAAATCTCAGTAAATTGGCCACTGGACCACAGAAATGAAATTCAGGTAAGCACGCAGCATTCACTTTTCACAACTGTAATTACCCGGCGAACTGTGCCGGTGTCCCATGTGCTAATTAAAAATGGTTAGCTGGCTCACGTCACACCACTTCATTCCATTTTTGCAATCCACACACCGGCCGGTCCACATGCACGTAAGCAGCTGCAGCGCAAGCACAATTCCTCGATTACTTTATAACTGCCTTCTAAAATTGCAAATTGTGACCTGATTTTAAAAACCGGGTTAATTATCCGGTTTTTAGTGGCATTTCAAGGAAAGCAGGCGGATGCAGATTGCAGGAGCAGCTGCTTCTGTTTGTAAACACGAAGGGCATGAATGCATTCAGCTGTGCATTTACAAAGCGGAACATCTGATCACTTCTCTTGTTGCAAGTGAGTGCACCTCGTCTAAAAGTGACAATAATGCTCGTGTTCATGTAACTTGTGAACTCATCGACAAGTTTCAAATTTCATCGACATTTTAAATAACTAGTTCGGTGCTTTAGTTTGGAGTGTAGGAATATCATTCATTTTTAAGGCAGGATGAACACAGATGACGCGACGGTGGCGAAAGTGTTTTACCGTGTAACCGTGATTCGGTTTGGAACTTGGAATGTTCGAAAGCAGTAGGGTTTCAGCAAGTTGGTGTGTTTGTGTTTGAAAAGTGCATCTTCCTTCCTTCATCTTTAACAAATGAATCCCAATTTTTCTCGTCACGCCGCATTGTATTCGGAAAACCTGTCGTGTCAAATGTGAAATCAAGGTTCGTTAAGTAAATTTCAATGGATCTTGTCTGGAGCTGCTATTATTCAGGAATAAAAGACTGAGCTTGTAGTCAACTGTACAATAGAACAAGATAAAATATGACATGAAGCGTTGCGCAATAATCTATTATATATATCAAACCGCAATGCCAAAACACTCGTACTTAAACCTTGAGTCATGCATAGTCAGAAGCGTACGTAAAACATATAATTGTCATATAACCCATTAGACATCTTCAGACGCAGACACCGAGTTGATTATAGTACGCACAAGCCAAGAAGAAAGGAGGATAATAAAATTGTTTATTTGGGGTACATATCACCAAACATTCTAGTTATTTTTGGGGATTCCAAAGTCCAAACTTGTGATACAAACAAGAGGTGGGTCTTTATATGAAATTGTGTTGCTCGCAAAAAATCTTAACCCCTGTGCCAAATTTTCCGATCAAGCCGAACCAAGCCTCTTTTATTCTCTTTCCCGTCCAACTTGTCGTTGTTGTGTTGTGCTTGTAAGCAAGAAGCTCTTTGAATGAAACAGACATAAGCACGCAAGCAAATCTATTAGAATTTTAAGAAAGCTTATATATATGCTCCTAACAAAGCATAATCAAGACAAGGTCTTTCTTTAATCAATTCAACAGCCTAATATTTTGTCAAGATGACTTCCTCTTCCTATGCTACATCAACTTCGCTGAGGAGAACAACACTGGTTGCTTTTCATCAAAGACTAAACCCGACAACAGAGACGGTAGCAAGGGTCAGACACACACCAAAATTATCTTGTCAACTATCTACATCTTCTATAGATGGTTCAAATGCGCATCACTATTGCAAGAAGAAGGAAAACATGCTAAAATTACGGACAAGGTATAAAAATAAATGTACTACGCTACCATTATTACCACCACCACAACAGCGTGCGTACTACTCCTTGGCGTCAAGAAACGTACCTTGGACCAGGCATAATATTTATAGCAAGTCGTTGCCAATAATGTTTCGCAATAATTTTGAGATGAGTCAGGCTAATAGTAGTAGCGTCTATGCAAACGATACACAACAGCGGAACTGCGGACAACTGCTTCCAGAGGAAGAAGTAGCATTACTTTGTTCACATCTTGATGAAAAGCATCAGCGTAACATAGTCTCTGAAAAAGGTTCAAAGATTGCGCCCACGCGATATTCCTCCTCCGTTCGGAATCTGTCGACAAATTTTTGTGATTCCAGCCGCAATAGTAATAGTAGCAGTAGAACTTTTGATAACATGATAGTAAGTTGTTCTGCAGCAGCTAAGGATGGAGAAAGCAGCTGGCAAGCACTATACAAACGGAGGAATCCTAGTGGAGGTGGTGTGGTGATGATAGCTCCTCCAGTAAAAGCAGCAGCTCCTGTTGACAGCCTCAGCCTCACCCGGATATTCCAAGCGGTGTATAATTATCAGTGTCAAAAGGATTATCTAGCCAAGATAAACTTGTTTGGAAAGAGGGCAATGTCGCTTTCCCTGCTTCTGGATCCCATTATTGGGAGTCCTCCATCAGCGTTGAGCTCGCCGATGCAGGAAGCCCGAGATGATATTTCTGCACTGAGTGATGGCTTCACGAGAAAGGCCAAGTTTGCTAGAAGGAGGTTGTCCACCTCTTTTGATGAACCGTCTCATTGTGAGCAAAGTGATGTGGTGGGGACGGGTAGCAATGTGACTTTGGAGCACGCTGGCCCGTTTGGATTTCGGTCGAAGCCTATTGATATTATCAAGAAGAGTGACGCGGCTTATGAGAATGACTGTGAGGAGAAGAAAGCTAAGCTAAATGCATGGTTGGAACAATTGCATTTAGAAGCTATTAACAAGGCGGATAGCAAATCCGGGGAAAGCCACTTTTTTGGTGGTGACGGCAGGGGAAGCAACCAAGGTTCTGGACATGATGACGATGGTTACAGCTCTTCAAAGTCAAGCAGTCCGCCACTAAAAGTCTCAGAGGACTTGTTTCAACTGCTGGAGAAAGTGATTGGATGTAAAGGACGAAATATCTCGCACATTACTGTAGAGGTAAGGATAATGGAAATTTATCTATGCACATGTATTTATACAATGGAAAATTCCATACAATTTGTAATTGATATTCACGTTGTTTCTATCTTTTCTTTTATTGTAGCAATCTGTGAAACATCTATGCACGGTGTTTATGGACGCAAGCGACGAGGAGAAGCTAAAGTTTTTTACAATTTTGGCAGAGAAGTACGGAGTGGATCATGATTCTGTGTCGGCCGCAGCTGCTAGTTTAGTTTCTTGCAAAGTATGCACTTTGGACTTTACGTATTTCTGACTTCTCCACAAGTTGTACTTTTAGTCCAAAGTCCAAAAAAAATATTTTCAGATGAGCATATTTTCATTTTTATTACAGGATAATGATGTAAGGCTTACGTTGGAGGAAAAACTACGAGGAGCACTTGTTCCTAAATCACAGTGGCTTTTTACACAAATCGGAAGATTGGAAAATGGAGTCAAGTTTTTGGTTGATATGAGGGTTGACTTGCTGGTAAGTTAAGCAATAATACATAGCTACTAATTATAATACGTGTTTGTCTATGTCCCGAATAGCTTTTTCTAATTTCTAGCCGTTACTTGAAACATTTTAAAATGAAATATCGATTTGACTTGTAGGACGCAATAGAAACGTCAAAGGGAAAGTCGTCACTCAAAGCCTTAAACAACAGCCTTAGAGATCTCATTGGAATGTGGTTTAACGTTGGCTTCCTTAATTTGGAGCGGGTAACATGGCAGTCCTCCTGTGATATGCTGCAAAAAGTATGTCGTTAGTTCAACCGTTTCTTTTTAATGCATTTTTGTATGAATGACTTTTTTAAATATTAATATTTTATTATGTCCTGTAGATATCTGAATACGAAGCTGTCCATCCAATGAGAAACTGGACTGATCTAAAAAAGCGTGTAGGACCCAATCGGCGTTGCTTTGTATTCACACATAACAGTATGCCTGGTGAGCCGGTGGTAGTACTGCATACGTTTTTAACGGATCATATTGCCTCCTCCGTTCAGAAAATAGTTTCCAATCATCGCATGAGAATGATGTCTCGTAAGATGCTGTCACAAGTCAATACATAATTATGTTTTTTATTTATGCTAAGTCTGTTATAGAAAAAATTGCTTATTTGTTTTATGAACAGTGGACAGTGATTTGCCAATGACAAGTACTACTGAAGACCCTGACGCTATAAATACTGCTATATTTTATTCCATCACATCCACACAACGTGGACTAACGGTAATAAAAACTTTATAACTTTGATTTGAAAGCAATAACATAATCTGAATTTAATGGATTTACACTTTGATTGCTTGTATCAAATAGGGAATCGAGCTCGGAAATTATTTGATCAAACGAGTAGTTAGGGAATTGCAAAGCGAATTTCCAAAGATGACACAGTTCTCAACCCTATCTCCCATTCCAGGTTTTAAGAATTGGCTGGTTAGCTCTATTAAGACTGCTATGAGAGGTAAGCTAGATTAAAAGTATTGGTGGTTCCTATTCTTTGTAATCAAAAAGGTATTTATCTAGTATGTTATCTCATTTTGTGAACAGAACCTACAAATAACGGGCGTTCTTTGTTCACGAACGCGGAAATAAACGCTTTGAAGCCCATTTTTGAAACCTATGACAAGCAGAAGGACTTTTATGAAATATTTCTGGACTTGTTAAAACTCAACAGTTGGTTTTCAGATGAAAGACTAGTAAAGGAATTTGAAAAACCATTGGTGCGATTATGTGCTCAGTATTTATACTTGGTTAAAAGACGAGGCTATGCTCTGGATCCTGTTGGTATGTTTTCTTATATTGAATCAAGACCTAATTTATAGTTCACCTATTAGCACTTATAATTATTTGAATTGTTAAATTGGAAAATAATGCTCAAATATTCAAATAATGATTTTAGCTAACTTTCACCTTAAAAATGGAGCTGTCATTTGGCGAATAAACTGGCTTGGAGATGAAAGTCCTAGAGGATTGGGTCAGTCTTGTGGAATAATGGTTAATTACAGGTACGTTTGTAATTGAAACCGTTTGCACAAGTGTCCCAATTTTATGATGATATCAATATGTTTTCTACATTTGCACAGATATTTTCTTGAGACCTGTGAAGGCAATAGTCAAAATTATATGGAAAATCAAACTATTCAAATATCCGACCAAGTTAACCACTACATCAAGCTAACTGGGTCTAGTAACTTGTAACGTGATACCACTCCAGCCTTTTGGCTTAAAAATACCGGTGCATATCCATGAGTTTAAGAGATTTTCCTATTATTGTTCATATTTTCTATTTTAAGTTTAGTCCAAGTTGAAGTAACTTGAACCTGTCCTAGTCGTTGCACAAAATAAGATATTTTTCTTTTTGCATTATTTAATAAATCGTTATTATTCTACTTAATATTATGCAGACTACATTCTGCTTTTTTATACATATTAAATTTCATAGAACGTTAACATCTTTGACTACATCGAAATGAGCAAATATATCGTCAGTAGTTAGCGGGCAGATAAAATATCGTTCCATGCACTCTGTTGAGTTATGCCCCTTTGCATCCCATCCAGTTTCCACTGCTTCTTCAAACACGGATAATATGGGGCGATCCTCAATGAAATCCGGTCCTAGATCGGGTTTCTTCTCTTGCTTACGTTTCCATCCAGATCTACACGTTCCCAAAAAGGTTAATGAAATGAACATTGTTCCAAGAAACGTAGCCACACACACGCTTGTGCATAGGTATTTTCATTGAGAGTTTCTCGGAATTGTGTGGTTATTATAACCCTGAAATCTAATAATCTAATGCATACTAATGAAATTATGCATCTTACTTGGCCAAAGCCGACAGCGTCAATTTAACTTCTCGTGGCAATGTTTTCCCCCGTAATGAATGAACTTGTAGCTCGCATAACATTCTCAAGAAACAGTCCTGCATGTCCAACCGTCTAATAACCTGTTTAACCATGAAAATTGAGTAAGCAAGTAGCATAGGCGTTATAATTAGTATTCATGAAAATGAAAGTTTGATTTCGGGTAAAGCATTGCCCTCCTCTAACCGTAAACATGATTTCAGCCAAACGCTCCTTTTCTTTATTCATCTTAGCATCCTCTAATAAATTGGATTCCCGTTTTCTCCTCTTCCTTCCAAACTCGAAATAGTCCTTATTTGCCAGATTGTTGATGTCAATAGGCAGTAACGTCAAGTATCTCAAGAGCATTAACTATGAACATCAACATCATCAATCAGTTCAGTATACAGCAAATATATAAAGAAAGGCCATTAGGAAAATACTCGCGCTGGAACTTTCACAGAGGGAAAGTTCAAGTGCACTTCACCTACCTTAAGCACAATAAGTCCCAACATAATAGATTCAAAGGGTGTCAGTGAGAAATACCAGGAACTAGAGGGTGCCACTGATATGTTGCTGAACATTGCGTTTGTCGAAGTCATGGATTCGCTGGCTAGCATCACAGCCAGGGTTGCAGAAGCCTGGCCTAATTTGATTGCAGGAGAGTTTACGGAGCACATGTCTGATGCCACTGGACACTGGCCGAAGGGAAGGAAGGCTGATAGAGCCATGATGATAATTACTTGTTTTAATCCTTGAAAGTATTTTGATGAAAATGCCGGACAGCAGTCTACACTTTAGTATAGAGGACAATTAAAAATTCACTACAACGTACCATATAACACCGGAAGCCGGAAATTTGTTTCAGAAATATTAAATTGTGACCGACAACAATGTAGTGGGGAAACAACTTGCCATATCACAAAGTCATACTGCATACGCAATTATTCTGTGTAGTGAGCATATTGAAAGTGTGTTCCCAGTGCTAATTTTTAATTTATGAACAATGACTGTATTGAATATAATGATGTTACATGCTACATTATTTGGCTTTTTGTGCGGTAACGGTATTATTGACGGTGGATGTTATAAACGGGGTCTCATGAATTATTCATTGCGTACTTAAAATTCAGAGTTAGCCTAGTAGTTTCAATTTTTAGAACGGTTGAATTTGGTAACTTTACACTTACACTAACTTAATTATCAGCCTGCATTTATAAAATGGGCATTTTTTCATGAAACCGAAATGATAGTAATCAAAGCTGCATGATTTATAACACCATTCATTTGATTGCTTTTTCTTTTCATGTGTTGATACTAGACTTATGATTTTTTCAGCCTGCATTTACAAATCCAATATTCGATTACCTATTACCTAACCAGCTCAAAAGTAAGCCTGAAATACCTACCTATATAGCCATATAAGGACATTTTGCTATTTTCGTTCTCATTTTCATCGAGTTCATCAAAAACCAAATCATGATCATAAAGCCTCAGCCACGCTCACAACAGCAGCCGAGTTTTGGGTTTATAAGTACCGTGTGGATCCATAATTGTCCCATCAATCATTTTTATCATCATTCAATCCCGGAATCCTGCACGTTATGTCGTTATATAAGGGAAAACAAAAGTTTTCTCTACAACTTTATCGCCAACTTTGTATATACTTTTTGGAATCCATGCGACGGTGGTGAGGGGGCAGTAGGGTAACAGTATAGCTGTAAATGTGGGCGAATAACCACAGAAATGCGTTGAGAAGTAGATGCGACCGGGTAGGAACATATTTTGCGGCTACCGTTTAAATTATAGAGAAACTAGTTCACTCCCTAATAGCACGCGGTCTCATCTTGTTTCACAGAATAAGTGGAAAACCAGCTAAAACTAGCTTTATTAACTGTTACAGGTTGTCAGATAATCATGCATTCAGTATATTTGTATCTGTAATAATTCACGGAAATTTTTCACAAATGCAAACCTTTTACGTAGCAAATGTCAATATTTTTGCTGTGATTTTTTACTTGGAAGGCTTATTGGCTTAAAGCTAAATTGTATAAAGCTAAAAGTTCTGTGAAATTTGAGTAAGAATACAGAGATCTATGACGAGGGCTTACCATTCATAGTCCTTGATACAGATTTGAATTTTTTATACTACTCCCACTCCTCCTATTTATGAAAATGGCAGTGAGTTCTGCTCTGTTGATGGATGTCTCATATTGTAGTGTCAGCAGTGCATTTTCCAACTTTTCTCAGGCACATGTTACATCGTTTGATGACAAACGTCTAGGTTCGAGTACGCGAGGTGAACAAAACCCCCATTTGAGAGAAGTAGCTGGAACAGGAAATGGAATAACGTAGTTTGTGATGGTTTCATGTAAAAATGGCCAAAATCTTGTTTCCTAACGGTAGCTACAAAAAAGTTCATTGTTCAAATATTAAATTCATGTAAGTACAAAATATACCATTATGAAACAAATATATTCAAAGTGTGGTTTTTAAAAAACTGTAAATATTTCAAATCTGTTTATTCCAAAAGCGTACAAAAGGAAAGCAAATTTAATCCAGTTTAAATCAGGAATCTGTAGCTTTTAGAAATCCTCCTTTAGGTAACCCAGCCCCAAAACCAAAGACGTCTGTGCGATGGGACGTGTATGTTTGTACGTAACATGGCACTTCTTTGTGACAATGACAGATGCATCAGTCGTTTGAAGCTTTGTCTTGTCTGTGGAGAAACAGAAAATGAGTTATGGAGAAGGGATGGGGATGACTTTTCCTTGTGCAAACAAACGTTGCTAAAATGGGAGCTGGTAGCGTTTGCTGGATTTTGCTGAAGCAGACAAAAATCCGAGTGATCGGTGGAGCTTCTGTGTATTGTGCACAATCTTGTGTTTAAAAATAACATATAGCATAAAAAATTATGCCAACAACAAAGTCCAAAATTCCACGTGTTTGCAATAAGGTTGCATCTTTCATCTTTCAAAGTAGTCATGCTGTGATTTAGATGCAGTTTGAGCATAATAAATGCATATAGTATTTCTTTTTTTTCTTGCACGACATTGTTTATTTGACATTTTATAAGTATGATATGTACATAATACATAATAACAATTTTCTACGTTCTAGAATTCTAATAGCTAGTACCAAGCAAATACACAAAATGTTCAGCTAAATATTAAATGTGTTTGATAATACCCCTGTATTCATAGTTTGGAAATAATGGAAAACAAAAATCATTGACGCTTCTGCATTCCCCCAAACTTACTTGTTGAGTATAGAAATACTCAACTAAATTATGTATACATTTTAAGTGTAGTGCACGACACAACTAAGCAATTGACGTATTTATTACAATTTGGATAATATATTATATTAATAGGCATCATATAGAAATACGAGCTTTTTGTTTACAAAAGTACTTGATTCAGTTTTTGTACAATTGTTTTGAAGATTGAATTTGCTAAAGTACTGCAATGGTGGATAGAAATGGTTGTATGTTTAAACTACCTATGTGCACCAATTATAACAGCACAATTAGAATACTTACTTCGTTATCACAAACATTACACGCAGGTATACCAACTCTACGTTACATCATCAGGAAAATACACTACTAAGCTGTATCAATAATAGAACAGTTAATTATCGCTAACGAATGATATCGATTTTAGAGTACGAAAGTTCCGTAGTAGCACTTACACTTTCAAACAAGCAAATTTAGCTTAGCACATCTTTACCACAACATGTAAATTTGTCACTAGAAATATGACTATTTTTACTTAACGCTTAAATTTTATGGCAAAATATGTAAAGTTGATTATTACAAATTGCCAGCAATTTTTATAATCCTAAATTTATACAAATAAAAATGTGATATTTCAGTAAAATAATCGAATTCGTTTTCAGTTGAATTTAGAAATATATGGGTATTAATTTAATTTAGGTTAATTACCCCCACATACAGTACAGTTGAGTTAAAGTTAAACACATTAAAACATTTCTCCAAGACAAACTACATTCCCTACAAACTTGATACATTCAATATTTTTTACTCTGTGGAATCTGTGGTCCTATAGTGTTTATAAAATGTGTTATTCTTTATGATTTGTTACGCATATAATAATTTTGGGTAAATTGATTGATTCGATACTGAATATAGTACAAAATAGTCCTGCATATTTGCATGTCCTTATCAGCATTAATATCTTAAATGTTTTCAAATACTATAATATTGAATATGATGTGTTCATATGAATACTTCTACGATAGATTTTATTATTTTAGTACACCAATAACTATCCGTGTTTAATGGTAATGAAAAAGCTTTTTTGTATCCATGTTTTATTTGCCATTTTTTATTACAAACTCACATCACAAGTTTATTTGACATGCATATTTCCTTTCTTTTTCTTCCCTTCTCTAATCTAAAAATACATGATTTACGACAATCCTTCTGTGACAAACAAGTAACGTTTTTACGGACAAATTATTTCTAAACGTTGATTTTTATAGTATACTCATTAATTTTATTTGTTCACAGAATATTACTTTTCAGCCAAAATCTACTGATGATTTGCTAAATCTTTGAAGCAATTTTTTTCAGAAGGTTTTGGCAAAGCCCACACGATCAAGCAGTTAGCACTGTAAAAAGTGAAGCATATGCATTTATAAATAAAATTAGCGTACCTTTATGTATATTACTGTGTTTGTTTGCTGATTTTTATCTTTTTATTTATAAATATTAAGATAGATGGGAAGATGAGCTATGAGCTAGGATGAATGCGATACATCAGTGCAAACATATTTTTGCCAATCTTCCTTCTGTCTCAGAAAGCATAAAACCAGTTATTTTCTTGTCAATTTCTGGGAAACCTTGCCTCTGGTCTGCTGCTCATCTTAATATGCTCCCGTCTGACTTGCCGCATTAATTAATCAAGTCCTTCTCAGATTACTAGAGTCACATGCTCAGCAGCACACACATACAGACATATATTTTCTTTTTCTTACGAAGAAATAAAATTATTATTCAACCTTCACAAATTTTGCAGACGAGTGAACAAGGAAAACATGCCTGTTTTATTTGCCTTCTTGGTGGAGGTGGTATTATCCGCTTATCTGTCCAAACGCAAAGTAGATATATTTTACAATGTGGAGAAAATATGACATAAGTAGCTTTTATATTTCTCTCTAGTAAAATTAGCTTCTAGTCTCTGAAGACATTCCAAGCCTCGATGATTCAACCCTCTAGAGGTCTAGAGCATCTTCAAACTTGACTTTACTCAAGTAACTCAACTCTCCTTTTCTCATAGAAAGATACGTAAAGCAGAAAAGAGAAAGCCCATAAACCATCGTCTCTCCATTTCGCAAAGTTCTACTAGCGTAACGGCTTGTTCTTGAAAACGAAAAGTGACATTCAATTCCAAACCCCAAACAAATTAAACAACAAATACATGCGCAAAGTTCCCATTTTCAAAGTCCCCAATGCAATGTTATAATCATCATCAGATACGACACGGAGCTCAAAATAAAGTTGTAATATAAGATAATTTTAGCATGTCAAAAAATGCAAACGCGTGTGTGAATAAGTATTAAGGTATGTGTTTAAACATGAGGGTCGTCGTCACCCAAGTGTGTGTTGTAATAATGCAGCAGAAAGTTACAAGTTACGTGCATCATCTCATATCGTATTATAATGCCGGCCAATCTCGTGGCATTTTTAGTTGACGCAAATTTGGTTTATATTTTACATTGACAAATTGCGTTTCCTGTCATAGTCATGAGTCGTGGCATTTTCCCTGGTTTTCACGGGTCGACCTCTTTTTGCAACCATATTTCTTATGCGTTATGCATTTTATTCACCTATTCAGCCAAGCAAAAAGCCAGCCTTGACAAAAAATCAGCATAAATACATACCTATTATACAAATTATATTATGTGTTACGGCAAATGAATAATGTGCTTGTGAAATATACAGCGGTGGGTTTTTTACACTGTTACAAATATAACTAGGTCTGATAAAAAAAATCTCAAAAACTGTGTTTTTTCTTATATTTTACTACCATTTATATGCCCTGTTACACCGATGATGATGCTTCATGATGCTGAACGCTGAACCACATGGAAATTTGTTTTTCAGGAAGCGTCGCGCGTCAAACAAGGAAGAACCTTGTGCTGCTGTAAAAATTTCATTCATGCAATAAATGTAGTCTTGTTTGTGTGAGCATAGAATATAAGCTGCATAAAATTTCAGAAAGGGCTGTCATCCTTTTTATGAAATATTTGCGGTACACTTGTTCCGTCCATCTAGCTCTGCAACACTCTATAGTTTACTACTGGTTTATACACGCTGACAGATCAAAACCCACAGAATTTTTAGCAACAGCTTCATCTCAAGACGTGCTGCTGGATGGCAAAGCATCTCAAGAATTGCACTCTCGAATGATTATCTGGCTGGCTAGGCAGAGCAGAAGCTTTCATTACTTTGATCATTTATCTTTTTGTATCCTTGCACGACTGCCACACGGGTCCATTTGTCCACTGGTACATATGATAAAGTAAGACTTTTTTTTCTCAATTGTCAATTGGTACTCGACACAAGAACACGAATGCTTCACGTTAGTTGATTGGATTGGATTGATGTTGGTAATAAAGGGAAATGAATTCCAAGCTTTCCACCTTTCACTCCTCCTTCAGTCAAGTTGAAGGATCCTAACTTGTCACAGGTTGTGTGTCCAAAATCTGCAAAATAAAAGAAATGGAAATGTAGTCATTACTTAATGGTCCATTTTAAATTTTTGCAAAGCATCCAGATTTTTGTAGTAGCACAGAACTCAATAAACTTGACAATTTCTCAAGCTTGTTTTTCAACTATATCACAACACTTCCATTCTTGAATTCACAATGAACTCAAACTAACAAATTCCCTTTTTTACCTCGTGCTCTTGACAAAAGCTGCTGAAGCATGTAGGGATCAATTGGATTTAAAGTGCACTGACACACTGCCTATGCTGCTGCTGATGATAGGGGATGTGACATGGCTTTACCAAAATTACACTCAAATTTCCAATGTTGCAAGAAAAGCCCTCATGTTTTCCCTAACAATAATGATACCAACGTCAATCTATATAGTTCCAGATTATAGGAAAAGGCTTTTCTATTTTTTACAAGCTTTCGTTCATGTTCCTCTATCGTATCGTATCAATGACCATCGATACCCTCTGGTCTGGCCATATTGCTTTCCCCACGAAAAAACGGACGGAAAGAAGTGAGATGGGACAAGGCTACAAAAAAGTTTTGATTTATGGCTGATTCCTGGTCATAAACGAGAAGCCTTTTCCTCTCCGCGTGGACTATTGTGTGTTTGCGTATGAGAATACATGCATGCATGCATGTATACCAGAGAGGAAGAAAACAATTCACCTTATCCAAAATATATACCTAGTGTATATGCGTTTTTTCTGTACATAATAATTTCTATACTCCCATATAAATCATCCATTACTTTGTTCCAGAGTGGAGCATGTTCCACTAGTCACTAGAGACGCGTTTATAATTTTTTGGGGTACTTCTGGTTTCGATCGTCGTGATTTCGCCTCATTACCCAAAAAATGCCTTTCAGTCATGCACTTTTTTGCTTTTCTTTTGTACTGCATAATAATAACAGTGTTTTCTCTTTATTACAAGCGATTATAATAACTTTTACTACTGTTTTCATGTATGTACTTAGGTACATACTACGTTGTTCATGAGTTTCTCATGATTTCTTCTCCGGGCTGTCTACTACTTTGGACTACTAACAAAACAAAAAAACGGGAAAAGAACAGCGAGCAGCAGAAGCGCAAGCAAAAAGCAATAATACCTAAAGCAGAATGGGAAGTGAAGACACAGCGTGAAGCGATCTACTATACAAAAGTTGCTCCATTTTGGAATATGGTAGTAGAGTTTGATGGCAGTGAAGCGTCTACTACTACTAGAGTACAACCGGAGAAGAAGGTGAAAGTAGTGATGTATAGCATTCTAGTAATCTCATCATATTTGCCAATATGAAGCCAATATATCAACATCACCGGTAGAACATGGGAAAAAATTCCAAGTCCGGTTGAAATAAAGGGGGCATGTGTAATAATGGTATTACTACTGCCATAATGTAGCAACGTCAACTACCACACACACAATGCTTTTCTCAATTCTTTTCATCTTTCGTCAAACTTTCTTCTTCTCCGCCTTTGTCCCATTAGAAGCCTGCAATGTCTTAAGACTTACCACAATCTATATATTCCCCTTCAAATCACAGTCGAATATTTGTGTGTGTTTTATTCACCAAAAAATCCACCACATCTTATACAATTTTTATTGTTGGAGATGAGCAAAAGTGCGGCTAAAGTTCTTTTATATACTCGGGAAAATCAGAACTGTCTTCTTTAATCAAGGCCATTAAATAAATGCGCACTAGCTTGCTATTAAGGTTATTTTGAGAGTTAAAAGAAACGAAAGAACATGCCTTACAATAATGCTTCTGCTTCTGTTCATGTGCATAGTGCATATATCCTTTTACTATTCCCTCCGCTTTGACATTACTCATCACTTACGGTCATAGATTTAATTTGACTGATGAGTTGCTCAACTTTTCCTTTTTGGTTGGCTCAATAATAATGCTCATCTTTTCATTCCATCCAGAGAGGAGTACTATCTTTTGCCAAAGATAAGAAGTAAGCTTGTGTGTGTGAGCAAGAGACTGACAAGCAGGGTTTAACGATAAGAAGAATGGGACCATCATTATTCTGCAGACAGTCTAAATACTCTATACCTTTTTCTTGAGTAAGTTTCTATGATATATGCGCATGCATTGACTATTTAGTAACTGGTGGGGAGGGGAAAGTTGAGTCTGATGACAAAAAAGAGTGAATTATGTGTGTTTTTGGCAGGCGCTAGCCCACTCACCTTAACAAGACTAGTAGTTTACCAAGCGTGAAATGGAAGCTTGCACTGCCGATATAGCAAGCTATATATAGTATTAGAGTCTTTCTTTTAAACCTGACACACTTGGCACATTAGCCCAATCTTGCCAAACCAAAAATATCAAACACGTTTTCCTTTTTCTTGTACATTTTCCACCTTATCATAATGTCGTGCTACTTTCCTTGAAATTCAAAATAGCTGAGCAAGTAGTTTGCAAGCTGCAAAAAGATCCAGTTTAGTAAAGAACAAAGATAAGTGTTATTACTGCTTTTAAGCTGAAGGTTGAAAAGCATGTAGGTGGTAGTTTAGCATCGCGCACAACGGTGACTACTGCTGCTGCAACTTGGAAGTGTCATGGAGCAGACATCCATATTTTATTAAGAGTGAAACCCGTCCTGCTGGAACCTTGCTACTATAACACAACCCATCAGAAACCACGATGCTTTGGCTTGGCTAACCGGTAGAGAGGCTAAATCTCGAGATTATTTCTGTCCATTTGTCACTTTGAGTCAGTACGGTACACATAACTCCGATTACAACAAAAAGAGAAAGCAGAGAGAGATGCGGATTTTGGGTTTAGTGGAGCAAAAGAGAATGCAAGATGAAATGTGCATAATGCCAGCCAATGATGGTGTGAGAGTTGTGATTTTAAATCAACATCAAGCTTTTAGGTTTATCTCTTCTGTTATGCAGCAACCGTATTGACTACGTCCTCCATCACCTTTCTCTTTCCGGTGTCGTTGAGTAGCCTTGTGACGTGGCCATCCCTCTTGTTCCGCTTGAGCATGCCATAACATTTACATGATAATGGCTTGCTTTTGACTCCTACTGTGTGGTTAACGCCAAAATCCAATGCAGAAAATGTAGTCAGGCTTTTACTCTAGTAGTAG
Source organism: Entomobrya proxima (assembly GCA_029691765.1). Classification (NCBI taxonomy): domain Eukaryota; kingdom Metazoa; phylum Arthropoda; class Collembola; order Entomobryomorpha; family Entomobryidae; genus Entomobrya; species Entomobrya proxima. The sequence continues at coordinate 8,854,412 of CM056169.1, forward strand.
TAGCAGACGTTTCAGAGTGAAATCTACATGTAATATATCCTTCTAGTTTAAAAACTCTAGCGATCCCTCTTGATATTTTTTGGTGAAAGCAAATGCTTAATGGACACACATCCCCTCGGAATTTACTGCTTCATTTATGCAGAAAGGAGATCCAATTCACTACGCATGTAGTTCTGGACAATTGGTTGAACAAAAATGTCATTCTTATAGGTACAGAGTTCTTGACAATGGTACTCAACAGCAAAATGGATGACACTCTAAAGGGATGTCAATGATGCCAATACCAATAGCCTGGACGCATACTCAGTCAGATAAGCAGACAACGAGGCAACAAAATACATACACATCAATTTTGATCGTTCATACTTTCTCTGGAATTTGTAAAGTGACAACTGTGTAGTACATGCATAATTCAGAGGAATACTCAGACTACTGATATTTAGACGAGTATCGCAGAAAGTCGAAATTTTTCCAGCACTCACTAATAGAAATTAATATGATTGTCAGACATTATGTCTACTTGGATTTCAAGTTCTTAAAGATATACCTATATTTGATCTAAGCTGTTTCTAAATTCAATGTATTATTGAATTCGATATAAATGATAAGACGTAGAAGCAATGCTTGTATGGAAAAGCTACGTACCATAAAACTAACTAAAGACTAGACAAGCTGTTCATAAAAATTCTGAAGTGAAAGCTGGTAAAAGAAAGTAGGATAGTTTGTTTTTGTTGCACAGGCATGAATAAAAAAGAGTAAAGCAAATGAACATCAACTACAAAGCCTAGCGATTATTGTTAAAAGATGACAGATTCCAAACATCAGTTGGATTTTGCCTTCATACTTGCTTTTTTAGATATATGGATGAGTTCACTTTCACTCTGGGAATTTGGAAATTGCTGTAGCTCACATAGCAAAACGAAAGCATAAAAAAGGGCTGTTTTGTTGGAACTCAATTGTGTCAGCAAAAACTTCAACCACCTTACTTGAACTGTGTGCTAGAGTAGTGGCATTGGTGGGAGTCATTTTTCCCAGCTTTTGTATTCGTTTTTGAATGTATTCACATGATGTAGTGCTAGAGCATTTTTCATTGAACTACCAAAAAGAAAGAATGCGTCTCGGTGTGAGTTTTTTCTGTACCTTGAGTATAAAACTACACACTCCTGTGACAAAGCTTGACTTTAGGACTACAACTGTTTTTTCAAAAGGGACATTTCAACAAATTGGATTACTTTCTCCTTTTACTATTACTACAATCCTTAACAAACACACACACGGGCCCCCTGAGGGTTGCGCGAGTATTGGAGTGAGAAAGTGGCAAAAAAAACTCGGTGAAAAGGATGAGCACACAACAAATCTACAGAGAAGGTACATTTTATCCCGGAGAAAGAGTAAAAACATCGGTCCCTGTGTTGTGTGTGTAACGTAACGTAAAGTAATGCTACCATCAACTGCTGTTGGCGGCGCATGGATCCGGATATAAAAACTTCCTGTTGAATTGTCTCTTTATTTCCAAAGAGGAAAACTCATGAATGCTTTATTACTTTAGGCACTTAACCAGTGTAACTGAACCAAGGGGAATAATGCGGATGTATCAATATAATGTTGTGTGCTTTCACTTCTCTCTCTCTCTCTTTAACACAGAGCAAGTGAAAGAAAATTTCTGAACTGAGTTGTAATTATATTTTTGCTTCGTTTTCCATAACTTATACTACACACCCACCCACGAGGGCAAAGAGAAAGGATGCCAAATTGGATTATTATTTTGTTCATGCCTTCCAGTTGACAGTAATGACTTACATACAACGTGCTTCTAGCCAGCTAGAAAAATTACTTTAGTGTTTGTCCCAAATGAAAATAGTTACGACAATGCCCTTTGGGCGTAGACAAGTTCAAGGGAAAGTCTACGTGCGTGCAAGCCCAGTTAATATTTAATACATAGTTCATTAAGTACTCATTGAAATGCTTGTTCAGAGTTCAGAGAAAGTTTATTTTCTTTAAAGGAAAGGGAAACGGTCACTAGCCCTTGAAATTAAACGAGAAGAAATACAAAGAACGAAGAAAACGTTGTAGTTTTGTCAACAAGCTTTGCAAATTTTGCAAAAGCATTCCGCCCAACTGGTGTGGGAGCGCAAGTATGTAAGAAAGTTTATTCACATGCGTGGGAGGTAGGAACCGGATTTCAAAGAAAGCAATTCGACACAAGTACAAAATTGAGTAATGGTACACACGGTATCATCCATCACTTCATCCTTTTCCAGCCCGGATGCTTGTGCTCTTTTTAAACCGTTAAAAATTACGCAACCCTTATATAGGTATGGTATGCCATTTAACAGAGGCAAATATTTGAACATACAACCACACAAGCACATCATTTTAATGAATGGTTGCTGTCCCTTTCACTTTCAAAGTCACAGAGGTCATTTATTGTGCAAGACACATCTTCTTCTCACGCATGGTTTTTTCCCACAATTAGACGTTTTATTGGGATTCTACTGGTATGAACCGACTACAGACTACAGGCAGGACAAAGAAAAGCATTCTCAAAGTGTTTATCCAAAGCATGTTTATCCAAAAGGTGTTCCCAGAAAAGTGTTTCCGGTGGGCGTGTGTATTTTCTCACTGTATATGGAACCGCAAGAAACTGGAATTAAAATGCATGCAATGACAAAATGTGACCAAAATCACTGATTTCGCGTGTGTCGATGCGGTTGGAATAGACAACCACCAACACTGTTTAGTAATGTAGTAGAATATCTTGTAATAAACTCCCACACACATATCAATCCCATTCTTTTTCTCCACAGATCAACCCATCTTTTCACAGTCGACTGCCCCACGGCCAGAATTACAATATGCACATATATTCCTATTTCCGTCTATCTATCAATGTAAATCCTTTATATAAGAACCAAGCCAAGTCATTTAAGAATCTCATGCTTTTCCACTATATAAATAAATTATACGGTGAGCTGCAGGTTTCAATGAATTGACAGTAAAAGCCAGTGTGGAGCTGGCTAAAACAACAAACTTGTTGATGTAGCTTTAACTTGACACGAAAAATGTTTTGCCAAAAGGCAACAGACCGAGAGTCGGTTTTCATGTCTGATCAATATTGATGCAGGGCAAAGTAAATGGCAACTTTTGTTGTCTTTGGGGTCTCACACAGTGCTATAGATGAGGGCTATGCAGAAAAAGCAATAAATATACAAAGACAGGCACACATTATAAAAGTGTTATTCTGTGGCATGCCAAATTTCCTATTTCTGTTTTTGTTCTAGGCCAAAAGGAAGTGGTAATTTGTTTCAAACGTTTCATTACTGATTCCTAACATCAACCTTTTAGCCATTTTTCTCCTTTGTTGTGCCACTATACATTCCCGTTTCAGTTTCAGGATTTGCTAATATTTGTATCATTATTCTGTTGGCTGTTGGCACAAATAAATAATAATGCAGCTGGAGATAAGCTGAGAAGGGATGACGTAAATTCCACAGCCTTTTTACCTCTGGCATAGGTGTCCCAAGAATGGATTACTGGGCTATTTATGTCCATGATCCAGCAGCACACAACAGATTGACAGTTTTGTACACATGCCTATTTTGTTGTTGTTTTTACATCATCGGTTTTATTAAGGAAAATTAGGACAGTGTAAAACTCCTGGGCTTTCCTTTTCCGTTTTTCTGCTCATCCTTTTGAAAATCAAAGAAGTAAAAACGGTTCCCATTCACGTCTCTGCGCTGCTTTTCACACAGAACATTCTTTATAAAGAAGAAAAGCGTGACGCACATTGGCCAATTCACGCTTAGCAAAAAATAATGAAAGAATTTCTCTCAAAACGTATATACTTCTCTCTGTTCCAAAAAAGACAACAAACAAAAGACATGGAACGGAAAGAGAGTAAAATTAACCTGGGAAAGTTTTTCTTTTTCTGCGCCAGCCGCTAAAAACAACAAAGAAGGCGAAACCTCGTAAAAACTCAGCATCTGGCTGGATATGTACGTGTTTTGATTTTCAATTCTGCTGTGTTACCCACAATTTCACGGTGTTTTTATTAACCACAACGTAATTATAAGCTGTTCTCATCATCAACTGCCAGTTTTGTTGTTTATTTTTAGTGAGTATGATGATGAAAGCGAAAGAGAGAAAATTGAATTTTGTGTTGTGATTTCCCTTCATTTGAAATAACTTTTGAAAAAATATGTAGCATGTAATTTGACGCGCAGGCTTTGTAGGAATTATTATTCATAAAGTTGAAATGGAAAAACATTCATAATATTTTAAAACACGCTTGTGTTTTTATTCATGGCAGTAGTATATCACTTACCGTATGATTCTTAATATGCAACTCTTCATAAATGCTTCTCAAGTTTCCTACCCCTACCATTAGAGAAATTGGAATGGAGTCAACAGGCAACTAATATCTCAAGTTTTGATGGTAATGCACAAGTGAGGATTCATTAATACCCATCTTTCCTCAATTACTCTTTCCACATCAAAATTGACATGCATTTTCCTAAACAAATTGCACTTGAAAAAACAAACTACATAGTAACTTATCACTCGACCGTGAAACCTAATACGATGAAAGCTTACATTTTTAGTAGATTTTATAGCGTAATATATTGCATTTTTGATCCATATGAAAATGAAAAAAACATTGTTGAAAGTTGAAGCTCTTTTAAGTCTAGAGATAAGCCAACTCACTCACCAAAATCCTCTTCTGAGCTTAAATCCTTGATTTAATGCAGACTAAAATGCATTCCATTAAAGAGATTGTGTTGAAAATGTGGAAAAATCAACATTGCAGAAAAACACACAAAGCTAAAATTTAGAACTTTAGATATTTTTGAGATTGTAAGTGCATTCATGCATTTTATTATTGGTTGCTGGTGTTTGTTCACATCAAATGCTTACATCATCCAACTAGAATATTTTTATGAATATTTCAGATTATATGCATATTTCAGAGTTCCATCCGTCATCAACGTCTGTCCATCTCAAGTAGCCCCAAAATTTATTTCACCGAGTTGTCTACCTCTCAGGCGTGGGGTTCATAATTGTAAGTTCCTCTCAATTTACTGAACCAGGAAGATTTACAATGTTAGAAATTGAGTTTTTTATTTCTTAGTACACCAGCATAATATTTTAAAAAGTAGTTTATACACTGTGGTAAGTTGTACGCACAAATCATTCAACCTGAACGAACGAATGATCAGTAGTACATAAAAAAGTTTACGTCACCTTATACTAACAACATGCGTCCTATATTATTCATAGAATTACTTACTGATACTAAATCTGATAGTTACGTATTTTTGTTGTTTACCATTCAGCAGGCTCCAAAATCGGATGATAAGTACCTGGAAATGTTTATAAGCGGTTTTGGGAATTCTGGCTTACTATCCTCTGAGGGAGCAACAATACGAACATCGTAAAACGTAAATATAGTAGTAATCTATAAATATCTATTTATATTTTGGATTAGTGGAAAAACCCACATCCATAGCATAATTGAAACTGCTGAATAGTGAAAAATTCTAAACATGTTGTTGTAAATCATGTGATTTAATATTTGATGTATTTACTTATATCCTAAAAGGATATGATTCATAGCCAGAAACCTGAACTGTTCTTGTGGCCAACATCATTTGCCCACTAATGATCATCATGAGTTATTACTTATTTTGCCACAGGTGCCGTACAGCATTGCACTGCCCTAATTGCAAAGATTTCTAAACCAGATACACTCCAATTAAATGCAACTACTGCTGCATAAATTTTCCAACGTCAAGGGCAAACCTTTTTGCTGATGGTTGTAGCTCTTTTGGCTCCGTGTGAACAACTCTGTATAAATTTTTGCTTTCAGCAGGAGACAGCAAGTGAAGTTTTTAAGCAGCGGATTGAAAAATTAGATGTAAATGTATTCCCATTTTCCCATCCTTCCGCAACTGTTGCATTCCACACTAATCTCTCAACCCAACTGCAATAACATGAAGTTTGATAGCACGGTTATTTGGTATAGCTGAAAACGAGCAAAAAATGTCTACACTTTTTTCCAACAGCATTTCATAAACTACAGAAGCTTACTGCTTACGTGCGATTTTTATAAAAATGTATAATAAGTGTAGAGGAACCTTGTCTTTAGTACTTAAATATTAGCACAGTTTTTTTTACCAATCATGACGACATTGCAGTGCTGATGATGCTACAACATCACTAGTGTGCACACACATGTGTGCTTCAGCTTTAATGGCATTTTGAAAGAAACTGACATACTTTGTTACCTCCTGTGCTCGCACAGACACCCAACTCAGAAGAGTGATGATGTATTAACCCATTCAGATGGAAATGAGATGAATAATGAACGGCTAAAGCTGCGCACATTGGAAGCTCTTGTACAACCCATTACACCAGGCAAAAATGCTCCAAGCTACAAGCTTTGTGGTGAAAATCTGCTCTGATTTTTTTTTTGAATTTGAATGATTCGGTGACATGGCTTTAAATACCTAGCTAACAACTAACCTTTTCACTCCTGCCTTTACTACGCAAAAAATACATCCCTCGCGTTCCTAAAATAAACTTCCCCTCTGACTATAATACCTTCTGATGAATAGTTTTGCATGTTGAGCATAGACAAAAGGTAACATTCGTGCAGGAATGAGAAAGCAATGAAGCGTTTCAGTGCGCACAGGGTTTTTGTTCTTGTGAAAATGAAAGCAAGCCTCTCTGTTTGATGAATGAGTGAACGAAGGAACGTGAAATATCAACATTTAAAAAATTTCAAAGGCATTAGCTAGTACAACAGACTATTGAGCAAGTCTATTTGTTCTAGATCAAGCAGCATGAAGCTTTACCTATATTGCTAATGTAAAATCATAATGGGATTTTGTCTTGATTGATAATCCATCTTTACCTTTTATATTCTGTTGACTTTCAAGGCTCTGTTTGCGGATCCTATTAAATACTAAAAACCTATGTTCTTCATTAGTCATTACGCAATAGGTCATTAAGAAGCAGTTTTGCTTCTATTTCTGGAAAAAACAATAGGCACACGCAAGAACACTTCAATAATTTGCAATTTACATCATAACTATTCAGAAAATTATCATCGTGAATATACTAGAATAGAATGCATGAATATTTCTCGATCTTTACTTAAAATATTGAACTGAAGCCCGCATTTCTCTTTCCATTCCCTTGAACTCAAGGTCTTTTCTAGAAAGTTGACTGCACTTGAATACCTACACCTCCAGCATCTTCCACCATATCATAAAATCTTATCCAACGAAGTATATAACATGAACCATCATAAGATGTAAACTGTGGGTGTAGCTTGTGTGTTGAAGAATGTATAGGCACTTTGATTAAATAAGCCTCGTCTTCTCATCTTAATTAAATCGACATTTTACATGCTTTCTTTCTTACATAAACTTCTAATTAAACTTTCCAAATTGTAAGGGCCAAAGACCAAGTTAATAAAATTAAGTTGTAAGTGGAATGCAAGCTTTTAAGAGTTTATAGAAAGGTCACAAAGTACAAAGTCAAAAATGAAAGGAGTCCTTTCATGATTTCGCCCGCATGTTAACAGCGTCCAAATTTCAAAAGTTTTTTTGGTATCCAAATATTTTACGTAAAGACGTGAACAATCTGAACAATGAACAAAGCTAAGGGTTTCACGTATCTTTTTGCTGAATCACGTGATAACCTTCATCATTGTAAGGAAAAGTGAAAATTCCAGGTAAAACTGGTAAAAACCAGTAGAACTGACTGGCAAGGGATTTGGTACATCATACATTCTCCCGAATAAAAATATTTTTATCTATATACACTTCATAAACTCAACCAAGAGCTTTTACCAAATTCTATCAACCGAGCAGCAAAATGATAATGGTATTTGTGCAAAAGACGATGAACTACGGGACTACAATTTAGTGGCGATATGCAATTGGCACTTGCCATCATATCTTCTAAGAAGACATGGTTCTCTACCACTTTTCACTATCCCCATCACCTATACTCTCTCCAGCCCAAAAAAAAACACAGAAGCCGAGTCACATTTTACGGTTGCCGCTCCTCTTCCTGCCAAAATCTCATGGGAGTAGATCGCTATCAATGAAAAGAAAATAAACTAAGAAAAGACTACTGCTGTCCGCTAAGAAGAGCCCGGGATGATTTCCCTATTCCCAAAGTGAGCTACACGACATTTTATCCAAAGGCTTGTTCCTTTTCACCCATAGACACAAAACCTACTTTGATGGCAACGATAATAATAATGACCAAGAGCATGTGAGCATAGTCAAACACAAGCACATACAAGACAAGCGTTTCCAATTTACCGTTTTTTGAGGTTTACAAAATAAATAGACCCTGGCTCTCCTTTCTCTCCACCTTACAAAAAAATCCATTCATGGCCCATTGCTTTTATGAATTTCTTATCAGATGAGTTGTTGTCATTGTCGTCATCGCCTTTCCTTTATAAATATATACTCAAAGAATACGGATAGAAACCTGAATGACATTCCCCGGACAAGAGAGATGGAAGATTTTTTGCGGTCTTCTTAGTTGAAAACCAAGCTCCCTTGCATGATGATTAAGTTTTTTTCTTTTTTTTTATATTTTGTTAAGGCACAGCAGAAAATTGTGTATACCATCTTGGTTGAGCTGTTACATGTTCTAGTAGTGAAAAAGTATTAAATGTGTAATAATAATGATGAAAGATTGCAATCAAAATTCTCGCAGCAACGCGCAAAAGTTGTAACAAGACGAGAGAGAATGTGTGTGTGGCGTGTGGTGTGGGAATGAGCAATAATGAAAAAAATGGGAAAACTCCAGCGTGCAATAAGCCTCGTAAATCTCAAGAGATCTTTGGGACTCGGTAGTCAGCTTCCGAACTTTTTTTCAGGGAAGCGTTTTCTATAAAAAATAATTTATATTGGTGGTACACGTCTATACAGTTCAAAACTTTGTGTAAAGGCAGAGGGAAGGCAACTTTCATTATTATGACAAAACATTCACATCATCAGCTTTTATATGAAATGTGAGTCTTGCATAAAACTAGGCTTGTAAATTTGATAAGACATATTAACGTTTACAATGACTTGCTTGCGACATTAGTGCAAAAAGACGCCGTGCCGGATTACTACTGTGAGTATAAAAGTAAGATGCTATCGCTATCTCTCTCTTCCTCCCTCCCTGTTTGTTTTCTTACGATTAACATAAGAAGATGGAGAAGATTGTAGTTAGTTCTCAGTAATTTAGCTAAACCTTTAAGAAAACAACCGGATAAAAGGGGAGTATACAAATTTTGTATGAAAGCTTTAAATGACGGGATCCGCGTGTTCGTTTCTACAAAAGCACGCTTTTCTTGATGATAACTCACGTTTTCCCGTTCCTCTATGAAAGGAAAATGAATAAGTGAAAATAGCAAAAAAAATATATTCCACTGGAACTGAGTTTCCTTCCCTGTCTTCCTCTCAGGATGTTTTTGGCATATTATGCCAAAGGTTAAGTATAAAGTTTATGTATTTCTAGTACTGTTTTGTATTAGCATTTTCACCGTAGTAGGTGGTAATTAAAAATACACAGTACCCAACTACCTCTCTACATTCAATTCCATGTTGAGTTGACCTGTGAGGAAACTCCCTAGAGCATCCCTCCGTACAAATGAAAATACTGCGTAGTTTTCTACTTCTACTTTTTTCTAGAATCAGAGGGTGAAAGCAATGTTGTTGTACATAATATCTGATTCGCCGAGCCGGAAACGGTAGTCCGAGAATAATGTAAGCTTTTCCACTTCTTTAGTAACTGCATTGCGCAGCAGCTTATGATTTCGCAAAAAAGCAAGTCTGAAATGTTTCATATTTCCTTCTTTACGGATGAAAGAGTTTTCTACTTTGCTTTTTGCTAAAATAGGTGTGTAAAATTGAATTTGTTTCAAGTGGGATTTGGAATTGCGTAGTGTATAATCCATTGCACAAACTTTCTGTTTAATATTTGATGTCAAGACTATATTGACGAAACCATTCTTGCTTCACAATTTACTTCTGCTGGCATAACATTTTATGAAATTGTTTTTGCGTCTTATTTATATTGAATTCAGTTTCGCGGAACTTAATCTGACATCAAATGTCGTAATTGTTTTTGTTGTGTTCTGACTATTTTCCAGAAAATTTACGGTTAACCGGTTCTGCCTTGTGTGACCACACTATGTTGTATAACATCAGCATCAACAATGCCATCAAATTAAAATGAAAAATACCTACTTTGTTGTTCCCATTTATTTTGCGTAGAACATTCCTCTACATCTATTTTGGGAACGGCCTTGAAGAACACTTATATAAATTATATATGTTTTATTGGCTAGGAAAAAGGGTAGAAACAAGAGAAGACCGTGCTTAGGAATAATAGGTACTTTACTAACATTGCACCGCATCATATTCTTATATAACTCTAAATAAAGGAGAAAACAACACCCGAAGCTCAAGTATCATCTCATCATTCTCGGTATTCGCCTTTTGCTCAACATTTTCAGCCTTGCCGTTTATTTTGACGGTAAACCAAGAGCAGCAGAAAAGGGCAACATAAATTTGGATGATCATATGCAAAAGCGTGCTTAAAAGGCTTCCTCCTTTCTTCCGTCGCGCGTCCTGGTCCTACTACCACCACCACACAGACGATTAACCCAGTATATGTCCAGAATCCAGAAAAGCTACGCGGATCAAGGCTGGCAAGTATAATATGTATCAAAACTTTACACAAGCCGTGTCCGCATATAAAATATTTTTGTGTCATTACTCATCCCCCTGCCATATTCAAGCTGACTATGTTAGCAAAGAAAAGTGTACAAGAAGGGAGTGTAATACTTGTCAGTTTTTTTGAATTCACCGCAGATGATTAAATAGGTCAAGCAGAAAACTCCTTACAAAACGAGCCACGTAGACAGGCTCAGAAGCACGCACACTTGCGGAAGGAAAACAACAAGTAACAGAGAAAGATTGGACAGAGCTGAAGATAAATGCTCAGAAAACCAGAAGAAAAAATATCAGAGCACTGAAGAGAAATCCGAGAATTGAAACGAGAGGCTCTTTTAGAACGATCCAAATTGACGTGGATATACATAATATATTATTTAAACGGATAGGGATATACAGATAGGTGAAAATACTATAATATACAAAGTGGTGTGTCATCGAGGTTATTTTTTGATGATGAGAGAAGACGGAATAGCGATAAAATAAAGATGATTGGAGGGTGATGTGTTGCCTTGAATGAACCAAGACACATTTTTCGGATGAACCTTACCCACATACAACATGTCAGACAAAATTGCGTCACTAGGTTTTTGAAAGTCTCCCCACGGATTTGTACTTTACAGATTGCGTAGTAGTGCTGATGACACTCCTGAATGAATGGTGGCTGATCTTTTTTATAATAAATATCCTATGCATGTAGGCTTATGCATTCATGCATGCAAACTTTTGCACACAAGATTTTTGTTCATGATCATGATCCGCTCAGGGAAAATACTTCAGTGAAGCGGAAGATGGTAGAGAGGGTTTTCAAGCTGGGACAAAATGCAAAATGGTATAAGCGTAGGCGTAGGGAAAACAACATTTTTCTTGAGAGTTTTTCTCTTGGTTTTTATGCATACGGGTAAAGATTGTGGTATGGTAATATTTTGCCGTGTACCGCGCTATCAATTATGCATGATTAAAATACACTTTTAGGGATATACAAGATGTCTTACTTATGTTTTGGAACAATGAAACCACTATACTTCGAAATTCCGAATGTCAAACTTTTAAAAACCTATTTCCGGTGAATTTTTATAATTTTCCTTAGCTAAAATATTACTAAAAGCCTATGATAATGATTTGTGTACTCAGCTTAATTAACTCGGATAACTGTACAGGCTATGAGATCTGTTTAGTCAACATTTGTACAAAATGTTGTTTTCGCGCATTGTTAAGATTTCCCAAGTAAAATCGTGCTCCCCCGGCTTCTCCAGAGACTCAAGTGACATTATCAACGGATTTATTGTAGACACTGAGGCTCAAGAGCTCATGTACAATATTTATATATTTCAATATTTTTAGCCATTCGCCAAATATAAAATTCATAGAATTTCTTCGAAACACACTTGTTCACACTCCATTGAACATGAAAGACGCGCTTTATAGCTTATCGGGATTGTTTGGACAAGACTTATTTCGCAGAATACACAATATGCCCTTGTCCACACATGCTCACATATATTTTCTTTGGAGTGGATTAAGATGTTTGCAGTTGGATCATAAGGAATATTCGGACGCTGTTCTTGTGTTCAAGTAGTTTTGTTCACATTTCAAGGAAAATTCGAGCAATTTCACAAATTCGGCAAACATGTGCTACGTAAGTTTTGGTATTAAGCAATTTTCACCGTTACACAAAGTGTGAAATAAGCATGTCCATACATATGACATTAACACAAGTGGCAATCAGAACAAGTAATACATAATGCATTGAATAGAGAATATAATATATTGTAATAACACCTACCAGCCAGACGGATTGGTGAAAGTGGCCGAGAGCTTTTGGCAATAGAAAAAAATGTATACGGAGCTTTCACGATTGTCCGTGTCAAGTATAAGCTAGCTTTAATTCAAATAAAGGTAAAACAGGCTTTGTTTTAGGGTTTTCTCTCTCTGTTTTTATTTTTCTATTTTTTCTCTCCAACTACGTGAAAATAAACTGGAGAAAGTCTGTATTTTATGTAAATAAATACAAAGGCCGGGTTGTTGGCTGGGCTGGTAGCAGCAAGAAGTAAGTAAAGCAGTGTGAATCAGTGAAACGAAATGATCGCATAAATATGTTCGCATCTCCTCTTCCTTTCATCCATTTTCCTTTCCTTCATTTTCATGCATATTTGCTCAAGATGGAGAAAATTGGATTAACTCATTCTTGGAAAATGTCTTCTATCCTCCAAAATAGCATTTCATCATCAAAATTTGCACAATGCAAGGCTTGTATTATATTATATATGAACCTAAATTTATTAGCAACAAAATTCTCGGTATAATTTACTCCCTCCCATTCTTGTTGCCTCCTCATGTTGCTGGCTCATGTTGGCACATTACGCAGAGAATATAGAGTACGTTGGGTTGATTTTCTCGCTTTTTCCAGAAGTATGTATTGTCATTAGCCTTTATGATGCCAACATACCTAGTTTCTTTCTAAACTACTTGCATTTTTATTACTTGTTATGTACTAAACTTGCATTTTTTAACCCCCAGGAAGATGTGCAACATTTTTAAACCCGTTTTTAAATAATAAACATTGAAACTATGTACGCTGAGAATAAGGCAATAATCCGTGTAGCGTAAAGTCAACAGTCAACATAGGTTTATGCTGAGAAATAATTGTAAATGAGATAAATGGCAATCCGCTTGTATATTCAGTGATAGCTTTCACTTCCAGGTCTTTCCTTGCTAATCTCCTACTCTGACCTCAAGCGAGTTTGCAACTAAAACAATGCAAATTAATATTCTTGAATGTTCAGCATATCACCCACCCTCGTCGTGGCAATTACTTCTTGCTTTTGTTAAAATTTTCTTGCGTACAAGTAATTTTCTACAAAGAAGGAAAGCTTTTTTTAGAAAACTTATACTTTTTAGACACGCAAGAAATCCATAGATTTACCCCGAAAGAAAGATTCGATACCAAAGAACCATAATGTGGAAATACAAGGATAATTTATCTGTCGGATTCCGTATCCAGTGTTTGCTACTGTTGGGTCTAATGTGTGTACAAAAAACCTATGGAACTCCAAAAGGAGCTCCAGAAGCCGCATGTATCGGTCAAATGATGCCTTTACATTTTGGTGCACCAGCCCAAACATCACCCGTTCCCTTCATGCTCACCATAGAAAAGCCAATGATAATGCCTGGCATGGAAGTGAAAATGACTTTAAGTGGCGAAATGGACACTGATATAATAAAAGGGTTTCTTATTGTGGTTCGAAACTCGACTGATGACGACAAAACGTTAATGGGGACGTGGAAGGACGGTGGGGATGAGAACACAAAAATAGTCGAGTGTAATAAAAATGAGGACGAGAGTGTTACTGGGATAGGAATTACTCACAAAACGAGGGTGGAAAAACCTATGGCAAAAGTTATCTGGGTAGCACCAGACACTGTAGGAAAATTCCATGTGTTGTGAGTAATTTAGTAATGAAATCTAACTACAGTTAGTTTAACTACCGTATATAAACATTCAATTTCAAAATGTGTGTCTCAGCTTCACGGTGGTCAAGGATAAGAAAACCTTTTGGACTAAGCAACAGACTCCAGGGTCCGAAATCATTGAAGTGACTATGGACGAGGGGGCAATGAATGGAATGACAACAAAATTACCTCCAACACCTAAACCTCCTACTAGCAGTAGTATGAGAACGATGTCTAAAATTAGTACTGAGAAAGGTAAGGGTGGCTCTCCTGCAAGCTGTCTACTGATTCCCACATTATTGCTTGGTTCACTGACTGTAATTTTGGTTTGTCCCATGTGGATCATACGTCGTACTTTGTAGTATCTATAAAATGAGTGATTGACACTGATCCGTCCCTTCAGCATTTTTAACGATTATAAAATCAAAAACCCCCACATCAATATCATGAACGAATCGTACTAATTAATTACAAGCAATTAGTGTAAGTAAAAACAGAGTGTAATTATAGTGTTTAAATAAAATTTTGTAGCATATTGTACCTACTTATCAAATAAATAGTTTCATTTTGAATTTTTGACTTAAAATGTGATTTTTGCAGTCTGTTCTACTTGCACACTGCATATGCGTTCACCTTTTCCAGTTTGTGTAAAACATATTTTTGTCTAGTTCTATTGTTGTCTGTATGAAATTTTGCTAAACTTTCATATCATGTTCAATGCTACATTTTCACACGCGCACGTTTGAAAATAAAGAACGCAGTAGAATAAGGTTTAGCTAAAGATAATACTCCAACGGGAAAAATACTATGAAATGGGAAACAGTTATTATAATAATATTCTCGTTTCGTTTTCCTTAATGCTCTACTGTTTTCTCCCATCGTCTTTTCCAAAACTCTATCCACACACACGTGTCTTTTTCTGTCATCTCATAATTCTCTCTATAGCTCCAGAAAATAATCGCTTTGTTCTTAACGAATACTACCTATTTCGAGAAAAGCGCGAGTACTTCGCATTTTCACAAACAAAAAGATCAAGCAGAGCAGCAGCAACTACATGGAAGGAGTCCCTTTCTAATATGGTAATGCCACGACAAAAGAGAAAAGGAAAATGTGATACTTTCTCATGAACTTTGAGTACATGTGAACTTTCTGTTTAGTATTTGTAATATCATTATAGATATTTGCCCCCTGCCTTACGTTACGTTTCACCACACCAAAATATTCATGGCTTGGCACAGTCATACAACGGCATCCCAATGTGTGTGTGTTTTTTATCCAAGTACCTATTTATCCAGGCCAGGTACGGGAAAACAAAAGGAAGAAAAATGGCTACAAAATAAACTGACAAAACTTGGAATACCAACGGAGCGATAGCATTCTGGAAAGCAATTGTACTCTACTTTAGCTTCAAACTTTGTAAGTACCTGCCATTGTATCTGGTGGCTTATTCAATGCAGTAAATGCACATAATTAATGTAAATAGGTATACAACACCCACATTAAAATTAAACTTGCAGACAGACAGACAAGCAATTTTTACTAAAAATTTGCTTTGTCCTGGCGATGGCACCCGGTGCATACAACGCTGTTGTTTTTCTATTATGTATTTATTTTCTTATCTGTTGTCTTCCACTAATACCTTTCTCACAAGCGACGAACCGCACACACACAGAACGTCAACAGCAGCATTTTTACTTCTCACGCCTCTATATATCCTCCTCCCTTTTTTCTTTCATATATTTTAGTAATAAATAAAAAGTATCTTTCTAAATGAGTAAAATGTATAGTTATAGCATATTATGGCTGACGCAGCACAGCTTTTCTTATTCTTTTCTATTCTCCTTTTCAAAAAATGAAGCATTTCGTGTCTCATTCCATTTGTAAATTTCTGAATGAGTGAACCACTGAATGAATGAAGCAAGACGGAGAGAAAGCTTTCTCTCTCCTCCTATTCATTTATTTTCACCTTGTGCTTTCTCCTCTTATTATTGGTGAAAATGGGTGCATAAATTCTACAACAACAACAATGTGTACAATGTATCGTATACCTTTCTTCTTTTTTCATACAAAATGTGCAGGTAAAATTAGGACATGAGAACGAGAGAAATTTTGTTAGGAAATTACACCAAGACCGTTCTCCTTCTAGTAATGTGTGCATCTCATTGTTGTGTAGTGTGCTGTGGGAGGGCACACAATGGCGCAAAAGAGAAATAATAGAATAGAATATGATGATGGTGCCAAGAAAGCCACACATGTGTCTGGTTGAAAATGTGGCTAGAGTATAACCTAACGTTGGCTCACCAGCGTAGTGGTAGTTGACAATGAGGGAAAATAGTTGGAACATGGCTTACTACCCAAAAAAAGTAATACTAAGAATTGGATCTATAACGAATAATATAAGCATTGTCCTTTTATAATGGCTCAGCTCACTCTCTCTGCTTCTTATTGCCCGCTATTACTATGCTCTACTATTGTGCGGAGAAAATAGGGAAATTTGCTACAAGCTTTTTGAAATTAATGACGGCAGAAGAATGGAAAAGTACTAGCTTTAATGCAACACAACTCCTGTTTTTTGAGGGTACTACTTGTAAGGTATGTATATCAAGCTAACGTATTATAATAATACGCAGGTAATGACACTGAAAGATCTGGGAGTTAGGGTCTCCGCCGCTTGAATGTAACACCTATTTTGGTGTTTATGTATAAACGGATTGAAAGAAAGTGGTACCAGGAGCTCCTAGGTAGTAGTAGACGGGCTATGACAGTTTCAAATAGGCAAAGTGTCAGACAAGCATCAATCATCTTGCTGCAGCTTTTCCCTCCACTGCCATTTCCTTTTGAACCTTTTCTCTGGGTTCTCAGCTTGCTGAATTTGCTTGTTCTCTTATAGCAGCATTCTATAAGGCTACCAACATGTGCGTGTGTACATAATAGACTTATATATGATGATAGCAACGAAGAAGAAAAAACTTTTCCTGGACGGTGAAAGCTACTGGGAGGAGTACAAGTTTACATGCAGATGTGAAATGCTCTGCTGATGATGCAGATGATGGTGATAGTGATGATGATGACGATTATATACGTAGCTTAAAACATTTCAGCAGAAAATGAAAGTAACTTTGCTTCACCACTAAATCTAGGTTTTGTACAAGTACTCTAGCGTAGTACGGCACACTATTTAACATTCATATTACCACAAATTAGTTATTCACACTTTTGTCTAACATTATGCTTTATAGAGAGAGGGGTAAAATTAGCAAAATGTAAAGTAGCATTAATACACCGCATGCATACAAATAATACCTGGCATTGTGTGCGTATCAAAAAGCTACACACTAAACCAGAGAAAGTTTGTTTTCAAAAAGGCAACCCTTGTGCTCGTGTAACTCATCATAAAACACCCACCACCGACCCACCAGAAGGAAAACGAACCCATTTATTTCTGGAATCACATTGAGTACATTATTCTGACAAAGTATATTGATTACGCCCACCGCCTACACGGAGAGGTACGAGGGTCTTTTAACTAGCTTTGTGGGCTAATATATTATTACCTTGTCCCTTGAAATGGAAAATATGTGACTTTAGTATAGGAAGTTTGATACAATATCTAATCTACGCCTCTAACACTGTTCATTGGTAATGTAGAATTTACTAAATGAACTTTGTTATATGCGCATTTTATTTGTATTATTTTCACCATTTCTCTATGCAAACTAAACAGTTTGTTTGCTTTTACGCAAAATCGTTCATCGAAGAGGAATGACAAGAGCTTATGAAAAATGTAGACACAAAAAGTGGGAAAAGACCCTGTTCATCGTAACACGAAGCAAACATTGTGGCAATTTATAGACATTTTCATTCTCTAAAACTTCTTGAACGTTGTAGATTCTAAAGCAAATCTATGCAAATTCGGTAATAGAGCAATTTTCTGCTAATTGCCTATAAAAAGTGTCATTGGTGCGAAGCAAGAAAAGTGGCACTTGAAATTAGTATAGAATTTACATACTTTACCTGTCTATTCATGTGCACACCTATTTCTAAATATGTATATACTTTAATACTCTCGGTTTTTTGAGCTGACTGGCTACGTTTTTTCCTCCGAATAATGAACAATGTAAATATTAACGTTCACGTAACATAATTTCTTTTTGGTTTGAAGTATTTTGCTTTCATCAGATTTTCAGGTTTCACTAGCTGATTTTCCCACGTAGGAAAGAGTGGAAACGCGAGCTAAATAACAGAGTATAATACATTTTCTACAAGCGCTTTAGAATGTTATTACGTTTTGCTACTAATACTGTTACGTTGTTTTGTGCTGCTTCTGCTGTTGTTACACAGAATAGAAACAGATGTGCACATTTCTTTGTCCGTATGGGTATTAATACAAAGATCAACCTGAGAATTACTGCCAATATTCCATTTTCTGTTGGCAAGTTTGATAAATAGTGGTAGCACACGGCTTGACGGCATACGCTTGCTAAAATATTTCCCAAAGTTTGAAAAGCACACATACTCTTCTTGCGTGAATTTAATTTTCTTAACGAAATGATCTACCTAGACAAAGTCTGAACAAATTGGAAACTGCTTAAATACACGAAACAAGTGAAGGGAAATATGGGAAAAGGGTAAAACTACACAGGAAAACCTGCTGCTGCTGCTTCCAGAGAGACAAGCTGCCACCATATCGCTCTCTCTTTCCCTCTCTCACTTTCACTCTCATTTTGTGTAACAAAATTGATGAATACAATGTTAAATATTCCCATTATATCAGCAAATAAAATACATTATCTTGCAGAATGAGAGTGAAGGGACTTTCATTTACAACGGCACAGCGGGAAGTAAACATGAGAGCCCGCATATTGATTTTCTAGTACACACACGGGTAGTAGATCACACCAAGAGAAAATTTCGTTTTGTGTTCTCAGGAGAAATGAGAATGAGAGGAGACCACAACAAAACGAAAGTTACAACGACTTTTTGCGTATCAAATTTAAAAGGGAGGAGTTGAGTAACAATAATTAATAAGTGGGCTGATTAAACTACAAAGGCAAAAGGAAAAATCATCTTCTCTGTTGCAGCGTCAATTTAACATGAGACATTGGTGAAGGTGGAAAAGTTTTCATTTTCCATTGCGGTGCGGTCTACCCAGACCCTTTGTGTACTTTTCTTCCAAAGAAAAAGAAAGTACGTTTTGATGCTCTAATGCACACGGACCAACTTTCACCTGTGCATAGAGAAAATGGGACTAATTTCTCTCTTCGAAAATGATAATTTAATAAGGCCACTGCATATTTTTACGTATGTATTTGGTTCATGGCACAGTATAATGAGAAACTGCAAAATTTTCGTTTTTTTACTGGCATTCAATTAAACTAGCATTTTATTTTTTTTCAGGAGAAACACTACACCAGCATGCATGCCAGACACAACACTATATACATTCCAAAAATTCCAACAGTCTGTCTGCCAGGTGGAAATTAGATTTTTGCTAAGCATCTTGTCTACGGTATGATCACCCACTTTACCGGAAGAAAAATCCTGTTTCAACACCCTCCTTAGTTCGCTCTCTACGACCACGAAACTGAAGACAAGTTAATGAATATCAGATAAAAAATACAAACTTTTTTCTTGCCGTCGGGTACCTTTACACAGCTACTTCAAACAGTTAAAAAAGATGTTATGCTATCCCCACATAACTGCGCTACTACTCAGAGGCATCAGCAACCACCATGAAGTGAGGGAAACCGGTTTGTTCAGCATAATTTGCATACACACAGTTGAATGAGTTTATGCATGCATACTTTCTCCTTTTGGGTAAGACGAAGGACCACCACCATCTCGGCAGACTCAAGATATTATACGTAACAATAAAACTTTTCTCCGCTCTATATCGCTTCCACAAATTTGTGCGGTGGGAAAGCAAATCCATCCTCATTTCTTTTCCTTACAGTCACTTGAGCCCGACACTCTCTTCTTGCTACATACACAACCACTTCTTGCTTTTTTACTCTTCAAACTTTTTTCTTCGTGTTTGTGATCAGAGATAGGTATAGGGGTTGCCACACCGGAAAAGGGCGATAAGAAGAAAAGAGAAAGTACTACACACACTTTTTTGGAAGAGCAACTTTATATCTGTTGTACAAGTGTGTGCTGCTGAGTTTGCAACCTTGTGCTAGAGTGAGTCTCTCATCTCTCGATGAAAATACATGCTCCCAAGTGTATCTTACAGTAGGACATAAAGTTAACAGATGAACAAACTATGTGTACAAAAATGTGTATCTATTTTGTCTACACGATATGCAAGGGAAAGTTTCTTGCTTGAGTTTCGAAAAAAACTATCAGGGTTTCTTTTATTTTTCAGCGTCTTATTTTCACCAGTAGTAATTCTGAAAAATGCAATAATGTGTCCTGCCTCTTGGTCGTATACACAGAGAGCGATAACTCTGCCCGTTTTCACCACTCTGGCAATAAAGCTGGGGATAACGTCCTTTTTGAGGATATAAATTTTACTTCGGATGTGTGGTAACGAGAAATTTTCAAGGAAAATTATTTTTCATATTGTGTGGTCTAAGTAAAAGTAGAAATTTTGGTGGTGCCTTTTGCCACTTAGGTGCGTACTATAATATTCTGTTTATGTTGTTTGTTACATATAACCGGATACGGATTTAGAAGTCGTTGGGGAACCAAGATAATCTGATCTACCATCTGGATTATCTGCTGTGAATGTTTTAAGGGTTAAGTTTTGCTCTTTTGTTGTGTATCCGTTTCCGTTATGCATGGAACCAGATTGCGCTTTCTCCTCCAAACTTATGATCTTCATAAAACCAGAATATTTTGTGGTATTTTCTGATCTGTCCTGCTGTTACGCTTGTGTTATGTTGCTTGAATGCATAAAAGCAGCGGTGTTGTGTTGTGTAACACACAAGATACGCGGGTTAACATATTTTGCAAGTACCTATCTAAATGGTTAATACCGGAGCACTTTATAAACATCATTTTTCAGTGTTGGATACATTTCCCCTGACGTTATATGTATGTTTATACGTGCACGTAACTTTTCCAAAGTACCTCATGATCATAATAATACGCTCCCGTCTACATTCCATTCCTGTTAACACACACATTCCTAAAATATGCTATCGTACTGCTGCTGGTGCATATTATAGGCTATCTATTCCAGTTTTATTGGTTCTCCAAATAGCACTTTAATAGTCGTAAAACATGTAATACCTATTACTGTAACGATATACCTTAGCATTTTCTCTGTGTTTGATTGCTTATCTTTAAAAAATTCGGGGATTACAGCTTCTCTATGAACAAAAATAGAATCGGTTTTTCATTCACTTTGTTCAATTTGAGCTGATGTTTGTGTATACCGCGTGTCAGAAATGGCCATAGTCATAAGCTGTTTACTTCCTTATGCGTTTTTGCCAAGTTATTGTTCTTCCATATGATTTTACACACAGTTTACACCTCATCTCATCCAACAACTGTTTCAAATGATGCTAGAATTGTCGGATAATTCTCTTTCTATGTAGGGTAATGTAATATCATATTTCATTGTTCAAGTTCAAAGTATGCTATACCTTCCATAATGGTCCATGTAAAGAAATTGACAAAAAAGAAAGTAGCTCCACTATTGTAATGGCTTACATGGAGAAAGGCAATCACAAGTACCCTAGCGTCAAAGTGTTAGAAGGGCCAACCAAAGAAACCCTATTACCTTCAACCTTGTGAATTTCTATTTATAGCATGCTATTTACTATTTATGTTGAAAATGGTAGTACATTTATTTGTGGTTATACACTTGTAATGGTTATGTTATGACGTAGACCATTCTTTGGAAAACTATAGAAAAAAAGCCTGATCTCCAACTGACAACAGATTGGACCCATGGGAGAAACTAGCTTTACAAAAGTTACACACTTGACTTTCTTTGATAGCATCTTGGATTCAATCTATATAACTCAGAATAAAAAGACATTAATGTACAAGGTAGAACGCAAATAAAATTGTCTTATCTGGGATCTTGCCTTTGGGAAAAGAATACAATTTCAATATACATTACAATTCACACAAATATTGCGTAGTTTTGAATAAAAATCTAGTTTAAATTATAGTTAACCTTATACATATTATGCGAATGGTGTAACTTTTCAGTTAAGTTACTACACCTTCGCCATATATTTGCTTTATCTACAAAATATAAAACAATGTCATAACATATTAAATGACTAATTGGCGTATAAACATGATATAAGGTAGTAGGTGGCAAAGCACAGGATGAAGATGGTCTTGTCATTTCAAACACATTTTTCTGCCTTGTTAAGCTATTTTAACTGTGATACAAATTGCAAATATGTAATATGCCATCACAAAAAGGCACGTAATTATACAAACACCTTCAAGATTCTTTGATGCCTCAAATTAATCCCACATTTATGCGAAATGAAAGCCGGACATTGTAAAGTTAAATCCCCCACAGCAGTTAAAACTGTTACGTGCCTTGTTGCGTCACATGGAATACCAAAGCCAATGTATAATTTAGCACGCAAGGATTTTCATGCAATCATGCATAAGTCAAAATCCCTTTCCAGACAGACGCAAGCCCACACATGATTTTATTCAAGGTATCACGCAATGGTGGTGGGTGGTTGTTACAGTAAAATAACATATTTGTAAACATAGTTATTCTATAATTTACATGGTTTATCCTTTAAAAATGTTGAATCTGGACAGTATTGCAACACTGTACAAATCCATCATAGATACAATTTCCTACGGAACTGCTTGTGTATTAATAATTTCCATGCTTTACACGCGCTGCTTGTAAATCTTTTAAGAGTAGGCAGCAGCAGACAATGTCATGTATAGCATTATTTTGACGCATGTCATATCGTCTCACATAAAATAGCGAAAAAATTACCCACTAGCACTTTTGTAAATAGTTAAATAACATGCAGTAAACACTTAAAAATAGCAAACAAATCTCATAAAACATGCAGCACACGATTTCATTATTGGCAGTAAAAACTTCGACACACACGCTTTTCTTTCATTCTTCATGTTTAGCAAATTGTTTCTTGACAAAACCATAATTTTACTACATGACTACAGTTTAGTAAGCTTTTGCAGCATTTTAAGCAGCTTTTATACGGGCAATGAAAGGTACGAAAAAGAGGAAAGCAATAAAGTATTCAATCATTTAATGTGACAGCTTCGCCCATTAAAATTATGGTGGCCCGCAACGCAACAACTCTACCCTTGTAAAAAATTACTTACAGCAAACAAGCAAAATTGTCATGCTTGAAAAACTTGTTTTTGTTAAACAGCAGCAAGCAGCAGTATAAACAGCAAGGTCATGGCTATTGTTACACTTTTTCCAAGTGGAACGTGGAATATTCTTCTGAATACTTTATGATTGTTAACATACGTTTATTGCAAATTGCCTTTTCATATTTCAGAAATTATTACATGAGTCACCACAAAAAAATGTACAAGAAGGGTTAGTACCATGCTGCTATATACAATAAATTTCCATTCGTCTAAAAAGGATTATGTAAGCCATCATTCAAACTTGAAATCTCGTCAAGTGAATATGTATCTCTGTCTCTCATGCAGGTTATAAATTCTATATGGGCCGTCATTCCAAATGATGTACTTAAATCGAACTGTTACGGATGAAAAAAGGATTTTCCCCTAGATTTGATGCTCTATATATAATAATAAGATAACAAAAAACGATATAATCATCCCAGTGAAATATAAGATTTGGTGGATGAAGCAGATCGTCAAAGTATCTACTTAAGTATACTTTACTATGTAATATCCCATCGATAAAGTATGTAGAACGATGTACTTTACGGTTTTCACGTAGCCCTGATTTTGAAAGGAGCATCATGTCATCGGATACTATAGAGTTTTTCTTTTTAGAAAAAAATCGTCTTTCTTTTTAATGTTCTTCTTCTTTTTTGCTTCTGTTGTCAATGAAGCATTTTTTGTGTTGTAAAACGATATGATGGTTTGAAGGTAATGGCTAGAAAAAACTGAGTAAAAAATCTCAAAGAAAGCAAGAATCTGTATATACAAGTAAGCTGGGTAAAATTGGACAGTAAGTAATTGCAAGTATAGCATGATGACATAAGTCGTTGAAAACAGAGCCGAGTCGGCAACCACCAAAAAAATCTCATAAAAATGTCGTTTAGTCGTCTTGTTCATTTTCTCTCTGTGTGTGCACTTTAGAATGAAAGGGTTATTGGAGGATTTGCTGTCCCTTTCAGACCATCTCTCTTCCTACCTTCCTTTCATTTTATATGCTGCCGTTGAAAAATTGACTTGGAATATCAACCTTTTTTTCTCTATCCTCGACTTTAGTAGGAAAAAATATACCACACAAACTTTTCCTTTCCGACCAACCTTTTTCTTTCCTAGAAACTATAGAAAGGCACGAAAACATTTTTTTCTGTCTGCTTTCCTTCCTTCCTGAGCTGAGGTATGAGTAAAATACATTTCCTACCGTAATACTTTTTCCGTGTAGCTTGCTAACCTTGCTGGCTTGCTTGTGTATGACAAAACGGGAGACACAATGAACTACATAACACCAAATTGGCATCTATATGAAGCCAACCATAACGATTATGACCGTTATTAGCCTCGTGCTAGAGTGAATAAAAAATCTATAACGTGTGAAAGAATTCACCTTTCTTTTTCCACATTGATTCCACCTTCACACACATATGCTTTCTATATAGCTTTTTGACAGTGAGAACTATTGTGCTGTGTAAATATTACATATTATCCGGCAGTGATACTCACAACATGTCACAGCATTTTCACCAATTTAGCAATTCATTCGGGGCAAACTTTTCATAAGAATGTAGAGTCTTTTTTCATACAGTGGGAGTAAAGCCGTTTTCACCTTTCATAAAGTTGTTCATTAGGAAAGAACCAAAAGCCAGGAAACTAGAATCCACTGTGCTTTTATAAACTTTCTATGGCTAATTGACCCTTTCTCCTATTACTGCATACGCAGCAGCGCGTGGTTTTACTTTCCCTAACTTGTTGTCAAACTTGGGATGGTGGTGGAGGCTTGGGTTACCACAATAGGCTTATAAGTGGGAAATATACCTCCGCAGTAACCGAATAGCCACAATTTGTGCCATCAAAACATTTTTAATTCTTTCATTCCGACTCGGATTCCTAGAACCTCTTTATACACATTCCAAACGTAAACATTTTCCTTACATAATGATACTACAAATTCAATGAAATGTGTTGATTCATTTAAATGCATACTTACCGAGTTTCAATTCAATTTGTTTTTCAAACACAAGCTGATTCTACCTCTTAGCAATACTATTTGTAAAGAAGTATGTATATCCTTTTAGTACGCAATTCAAAATATGCATAAAAATCCTCTAGACTTGCTTGCCTTCGATATGACGATTTGCCTCGTTGATATGACCCCCTAAGGCGAGCAATATGAAATAAGGTAGAACAAATTACACCGATTTGCCATATCTTGCAAAAATGAAACACTCATCCGGTACACAACCTTATTTTTTATCCGCTTTAACCTATCGACCACTACTGCAAACCTTGTGCAAAATAAATCTATGCACTTTATACAAACAGGATAAAAAGTTGTGCATTTACATTCACAGCAGGAGCGGCAAACAAACTCGTCTGCAAAAAAAGTATTGTTTCCCTTGTCGTTAAAATGGTCATGCATATGCACTAAAGAATGAAAATGGTATCAGTTTGTGCCTTTTACTTTCACTTTCTGCTAGCTGTATAATAAACATGTACCTAAAGAATGGTTTCAAAAGCGTTCAGCTCGGCTGGAGAAAGCTAGGCCGTTCCTGCCGGACAAGTTTTTCCTCTTGTCGTACATATTCACATGCTTGCTTGTATGCTAAGTGAAAATCGAGCCAAAGAAAAAGCCGCAAGATCATAAATCTAATTTTTTCTTGGAAAAATTCTTCTGCGCCACTTTCCCTAGCTAAAAACTGCTATGGGACATATACACAGATGACAGGATTTTTTAGTAATGTGTAATATATTGCAAGTATATAATAGGGCTCAACTGACAGTCTTTCTTATTCTAAACTAACGAAATAAGAATGTCTTTGGAATGAGAGGCTCAGTGCAACTTAGCTCTTAATTTCATTAACGATAATTTGACCAAACACACAGCAACCACATCTATTTCACGTTCGCTTTCTCCTGACATTGTTGTGTGAAGAAAGCAGGAAAAGAATGCAGCCCATTTTCACTTCTTTTACGCTACAATTTAATGCATCTTGGCTTGAGCAAGGTCCTCGAACTAAGTTTATACGCTGCAGTCCATTGCTCCAAGCCCATCTTAAGTTTTTAGGCTGCTTTGAAGTTGCCAAAAAACCCTTGCGGAAAAACCCAAGCGTATTCACTTGTACACAATACGACGAGTACAGGCTCAATAGTATTAAAAATTCAATCGAGAGGCAACAGGCAAAGCTATGGTACTTTCACAGGAAGGAAACAAAAAACTAATATTCCTTAATGGAATCCTGGCCCGCAGCAGTTAATATTCAGGGGACAAGTTTTGCACGCTCAATAGTAAAAGGAAGAAAAGTTGTTTCCAATGAATAAATTGTGTTGAAGTCATCGAGTACGGCGAATAATCCTCCTGGGGGACAATGTGGAACTTGTGCTTTGGCATACATTGAAAATTCAACAGCTTTTAGTGTTTTTTACAATTTTTAATCTGAATCTGATCCTATTCAAGGAGAACGGACAAAAATACGAATCGTAAACTGTAAACTGATATGTCCAAACAATAAGCTGCCTACGTGTTTGCTGCATTGTACCTATATAATTAGTAGTAATGATACAACTATGCATTTTATCCCTAATTCTTGTTTACCTCTGAGCAATGTTACAATAGCCGTATTCTCAGGTAAATAGTGTCTGAATAAATAGAGATAGAATTTCATTTATTTGAGAAAGATAACGGCTCGCTTGGCAATATCATCACAACAAAGTCCACGTTTATATTTTTAAGCAACAACAACAAACCGGACTATGGTATTCTTTTACAAACTCATCATTATTTTATGACTCATTTTTATACTTAGTTTCCAAATGCATGTTTATCCTCATGCCTCATAAAGGGGATATAGCAGCACAGCACAGAAAATGTTCTGGCGTTTGTGGTGAAGCATGTCTGCGTAATAAAATAAAATTTTGTTAGAGGTTGTCTGCCTTCCTCGGGGAATATCTCTCTGTGTAGTAATGAAATGTTTGGAACGTTTCTGCCATTAAATATGAGTACTAAAACCAACACAGAAAAAAACCACACTGGCTCTGTGTTTTTGTTCTCTGGTGAAAGCTGAAACTCTTTCATGAGAGGCGAGTAGGCATAAATAATTATTAAAAATTGGGCCTACAGGCAGATGATGTAATTAATGTGTAGGTATTTTATATGCTTAATTCACAGCAATAGATTTAAGCACTTCAGTCCCGCACTTAAATCAAACATTTCTATTCACTTTGAATTTCTTTTGCTTTTACTTTTTTATGTTTATTTTTGCCAGCCAATGCTAGTTTCGTAAATAGAAAAGATTGTTTCGCACTTCAACTTGATCGTTAGCAATTTATTCACACCAGTGGACGACAAATACTCTAAGCATTTATTTGACAAACATATTTTCAAATATTATTTTTCTACGTTCTTGAAGCAAAATTTACCAAGAAACTATATAATCCATACAGAATTTCAAGTGGGTTTTGGCCTTTTGGCCCACGTCCACTCCATAAAAATCTTGTAAACCTTTTAGCACACGCACATGTAATGGCCTACTTGAGTTCTTTAATGTGTGCTAGCATGCATGCTGTTGTAGTTCGTCCTACATTCCAACTTCCGTTTCTCCCTTTCTATGTCGACCCCTATTTTCCTCCACAAATGGTTGCTGGAAATGTTTGTGTACAAAGTGCTCACGACTGAAGAGAAAAAACAATTTTTTTCTGCTAGCCCAAGGTAAACAACCAAAAAACTATCAAAGAGGAGCACCCACAGTAATATGTGGGAGAAGGAAAGCAGAGAAAGTACAAACTGTTTACCAGTTGCAGCACAAAAAACATTATATTCTGTGCATATATGCACATTATTGCTGTGAATTTCAGCCAGCATCTCTCTTTTTACGTATTCTCATAGCATACACAACAACAAAGCCATGTCATGTCATAGCCATGAACCCAATAATTGTAGAGTTAGTTCCAGCGGTTTCAGCAAATTCATAGTCTTGTACACCAAATAGTACATGATACTTTAGCTACCTACCGGCATCCAAACGCATTTGTATGGCAAGGAGACAGAGACCAATTGTTGTTCAACTTGAGAATTGAGAGTATTATGGTGAGGAGGAGTAGTAGCTCTAGTTGTGAGTGGTACAAACGAGAATTATTCTTTTGATGATTTTCCTACGTCTTATATGTGACCTGGGTGCACAAGAGCGCACCCACCCATTTACAATTGTAAGGATTTTCATATGATTTTTAATACCAACTAGGTTTTCTCTCTGTCTAGAATAGATTACCGTATGACTTGAGACGTGTGTGTGCTGGAGATGTAATGTAATACCATAAACATGAGCTGGCTTAAGTGAAATGTCATGTTGTTGAAGGGCACAAAGAAGCTGTAGAGGAATATGGAGGAAGAGAGTGAGAGAGAGAGAGGGAGCAAAACAAACCGTTTTGTGTCTCTATCCTCGACTCTGGAAAATAAAACAACATTTTTTCCGTACATTTTTTTACTTTTTCTTTTTTGTATGTCTATATATTTGAAATGTGACCCGTTTTGTACTGCTCTGTAGACTAAAACACATTTGTTTATGAAAAAGCACATATTATACAGACATATTAAAACACACAACTACACACTCATGCACGTCTGCCGAATGTGAAGATGAGAAGAATAATATCTTAGCAGCGTGTGTGCAGTAGTAAACACGATATGCACAAGAGGAAGATTTGTTCATTCTCGAGTAAGTAAATATCAGTAAGTGGAAAGGGCACTCAGCTGAAAGTAAATAACAAGTCTTCGACCAACCGACTATTCCACAGTCGCCTTTCTTTTTCCTCCTCTTTTATTTCCCTCCATCATATTATCATCATCTTTTTTCTCTATATCTACTGCACAGCATACACTAAGGTATGGTTTTGCACACGGTTGAGCCTATTTTCTTCCAATGACTACCAGCAGACTAGAGAGACACGAGGTTAATCTTTGAAAAGCGGAAAGAAAACACAAGAGAGAGAGAAAAAGAAGAAAAAACCGTTATTTTCTATATAGCTAAGAAGGAGCAAAGGAAGGGAAGCGAAAAAAAGAGACAAGTGAATCCATTTTCTTGGAACATGAACTCAACCTGGTATTCTTTGTATTATTCTGTTTGCCGCTGTGCTGCTGCCGTTTCTCTTCTGCTCCTGATAGGAAAATAAGTTAAGGAGAGCTTTTTATGCTAGATAATATAAAAGAAAAACGTTATCCCATCACCTTCTCCCTCTTATTCCTGTTCCAATTCTCTGTACATTTTATTTATCAAGCAAGAAGGAAAGATAAGAAACGAGAAAAGTGGCAATCAATGCAAAGCGTTGTACTAAAGCTTTTTCTTCCTTAGGAGAACTAGGGTTTTTAGTGTGCCAATCGTTGAGCACCAAGTTGATATGATTTTTATGAGTGGCAATACTTGCTACTTTGCTAGATGATTGGTATAAAATTATATATTTTGAGATAATATGTGTATGTTGACTTTGTTGGCGCACTTGAGTCTAGCAATTGCTAGTAGTACACTTTGGGTCAAGTAAAATGACTAGTACTTATGGTATCTTTATTGTAAGTTAATCAGACAAAGTAATAGCAAACTGGAATTGGGAGGCTACAGGAGGACACAGTTTGTAGATGCACGCACAAAACTGTTAAAGTAAAGCTTACTTGCGCGCAGTAGGACAACTAACATACGCTACATTCAACAAAGCGGTAGTAGTTGTAGTACTCAATGGGAAAATAATCGTTTCCTTTAAAGATTTTCTCCCGTCTTTTTCCATCAAAGTAAATGCACGAATTTAGATTGATCAGGCGGGGCTGAATTTACTATCCACTTCCTGTTATTCCCGGGGATTGTTTGGTGCTTCCATTCTTTAACTTTCTCTTTTTCATTGACTCTCCAAAAGAAAGTTGGGTTTTTCTAAGGTTAGTGTAGAGTAGTAACGCTTGTGTGTATCCACTGGGTACTGTCAACAGTGTGTGCGTTCTCGATGAAACAAACTACAAGTTTACTCAAGTGCGCACATTGTCAATCAGTGGTAATTTTCTGGCTATACCACTCAAATGACTTTTATTGGAACTTTGGTCTCTTGACTCTTTGATCCTGATAATGCAATGAGCTTCTTTGGGTTTTGTGAGGATTATCACCACGCAGTAGAGTCCGCTTTCTCGGCAGAAAAATAAATAAAGAAAAGTCAGAAAACGAAAGTAGGAAAAATACATTGCGTGTGAAACAAGTAGACAAATACCAGCCAAAGTGGAACTCGATTCTTAGTCAGAGTAGAGTCTATAGAAAACAGAAACAGGAGTAACGAATAAGTAGGGAAACCCGTTTTAAGTTACCGGAAATCAGCATACACCTACGCACTTTTATTATTACCTTTTCAAAGTACATAATATGTATCGTATGCAAAGAAAAAACTAGTTCGAGATGATTTATAAGTTTTAAATTTATTTTGTAAATAAATAATGTGGTACAGGTACGGCCAACCACCAAACCAATATGGCCTTGGTTGTGGCCTGATTATTTGGGGCGAGAAGAGAAAATAGGTAAATAAACCTAACCAGCTTCTATTTCTAATAATGAAGAATATTTGGTTTTAAAACCTCATTAGAAAACAGGCTCTGTAATCATCTGTGTGGCTACGGTCTAAAAAAACTCTGAAAGCTTGCTGGTATTTTGGCATTTTTCATTTTTATAGCTTTCTCCGCTAGACTCTAGCCACAAATAATTACGTGCTTTTGAGTAAAAATGGATAAAAGGCTAAATAAAGTATTAATTAAAAAACATCAGCAACTTTAGTTTTTATAGCCAAAAATACAACCCTGTGCTGGCCTTGAGCATAAAAGCAGGCAGGATTTACGATTCTGATCAGTCTATTTTCGGTTCACTTTAATATGCTGTAGTAACCGCTGCAGTTGAAATCTAGGAAGGATTAACGCTTTCCACTTTGGATATAAAATATAATGGAAAGTAAAATAGACTTCTTAAGTTTCATACTACATTAACCTTGTAAAGATCTTTTTGTATGCCTCTTAATGAGCACGTGAAGCATTAAGTGGTTATTAAAATGGATGCCTCTTTTAATTTCTTATTTTATAAGTACTCAATTTCAATGAACCCACCATAGACCTAGCTCTCACAGTGCCCCATTCACCTTGAATATCACAACATTACAAGTTTCTCCGACGCCTGTGAGTCATGTTTGCAATTCGTTGTGTTGATTCCCATTACAATTATGTTAAGGCAATAATGAACCGAAATGTATAGTCAGTGACCTTTGTGCGGTTGTTCATTGATGAAATTCTCCTAAAGGGACACAATACAGCTACCATTTTTTCTTCTTCTGAACTTCCAAAATAGATCCAAGTTGGCTGCTTACATAATACATAATAGCCAGAATGGTCTTCCGATTCCATCTATAACATTCCCAGCCCATCTCTTGAGAGAAATAAATTAAAGAAAACACACATTTGCCCACGGTTTCTTTATAAGTCGACAACCCAAAGCTTCTCTAGCAGCGATATCGTTAATGCACCTTTTGCCCGTAATCCACTTTTTTCCAGTGGTTTACCAATTTTATTACTGTACACATCTCTCTCTATCTCAGGTTGGCTGACTGACTACACAAAAATAAAGTTTTAGATGCTTACACACGTATTCAGACTGTGTGAGTGTGATACTGATTGCCCTATGCACCATTTTGTAGCGCTATTTTTCCCTCTTTATCTCTCATCTCAGGTGAATAGTTTTAGAGAGAAAGGAGTTTATATAGCAAATCAAACATAAATAATTTTGACGCTCTGAGAGCCATAGCCACTGTTCATTCACTGACAACAGCAGTGGCTTGGTTTGGATTTCTTTCTTGTCGACACTTTCCCTCCGGGTCGATTATCCACAGAGAAAGCAATCAAGTTCACGGTTCGTGCAAGATTGAGAAAAGCAAAAGAAAAAAACTAAACGGATCACTTCTCTCAGCAGCAGGACTAGCAGCAGCTAAATCTAAAAAAGCGAGAGGAAGATTACAGAATGACTGGCTTTCATTTCACGTCAGCACGCGGTCTGAAGTAACATTTTCGTAGAAATATTACATTGTTTGATTGATTCGAGTACTCAAATCCAGTTCCCCAGAAATGGACATCCGCTGCACGTAAACTTTCTATATCCGTATATACAGCGCAAAGCTGATAGGCTACTACATCATTATTCTACGAAATGAAATAAAAAATACGTACCAACACTCTGTAGCAAATTTGAGCACACAATAGAGAAAGGAGATTGGCATTGTGTTTCTTTTCCATCCATTCTCTCCTCTAAATTGGCAGTGTCCATTTTCGTTGGGAAAATCAACCAGAATGTTTTCTCCATACTGCCGTTGTCAGATTTTAGCAGATTGCGGTTGGACGTTGGATGAGCGTTTTATTTTTTGAGTTTTTTATGCGCAGAGAAGAGAGAGGAATGCAGGCATTTTTTGTATAGCATGCAATTGAATGAAACTTTATAACGTTTTTCGTGTAAATTGTCAATGGTATAAATAAAAAAAGAAATACGGCTCCACAGTCATTTTTTAAAACTCTTTTGCACAGTCATTGTATATTATTCGAACAGATAAAGATTCACATTTTTCCTTTATACAAATTGCATGTAGTAATTGCTATTTCTTCAAAAATGTTATTTACACAATGAATAAAAATAAAGTTGATAATATTTAGAGTGAAAGTACATTTTATGCACCAGTGCAATAATACATGTTTTTTCACGTACGTATACATTATCATTAAGTACATCAACGTGTTTTTGCAACTCTGCTGCATGCACACACAGGTTGTGTGAAACAGTGTTTGTCCTTTGTCACGACCCTCCACACTACCTTGTCAGTTCAAACAATTTCCAATTTTTTTAGTACACAACCCACAAGAATAAGTACTGTACTTGAAATTCTTAAAGCGCTCCCAAACCGACAAAATGCACGTGGGAGGAATGGGAATACCCGGGCTTTACATCAGCAGCATCGCATTCATTCCGCCAAAGTTACCTTAGAAGATCACAAGTTTTTGTTGTTGTTGTTGTTCTTGTTGCTGTTGCTGCAGTAAGTATACATTATTCACTATTCACATTCACCTCACTTTCTCCGTCTTATCAATTTCTTGGAATATATATACATACACAGAGGACAGCCTTTTCTTACGGGCTTCTCTCTGAGTAGTATATATTATCTTACAAGTTGTAACAATGTATAGAAATGCGGAACAGCATAGCATAAGCATATCAGCGAAGAGAAAGTTGCAAGAAATTTTATTATCCTGACGTCCACGAAACACCTTCCCCTACATCGCCTTCCATATCAACGTCAGTCTCAGGATCTGTCGTGAGCTGAGTCTCAAAAGTTTTACGGTTACTTGTTGTCCACGGACTTCCCCTGATTATGGCGGTGGACGTGGTTATTGTGTTTTGGCTGGGAGAAGACAGTGCACATTGATAGTTGGGCAAGGGCAACTGATCCGTGGAGTAGGGTTTCCCCGAAGTTCGTCCGCAAACAGAGTTAACTCCACCGATGCTGTCTGTGCCGACATGTTTCTTTTTGTTACGGATATAGTACTCATCCCCACCATACTGGTGGTCATAAAATTCACGCCTCATCAGGTCATCCAAGGTGGAACAGCGGAAGCACAATATTTCACGGAATGGTCGGCGAAAGTCTCGATTAAGAGTGGCGTAAATGACAGGATTGAGAGCGGAGTTGGCATAGCCCAGCCACAGAAACAGGGAGGTTATCCAGCCAGGAATTTCCGCTGAAATTTCAAATGAAAAGAAAACATAATGCACAGAAAATACAGAAATGTAATTAAAGTTTAATCTGTCTGCACACAACACATGAAAAGAAAAGTTGAGCAGAGAGATGGATCATTCATTACTTGGGATGATGATGATGATAATGATAAAAGGAAACGCATAGCATAGAACATACAATATCTCAAAAAGACAATAATTTTCCTGACAGACTCAACAACTCTCTGCCTGATTCATTTCAAGTATGTCTAGTAGGTAGCACAACACGCTATTTATACTCAGGCTCAACTTAAGAGAAAGCAAAATTTAATACTTTTGGATTTGTGTACTGACATTGACGGATAAGATCTCGCAAGTTTTTTTTCTTTACCTTTAACAAATGGACGAACAAGGGCTAGCACGAAGAAAGGCAGCCAGCAAATGATAAATGCGCTCATGATTATCCCCAGTGTGGTGGATGCCTTGTGATCCTTGAGACGTACGGCTGGTCGAAGTTTTTCTGCAAAAAAAAGAAGAAAAAGAAGCGTCTTTTATTATTCCTGTGAAAAATGAGTTCCATATTTTATAGATTCACGTGATTTCTTTTTTCTTATCGTAAAAAAATGCATATGCATAGGACAATGTATGTTATTTGCAATGAAATTGAGAAAAGTTACAAAGGAACTCAGAGTAACAATTTTCAGCACGTATGCCATTTTATTTATTGCATTCTTGTGACTGTGCTTTTTGAAATGAACTGAAAAATTATTTTCTTACAGGAATCTTCTCAACTTTCTCTTTCCCGTCTCATGTTTTCAATTTTTCAGAGAGTGTTTTTACACGATTGATTTTAATAATAGAGGTACTTGTTGTCTATATGATGAAATATACACATTTGCTCCCACTTTCATCAACTTTCAACTTACAAACATAATATTTACATTGTGCGGTCATAATATAGTCTCCAAAAGTTCAGGGCCATTTACAATCCCAAGGAATTTAGCCATGCACACACTTGTTTCTAACAAATGGAAGACTTGGGATATTGGTATGGGGTGTGTGGGGTAGGCCGTTTAGGTTTTTATGGAGTTCTTGTGAACGTGTCTGAGAGCCCATTCCATCTTTCAACAAAGCAGATGTTATCTATTGCGTGGAGGAGCTATATAATGGTGTAACACACAATTTCTCTTAGGTTTAGCTACCTACTACTAGTTTGCAAAAAGAGCCGAGCTAATGTTACAATTGACCATTAAAATAGTTAAATGCTTAATGAAAAACTGTTTGGTTGTGTGTGTGGCGGCATATTATAAATATCTTACGTGGAAAGCTTCAAGTTCACCAATACACAATACAACAATAATGCCCGCATTTTACTCTTGATTGTGTAAGGAATGCTAGGTATAATGTGTTATCTCTATCTACATACCACCCCTTAACGAAAATGGCCTGTTTTATGTTTAGCCGGCCATTATTTACTCAATTTAATTCAAGCTGTTACCTCCTTCTCACTTCTGCGTTTATTCCTATTACCACACTAGCCTACAAAGTGCAAACAGTTTTCAGGATCCGGGAAAAGGGTCGTAAGCTGTCTCATTTCAGCTTGGCCGTGCACGTTTTTTGGGAAAATGCATGGGCTGCTTGAGCAACTAAATCATTCCCCGTGCCCTTAAAATGTTCTTTTAACTTTCTCCAGTTTAACCGACTCAGGGAAAGAGTAGCAAAAGCTGAGGGAGAAGAAAAGTGCTACTTTTCCCGCTTTCTCTTTTCACTAAATAGGTATTTTTGATATAACAAATAGTCCGATACGGTTTATTATTGTCTCATTTTGGCTGTGGCACTTTGGTGAAAGAAATTTGGCGTGTAAAAACAAGTTCCATATATACAACTATACCATGAGGGCTCAAACTCCACTATATAGTCTAAAAATTTACTGCACAACAACTCATTCTTGTACGACACACTTTTCAGTACCTAAAGTTTTCACCCTGCCGTGTGGAAATAAGTTAATCTCTCATAAAAAAGGCAATCTTCATGTGTCATTGTCATTATCACTGTAGGTACTTTAATACCAGGTTGTTTTAGTGGTTTATGAATGTGTACAAGGAGTTTCATCATAATGAAAATATTTGGTATTTAAAATTAACGGTTTGCAAGGACATTGATAATAATTTTAATCTTGTCTAGTCTTTAATCATTTTATTTGTACAACGTTCATAGTTTCATAAAATATTTTAAAAGTTGCCTTTTATGTTTCAATAAATTGTTCACATGTTTTAGGTGGATGGATAATCAAAAGTTGATTATGTTTACAGAGAAAACAGCTTGAGGATACTTGAATATTGCTAAAGTCAAAGTGTGCATTAGGTACGTAAGCAACTTTGGTTTTAATATCAGCCAGAAGATTGATAAAATCTTCTAGCCTTCAGCCTTTTACTAGTGTAAAGTTGACAAAGAAATAAGTTTTATATTGTCAGTCAGTCAACATAATATATACCAAATTAAAAAACAGTAGGTTGCAACCCTGTTTGATACACTTTAAATCTCAATGTCTACTGAAACGTTTCCCAAGACCCGGATCACCTCTAATGCAATATTGAGTGGAACAGGTTATTAGCATTAATTGTGTACATAAACTTGTTTGATTAATATTTTGGGATTATTAGAACATTTTTACAAACAAACCACCCGCCAAAGTTAAACATAAGCTACTAAAACGTGCTACATTGCCAAAACGTGAAAAGTTACCACAGATTTCTTTTTAATAAGACTATTGAATTTTTTATATAGACAAAACGGTTTATACGACAGAACCTTAGTTTTCTAGCCAAATCAGATTCAAACCGCATTTCTTTTTATTGCTAGAACACATTTTCCATTCCCAATGAAAACACAATTTTATCCCCAGAACATAGAAACTTTTCCAAGCCATTCGCATATCTAAACATTTGGCAAGTCAATATAATATGCATGAGCCTTTTTCGTGTATATTTTCGTAAGATCAATCTCATCAAACTTTCTGGCACGTCAAACTGCAAAGTTATGAATTTCTCGGTATTGTTTTAAACGGGCCTTGGAAAAGACAATGAGTATGCATTCAAAGCTAGGGACAATCCTTTGGATTTTTACTTTTTGATGACTTTCTCTAAGTTTTTTTTTCTTCGCCACAAAAGATCATCCTTTTGTTACAAGCGCTTGAAAAGTTCATTACTACACCTACCAATTCCACTGAAATGTCAAAGTTTCTTCTAAAGAACACACGCACATATAATATATTTCCAGTTTTCTCTTGCTTTTTCCAATAGGTATACATAAAAAAGTTGTAAATCAGCAATGTTTTGTCGCATCCTTCTCCTTAAAAGTTCTACGAATCTTTAAATGAGGCACACGTTCATAGGTACACTTTTAAACAATATTTTATTGTTACACAACAGCATCATCAGTAAACAAGCAATCATATTATTGCTTTCCTTTATTAAAGATGTAAGAGTGTTGTATAACCCAATGAAACTGATAATGTTGTGAGCTGCGATTCATATAAAGCGGCGTGTTGTAAAGTTGTTTTGCAAAGTTCACTACAGTACAGGAACACAGGGTAACTTTCTCTGGAAAGAAAAAAAACTTCACAATGCGCAACTGTCTTCAGCGTATAGTTTACACTTGTGCGGGCTTCCTTTTGACTGTGTTTATAATTCCCAAGAAAGTTTTCTGTTCTTGAAAAAAGAAAGCACAGTTTGCTCAGCACAGAACATTATGGATTTTGCCATTGTTGCTCTATTTGCAAAATATAATAAGATAGAATTTATCAGGATGTCCATATTTTTATTACAAATTTTACACGAACAAGAGAATATACTGGACATTTTCTTTAATACTCAATAAGTCATGTTAAAGTTTAGTAGTTGCAGCGTGAATAGAACTGAAATTTTTTCGATATTTAATGACATTTAAATAGATGCTACATACATATTTGTTCTTCCAGAAGCTTCCATCATTCTTTTTTCGATGTACAGCTTGTGAGCCAGAACAAAAGGTAAAGCTGTTTGGGAAAAGTTCCATATGTAATATTATACTATACTATACTATATTATACCGTTTGATTTAAAATTCGTCCCTTTTCCCTTTACATAGCGTGTGTCTAGAGAAAGAAACCATCATCTCATATGTGCATCTCTCTCCCTTATTAATAAAAATAATGTTGTAACATTGTCGTTTTGACTTTGACGTAGTCATCCACAAGATGTGTTTGCTTTTCCTCTTTCTGGGAAAGCATAACAACTGGAAGGAAACTGGATAGCGTAAAAAACGTTAACCATCATCGTTCTTCGCTTATACATAGGTGTTTAACAAAATGGATAGAAAACGTGCCAAAAATAAGCGGTATCTTCCCGTTATCCATAAGAGGTTTGCCCTACAATTTATAAGCAAACGAGAAATCTTTTAAAGCTGTGTACAACCATATTATTTTCAGTTTTTCAGGAAAAAGCAATCCAGCTTGTAGACTATGACTAAGGGCGAAAGTCTGGATGATGATAATACCGCGACTATACTTCCACCATCATCACTATACCACCGTCTGCCAGCTTTTCAACATTTTTAGATGGAAGACGAATATATATAAAGATCTCCCCAAGACTTTCTCGTCACTCTCAAGTCACCACACAACTCGGGCTCTCACTCACAACTAGTACTACTGCCTGGTTAACTTCTTTTCTCTTATTCCCTTGAATTCACTTTCTTTTCTTTCTTTCTTCTTTGAAGAGTTGTATAATAATCAGCGTCAAGTGCTCTGTGCAGGCCACGCTTTGTTGTACTCGCGCTGTCGTCGTCCTCTACGCAAATGAATGGCGCTAGAGCAGAAGCAAATGGCAATTTAATATATTTTACTTCCTTCCCCTTTTCTATTTCATTATTACGCTTAATGGCCCAGTTGGCGAATACAAACCAGCAGTAGTTGGAGCGTATACACACATTTCCTCTCTCTACAAAATGCGTACATTTGTAAAAGTAAAGAGAAATAAAGAAAGAAAGAACTTTTTAATACAGAACCTTTCCAAACTTGGGCTTACGGAAAACAGATATGACTTTACTTTCCCTAATAATAAGCCTTAAAACGTCGTTTTTTCTCCTGCTGCTGTAGCTTGTACACAAGACTTATTCACCCGCCCTCTTAGTCCCAGTCCCTTTCCATTTCACTTTCTCCATTCTCCTTTTCTGTAAAGAGGTTTCAATTTCCTGGAAATGGAATCATCTATGCAAAGTTCACTTAACGAATGTGGAAGCGAGAAATGTTTACTCTTTTTTTCTTGTTGAAGATTTTACGTTGTGTGTGTGTAGAAGTAGCTCTTGTACCATGATGATAATGGTAGATATGTATGTTATACGAGTGTCTAGTGTGGGCTCAAGTTGTTCTGAAATATAATATGCCGCGCGCTGTTGCTTTATTACTGCTGCTGCTTTGTTAACTACATAACTTTAGAGGCTGCTTGCTAACGAAAAGTAATAAAATCACGTAAAGAAAGAGTTTTCTCGTCTTTACAAATGTCCCCGCCTGCCAGACAATTTACTTACAAGTCAAGAAAGAAAAACAGACTTGTGTCAAAAACCTGCTCTATATAATAAGTCGTTCTATTAAACCAGCACATATATAAAAGATATGTAAGTATTTAATGGATGGAAAAATAATAATGAATAAAAAGTCCCCATGCGCTGTTGTGTAGCACATGTGGCAAGGGAAATTTTTATGGTTCAAACTCAAAGAGAAAGGAAGTCTACCAAATCAAAAGAGTTGAAGGAGAAATCCAATGATTGTAATTTCCAAACATTTAAATCAAAACAGACAATTGAATAATACAGAATACTCGCATTCCTTTTCTAAAAAACCCTTATTCCCTTTGAACAACTCCTACTACACGTTGTACTAAGCGGAAAAACGGAAATGACAAATAAACAAAAAAACCTCCACAGTCCTAGTGAAACATCAGAGAGAATTTTATAAAACTCTGAAAGTAATATTGCAAAATGGAAAGTCAGTTTTTTGAGAGAAAGAAGGCAAAGAGAAAAAGTGAGGAAACAGGGCAATAAGTGGTGTGTGTCGTGTTTGTGTGAGGGAAGGCAGCAAGGAATAATTTAATAAACCAAAATATGTCCATTGCATGTCACCATAAAAAGAATAAAAGTGTTTTAAGCATTTCCCAGTTTAATTTCGTATTACATGGAGCAACACACACATTCACACAGGATGACTTTTTGTGTGTAGGCAGCCAGCCGTTGGTATTCAGCATTCAAAAATAATAAAGCGAAGAGAGTACGGGTATAGCATCCATATATGGTATAAACATTTCTCATCAAAATGTTGTTATCATCCAGGGAGTACCACCACTATCACCGTCATTGTTGTTGGCTTTTACTTTTTGTTTTCTTCATTTGACAACAAAATGTCGCCAGTTGTTGTGTGCTGTCTGCCTCATTTCAAAGAGAAAACTTTTGGCCAAACTGACAACTTGTTTTGCGTATTATTAACGTAATGCAAATAAATACTATGAAAAGTGTTTCACATTTTAAAGTTTTAATAACGTTCCTGTTGGATGCGGATAAAAGTTACATCATCTCAGCGGATAACACAGTACACGCTGATGAGCAAAAGTTGCAAAGACAAGCAAAAAATAATTGCTGATTCGTGATTACTATTATTGCTTTCAAAAGCTTTAATAGATTGTCCCGTGTCGATAAAGATTTACGTGAGATTCGTTCGTAGTGTAAATTGAATAGGTAACTTACAAGCTTACAAAAAAGCCTCAAGGAAAGACAGAAAGAGCGCTTGTCTTTTTGATATGATAAAGGCTTCTTCCTTTTCTTTTGCTGTCTTTTTACCGCAAAGAAATTTCATGCCCCAGAAACTGTAATCAAGTTTATGTTGAATTCAGTAGCTGCAGCAGCAGAAGATTGCACAAAGTTCAGAACCATGCTTGCCAGAATAGGCATAAAAATTGTACTCGTCACTCCTTCTCCTTTGCTCATTCCCCGTTAAAAACCAGAGTTATTTATAGCCATCAATTTATATGTGTCCTTTCTTGATTATACGAAAATACAAGAGATAATAACTTCCTTTTATGTTTTCTTCCCTCTGTTCTTTCTTACAAAAGCGTTGGACTAGTTAGAGGACACACGTTTTCAATAAAACAACACTCATATTGGTCCTATCCTTCCTCCGCGTCTTCATCTTTTCAAAGGAAGCAGTAGTATGTAGGAAAAGGAGTGAAGTGAAAGTGAGCACGAGCCGTAACGTTCCCTTTTATGCTACTTGCTACAACATCCAACTGTATAAAAAAATCTTTGTTGCTGGGCTCTAAAGTTCTAAAGTGCTCATTTTTATGGAACAGGACGGTGACAACGTCGAACCCATTTCAAAAGAGAAGCAATTCTCTAACTACCTATCTCTCGCTCGAATATCCATTACAGTAATTACTACAAACATGGATGTGCCTACGACATACTCCCAACAGTATACTACCAACTACCGCAACTCAATATATGTGTACCATGTTGTTTCATAACCTTCAATGTTTTTTGGTTGTGCTTACATTTGTCATTTCACTTTCAACAAACGCAATTTTCAATTTTCATAAGCAATATATATACCATCATCATCGTAAGAATACAAAACTAAAGTCCAAGCTGTCCTGGAAAACCGCACCGTTTCAACTACAAACAGAAATTGTACAAGGAAGCTTCTTTTATTCTCTCCTTTTTTTCTTTTGCTCTGTTCAACAACCATAGCATTTGTCTCTTTTTTTCCTCTAAAGAAAGTTTCTTAAATAATATCACGACTCAGTGGCATGACCATTATCAGTAAACTTGAAGAGTAAAGATAGAAAGAGAGAGAAAACGCAAAGAAGAAGAAGAAGAAGAAAAGGAGAAGATACGGGAGACAAGGGATCACGTCATGCAATCATTTCTACATTACTAAAATTACAACTGCTGCTGCTGTTGCAAACAGTGTATAGATAGATATATTTGACATGATGGCAAGATGATGATCAGGATGATGGTGATGGGTTTCCGTCTTGGTAAACACGGAGCAAAAGACTTTATATTTTATGTGCGTGCTCTGATGTTTAAACAGACATCGCGGTCGAAAAGAGAAAAGTAATGAATCTTCCAAGATTTCAATGATGAGCTTCTCACGTAATGCATATTTGTTTGTTGGAATTCCACAGTCTGCCCGGTTCTTTCCTGTGCTGTGTTCTGTTGGTTCACTCACTTTTTTGTGGGCTCAAATGGAACTACAACACAAATGTATTCACCCGAGATATCATAGACCACCGAGTAATTTTATCTAGACTCTAGACGAGTTATCTCTATACATACCTATTTATGACCAATTCCCATTATTATTATAGCCCATATCGACAAAATCTAAAAAGGATGAAGCAGAGAGCAATACATTGTAGTAGCATTTGAGACGATCATCTGCTCTTTATTCTTGGGATATTATTATGTCTTTTTGGTAAGATAGATACAAACGTGTTTACTTCATGCACCCTTAAGCTGTTTGCTCCTGCTGTCCATGTGAGGAGAGGGCTATAGAGATGATGTTATTTCATGACAATGAGTGTTTATTTGTTTTTATCACAAATAATGTTTGTCTATATACTTGACTCAAAAACCGGCGGACGTTTGACTGTCTTCACAAGATAATGAAGAGAGGCCTTATAAAAAGCAGAGCAACATGCTTATTATTGTCTTGTGTAGTGTACATTGAAAAATTCCAGAGAGATAAAGTACACATGAAAGATGTTCAATATATTTTCAGAACGTTTTCTTGCCGGTACTCTATCCAATCTGTTATCTATCTACGGCCAGCCAAAAACTTCTGATTTCATCCCTTGTCTATTTTTCTTTCTTTTTCTCTGTGATACATAAAGACATGTAATATATCACTATCACCATCCGCTGCTGCTATACACGTTTGTGTGTTGTTGAGCTTTTTGAAAAAAAAAGGTTTTCTTCTTCTTCTTTCCTCTTTTCCTTTCCCCTTTCTATTACGTGACAGCAAGTCTAATATTTGTGTTCAAGTGGCGGTGCTGGTGGTGGTAGTAGCGGTAGCAATCATAACAAAGCCGGAGGAAAGCAGACAACTATATACACATTGAATTTGGAAGAAAAGACGACATATTCGAGGAAGAAAAGAAAAGGATGACACACAAAAAGGGAGGAAGAATGACTATACACATACCGGAATATGTGTTGTGTATTGTGAAAAGAAGAAGCAACTCTGTAATAAGGGCTTATAATGTATTATACTGCTCTTTTTATAGAGAAAGCTATAGAGATGCTCATTTACATTTGTATAGGGTTGAGTGGGCCTCCACGTATAATTTATCTGGGCTATTTGACTTTATGCCATGTGTACACTTTGCGTTCATAATATTATATCCATTTCCAATTTCAACTTGTGCTCCTGGTCCTATCTCTCAGTGTGAATGGCGACGACGGAAGAAAGATAAGAAAATGAAGTGTATATCATGTGTATATTACACACACACAAGTCTCCCGTTTCGGTGTCTGTGTTAATAACATAAAATGATTTCTTCATCTGCACTTGCTTACTGGCGAGTTGTGTAGGGCTTCTTCATGCTCCATGAAGAGTATGGCTTTGTACATGATTACATAATATTTTGCTGGGTGGATGGAGGAATGCTGCAAAGATATTTAGTATGCACTTTTTATTCCCAGATAAAAGTATACTCATGGGTTGTACTAGTGTGTGTATGTGTAGAAGTAGAGCATGATGTCTTTGGAACATGTCCGTTGACAATGTAATAATGCTCAAGGGGCCTTGCACAATAAATGAATGACTTGACTGCTATGAGTACTACAAGAGACATAAAAGCTCTGTAAAGAAAAAAAGTATGTGAAAAAACAAGCATGTATGCTTCTTTAGAAGACACGTTCCCGCAAGACCCGAGGCAAACTTTCTTTGCTTTCGCCCGCTTTCCGCTTTTCACTCACCCTTTGGCTAAGCTTAAGTCAGAGAGTACACCAGCTTCACATATAGTCATAAACATATGTACATTATTAACTAGCGAAAGCTTCTTCTTAATTTGGCGAAAATCGTCAGGCTTTATGTCCGTCCGTGCGATAACTCCATAACGGTTCACGCGATTTCAACGAACAAAACTTGGCAGGAATATGTGTCATGACAAGAGCTAGTGACACGCAAAATCTCTGGTCAAAAGGTTAACTCGGTCAAACGTTATAAAGGTCAAATTCAATAATGATGAATTTCTACTAATTTACACGGAATATTCAACTTGGCAATTGACTGGTTGGATCAAGACAGGTTGTTTAAAACGAAACGTGACAATATTCATCAATTTATCATCATTATAATTACATGATTGAACTAATGTGTTTTATTTAACAAAAAATTATTTTAAAATGTTTTTGTCAAAAGGGTTTTTAGTAGTATTCTTATTTTCTCCTCCATATAGAATTACTAACTACGGTTTTCGCTCCTTTGCTACATGCTACTTCTTTATTTATTTAGCAATGTTGCAGCACTGAATATAATGATGGTGGTATTATGGAGGATGATTTTTGCTATAATACAAATGTACAGCGTCACTTTCCCTACTTTTCATTTATCTGCATCT
The DNA here is from genome assembly GCA_029691765.1 of Entomobrya proxima. Taxonomy (NCBI): domain Eukaryota; kingdom Metazoa; phylum Arthropoda; class Collembola; order Entomobryomorpha; family Entomobryidae; genus Entomobrya; species Entomobrya proxima. Next base: position 8,899,346 of record CM056169.1, read on the forward strand.
TCTTCTTCCCTTATCCTGGCTTTTGTCTGCTTGCTGTGTTGTGTGAAAATCCTTTTCTATCTTCGTTTATATTTCTTTACAAGGCCATATCTTGTAGAATCAGCTTCAAATATCAAGCACGCAAGCTACAACCAAATAAGAAGTTCCATTTTTGGCAGTAATAAGAAGGGCGACACATAAAGACAGCAATGCTTGTCAAGTGGAAAGTGGCCTGGCTTGCCTTATTTGCTTTAAAGAGAAGGACCAAGAAGAAAAGGAGACAGGACAGCAGATCCCACTGACAAGGAAGAGAGTTCACATGGTATGTAGGGATGAGAGATGAGATGAGGTTGAGGAAAGAGAAATGTGCTTTTTATACACGCAAGACCACAACAACAGTCCAGGGAAAAAAGAATCCAACTATGTTTCATTTTTGTACGTTTTCTTTTACTTTCTATGTACGTGAGTATACCCGCACAAGAGAATAAACAAATTTACAACAGTGTGGAGACTGGTGGTGGAGAAAGTATTCCGAGACAGCATTTTTTGGTAAGCATTAGGTTTAGTCTCCGTTACAATTTACAAACCCTTTTCCTTGTTTCTTTCTCCCTTTCATTATTATTTTCCCCATTAACATATATAATTTGTCCCCTGTGAATTCCTCCGTGTAGACTTTCTTCTTCTTTTGGGTTGAAATGAAATTACGAGTAATTCTAGCATGAAACCACAAAGTGATCATGAGCACAAAGGAGGACATGGAAGAAAAAATACAGATTTTTCATACGTATTTTTCCTCCTCGAGAGGTTTCATCAGTGAACATTTAAAAATATTGCATTAATATTGTATTCTAGACTAGAAACAGGGTACTTACAAAAACTTTTGCTACGACTATCTGATTTCAGCAGTTAGCTTATCTATATGAAAAAAGTAAATGTATAAATTGCCGAAACTGCGCATGTAGCAAGTGAAGTGGAAAACAATCAGGGAGTTAGAGATGTTGCAATTGAGAACAAATAAAACTGACAAAGAATGAAAAATAGGTCAATATTTGATATGCTCCCCCGTTAAATAATAATGAGCTCCCACGTGAAAAAAATTACGATCGAATGAAAAACAAAAGTTGCACAAGGTGAACAAAATAATGAAGGAATATAGATTTTGCTTTGTGGGCGATGGTGCGTTGCAAGTAGGAAACGTTAAGTTTACTAATTTAGCAATCAAGAAATGTTTCTATTGTAGGTTTTTTCCTGTTCGTGTAAAGTTGTTGGTACATCAAATTTTGGCAGAAGTTTAATAAAAGTCAAATCAAATTAGTATTTACAACCTTCTGACGAATGTAGCAAAAATACAAACTTCTCTGCAATATTTTAGGTTTTCACGGAGCAAGTCAACAAATGAAGCTACTTTGTAAAGTTGAATAAACTGTTCTGGGAGAAATAAGCAAGGGGAGCGAGGTTCAATGAGCCTAAGTGCAAGATAATTAACTGTTATTGAAGTTGGAAAGGGAACCCAAATTGGTTTGGTGATACCTTCAATGTTCGCAGTTAGCGTAGCTCCAGGTTTCATTGCTACTTTCGTGCGTGGGAAAACATTTTCCCTGCTCTGTTTGCCCTGTCAGCAGGATGTTTGCAAACGGGGTTGAAAGCAGAAAGCAAGAGAGAAAGCAGAGTGAATTGCGCGCTTTCTTCTCCCCTATCTTCATGAATGCTTCCGCCAAATTTCGTCACTAGCAAAATGGGAAAGGAAGACCTTTTAATATGTTTAATATTCATGATGCTGACGACGGTAGGATTGCCACTTAAAAACTTGTAGAATTACTTTGGTGTATCCCTAAACATTTCCATCAGCATTTGAGCCATGGAATATGGACTGAGAAAAACAGCTACTTTATTCGATTATTGACGATATGGACGGGAAGTCAGGTCAATTGACGTTGAAGAAGATCGTCCTAAATGACATTAGGAACTGTGAATGCAGGAACGCTCCCTCGTCTTGATTTGCAGAAAAAGGTGTAATTTTCTCCCTTATCTTATGTAATATCATGTTATAAATATTTTCTTGGTAGCATATTCTTGCGTCATTACTTTCACTCCCTACTTGCTTGGAAACTATAGTTCAGCAGCATTTTTATTGATTAAGCATAATATTCTCCATTGCTGATTAAGTTGCTCAGTAAAATTCTGTATTTTATTGCTTCGTCCTTTCCCCGGAAATAACAAAATGCAGCCGTATGGCTGCTAGAGACATACTAACTATCCTATCACTATCACACACGTCATCATCATTGAATATCGCAAAAATGCAGGACAGCACTTATCCCATGTCTAGCAAAATACCTCTTCACCATAAACTACAAAAACCCAATAAATAAGTTCTCAGGGACATGGGGAGCATTCCATTCAACCTATTGCTTTATTATACACACATGAATGAATGACAAGCTTTCTAGATTTAAAGTACCTCGTTCCTATCTCTCGGTATATGTCCGATGTCCGTGTACATAAGAGTACACACATTCCACTTCTCACATGGTTCAAGGACATACAAATAAGCAAACAAAAACTCAACAATAGCTTATAAAACTATCTTCTCCTGCTCTCTCGAAGTATTGAGACGCAGAGAAATATCTCTTTTTTATATCTATTTTTTGCGTATTTGCCAAGCTGCTCAAGTATTTTTCTTTTAAAAACGCTTGAAAAGCACCAAACGTAATACATTTAATACGGCCTTAGTTGCTCCCTCCGTGTAATAACTTGGAAGAAATTCCAGGCAAGTGTGAAGAAATAAAAATTTTATACGCTCGTATCACACCACACAACAATAGCCACCTATCTACTACTACTACCTCGTCTCCTCCAAAAAAAAACTTCAACCTGCTCTGCTTTGGCAGTACAACAACTACTTGTATTTTTTAAGAGTTACAATAAAAGTGCACACACACATGCACAAAAGTGCTCCCTTATTTCTTTTCAGTACAAATCGTTTTTTTTCTCCAATGGGAAAATCGAGATGAAAGGCAAAGAGGGAGAAGTATATATACACAAGTATTCTTGCTGTCATGCTATTACCCACCTAAAGTCTTGTTGTAATGTCATAAAATGGTGAATGCACCTTTCTCAGTCCACCCCAATTCAACGTATAAGAATTACCTGTTATAACTTATAATTTTTTTGCGTATCAAGTTCTGTGTAATATTCATACTTTCTTATAAAGCAGCCAGTCTCCTTTTTGTACATGGAAGAAAGACACTCCTTTTTCGAATCTTTTGAATCGCTTTCATTCCTCTGGACTACTGGTGTTTCCATTTTGAACAGCTTATTGTTAACATCATATAGGCAAAATGCTCTACTGCTGAGTTGCAGAACACATTTTGCTCAGTGTAAACTTGCTCTATGCCACTTTTGGCTATTATTGTACATTTTTTATGCAACTAGAATCCAACAGCATTGCGACCACCATTCGCCACCATCATATTATATGGCTCAATACTAATGCTCAACTACAGAGCAAGTGCTTTGCTCTTCTACTTCTTGCTGTCCGATTTCCTTCCTTCCCGTAACATCATATTATACGAGTGTATAAAACGGGGAAACTCTTTCAGGACAATGACGAGGAGACGATACGGTGTGCAAACAGAACAACAATAGAAGTAGTTACACACGTAGTTGCTCTAAAGAAGCAGAGCAACTAAAATTTTCTTTTTACACCTTTTGCTCAGGCAGTAGTGAATGCTTTCACGTACAATATGTTACATCACATACTACACTTGTATGTACGTAATGTTACCTAGTAAAGCTAAAGCTACACATAGTAATAGGTTGTTATAATACGCTTAGAATTTTGCGTAGAAAGAGGACAAAAGGCAATGTAGAGTAATGAAAGGAGTACAACAACCATTTAAAATTTATAGCAAGGAGATGGCTCATATGTGAAAGAAAATTTGGACTATCTCACACCAAACGGGACAAAGAGGATAATCCAGAGCCCTTTCTTCTGCTTGTTGAGTAGTTAAGTTGGTTTGCAGCCAGGCCGAATTGTTATGCTTTTATCTTGGAAAACCTATTCTGCAGCACAGTAAAGAGCTGCTGGCAACAAACCTCTCTTTTTATCCACTCTGTACACTTTTGATATTGTTCAAACCACTTGCCATCAGTCAGCAAAGAATAAGCTTTTTTACGCTTGAACAGTCCAAAAGTACTAAATTCTTGTGTGTCGATTCCGTTTTCTATTGTAATCTAAAAAGCAAGTGTGTGCAGCCTGTGTGATGTACGATTTCTTGGAAGAGTCAGTAGGCAGTACAATTTGGGGAGAAAACTATAAAATGGCCATTTGGAAAACGGAACATGAAGTTTGCGTTGCAAACCAAAAATGGAGTGTGTTGTAGCACTGTCCGTGTTAATGGATTTCTACAGAGTGAAAATGGAGCAGTAAAATAAAAGATTATATATTCTTGTTTGGTAAAAGTGTTTTTTTTCTCTCTATCAAGTGCGCTGTCCAAAGGGAAAGTTTAGTTAGGTATGCATCCATCAAGCACCCGTTAGAAAAATCCCCGCCCCACATTTATCTGCTGAATGAGTATTGAATTATGCAAGGAAATCGTTTGTTTTCATTGCCACCGAAAAAAGCCGCAATGTGATGATAACATGAAGTTTCTCAGAATTACGTGCAGAGAGCATAGTATGCTGTTGGCAAACTGCTGCTGCGGACTCTATGACATGACATTCAACTTTCTCCTCGCTCGGCATACACACACTCCCACGTAGTGTAAATTATCATTGGAAGATTTATACCAAGGATCATTTATTTTGTTGGCAATAGGATCACTAGTAATACCTACCTTGATGAGAGTGAGAGTAGTGCATATCAACATGCACTGCGTTACGATCTACACTACTGTTCCGACTGTTATTTGTCCATGTCATGTGCTTCTTCTTTTCCGCCACCACACGTAAGATCTTGACGTAGACCACCACCATCACGAGAAGGGGAACGTAGAAGGACGCCATTGTCGCATAAATTTGGTACCTGTGGAGAAAAGAGAAAAACAAAGGGAAGACAATTACTTTCTGTAGTCTATAAAATGGAGAAAGTGTTAGGTACATGTAGAGCATTCTCTGTCTGTGAAATGTAGAAATTTCTTAGATAATATATATTTTCTGATACAAATGAATCTATATGCATAAAATATACTATGATAATAAAAAGCCTTTTAAGCCTGGGAGAAAGTATCCCGCTGCGCACACCTTAATGGCCCCTTTGTTTGTAGGCGCCATTAAATCATTAACTTTCACTTCCGAATGTGATATTGTGATTGGATTCCGCCTGCAAAGCGCTCCTTTTTCCCGTTTGGAAGATAAAAGAGAAAGTTGTAAAGAAAATGCTACTACAACTTCTAATACCAAACATGTATTATAAGTTGGTTTATTTGATAATTCCATAACCATAAAATGCGCACACATACAATAATAATAACAAGTTTATCTTTAATCGATGTAGCGCAGAGCAAGAAGGAGAGAGAAAGTTTTCCTCATTTATGCCTTTTCATCTTGAACAGCATGCGTGTATAATTTTAATTACTACAGCAGACGGGGCTATTTGCAAAAGGTTGCAGTAAAAAGAAAGCTTTGTGTGTGTGTGTTTGAGTAACGTAATACGATTGAATAATATAACTGTATGATCAAATACATAAAGTATAATGGTATTAATTGTCATTTGTCTTCGTTAACTTGTGCATCAACTACTTGTCAACTCCATTTCTTTTTTTTTCTTTTCTGATTCCATCTTCGTCCTTCTCTTTCTCTGTGTTCATGCATGACGTGTTATATTCCTTTTTATGACAAAGTCGCGCTCTTCAATATCTCCTTGTTACACAGACTGACGGTTCTCATCATCAGTTTAAAAGGATACATGCATAAAATACGTAATACGTAACGGGTAACAAGCAAACACACAGACAAAAACTGGATATTTTGTTGTGTACAACCAACCAAGAGAAAAATAACTGGCATACACAGAAAGTTGTCTTCTTGTCACACCAAATATTTCATTTTCATGTGTGTACTGTCATTTGCTTTGCCTCCAGTTTGCTGGAAGGCATATAAAACAGGGGAAAATGAGGAATAACTCCATCCAGCTCAACTTCAACATTTTCTTTGCTTCACTTAAGCTCACTCAGTCATCCAGAGAGAGACTCTGAGAAAAAGATGATGAGAATGGCATACATGCATACAGTACCTATCTTAAAATGTATTTTCCAACTTTTCCCCGCATTGTTGTTGTTTCTTTGTATCAAAAATAGTCATCCATAGGTACCAACTATAGTAATAGCAAACAACTGGGTTTGTCGTAAAGACAAACTCTGTCTCCTCAAAAGTGCTTCTACTTTTTATTATTCCAATATTTTCCTATTCCAAAAAACAGCAATAATAATAGCGCCACCACCATCTTGAAAAAAAATATATTTTATTTTCTTCTTGAGTTCACTTTCTAGTTGAGTTGAAGGATACGACAGAATTGAAAGGGCTTGAGGAGAGGTAAACCACAGCCACGTGGAAAATGTCGATGGGGTATTAATAAAATTCCTTTCGTTATCGCTGGTCATTCATCCAGTCATGGGAAAAATCAATTGTTTCCTATTTTCATGCTTGTTATTTTTTTATGATTATTATTATTATATAAAATGTAATATTATGACATAAATGCATTTGCCACAAAAAGGCGTAATGGCTGCATTTATTGTGAATCCTGTTTTTATTATGCAGACGTTTTTATTATCCCTTTCTTCTTGTCCAGGTTGACGTAATTGATAGATTGAACAACAAAAAAGTGTATATAAGTTTGTTATACGAAGAAAACAAGTTTTTAGGAGGCTATTTGTAAGTGCAGGGCTGCTTTCTCAGCTTTAGTCAAGTCAGTGATGATTATTTTGATTATATTGGTTCAAACCTTTTTTCCTCCAGGGATATAATCATGCATAATACGCACGATCAATAAAAAAGTCCGTCGGGTGTCCTCCTTTCTTTTCTTCATCCCCTCTCCTGTCTCATTTTATACCAAGTCATGCATTTTTAATGGTTTCCTATTGTTATTTTTCTATTCTTGGAAAAGGTTGGATGCAATCTAATCTAAGTACCATGTGGGCTTGCTAAAGCAAAAACAGAAATGTTGAAATGTATTATGTCAAGATGTGCAAATACAAGTTTTGATATAAATGGACAGAGAGTATCCACAAATCTACGTTTTAACGTGTAAACATTTGCTTATTACTTAAGCAGCTATTTTGAACATCAGACCACCATTTCCATTGGCTATAAATAATATTTACTATTGTCCAAGCCTAAATGTGACGTCAATGTCAAAGGCAGGGATGCAAATTCTTCCAGGACCTTAAAATTTCCCGGCATCCGGAGGAAAAATTCCCCCAAATTTTCAAGGATTCTACCACTTCTACTACTACTTCGAGTACTACTTTGTGAAAATTTCCCCAATTTTGGCACATGTCCCAAAATTTCCCGGCAACCAGGATGCCAGGATGCCCAGATTTTGCATTCCTGGTCAAAGGTAGGGCATTCTCACCTGAGCACAATCAAAACCATGCTCTACCATTTAGGCATACAGACCGACAGACAAACTTGCCAGTTTTAGATAAATTTCTGTTATTACGGTTGAAAGTTTTATGACACCAAAAAAGGGAGCGTAATGACATAAAATTGAAGTATTTACTTTAACAGTTTCCTTTCACGATTTAACACTACATTACATTATGCAAGGGAAAGGCGTTTATCACACGATTTACCTTCATTGCAGTGAAAGTTGCTGAAAATTATGGAATTTTTTCTTAGCATTGCAGAAAAAACTATTCCTATTCTTAGAACCATTTTTAGGTGAAAGCATAAAAAGCTAAAATTTGACAAGTTGTCGTCAAATGAAGCGGCAACGTACGTGGTAATGGGGCTTCACTCGTTTTTTCGCAAAATATTTTATATTCCTTCTGTCTATTTGTGTAAGTAATGTGCACTTAGCTGTGCACGTTTTTCTGTTTTGCCGCATTTCTTTTTTGTCCTGACACCTCCCCACCGTCATATTATTATTATGACAACTTTGGTCGGCCCACTATCATTAAGCGCTCCGTTTTTAGTCCATAATTGCATACAAAGTACTTCTAAGAAAGCATTAAATAAAAAGTGCAAAGTAAAATGTACTCAGACACATTTAGCTAAATGCTGAGTGAATAATTTATTTTTAGAATAACATAAGGAACACGTAAAACAGTCTTAGTTCTTTGTAGTGTACAAATCAACTTCTTTCATCTTGATACACCTTACACAGTACATCAAGCTTTTTGTACGTTTCTCTATTAGTGCTAACAAATTGATCTAAAGTGACAGTCAGAGTTTATTGTCGCTCTAAATTTAGATGAACTATTGGAGTTGTTCAGTTTCAGATATTACACATTCATACTGACACATTATCTATATTTCTGGTAAAAAATGCAATATAACGATATATACACTCACTTCATATACAACTTAACATATTTTAGAACTTTTCATTAAATTGAAAAATGGTTTTTTGAATTTTGGATTTATACATGTTTTGCAACGCAGACATGGCACATTTAGCAAGCATGTAGCTGAAAGGCACACGGCTGGTCTGATTTTGGAATGCGTTTTTTATACATTTCTCATCACTCATTGTGAGCACATTTCTTGACATACTGGTTGAATATTAAGACAAGCTTATATCATCATTACTAAACTGCTGATGGAAAATTTCCATCCATCTCGCGCCCTCCCTCTTCTGTAGGAGGCTGTGTGCATTCATTATTCATTAAGCACATTATAAACCATTATGCATATCACTTATATGACATGAGTAGAGAAAAATTGGAAGCATTTCAATTTTTTCTGCTATTATGTATAAGTTTTGCTATCAGGATAAGCATGTACATGACTTTCACTAAAAGTTAATGAAACTTTTAATGGAGCTATAATATTATGAACATGCGAGAAAATAGTAGATTATGCCGTGCACACACAGCTCTTGGAAAATTTTCCGAGAAAGTATCTTGCACATGAACATCCACTGTTGTTATTGAAGAAGTTCTTCTTCATGAAGAGAGGGAAAAAACTACAACTGCTATTGAATTTGGCAGATACAACTAATCTTTTCCATCATCACATCACAACACACCAAGCACACACACATAAACTTTTTATGACAAGGCAGGAAACAAGATTCTACTGAAGGTTGACAACAACAAAACAAGAAAGAAAGCTGAAATTATGTGCTTACTTCTTCTCGGATGCGCGTTCCATTGAACAAAAAACGGAGAAGTCTATCAGACTGGTGCAAGCAAACACATCAAAGTACAATAACTTTTGAAATGTTATTTTTGTAGTACCCAGCTTCAAAAGTTGTGCACGTTTTGAACAGGGAGAAAGTAAGAAACAGAGAAAAAGTAATTTTTTCAGTGTGGATACTATCTTTCCACAGCCAAAAATCAGCAACTGTTTAGCCGTAATTTTTACTAAACACGAAATCCTTTATATATAGCAATTTCACATAAAAATGGGAAAGACTGTAGACTGATGATAGGCTAAAAGGGGAAAAATAAGGGTGCAGCATATGGCATGGGTTTTCTTCGTCAAAACTTTTCTCAGAGCAGAGAAAACATAAAAAAGCGCTAACGCACATTGGAGCGTAGCGTCAAGGTGAGAAAATGGAAGAAGCACAAGTACAAGCACAAAAACATCTGTCAACTCACTTGACATCTCGCGAGGAACAAAGTTTAGCTTGAAGCCTGTGTGTGTATAGTATTTTTAAACCAAGTGAACTTGCTTTTGGTACACTTGTCTATATACGCGAGGGGTTTTGCCTTGCCATATTTTCCGGTGCTGGGTTTGCTAGAGTTTTTTGTAAAGTTGACAATAAGCTTTTTATACTATCATCAACTTACTATACCCTATCATCAGTAGGCTTTAGTGTTTTGCTGCTGCATATTAGTTAAGGTCACGGCTTTCATTTACTGCTATACATATAGCGTAAACCCATAACAATGTAGCTAATCCCACGGCTAAGGTGAAAGGTAAAATAGTCCGGCCGTGGTGATAATGAAGATGCTGAGAGAAACCTCGTAACAAACTACATCCCAACAACAAACATTATTTTTGTTCAGTCGAGATTTCCAAAAAGCTCTGTTTTCGTGGTTCATACATTTTACTTTGTGGCTACTGCTTATTTTCTGTGGGATTACTACTTAGTATACATTACCATTTTACAAGTTTCACACAGCGCCCCACGTCACACCTCGTTATAAACAAAGTAAACGAATGCAAAAAGCTTATTTTAAGTTTGAGCAAAAGACAATAGACACAAAGCCCATGTCCCTGGTCCCACAAGGTTTTTATGATGCATAATATTTACTTTTCATATTTTTGCGTACAATCTTTGTGTGCTGGCCACATTGGGAAACTAAGTTGAGTTGACGTTATTTATTATTATAACAAAATAAAAGAGTTTCTTTCAACTGCCCAACTTTTTCCGCTGCTGCTGTTTTGGAAAATCCAATTTTTTAAAAGACTTGCCCACTACCAACAAGCATGCCGCCCTCATATTATATAGTCTCATATTATTCATCATCACTCAAACAACTCAGGCTGGCACACACGGGAAAAAGGCTCATAAAGCATTTCCCATGTTCCCATTTTGAGAAAATTAAAGAAGTGAAATTTACACCGGACTGCGCTGAGTCAAAGTAGGTATTGCCTTACTTTCCCTGCTTTTGGGTTGTTGGGATAAAGCTTAAGGTATCTACCCTAAATATATAATAAAGCCGTAGTTGGAAGCAGCAGGCAGATACCTCGTTTCCGGTTACTGCGAAAGCGATACATCATATATTGCCTCATAGCCTGTGCTTTCTTCTTTTTCACGGAGAAAATACAGGCCTCTCTTATTCCTTCCTTTTAAGTAGTTACTTTAGACATAGCCAAACCGTCTAGGTAAATATTTTGTCCTTGTATCATATTCTTAAGTAAAATGTAAGCAAAGTGGGTGTAGAAAGTATATTTTATATACTCTGCAAGCTTTACACGAAGTTTCCTTTTTAGCAAAATAAAACACGGGACTCAAGCCCAGGAAAGGATTTTAAAGCTAAAAACGGAGGGGGCAATGTTGATAAAAAGGACTTTGTGTAAGGGTAAACAAGGAAAAGCTATTATTATAATGACACGACTGCACATCTAGTGAAAAAGGAAAACTTTGTGTGTGTCATTATTAGGAAAGGTGTACGTACACTGCCTTTGTAGATGGAGAGGGTGGATATTTATTTAGGTCATTCATCTTCCCATCTTTTACTGCTATAACTTATCCCTTCACTTCTTGGTAGACGGTAGGCCTATTAATATTTTCTAAGACGCGGGGACAGAAGGTGTTAGTTTGGATAAAACTGCCTGCAGTAATACGCCATATGCCTATCCAATGTAGACATGTCTTAGACATTATTGCTTAGCTTTTGCTGTTTTTCCTCTTAAGTACATCCTACACCACTTTTTCATTTGCTGCGTGTGTCAGATCTTTTAGTAATATTTTACGTCACAATAATGTATACCTACATGAATGAAATTTAAATTAACACACAATTTATATGAATATGTAAGCGAAATCAAAGATGAATGAGGAAAACCAACAACTATTGCCCAATCATAAAGAGTTTGGTTAACTGCTTAATGAACTTTTTGTCTCGGAATGGCTTTTCCAACAATAAGAATGCTACCATTAAACAACCTGTCATTATCCAACAACGTCAGAACTACAGTTTATTTCAGACAGGTAGCAAGCAATTATACTATGTTTGTTCCAGGTGGTACATGAAAATTTAATGAGTTAATAATTTGTAGTTCTACAAAACAATAAAACGTGGGTAAAAAACTCGCAATACAAAATAGTGAGCGCATATAGCACACTTGAAACACCTGGATATTGGAAAGCTACTTTGTTCACCATCATCATTAGTTCTCCATTATTCAAAAAATGTTTGATGTAGGTAATCATTGAGTCATAGATTATGTGCAACCAACCACACTTTTGCTTTTTGAGAGAAAATACACAGTTGTGCAACCCATTTCGGTATACAGATTCAAGGAAATGTTTACCCAATGTTGAAACACACGCCACCAATGTTATAGGGTTCAATTTAATTGAATTCCTTGAAAACAATAAACAACGCCCATTACAACAGTTCCTGTGATATATTGCTTTTCAAATTGCTATTTCGATTTTAGATATTCTTCATGTGATGACATAATCATTACACAAGATCGTTTAGAACTTTAGTAGCAAATTGCCCCGTATCGTATTACTTTGTACACTGTTTGCTGATAAAATGATGATGTGCTTTTTAATGCGCTTACTAGTGAGTTTTAAAGCTCTTTTGTTGGAAAGTAAAAAGCAAAACAACAAAAGCTTTAGCACTAAATAATGTGCACAGGAATGCAGGCAGAGAGGCAATCAGGATTCAACACAGGGTGCTATATTTTATTTGGCAAGATTTTGCAAGTCCCTCTTTCTATCCTACTGAAACCTTACGTCTGGCCTGAGCTCACTTGGGAATCAAAAGGAAGAGATATATATCCTCACTCTCACGAAAGACTAGAGTCTCTCTACAGCAGTTGAGATGTTTAGTAAACTGACAGTAAGATTAGAAAATGTAAGTTAAATCCTAATGGGACTTGATGCAAAAGAGAATATCCTATTTTCTCTTTTATTTCCCCATTTTATATATGTGCTAGTCATTTTACTACAGCTGGCAAAAGGCAAAATGCTACTACTACTAAAGAACAGCAACTGAAATGACTGCATAATGCTGCCACTTTCACTGAATATCCATTTGAGTATTTGTACGTGCTAGAGCAGCAAAGATATCAGCCAAAGTGATTCCAATTTTTTCTTCTCTTCTCTCGACCTTTCCTTTCCTCCTCCCTGTGTATATAATATAAATACGTTTAAAAGCATGTTATATAACTTGCCTATTTCCTAGCGATCTGGGCTTTCCCTACTTTTTTGCATATTATTCTAGAATAAAAAACAGTATGCTATCTGCCTTGCTAATATCCTTTCCTCACAGACAGACATAACAAACACAACGACGAGTGGCACTAACTCCTAGTGGTCTAGTAATAGAAAATAAATTGTGGCATACACAAACCCAACTATAGTCCCAGATTTTTCCCCACTGAACCTATCTACTTTATATGGATTGAAAACACGTGGGATATACACTAGGGTTTGGTGAAAAGCCTGATTGATTCCCACGATCCAAACCCTTTAATTTTGTGGTGAACATTCTGTGGGGAAATTGTTTTTTACTTGTTTCCTCTTTTCTTCCTCTCCTTCTCTCCGCACTTCATCCTCACAATAATAAAATACAGTGCAGAACAACAACAGCGGTGGCGGTGGTAGCAGAAGCACGACTAGCTTTTTTCTCTTTATAATGGGCATCTTTTCTTATGCTAGTGGTGAAAGTGTTCTTTATCTTCACTACAACACAAGCACATACACTTATCCTACTTTTATATACATCTTCTTTTTCTCTTCCCACTTTTCTTTTGAAGATATATTCTTGTAAGGAAATTGTATGCTCTTAAAACCTCACTTTTTCTCTCTCTCTCTTCGGCTTTCTTGTGTATTGCCGATGGACCAAGTTAAGCTTGAGCTAACATACTTGAGTTCTAAATCGATTCTTGTTGTTATTTAGTACGCATTTCAAGAAGTAATCTGCTCAATTTTTTCCATGAGGGAAAGAAATAGGCACAAGGTCTATAATGCATTTTTTGCATATATTGAAAAGTACAAAAGAGTAATCTTCTAGAAAACTGATTGTGTCTATCTCCTTTTGCATCCATGGTCAAAATTGGAGAAAAAATATATATGGACGATTTCTTATATGAATGGAACATAGGTTGCTGGTAATCTGTCCGTGGTGACATGATGAACGTGACGTGGCCATGAACTGCATTGTTAAAAAGCAGTGTACCTGTCTGGTTTTATGTTCAAAATGCAAAATTGCTCATAAGGAAAATTGAAAAGTAGTAAAACGTTACAATTGCTTGTTCACTTATTGGCTGACGCTGGGCTTCAGTTCTATTTTTGTGATTTTGAGACAGGACCACTTTCACAACTCTTTCGGAGAGTAAATTGAAGGTGACAGCCACCTGCGATTTGATTTGAAGGTGTAGCAGTTCAATTTATTTTTTTCAGAGACAGAGACGTGAGGTGCAACAACGTGAATCAAACTTGCTTCACACACTAAAAGTCAAAATCAGGTGCACATGCCACACACACGGGCAGAGAGTGAGAGAGCAACATTGAAAGGCATATTATTACAATATGAAGATCCCAGAAGGAAAAGGGAAAAAGTATAAAAAAGCTGACAGATTTTTACGTTTTCAAACTATTCAAACTAGATTTCTTTCCAGTGAAAACCTTATTATTATGAAGGTTGTAAATTGTTAGAACAAATATCAACTTCTCTATTTTGGGCTGAGATTTGCCAGTTTACGGTTATTTATGGACGTGGTGTACGATTGGACAGCTGAAATTCGGTACAAAATGTCATAATGCTTCAATCAGAAAAGCTAAGAAGCAGGTATATGACAGACATTGAGTATGTACATATACCTAGCTTCGATTTGATTTCTTGTCTTGCCTGTGTCATCTTTCTGATCTAAAAACTGCAACTTTAGCCTTTTCCGTCGTGATTTGTTTTTTGGCTGCCACACCAGAATCAGTAGCTGTGTACACATATTATATAGCTTTCTCCCACCTCTCAATAAAGCACAAGTGTTGCCATTTGTTTTTAAGAAAAATAGAGAGACAGTGAAAGGCAAAGGTCTTAGAAGAAGAAGCAAATGGAAAAGGAAGGAAACATTTTACTTTCACTCTTGAAAAAGTACTTGTAGAGAAAACAGCAGCAGGAAAAATAAAAGCATTTTGGGGGTACCTAACACGAACATGTCTTATTGGTGCACATCCTACACACATTCAATAAAATGTTGTATAAAAGTGAATGCAAGTTGTAAACTGCAAACATCTAATAATATGAAGGGAGCCAATAAATACAGGCGACTGTTTGCGCTCTTTCGTGTGGTTTCTAGCTCTCTATTCTAAAAGTATAGTATTGAGTATATGTATATAGGTAAAATCATTGCGGTATAAGATATTTATCGCGTATATGGTTGCGTTGTTGATTTATTAGCTTGGCTGCGCTGTAATTTTACTTTTTGGCTGATATCTCAAGTAGAGATCTTGTTCTAGCTTCTTTGCTTCCCTTTCCAATAAAAACGTCTTTGAAAATCAAAGGCATTTCGAAAGCTTGAAATTAACACCGAAAGTAACTAAAGCTTCTGTACTTGAGTGTTTGTGTGCCTTGTGCCGTCCTGGTGGTGGTTCCTCCGGATGCTGCTGAGTGAACAGCATTCTAATAACAACATTAAAGATAAATATCTCGCACACAGACTCGACTAAACACAACGTGTGTTAGCTTATTGTTGGCTCTTTACAGGTTTTTTACGGATAAATTATATTTATGGGCCGCACCAGTCAAAACAAATTTATTTATGAAAAGTAAAAGCCTTCCTTTCAAATCAAGCACAGCTAATTTATAGTGGCGCGTATTGCACGTAGTCATTTTCTTCATATGCTAATAATATTCTTTCCAATAAGGTCAGATATAATCTTCAGAAGCAGAAAACTATATTTATTTTTCAAAGTTTATTGCTACAAAGAACGTTTTAAAGGCAGCAAAGCGCTTATTTATCAAATCCGTTTTCCGTCTGCACTGCCAGACTTTCTCCATAAAACAAAAACTTTGTCGAGAGAAACCACTACTGAAGCAAAAAATATAAATAAATAAAACCAGAATAGTTTTAAGGTTTTATACACGCATATTTTTTCCTTCTTAAAAGTGTTCCCCTTCAGTCATTATCTTTCTCTGAGAAATCTAAGGATTAGACGAAAAACTAGAAACTTTCTCCTTTCCTGTAAACAACTACTACAAATTGCAAATGTGGATTTCTATGTTGTTCTTTCAAATTACCAACTAGTGTACAAGATGGAATAAATTAATGAATGGTAAGACATGTTTGAAAACTTATTAGTTATTAATGACGTTTTACAAAACTCTGGTTTGTTCTGGTTAAACTTGATACAAGAAGGAAATTTGGAGAAAGAGAGTCTGGAACAGATCGGGATATCATTTAAATTAGAAACTGCGTCTTTATGGAAGATTTTGCCCTTGCTTTGGGCTACAGTGACGTGGATGCTTAAACCTTTTTTGCATGCATTTCTTCTCTGAATTGTGTAAGTAGCCTGTAATCCCTTTAAAAAAGTAAGACATCAATACCATGAGTACAACAATAAAAGCCGCTTACTCAATTTCACTTCTTTAATCAAATCAACCAAGACAATATTTTTGGGAATACATTGATGGAAATATATTGATGTATATTGGATGATGACGCTCCTGTTTCCATTTGATAGGTACATAAAGAAAGTTGATCCTGTGCTTGAAAGAAGAGTCATGTAATAGTAGTACAGGTACAGGAGAAATTGAATTTGAAGAACAAGCCCAGAAAATCTTACAAAGGTAGTTTGCTAGTTCCAGAAATAGAACTCACAAAGAAAATAAAAATAGAGAGAAAAAGGCTCATATATATTTTTATTTCTTACCTCCAGCATTTTGATTTGTTGGAGATCTAGACAGAGTTACGCAACTACGACGTAAACTACGGGGAAAATACAAAGATGGTTGTGTATACTTGAAAGAAAAGAGTATATTTGTGTTTACAAACAAACGAAGATGGTTTTTCATGGAACACTCCAAAAATCCTATATATGTTTATGAACAACTAATATTCAGCTCAGACCTCAGATCATCAGTTTCATCAGCAAGAAAGAAGCATAGTAGCATAGGGTTAATACCTGTGTGAGCCGCTTGTCGCTCACCCAACCTTCCTTTAGCTCTTGGCTCGATGAAATGCTCTTTTAAGCTTCCTAGAGTCTCAAAAAGATCCCTGTGGATGATAACCTGGTTAATTATACATTTCCCTAGATTATGACAGCGAACACACACTCTCTGATTTCTCCGGTTTTGGTCTGCACATTTTTTATTAAAACTGAAAAGCCCACTCAGCCTCTCTTGAAAATCTCTTCTAGTTGTCTCTTTGCTTTCTCTTTGGATCAGTAGTACATAATACCCGTGCAGGAAGAGCAAAAGCATTTGAAAAACCCAGTCTTGTTTAATTTCTTTCCTGTATTTTATATGCTTTGCACATCTGTGTGTGGGTATAAAAACACGTAGGCATATTTGCTGAGGTTCCTGTGTGTGTAGAAAAATCCTCTTGAGCCCTGCTAGTCCTTAGAATGCAAATATGTTGAATGTGTTGTTTGATTTTGATCTGAGTTGATACATGGTATTTATTTGGACTGTCAAAGCTCTGGTGAAACTTTCACCGTGAAAGCAAGTGTAGAGCATCAAGGAGAAAATCATTTAGCAAGAAACAACCAATGAGAGAGGCATGTCGGTGTGTATAGAGTCAAAGAGATTGCTGCATACATATGGAAAAATTGAAACAAAAAAGGGATACCAAAAAGGATATACAGTATTAACTTTAAGGCTTTTCATATTATGTGATTTGACAAGCACATCAAAGTGAAAGTGAGTGAGAGGGATGATCAAGTCTGCTGAATGATGTAACAGAGCCACTGACAGAGTCTATCTGTCTACCTACTCACTCCAATAGCCAATTTTATTTATGATGTTTTCAGACTAGATTGAAATTCGAGGAAAGTCCCGGGTATGGGGAGAGTTGAGAATGATAGTACATTTGGTAAATATATTACGCAAGAAGGGTGAAACCTTGGGTAAACATTTTTTTGTTTTTGTATGCTTTTTTCCTGGTTTCTTTCTCTGTAACGAAATCAATCTTGAAGAAACAAGGGTCTTTGAGCTTCTTTGAAAAAAATCTACAAATAGACTGAAATGAAATAGTTGACATTATCTGAATTCATTTGATAAGATCAGCAACATCTGAAGAGTTAATAGTGCCTTCATGCTGGACCATCTGTCCCTAAATCCTACACAGTTTTGTCGTCTTTTTAAAGACAACCAAAATTCCTGCTCTTTCATTTCTTCCTCGCCTTTCCTATTTCATTTTAACTCGTGACCTCCACACCACAAATCCGTGACATTGCTTTTGTTCGCTACGTTAAACAGGAATGGAAACTGTCGCTTGTGTTCCTAACAGGTAATATCTTAGTGAAATTTCTTTCAGGGTGTAAAAAACTGTGTAAGTCTGTTTAACTTTCTGCTCTACCTTTGTTGATAGCTTCTTCGTGATTTTCATGCTCAATAAGTTTTTTGACTATTCAATAACTAAAAGTAGTTCAATTTCCAGTCCTACATGGACGCCCGTTATATGCCACAATATTGTTTAAAGTAAAGTGATCAATATATAGTACTTAAGTATTAGCAGCGTAGTAGCATCATGTGGTAACCAAAAATTGGGTTCTTCTAACAAGAAGTACAAGAACTAGACCAGCTTTCTTTTCTCTTTTTCCCCAATTTACCAGTAAAAACTATGCGTAAAAAAATCGGAAAGGAAAAGGAAACACTATATACACTTGTGCTTGTGTGTTTGGCAATCAGCAACCTTTGAAATCTGGAACTGACAGAGGAGATAGCATGAAATCACATAATTTCCTGGCAATTTTTACACCACCACCAAACGCGTGTGTGTGATAGTAAAATGTTATAGTTATGCCTTATGTTTTTCATAGAATCCGGTAGCCATTCCACTAAAAATATGCCTGCCAACATATGCTCAGCTACTATTACAAAAGAGGAAAGCTTTTGATTACAGGAACGCGAGTAAAATGGAGAAAGTAACACAAGAGTTTCCGAGAGTTGAATTTCCGATGCGAACAAAAACCTATATTCAATATTATCATGTGGCATATAGAATATGTAAGCATATAAAATACGCTTATTATTTCAAAATATTAACCAAAAAGCAAGTGTGTAAAGTTTCTTTATCTTTTGGTCTATATATTCCAGGCAAAAAGGTATCCATCTGAGCTTTTTGTGATGATATCATGTTAAATGGTGAGAACTAAGAACGCAAACATACCGCCATCATCATTATCATCACTTTTACGTGATGTTATGTCCATATAATAGTTAAAGATGAAAGCTCCATTTCCCTCACTTATTTTCTTTAATTCCACACATAATACGCTTAATTACTCGCGTTGATTACACACTCATAATATATATATTATTCTATACCAAGCGCGTGTACTCAGTGGGAAACATTTTGCTATTGGTTAGACAGTTGGACCAACTAACCATGAAAAAGGGAACGGGAACGCACCACCAACTTGTCATATCAGCTTACCAATGAGTACTCTCTGTGTGTGTGTGTGCTTTCTCTCAGTCTGTCTGTCTGCAAATTTTCTTTTTTCTTTGCTCCCTGGAGAGTTACATATTAAAACGTGACGAAAATGGTGAGTATTAGGCTTGCTCACGCACAAAAAAATTTCAAATAGTTTTATTCACTCTCCAGCTTTTACACTTTTTAAGCTGAGACTAATGTCATCATCAAGCAGACCATTCTTCAGTACCTTCTACAAAAAATGAAAGCAAAAGATATAATTTGATTTTGCATAAAGGGTAGCACTGTAAAAGCTAAAACTGTTTATGTTGGCCTTCAATACCAACTTTGTCTGTATATTGACCTTAGAGGCAAACTAGACAAGAAAAATCAAGATTTTTTTTTGCAATAGCAAAAAGAACTCATTTGCAAGTGTACAGAAAAAACCAACTAACGTCATGCATTGCCCTTGTTTCAACACAATGCATTCAGCCAACCTCATTTCTTCCCCTTTGATTTTTTTCTGAATGAATGACGTGCCAAAGCGAAAGGAAGTGCGAGTGTAAAACACAGAGGATAAAAAATTTTCTGCGAATTTCTTGCCAGATAAACTTTTTTTCTAACCAGCTAGCGTGTAAACGGAAACCTTTTAGTGACTATATAAAACCCATTTGTATATTTACTCAGTAGTTTGATGATAGTCGTATTTTTCACATTCATTTTCTTCCTCAACTTCCTACGCTGGCGTTAGTACAAACTACAAAAACGATGATGATGATGATGCCCACACCGCATTTTTTTAGACAAACAGTTTATATACAATAAAACAGTAAAATGCGGTATAACTGTCTATTTACATAGAGTTCTTGTGTTATTTTTTCTTGTACTGACGCATGCTTTTCACTTAAAACAGAGTGTCGTATACAATGTGTGTGATTGCACTAAAAGATAAGTTAAATGAACAGCAGCTGCTGGAGTGGAGAGCGAAAAATGTACACGACACAAAATAAAGATATGATCTTAAAGACAGACAACACCAGAAAAACGCCTAATATTTTACATCTTATCTTGACTTATAGCCCAAGAAATTGTATGCCTTTATGATAAATGTTCTGTTTATAGCGCATTTGTTTTTGCAGAACCAAAGTAGAAAAAAATATAATAATAATAATAATGTAGCGCGCAAAAAAAACACTACATATTTTTTTGTATAAGATTTTATGCATATTTGCAGGCAGGATGTAAATAGGTGCCAAGAAAATTGTACTGGTTAGAGAAGCCGTGTAGTAGGGGCAATATAATATAACATTACTAATCATAAATGTCAATGTTTTAGTATCTGATTGTAAAAAGATTCACTTGTGATCTTGTGAACTATAAGGCGTTCCATGTATATCATTAGTAGTACAACCGCAATATACAAAAAAGTACAACATGATTATGAGGAAAAGGCGCAATTTGCGGAACAAGTTACTTATGAAAATGGGGGAACAGAAAAAAACTTTGCGTATCTCAGAGTATTTTTCAAATGTGCACATAACTCATTTTGTGCCATAATGTGCTTCATACATCACACAAACAGAAATGATGAGAATGAAGAGCATCTCAGAGCATTTTTTGAGGTTTTCAACGTTTATATGTCTTGTGTGTTGGGCAACTTACCAAAAATTTTGAGAAACGGCACAGTCATGGTTGCTGTGCTCATTGCCGAGGAGTAAAACGGGAGGGAGTGATACGCAAGCGGCTGACAACCACACGGCAAAAATCACAGCCAGCATCCGTCGAGGTGAGGAGACGGAGGAATACTCCAATGGTCGGGTTATCGCCTGGTACCGATCCACTGAGATGGCACACAGGTTCAGAATGGATGCAGTACACGACAACACGTCCGCTGCAATTGCATAAAAAAGAAATAGATAAACCTTGAGAGAATATCACTTTGAATGGTAAAATAGTTTACTTAAATGCATGTGGACATTGAGACAACATGAACTTGAATGTTTGATGATCATGTAGAGCTTGTTTTTTGTCAACTTTGACAATTAATCGATTTTCAATGCAAATGCTGATGTTATACACAAATCGAAAATGGTTATGTCATGGTCGTTACAATTCGATTAGAACCCGGCCGCGTTTTCTTTCACCGCACCAGGTCAATATTTCTGTCGATTCAGGGATTGGATAAAAGGAAAGCCTCAATAGGGCCATTTACCCAAAAAGTTACAATGATATGATGCCTCTAGTGTGTAATGTAAAAAGATTCCGATGAGAATGTGATTATGTGATATTAGTATAGGTATGAAAGTTCATGTTATTACTACTATATGGTAAAAGTGGTATGGAATGCACACTACGAACTCAACTAACAAGTACAGGGAAAGACAGCGCAAAGGAGGTGAATATATTGGCAGTTTTTTCGTAGTGTTAACAAGTATGACTAGTCTAGTTACTAGTACTAGTGCAGGTGAAAATACATACATCACACCAAATATTCCAACATTGCAACCAGATAATATGGAAAGGGGTATGGTGAAAAATGTGCAATATACTCGAATAACGTAAAGCATTCCGATCAAAGCAACAGAAAACAACAGGGGATCAATTATCTTTATTGGAAAAGTATTCCATGATATTGATTGTCTGATAAAACCATTGGAAAAAAAGAAAAAAAGAAGGTTTTGTCGCGGCAAAGTCCTCTTTTCTAATTTTTCTCTTTCGGCTTTCCCTTTGGTTAACAAACATAACCACACTATCAAGATATTTATAGGAATGTACTGTACAGTCTGGAACAATAAAACTTACGACAAATTGGAAAAGTATGAAAAATATGCAGGGGAATTCTATACTCAACAAAAATCAAAAAGTGGGTAAGCAGGATGAGCATGTACAAATATTGTGCTTCTTATAAAGCTTTTTCCTGCAATTAGTCTGAATTTGCTTTGTTCTGATATATATACACTTGTGTACTATTATTCCGTGATGGTTTGTTGTCTTACTGCAGTACTATTAAAGAGAAAGTATCTTCCAACATGCTACATTTTCTTAATTCTGAGCAGCTCAGAAGAAGGAGAAAATGCTGATCCACAAGCTAAATCAAGTGAATGTAATTGACGTAAACAAACTTGGCTGCATTTTGGGTATTGTCTCTGAGAGTGTGTGCATTCACTTTTTGCAAGACAATAGTACAGGACGCGGCGCACAACAAAACAAAAAGATAATTTTCTCAGAGCCGCAGAGAGACCAACCAACGTCAACAAGCAAGTTTTTTCTGCAAAAAAATGTTCTTAATTCGGATATCGGCTACACAGTAGACAGAACTAGTGCTGTATGGCTTTGATGGAATTTCCTGTGTGTTTGAGCGATATTGAGTCTACCTCCACCCAGGAAAGGCCTTATCAACGCCACAAGAAAAGGAAAAAAAGTTTCTTTGGCTTGGCAAACAGTAGCATCGACAAAGTCAATTTGGATTTCCATTATCTTAATATATTATGTGGCTAGAGAAATTACAAGTCAGGAAAAGTTATCGTTTAACAAAATATCCGGTTGCGACTGCACCAGCAGAAATAGTAAAAGTTTCAGTAGGAAACACTGTGTTGGCATTTGATTGCTATGTAAGTTTGGTGGAGGTGGACTCAAGCGTCACCATCTTACTAAACCCAGCATAATGAACCGGTTTACCTCCTCCTTTCTCATGCAGAAACTACTAGCAGCATCCTGTGTGCCTAGAATTCCTTTCCAGTTCCAAGTATTTTGAAGAGGCAAAGGAATAATCTTTCTTGTGATGATGCTGCTCCTGCTAACAAGTTCCAAATCATCAATATGGTAATTCAATGGAAAATGGAGATTCAATCGCATTCTGATTTAATAAAAAAGTGGAACAAGTTTTTCCAGGGGCGATCCACTTGTAAAAAACTGGAGTATAAAAATA
Source organism: Entomobrya proxima (assembly GCA_029691765.1). NCBI lineage: Eukaryota > Metazoa > Arthropoda > Collembola > Entomobryomorpha > Entomobryidae > Entomobrya > Entomobrya proxima. Next base: position 8,922,681 of record CM056169.1, read on the forward strand.
AGCAGCAGAGCAGAGGGGTGTATAGCAATAAAAATTCCATACGGACAGGTTTTTTATGTCGAAGGCCTTCGACACAGGTGACAGGGACAAAACTTTTTTATTACATTGAATATCACGATAGGAAGGAGAGCAGCATGCAGACAGATGGAGAATGGAGATCAAGGGAAGTTGCGTATTCCATATTTTTTCCTTTTAATATTAATAAAAGCATAAAAATTGGGAAAACTTTATTTGAATATTTTTTTCAAACGGTTCAAGAGGCTTTTTTAAAACTAAATACATGTAGAATTTTTAGGCTTTTCTTTGTCACTCCACTTTAATCAATTAAAAGTTTTTTCCGATGGCAAATTACAATACTTTTGAAACAAACTTGCCAGTCACGTGATAAGTACTACCAGCAGTATAAAGATAACGGTGGTGGAAAAAAGTTATCAGTTTGCGTTTGGGTTCTCTGTAGCAAGTTTGTACAAACCGAAGAAAGAAAAAATGCTACTTTCTCTTTATTGCGGTGTATTCTGGCTCATATTTTTTGTGTTCGAAATGTTTCGTTCCACCCACCAGGACTTCCTTTTTGGCATTCCCTAGGACATCTTTGTTGGGATTGTGGAGCAGTTGTGTGAGCTTTTTACAAGAATGTTGACAATTGCACACAAGCTTTTAACAAAATTGCTATATAATGTGCTAGTGCACTGGGTCACCATTACAAATTGCGTGTGCTCTATGATATCTACGTTTTATGAATGTATTTACATACTATTCCTGAGTTTAAACTAAATTCATGACTTACAAATGTAAAAGAATTTGTATATTCAAAATATGCTGAACACTCAAAGATTCCCTATTAATCACTGAACCGTTTTACAAACTCAAGGTTTAGAATCTCACGTCTGTCGCTGTCCCTAATGCCATGTGCACGTTATTCACAAAAAATGTTGGTTTAGAGTGCTCAGTTCAATGCTTTATGGAAAAGCAAGTTCAACTGTTCATGTAAGACGATTTTTCCGAGAAGCTTTTTAGAGGGATATCTGAGAAAGAGATGAAATGCAAAAGCTTTCGCAGTATACCCCATAATCTTGTGCTGTATGAAAATGCTGCTTGTACTGATAAAAGAAACTCCAGTGAATCTGGTAATCTAATCTACTTGCAAAATGAACATCCTATATCATTATCGTCACTATTCACTTTCGCTAATGAATGACTCATTACATCACCTATGTCGATACGTTGTCGAGGGAATTTTCTTCTCAGTTGGTATACACCAATCAGTCTGATTGATATGATTGCATAATATTTCGACTCTCGGTTCCTTCTATACACCACTACCACTACATATTCGAATTGCCCAAAGTTTGTATAAAAAATCTAGTGGACATTAAAATCATCATCAAAATGAACGGTCTTCGAAAAATTGCTTCACGAGCAGGAGTACACTTGCGCCACAATCGCTTCTACTGTCTCCCCAGCATAAGAACTAGGAAGTTTGCTTCACCTACCTTTGAAAGACCCAACTTGTACATGGTAAAACATCAAAGGAATTTTCAATGATGACAGACACAATTACATAATGTGCAATTTAAAAAGTGAAACATTGAAATGCATGCATATTTTTATGTCTAAAAGGTTCCTACCGTAGGCAGTCCCACATTTAGTTCATATACACACTTTACCCAAACTCAATTCGCCAGAAAGCCATCAGCACATTGGTCGTCTCTCACAGCAGCTCTTGTTGGGCTAGGAGGAGCCTTTCTCGTCCTCAAAAATTCTAACGAGAATGTCTCCCTAACCAACTCATTATTTCCATCAGTGGAATGCGCTGCTGGTAAGAAAGGCAGTGGCAAATGCGAGGACAGCTGTGCGGAGCCAAAATGTGACTCTGAGTGTCTTCGAAAAACTGATAAAGAAGACGAGTTGATACAAAAGGCGAATGCGGAATTGGAAAAGGCTTTAAGGGATACAAAACCCAAAGCCGTAGAGTTTGTCGAGGAAGCTCTCAAGGCTTACTGCGATGCTATTGATGCTCTCAAGAAATTCATGACCAAAGTGTATTGTGCTGTGGAGGAAGAGAATTTGGATCAACCTAGATTTGATGAAGTTTGGTGTGATGTGGACGCGGCCCTAAAAAAGCGATGCGAGCTGGTGAAAGTGGCAATGGAAAAAGGAGCGTGTGCGGCAGAGCTGTTGCGACGACTTAGAGAGATTGTGGAGAATGGCAAGGATTGCAAGTATACTCAATGCAATCGTCTCCTTGTCACTGCCGAATCCACTTTGGTTTGTGCGGAAAAGGAGGTGTGTGCCAAAAAGACCTTGATGGACACCATGATGAAAGAGTCCAGAAGTGCGGAACAATACAAAAATATGATTGAGGAGTTTAGACGAGATTTGAAACAGGAGTCCGACTCATTGATACCCTCGGAAGAGTGCAGGGTAACTTACACGGAGAATGAAGTTAATATGGTTTTGGCTCATGCATACAAAAAGATTATTCGTGCACAGAAGGAAATAAATAAAGATGGTAATAGGAGATGTTAAACAATTGTTGAAGATTGGGTACAGCAAAATGTATTAAAAGTATAAAAAGGAACAATAATAAATTGTATGGATTGTAATTGACTACTACAACTAACTGCCAGAATACAGTACAAAATATGAAATGTTGTAATCGTTTTTTCAGCATATTTGAATTAATTTTATACAATCAATCGTTAAAGAATAACCAGTGTACTTTTAGTAGCTATACAGCCCATAATGTAGGCTTTAGTAAAAGTAAAACAATCGATGAAGTTGAAACATAGCAATCATAATTTGTGCAAGTGAAAACACATTATTTTACAAACACGAACATTCTTTTTCTGCTTGGAACCTACAAGCTTAAGAAAGTTGTAGGGGTTTTATAAGAATCTCACATGCAGAAACGCCTCTTGCTCTTACGCAAAAAACTATAAACTGTCAAATACAATTTGCAGGGAACACACTTACTTCAAGTGCCATCAATAAAAAACTCTTGCATTCATTCTCAAGCCTAATCCATTTAAGCTTGTGCATGCTTACATATATATAAGCCATCCTGTGTACAAACATGCTTATTTATACAAGCAACCAGACACTTGGAATAAATCAATCAAGTGCAAATGGAAGAAAATTCCAAGAAAAGTCCTTAGTGCACAATAGTTTTTCTTATTCTTTCCATTTTCCAAGCAATTGTCCTTCCACTTTTAGTCTTCTTGAAATTGAAAACAGCTGCGGCGACAATAGGTGTGTGAGTGTGGGTTGGAAACAATTCAAAGAAAATTGAATAAGAAAAACAAGTGGAAAACGTATAAAAGTTTACAATGGTAAAAAAGGGCAAACCAAGAAAGAAAGCGTGTTGGGCATTTGGGTATTGTCCTAATAATGCTTTCACTTTAGATTTTATTTTACACTTTTTCAAACCTAAAGAATTGTATAGACCTTGGTTGACTTTCTTCATGCACATGCATTGGCTGGTTGTATTATGGTTGCACTTCGATTTAGCAAACTATAGTTTGAATGCGTACTACGGCCCAAGAAAAGAAATACTACCACCATAAATTGGAACGCTGAATTGCACGGAAAATGAAAAAAGAAAGTCACGCACTTTTTAAAATAAAAAGTGTGCGTACTGCTGGGTGAATTGAAATGAGTTTTTAGTAATGAGATTGAAAAAGAAAGTATTAAATTCTAGGAATAATCTTTGTCAACATCAAAGATGGATAAAAATAGAGAAGTATAAGGTGGGTACTTTTCCCCTGTAAACTTCGATGAATATCTGTGCAGTTTTGTTAATGTTAAGAGATATACAGAGGACAAAGCGTACTGTGGACAAAACGGTTTAGGTGGATACAAGAGGTACAAAGCTTTGGTAAGTGTCAACTTGCAAATGTCCGTCAACAGTAAAGAAAGTTTTAATGAGTTACTCAAAGTAACAATTCAATTCAGCAAGGTTTTTGGAAAATTAGAGGTATAATATAACAAAAACGAGTAGTTGCGGAGGGCAGTCAAAGTCAAAAGTTTATTTGAACCCAAATACCTCTTGATCTTCTTCTGGTCTGCTGATCATATGGAGGTACCACATTATGACTTGTTACGCAAACCAACAATTTGTTAGAACCTACTTGAGAATTTAAAGTTGGTCCAAATTGCTAGATGATGTAAGGTCTTTGTGTCAAAATTGTGTAGCATGTAGCGACTTCTGTGGTGAGTCATACGTAAATTCACGCTCGTGTAACCAAACTAATTTCAAATTTGAGTATGAAACTAGTTAAGAAAACCGACTAATTTGTTGAAAGGACAATCTACAACAGATACTCTTGCACAACATTTTCTATCTTAATTTCCACTGTTGAATTCAAGTCCAGATGTCTGTACCATTGTTTAGTATGGTATGGTCCAAATGTAAAGTACCTGGTGACTCGTTTGTAAGGTATTCTGCTAAATAAAATGAAACATTTTTTGCTCTGTGCTTAATGTTTGCAAAACTTCACCCCACTTCCTTACTGTTTTAATTAATGAATCCGGGAAAAATGGAGCCTGCCGGTAATGAAAAGGAAACAGATTTTTCATTGTCTGGTTCTATTAGACCTGAGCCGTCTATTCGGGTCTACTCCGGTGGTTTCCCCCAAATTAATCGCCTTCCTTCCTAATTTACACGAGACCGGTACAGGCGGTTATATGGTGGTTACCCATCATGTCCTGGAGATTTCTTAAACTCGTGTACAGACACCCGAGTTCACTATGCTTGGCTTTCTCAAAGCAAGTTCGTTGGCATACATGCTTTCACCTTTCCGCATACCTTTTGCTGCACAGAAATACTAAAAACCATTCATTCCAAGGTTTCCATTGTTCATAATATGTATGCACAGAGGAATGCGGCCGGAGAAAGAAATTAGAAATGCGAATTTGGAAAAGTACTCGTGTAATGTTGTGTCTGTCACCTATTGAAACGTGTGCTTGTGAAAGCAATTCAAGAACAGAAAGACCATAACTAAAAAATACTGTGGAACTGGAAAAGGAAATATCGCTCCTGTTCCTTTGCGTTTTCTTTGTAGTGGCGTGTGCTTGAAAACTCTAAGGCTATTCAACATCTAAGGTAGATGAAGCAGTAGTGGAGGCAGTAATTTCACCCAACCATATTATATCTAACTGGTAATGGCAGCAGCAAGGTAAATGTACGCGGCTTATAATTCGGAGAAAATACCTCTGCAAAGAGAAAATAGTGGAGGGCAATAGGCAATGTAGACATAATGGAAAACTATTTTTGTGCGCTAATGAATTCAACTTTTAGAAGGTAGAGAGCCGTGATATAGCCCAAAAATTGTGACAAGCTCAACCGCTAATTTAATAGGCGAATTTACCTATTGTATGTATGTCTTTTGATGCAAATTCGTATATAGCTAACAAATTTGTATGCAGGTATTTATAACAAATATGAATGGCATAATTTAATTCGTAATTTGCCTTTTTCTCTTTCCTCTTTGTACTCTGTAGTACAATCCTTTGTTATACTATTTTCACAGATGTAAACCTTCTCCTCCAGTAGTACAAATATCAGAAATCCCTTCATGTACAAAACATTGTAGTTTAATTCCAGTTTCCTGTTGCCATAAAATATGCTTAATCTGCTGTTTAAAAAGTACTTCAAATGACAAAAACAAAATGCTCTATATTGTGCTCATAACTGAACAGGAACAACAACCGTGTAGTGCTGACGCATTTCAAATATATTTTCGCATTTGTAATTGCACTTGACAAAAAGTCTGCAGCTTTGATGTATGAATTTACTCACTTGAGAATAATTGAATGCTTGTGTTGTTTGAGTCTCTTTGTGCTAATCGAAACATGAAAAATGCTGACCATGATCCAAAACAAAGCCATATAAAACATGACATCATGGGATGATACGAACAAAGGGAGAATGTAGGATTTTTAACTAGGTGGATTGTACTGGCCTGAAGCTGTAATATTTCTCATTTTGAAATCAGAATGCCAATAATATGCTTGTGTATGAAGTATGAATTGAATTATGCAAATTTCCAAGTTCAAAGCGCATTTTTGATGCTTGCGTGAATAATTCTTGCTAATTGTTAACGTTCCATCATACACAAATTATACAAAGACTCACCTGACACCCACAAGTCACACAATCCATCACTCAACGGCCAAGTTGCGTTGTTCAGCTCAAATATCATTGCAAATGGCATTACAATCAGTGCCACAAACAAATCGGAAACGGCCAACGAGACCAGAAGGTAGTTTTGAGGTTTCCGCAGCTTTCGCACCAGAATGACAGAAAGACAGACGAGCACATTGCCAATGATTGTTATTAAAACTAAAATAGTCAAAATGAGACCCTTAAGAATGGCGTACATCACGGCCATTTCCTCGTCACTCATCATTTTGTTTCTTTTGCAAATATTGTCTGGTGACTTGACTAGAATAAAGATGCAGTCTTAAAATACCCCTGACGTTGCGTTGCACATTTCACATTACACACTAAATAAGGTTGATTGACATGGGCAGTCATGATTTTTCAACAATTCTTCAAGAAAATGCACCAAAAGAAATGGCAAACTTGCAACTATATTATCAATTTTCACCAAACAATTGCAATGTCACTTGACTCAAAGCAGATTGTCTTATTTTCAAATCTTCAAAGTCACCAATCACTTGCACAATAGACAGTCAATCGTATTTCCTTTTTCACTTTTGACACCCATATTCCACCTTGCCCCTATTTCAAGTTCAAACGCAACACTGAAAAAAATCAAAAGTTTCTTCTTTCTTCAGCTCCTCGTGTCACGTATGTAACCCTCTTGGAAAATGCATGAGCGAACATCTTTTTTCTTGCCTGCGACTTGGCAGGAGCAAAACAACAAACAAAATTGGTTTTAGAAGCTGGTTACAAAATAGTTACGTTTTCAGGTTTTAAATTACCCGTTTCCTGTTGCAAATGCGGGCGGGTAAATAATCATCAAAAGAATCATGAAAGCTGATATACACACAAACAACTAATCTGATAGTTATTTAGGGAAAGTACAAAGAGGAAACAAAGAGATGCTACTACAGACAGTTATGCAAACACACTCATTTCACCTATTATTATTATACAGCTCACACTAACTGGTTTGTAGGATTCCCGTATGAGAACGATGCTCATTTTTTACGCTAACCATCTTCTTAAATTACACAAAAGTGAACAAAGGTAAGCATGTGGTCTGGACTCACGTCTAGTCTCATTTCACCTCCTGTCGAGTTTGTGCCACCAGAGCTTGTGTTCACCAGGTGAGGGATAAATTTTTTGTGTCAATTTTTCCCATCACTTGTTCAATAAAATGTACACACACTAGACATAGTATTTATTTAGTAGAGTGTCTTGTCTTTTTTATTCTTTACATGATGGTAATATTATTTTCTTTAGCAGATTGATTTTTTTATTATATTGCATATATATTCAGAATTAATGTTCCAACTGCTGCTGTTCCTCTCCTGAAGAGAAAATTGAGAAATAAAAAGGAAAAGATCAGTATAATGCTATTTGCTCAAGCAATTTTCAGCCCTTGTGCGAATGACAAACTGTGTGTGGAAAAGCAAACAACCAGAGAGACAACTGCTGGGATCATGGAACAAACCCTCTATAACTCCGAACGAACGTCCGGCCTGGAACAAACTGAAACTTGTGTCGACTCCGCTTTGGAAAGACTATCATCATCAGCTTTTAAAACAGAAGGGAAAAGGAGCTCATTGCTGCTGCTTGCTTCACGGTTAACTCGTTGCTTGTGCTGAGTGCTGACAATGTTATGCTAAAATTCGGTTATGTTGGCACACAAGAAGCTTTTAGATATTCACTTGCAAAATGTTTGCTTGAAAATATAGCGTCTTGTGAGAGTAGTAAGCATAACCCAGCTTTTGCACCGCACTCTGTTGGCATGCAAGTTTGCAATGGGCTATGAAAAAATTTGAGAAAAAATGTAGTTGTGTTTTGCCTTGCCTTTGGTCTTGATCTTTGAATCGTTCGTTGTTGGTGGTTGGCGTGTACCATTTTTGTTATGTTGGTGAAACAAGCCAAATACTTACATTGGTTTTTTTGCAATTCTTTGTATGTTTTAACGTGTGATATTTTCTTGCCGACACACGGTCATGGAACATTTGAATGCATGCATGATGATATTCATGCATGAAATATGAACATGCCGAGAATTGCTGTACAGTTGGAGGAATTTGATATGTCGATCAGTATGGGAATGATTTTTCACCACGAGCAAACAAAACAGAACAACAATACAGTAAATAGTGCTTGTTTGTTCGTACCCTGTGTATAGCCTTTTCAAAGTCGGGGAAGCATAACCGTGATAGAGAGGAAAACAGAACAAAGAGAAAGTATGCTGTAGCATTGCTCATGAGGAAAGTCCTTGATGAAGGCAAGTTTCATGCAAAGCAAAAATTCCAACAATGCAAAATTGGTCCGGAAGAGTTATCCAATGGAACAGATAAAATGGGAAAGTGACAGAGAATCAACCGACATTTTGGTGCAATGTTGGATGTTGTTCAGTGTTTATGGTATCTTTACATTTGGGTTTTTTGGTAACCTTTCACTTTTAGCTAAGAATAAAAGAAAACATCAACATCAGTTCGCGCGTTTGTATACTTTTCTACCACCAAAATATTTACCTTGGAATGTTTTTACAGCTTTACATATTACTGAATTGTATGAAATATTTTTAAAAAGTTTGAGGAACAAATATACAAGCCCAAAGTTGAATAGCAGGTTTCGGTTTTGGGTTAGGTCAGTTTCAAAGTGAATGCCTTTTGGAAAGCTCACATTTTTGGTAATCTTTGTATTCATCTTGATGAAATGAAAAGTTATCGAATTGCAGGTACTCACGCAATGCGAATTAAATCTGCTGGAATGTATAAACAAAAATACTTCGTAAAACATAAAGCAAACGAGTTTTACATGTTAGAGATAAAGCATAATCATTATAATTGTTACTTTCTCTAACGTTACGTTGTTGGCTGTTACTTTTTAGTGTCCAAATATTGTAGCGTTATCGCATTGCAATAAATGAATTGGATGTCGTGTGCCCATGTACTCTAATAAACATCAGTTGACCCGAAACTGCATTTAATTTTGGAACAATGTCTTTGTCCTAGAAGAAGGTTCTTGTTTGTTTTCAAATTTCAGCTATTGATATAAATGTATTCGTTATCCCAGATAAAATGCTCGTTTACAAACGAATTCGGTACATATTAGAGTTCTTCCTTTTTGTACCAAAGTACCAATTCAAACATGACCTGCAAATCGAAGTCTCTTACAGTTTTTCCGTATCAAAATCCATACTATAAAACAAGAAATGTCATCGACAACGGTGAAAGTGAAATACTCAGTATCGTTTGCTGACAAACTCTATCCCCTACATCTAAAATGGAGATTTATTCTTCTACTGCTCACCTTCTACTGACGTTAATACACCTATGATTAAGCTTCTAGTGTGTGTTAAAAGCAAATAAAAAATACAACTGTATTTATTAAAAGTTTGGATGGACATGATAATAGCTTATAAATATGATTTTTTGATTGATTTATTCCTATAAAATTTAAGTTAAATGTCGGGGCTATGCGAACAAATGTTTGTCACAAGAAACTCAGAATGTGCGTCTTTATTGAAGGCCTTTCAACATAACAAATGACTAATTGCAATCTGTTATGTTTCTTAATTTTGTGGATCACATATAAAGTTTAATTAGTTAATTAGGATTACAGATAAAATCAGAGGTACATGACCTGCAATAAAGTATCTTTTTGCCAAGTGGCTGTGTATGAAGCGTTAATATTGATCTGGCACAAAATTACGACTACGACACATTAGACATAGTATTCATTTACGATTAGTGGAAAAAGTTCAGCATTTCCTAATTTCTCAATACCCTATTCCATTCGGGTATACAAAGCAGTCAGTAATGGAGAATGCACAGAAAGGCATAATAATTTGTCGTAGGAACAACATGTGGAAGTGTAGAATTCCCTCCAGATTTTCTGATTGAATGAATACTGTCAATCTTGAATTCATACTTTCCAAATAAACTACTAAATCACTCTTAACAGATTTTTAAATATTTCAAATATTCAACTAATTATATACGAACGGTACCCAACCGAATTTTGCAGAATGCAGAAAGCTTACAACTTGCCTACCGAATCACGCATACAATGTATCATGCTCTTGGGGCTGTTGTGTTCAAAAGGAGTCTATGGATTTGAACACTTTGCCGGTAGGACTGCTTGTGACGCTCTTATGCAGCCTAAAGCCCTAAAAGAACCTAATGGTCACGGTGAAGGCACATTGCCGCAAACAACTCCCACACTTTACGAACTCAAAATGGATAAGACATCGGTAAAATCAGGAGAGCAAGTTGAAATGACAGTAAGTGGCAAAACCGGGGACACGTTTCGAGGTTTTATGATTCTGGTTCGAAAACAAGTTGATGACAAAGCGGTTTATGGCCGTTGGGCAGACGGAGGAGGCGATGGTGATGTACAGGAGAAAGATTGTGCACCGGAATCCGGAGTTAGTGGAATGTACGCTTGTCACACGGAGAAAAGTGATAAGAAAAATGTAAAAGTCAAGTGGACTGCACCGAATGAGGCTGGAAAATATGATGTATAGTGAGTGCCTAATTTAACACTGAGACTGAAGTTATATCGCATTTTGGATGTACGAACTTTAAAGACCTTTTATTCATGTAGTTTTACAGTTGTTAAATCTCTTTATTTCTACTGGACTAAAATGAAGGCTGGGGAAATTGAAGTGACTGGCGGCGGGCCAGCAGGACCTGGGAAAAAGACTTCTGCTGCTCACAGTCTCCTGATTCCTACGATGTTACTTTGTTTGCCTACTGCCATAGCGGTCCGTTCCTTGTGGATGTGGACCCTTCTTCCATTGGGGGACCTGTAAAGACCAATGTCGAGTGGAATTGATGTATCTTTCTTACAGACTTCCATTATCCAATTGTCTAAATCTATTTATGACTACATTATGTATTATTTAAATCTGAACAACCGATCCTCATACTTATAATGTCATTTTGGTGGCAGGTAACTTGTAGAGAATATATTGTTTAACAATGTACTTCGACTTCGATTCTGGCATGATTGGTAAACGATACAAATAAAAGCTTCGATAATTAAAAATCTTTGATTGCATTTGTTAGTGATTTATACCTACATCGTACCTGATAATAAATGTAGTGGAACAGTGGAATCCATCCGCAAATGCTTGATCGGGGCTATATGAGAAAATGCTTGTCACACGAAATCCAAAGGTTGGTTGAGTTTTATCAGGAGGAGTCTTTTGATTTTTGATACCACAAAGTGCAAAAATCTTTGCAGCAAAAGCAAATTAATGTTTGTTGAAGTAGTGCGTAACGTTTAATTTGGATTTAAATGAAAAACTATTGTGATTCACTTGTTGGTTTCGTCAAAATTGTCGTATTCGGGGAGACGACAATGGCTTGAAGAACTTATATGTGTTTGTTTCAATAGAGCAAAAATATTAGTTAGTAGAGACAACCAGAGTTTTGTGCTTTTTCAAGTGTACTAATCGACGGACGACACACTTTAATGTCATATACAAAGCCTATCTCGCCGTAGAAACACTACTCCCCCTATGTTTCGGTGTTGAATAATAATAATTATTATTTGTTCGATGTAGAAATTGGCAATAGTCGGTTTTTGTTAAGACTTTCCAAATAAATGAAGACCGAATCGGGAATCGTACTTCCTGTATCAATATTATTGACGAATGACACAAAAGTACAGTATTTAACATGGATTCAGGTAGAGTTAGGAAATTGAAGGAAGGCTGCTACAAATTATCTACTGAATCATGTATCCAATGTATTCTGCTGTTGGGTTTATTGTGGGCAAAAGGTGTTAATGGATATAGTGGTGGTGCACCTGAGGGGGAGGATGCTATGTGCGTGAGTGGGACAATGATACCTGACCCAGCTTCCCATGGTCCATCAAGTCAAACAACTACCTCTCCTTACCAACTTAAAATAGATAAGCCATCGATAAAGCCAGGGGAGGAAGTTGAAATGACTCTAAGTGGTAAAGACCCTACCACTGACTTGATCCGAGGGTATATGATTCTGGTTCAAAAACAAGGTGACGACAAAGTGAATCACGGAAAATGGACAGACGGAGGAGGAGATGGAAAAGCACAGGAGAAACAGTGTGCAAAGTCACCTGGAGTTAGTGGACCGTACGCAACTCATTCGGGTGGTGAGGATAAGAAAAACGTAAAAGTCAAGTGGACTGCACCAACTGAGACTGGAAAATTTGATGTATTGTGAGTAATTCAACAATGTAAATTGTATAGCGGTACGGATCGGATCTTCAAAATTTAAAAACATTGTATTTCTCTAGTTTCACAGTTGTTAAAGAGAAGGCTACTTTCTGGTCGAAAATAAAGGCTGGGGAAATCGAGGTAGTGAGCACCACCGCCACAACACCTTCAGAAACGACACCAGGATCAGCTACAAAAGGATCATCGTCTACTACTGCTAAATCTGAATCTAATACAGAATCTGCTGCTAATTGTCCATTAATTCCAACAATGTTAATTGGTTTACTGGCTGTCATAATAGTCCATCCTATGTGGATCCTACGTCCTTTGGGCGGCTTTTAATACCATGAATGATTCGGGAATAATGAAATATCTATCTTACCACGTCCATTATCCAAATGCACAAATCAATCCAATCGATTTTGTTCTTAATTTGAGTCTGAATAAACATCGTACAAACGAACGGAGACTTACATTTGATTACGCTTTTGATACAAATGTATTTCTGCTAATGCATACATAATTCTATCGTTAACAATGCTTTCTCGAGAACCGCTGAGTTTTTAATTGCAAAGTATTTTTAACTGCAAACTTTCACTCTGGATCTGGATAGGATTTACACTTCGCGGTATTGTGGGTCATTTACTCTTTACAATTACATTTCTATTAATTTTTTCTCTTCTTTAAATCAGCCCGTCTAAAAGATTGTTTATTGATGGTATTATTATCAAGACTACCACATCGTAAACTGATTGCCCTTGTGATGCACCGTGCGTGCATTTATTTGATTGATGACATATTGGCATTGACAGCCTACGTTATGCGTTACATGATTCAGTGGAAATACACCAAAAGAAGTCAAACTGACAGTATGATTGTAATTTATGAAGGCTTATCTAAAACACAATGTGTCGCTTTATAGTGTTTTATCATTGGGAAAATGCCTGTTATTGTAAATTATTCCACTGATTTATCTGTCTCTCATCTTAACATAACAATGCACAACTTACGGTATACACCATATATCGGTGCTATTTTAAGCTTCAGTTCATCTCTGATAAGTGACACCTCCGGCGCTACAGAAGCGCTATATATCTACTACCAGTAGCAGACAAAGACAGCATAAAAGAAAATTCTTCCATATCATCCCTGTCAAAAAGAAGAACCGAAAACGCTGCTTAGAATCTATTCTCACAACATGGAACAGTAATTCGTGTGATAACGGCAAAATAAAATATATATGCTTCCAGATTCCATAATATTCCATACAATCATATCCTCAATTCATGCGCCAATCAAGCTTCAAAAGAGCGTAAAATTGTTCATTCCATTTGCAGTCAGCCAACAAAACATGTTTTCTGCAAAAATGCCAATAAAGTTTATCAATAATAAGAAAAATATGGTGTCATTTTTAGCTACAAAAAAAATATTTCATTTTTTATCTCATTTCATGTTCCACTTTCATCAATTTGCTACAGAAAGCTTGAAATGACATGAAAAGCGTGAATATGAATATAATTTCATCATAAAAATTTCATAAGGTTTCAATTTATATTACTCCTACATCCGTCATCCTATCTCTTTGTTGAATGTTTAAACTTCAAAGCTTAGAAAAATTAGCTTTACGTAAAATCTGAAATTGAAAAATTCTGCTTGGTGCAATGATGCAATGCCCGTGAAAGTTTAGAATGTCAGCATCATCACCTTGACTTATCATTCAATCCAAGTGAACTTTGGGGCAATTTGCGAAAGTTTTACTGGAAGCTAATAGAAGTTTAAGAGAAGATGGACCAAGTAAAACTTGTACTAAAATTGTTTAATAATCAACTTAGCAATTTGATTTAATTAACGGTAATCATGTTCAGATGTACCCACTGGCACCTGACGGGCTGATGATTGCTTGGCTTGGAGCAGCGGCCTTTGTTGCCGTATAGCTTTACCCCGTTACATTTTGGTTGAATCGCGGGACACGGCGTTTCTCAGAAAAACACTTGCTCCAGCAGCTCAAGCACATCTCCAGCGATAGAATCATCTGCTTGGGAGCTGAAACCGAAACGGATAAGTGTTTGTGGAGGAATCCGAAGCGTGGAAAGGGTTATCAGTGAATCGATAAGCCGATAAGCGTTTCTAGCATAATCTCAGGGATTCTGTGAAAGTTAAGCCGATTCAATAACACTGTGCAGTTGCAGTTTTCTCTGTGAGTCAAAAGGTTGCGGTTGCGTGAACTGGACAAAAATGTCTAGAGTTTTGACACAAGCGAGGATTCCGTTTAGAAAAACAGGCCGATTACCGTTACGATGCGGTTATCAGTCCAGGAGGCATGCAGCTAGCGCAGCGGCTCCAATTTCCAATCAAGGATATGTAGTTCTGTAAGATCTTATCATTAGGATTGTTCATTAAATGCTAGTACGTTGGTGGCTAATTTTGGTGTTTAATTTGGTATTTTAGGTTACCGGAAGTGCCACCAGATACTCCAGAGACGAATCAGTTGCTTCGGATTGGGGAGACCCCGAATTTTGAGAACCTGACGAAACAGTCGTGTCGAAATGCTGTGGGGAAGTTGGCGCTGGAAGTGGAGTCGCATGTGTGGAGAATAGAGGATTCCTTGAAGGGTGAGTGGGTTGGTGAATTTATAATTTATTTTAGATGATTTTTTTGCTAACTATCGGTGATTTTGCTACTTTATAGACCCGAATTTCCCTAGGACCTATGAGAAAATCATTGATCCAATAGAGAAGTTAAGCATACCCTTTGATTATGCATGGAGTGTGGTGAAATTATTGAATCTGGTGAAAAATGACTTCATTCCTTCGGAGGGATACCTGGATTTGCATAACCGTGCAAGATCTGCAAGGGGGAGGAAGTATCACAGTCTACCAATATACTATGCTTGTAAAGTAAGAGCGTTGTCACCGTCTTTGGTCATGATATGGTCATATTATTTCATCATTGATTTATGTCTAATATCATCACAATGCTTTATGATTCTTTTAGGAAATCAAAGCGGATGCGTCAAGACTTCAGGAACCTCAGCAAAGGGTCGTTGATAAGTTTCTCTTGGAAGGGAAGCTTAACGGAATTGAACTAACTGGAGATGACGCTCTTCAGATGAATAATGCCGTTCACAAGCTTAACGAACTAAAAACCGTGTATGCTCAGAATGTGAAAATTGCGTCTTCAAAATTCAAACAGCTACTTATTGACCCACAATATATTGGAGAAATGCCTGTTCAATTGTTGCGAAACTTGGCCAAAGACAAGTTAGTTATTTTCTCAGACAAGCTATTATAATTGTAAATCTGTGTAGAAATAGTAAGTTTTACTAATATGCACATATTCTAAAACGGCAGGTCTCAACCTACGAAAGGTCCTTGGTACGTGACTTTGCAGGAGCCAGTGTACAAAAGTTTTATGGAATACTGTCCCGAGAGAGCGTTAAGATGGAATGCTTGGTTAGCCTATAATTCCAGAGCGTCTGGCTTTATGGATAAGCTAGTTAACAACAGTATTCACATAGAGGATATTAGAATGAATAGGTACTTAGCTTTGCTAAAATACACACAATTTGCTAAAAATTAAGTCAATGATTTAAATTATAATGCTATTTTTGCTGGTATTTTATAGGGCAGAGCAGGCCAAGTTAATAGGATTTGAAAATTATGCAGAAATGTCTATGCAAACAAAGATGGCTGGAAACTTGGATAACGTTCGTTCAATGTTGGCCACTTTGTTTACTCACGGTAATTAAATAAGTTATCGGGACATGTAACATTAATTCCAATTCATGTTTTATAAAACAAATCGTTGAAAAATTTCTACTGGTATTTTAATAGCAAAACCAAAACAGGAGGAAGAACTAGATAATCTACAAACTTTTGCAGCGTCACGGGGCTTTGATTCAAGCTTCAAGCCATGGGACATTGAATTTTGGAGAAGAAAGCAGCGTGCTTCCATTTATGCGTAAGTACAAGTTTAAATTTTTAACTGTGATTTACGTGTTCGGAAATAATACAAGGAATCAAATTAATTTGTCTTAGGTCGGACGAATTTTCTGTCAGCGAATATTTCCCTTTGCCCCATGTATGGCAGAGCCTGTGCAACTTTGCAGAAGAACTGTTCGGAATTAAGATAAATGAGAAGAAAGTGTCAACATGGCATGAAGACGTGACATTTTATGAAGTCTTTGATGGATCTTCGGGGGCAAAAATGGGATCATTTTACTTAGACCCGTACTCGAGGTTTGTATTATCTGTAGCAGAAAAGTTCTAGTATCAATTTGCTGACATTTTCATAATGTTTTAATTTGTATTCCCTTTAGACCCGGTGAAAAAGTAGCACAAGGAGCATGGATTGTTGGCAACAAAAATAGATGTGGTGTTAGAAACGTGGACCCTCTTGCAACTCTAGTCTTTAATTTTCAACCTCCAATGTATGGAAAACCAGCTCTACTGACTTTCGATGATCTTTACACACTATTTGGAAAGGTAAGTTTTATAATAGCAAGAAATTATCATTGCTTAGAGTCATATTATAACTTGTGCTATATTTTTTCGTTAGTTTGGACAAGTACTGCAGCACATACTTACTACGGTTCCTTTCAACGAAGTTTCCGGAACAACTAATATTGAGTGGGATGCAGTTCTAGTTCCTGCAAAATTCATGACAATGTGGTAAGCTGGGGATACATCAGCTTATTTTAAAAATTTTATATTTAATTATGATACAGATAATTATTCTCCTCCTCCCAGGCTCGGAAATAAAACAGTCGTTAAAGAAGTCTCGGGTCACTTTGATTCGGGCAACAAGTTGTCAGATGAGCAAATAAGAGATATCTTACGGGCACGAAAGCATATGGCTGGATATGACCTTTGTCATCAATTGTACCTGTCCTCTGTTGATTTGGATCTTTATTCCAAGTAATGAATTCGTTTTACTAAACGCTGGTATTTATAATATTTTTGTTACAATTTTTTCAAACTTTGATTTGCTTGCAGGAAGGACTTTTGGAAAGAAATAGTTGACAAGCAATGGAAAATTTACAAGCATCCGTTGCCACTAGACAAAAAGGACGCCCATTTATGTTCGACGCACGAAATATTTACAGACTACGCCGCAGCCTATTATTCTACTTTGTGGTCGCACATGTTAGCCGCAGATATTTATCAGTCATTTGTGGAAACGGGCAAACGGGAAATGTGGAGAGTTCAGGGGTTAAGGTAAATTCCAAAGTATTAACATTTCTTTTAAAACCTGCTATTTGGAACTTGCATAAAACAAATGTTCTTAATGATAAATAGGTTCAGAGGAAGTTTTCTATCAATGGGAGGGGGATACCATCCCAATAAAGTATTTAGACAGTGTCGGGGCAGGGATCCCTGTCCAGATGCCTTTTTGTGGTCACTCGGATTGAGAGAATTCCCTAAAAATATAAGTGATAAAGATGCTCCTTCTGACGCCTCTGAGACTGAGACGAAAAACGCCACATCATCGCAAACTGCTAAAATTAGATAACAACTTTTTAAAAGTAACGATTGTACAGTCATCTAGGGCTTGCTAATTTTTCGCGACTATCGGCACCAGCGATGTACACTTTGAGATAAAAATTCAATATAAAGGCACCGTAAGAAATGTAACTTAGATTCTATTATATTTTGTGATTTATTTCCGTTAACAGTAGTATTATGGTGCGTAGTTGTTTTAATATGAAAAATAAACAATTTTTCAATACTAGTCATTATCTAAAAACAATATAAACAAAGTTGATAACACGTTTAAAAATTCTTTTATGCTTTTACATTTACGGATATTTTATGTACTCTGGTGCATCTGGTACATCTGGAAACCGGATACTTTGGGGTCCTGCGGTTATATCTACATTTGGCAGCGAGGGTATAATAGGTATACTCGACTTGTCTATGTTTTTATCTTCCCCCAAAATTCTGGCAAGAATGTTTCTAACCACCGTTACTTGTGCACCACGCTTGGTAGCTGTTAAAAAATGAGTTTACTTAAAACGCATGCCTTCAACATTCTCAACTTATTTAAAACTGTAGCAAAGCTCACCATAAAATTTTCCTGTCAATCCGTACGTATCCCAACATCCAATCGTATTTTCTTGATTACTAATTGATTGAGGAGCAACAATGATAAGATCGTTTGCTTCTGCTAGCTCTAGGAATCCACTGTTTATCAAATGATTACTTCCGCTGAATTCACTGTGTGGGAAAATAGCAAAAAGTCATTCAGTTACACTGACACATTCCCAATTGTTCATTATCAAGTATTATCAGTTATGCATATAATGAATTGTATAACTCACCGGCCTGTTAAACATCCATGAAAGTAAAAGTGTAAATAGCATTTCCGCGAGTAACAACGCGCAGGTACGTAAATATAGCCAACACTATCCATGTAAGCATTTCCTTCTATTCCGTATAGAAACTCAGTTTGATCAAAAGCCATCAGATTTGAAAGGTTTGCCTCCATATTTTCTACACGATTATCATATCAACCTTTACGTTATCTGCACCAACTCATGGTTGAAGAATTTTAAAATGTTTGCATACCGGCTGGCTCACGAATACGGTTTCCTAATAAAAAGTGAACTGCTTCAAATGCTCCTGAAAATCCACACTTTCCTACAAAGAGGGTATCCTGTGAAGCCGGCTCAGTACAGGGTGCTCCATATTTGGTCGTTGGCTATTTGAACAAACGATCAAATTCAAAACAAGATATTATTATGAGATGACAGAAGACGGGCATTTTAGAAAAGTGTCTCAGCTAGAAACTAACCATGAGTTGTGTGGCATCCTGTACTCTGGTCATAATGTGACTCATTTTCTTTATAAATGGTTCGTAAATTCGGACTACAGTTAAACTCAAGTCTAAAAAGAGAAATGGTAATCGTCTCAAGTTCCCCCACCAAAATCAATTCTTGAATTTTGATGTTCCTGCTTACCAAGGTCAAAGAATGAGCTTCGAGTACCAGCGTAAACATATAATCGTTGATCTTTAAGATTTTTAGTGCTATCTATAAGCCTTAGATGCTCATATTCTCGAATGTCGGCTAACGCTAGTTCAGGGTCATAAGTTCTATTTGCGCTTATTATTGTGCAAGCGTCATCGTAATCCGTTTCACTTCCCGTGCCGGGTCCGCATCTGTAATAGGCTACAAAAATATCAAAATTAATTCAAGAATTTGAGACAAATGACAAAAATATTAACTTACCATGAGAAAAAGTAGCAATTCCATAAAACAAAGAGGAGTGTGATATATGAAGTTGTTGAGCGAAAGTTCCTCCACTTGAAAATCCTGAGAGTGTTATCCATATCTTGTGCACATTATGTTGACCTGTTGACGCACAAAACGATTGCATTTTAAAATTTGGTTCACATTTAGCCTGGATTCGAAATAACAATTTCTACCTAATGTTAACAATGGGGGCCCTGCAGGTCCAAACCCATTTGGATTAAATTCATAACAGTATACTATATGCCGAGTGAACAAAGCAACAATTAAACTTGCGTAGGGTAACATGCTGAATGCTAGCAATTTTTGTACTTTTAATATTTTGGCACGACACTAACAAGCTAAATATTTTTTGAACTTGAGGCAAAAACGTTTAAGGAACTTTGGTCCAATTCCAATGTGCCAAGGAAATTTTTTCCATTTTACACACGTCACTAACACAAGGCTGAAAGTGGTAGCGTCCACTTTTGAATATCGACTGTGACTAAAACTTAGTATCGATTTGAAAACAATTTAATTATGTGTGACTGCTTCAAGAAATATGAATTACTCTGTCGAAGAAATAAAAACAGACAAGCGGAAAATCGAAAACTGCAATAAGCGCAAGTGGAATCCAATAATACATAATAATTGTTAGAAATAATATTTATTTTATTTTAGTATTCATATTTTTAATTGGCGAAATGCCATTCTCATAATACTTTTACAAGTTTAACATGTAACATGTATCTTACCTTAACAGTAAAATTGTTTATGCATGCCGATTGTCGATAATGATAAAGACAACACAAAGAAAGAAAGAGGGTTTTCAAATAAAACTCATTAACTGTGGTGTCTGCTAAACCAACCAAGCTATTTTAATAATATGATATTATGATTCAAACAGAAACAAGTTTTAAAATTATACTTATTGCTGGTTGCACGCATGCCCCACACGCTATATTATACTGTGTACTACGCACGATCATTTGTTTTAACAAAGGCTTTGCTGCTAAACACGAACTAAAGATAATATTTTGCGTGGAGGCAATCTCAATTAATATCTTTGCTTGGGTTTGTAATTGCTTGAGTTAATTCATTTGTTCTTGTTGCATTTGCATTGTATAATTGTATGCATGTCGCGTGTTATGAATCTTGTATAATTTTACGTGAGACTCTGTAGTTAGTGGCGTAGGCGTGATAATGTACGCGTGATCAAACAAACAAGTAATATTTTGTTATATAATCTATATCTTGTTCGCGATAATTATGTAGAGTAATATTTTGTGTAGTTTCTATAAATATGATAATTTTCTTATGAATTATGATTGACTTTCTTCCGTTTTTCTAGAAGCTCGGCCAAATAAAATTTGAAGTTTTGTGTAACATTGTATGCATTGCATTATTATGAAAACTAGTACACTTTTTTGACACGTGTCAATGATGCGTGTCTTGCAATTTTTGAGAATTACGTTACGCATAATAATATGCGAAATGAACTTTAGGAAAACGTTACCATTGCCTAGTTTTATAACGGAAAGATTAGCTAATTATACTTACGCAGTTTAATTGGGTTTGTTTCGTCAGGGCCGTTACTATTACCAGGTTTCCCCCAACCTGCCAAGGGTGGTCGTGGGGGCATCTGTTGTGGATTTGCAACTGGCACGGATAAAACAATATCATAGTTGTTAGTTGGCACTGGGCAGTAATACAGTAATTGGGAATGATCCGGATACTTGATATGCGTGAAATTTGTATTGCAAAGAAAGTAGTGTACACCTGTGCCGGTAATTAGAATCCCTGAAATCACTGTTACTGTCCACGTGAAAATTTGCACGTTCATTTTGTCTGTCTCCTATTTTGTTAGTTGATTCAAATCTATTGCAACTTTTACACTGACCGAAATATATGCTGGATTGTGGTTAACTGATTGATCCGAACAAGCCACTGTCTCAGGTCGACTGTTATTTGCAAAGATTTTATACAATTCGGATCTGACTGAACGTGCCTACCATTTGTCGTGGGAAAGTAAAAATTCATTTTCGTCGAATTCAGGTTTTTGCATATGGTCATCTTTTGACGCAACATTTCAACACATTTTTTATCTCTGGAGTTGATTGCATGAGGAAAAAATAGTTACCTGTTATTATCACATTTAATTTTTTAGTGTTTGGTTTAGGTATTCTCGGAATTTAAAGTATATTTCATACATGCATATACATTAGTTTCGTATCTCATGTTTCTCACACACTAGTTTTCAACTTTCAGCGTACGCGTCATCTAGTCATCTCTGTTAATTGCACTACTCCGAGTAAATTTTCGGATTTTACAAAGCAAATCCAGGCCAAGTTTTAGCTTCGACTGTTAACAAACTAACAAGCGCGGATGGCAATGTAAGATTTTTGCAAACTTGTTTTGCGATGCTCGTAAATAATCATAACTTGTCAAGTTCACTGATGCGTGCTTCTGCTTTTAGTGCTTTACCTGTAGTTTAATGTTGGCTTGGCTGGTCAACATTACATAGTACGTTTTCCATTACGTAAGGATAAGATTAAAGGAAACAGAAATACTTTCAAATCCTGCTGCAATTGTACAAATGTATGAGCTGTAATTACCGAAACATGACATGCAATTTGAATATTGACTTGTTTGCGTGTGGGTGTTTTTGCTATAAAATCTTAGAACTTGCTGAAAACTTCCATTCGACATAATATTCATTTACCCTGGAAAATCATTTACTCTTTCAGCGTAAATGACACTTATCGCATAACAGCAATTTGTTTCTACTAGACAATGCTTTTAGATACACCGACAAAATGACAAGGACAGAGTATGTCCATTAATGAACGTAAAATTTGTATCTTTGAAATTTATCCATTTTTAAGCATAAACATTCATCCATCTTCAGTAGATTCATGAGTTCAAACCCCTTGATTTATCTAATCATGAATGTTCAATGTCTTAAAAGGAAAAACGCATGCAAATGTCTTTTGCTAAACTGCTTACTTTGTAAAAATGAATGAAATTCTTGGAAAAGGAGAATTGGTATCAAGTTCATGTTCACGCGATTTTTAAATGAATGATAACATGTAATTTTAAGTCATTAACAAGATTTAAGACACACAACAACTTTTTTAACGTTTTTGGTGTGAAAAGCATTTTTTATTTGGGCGTATGTTCAATAAAACGTCCGTACACGATACATTAAATTGAGCATATTATTAAAACAATTATACTAGTACCTTAATTTTCATCACTCTATTAACCTTAACCTATGTGTAAGTAGGTAATTTGTAATTTGTATCACATTTGAGGCTCTTAAAATCCTATATTATGTCGGCATAATCAAAAAGAAACTTCAGGATGTCCATGTTCTGATTGAATGTCGAAGTCGCGTCATTACACAAAGACAAGTACAATTGTAATTTGTATAAAAGCTTTAAATTGTTCCCACATTAATGAAGGCTTAGGTATATATAAATATAAAGTAATTTTGTCAAGTAATGAGTTGCATGTCACGGTCATTTAAACATGGTTGATTTTTGGTCAATGAAAACTAATCACACATTACACATATATGTCCAGCATACACGCTTAAATGTTTAGCGCTAATCAATAAATAAATTGGATTGAAATATCCATTTTCGTATATAATATAAATCTCGATTTGTAAGATAAACGTTTTCTAATCCCTAAAGGTCTCAATCAGGGCAGGTAATCTTCATTCTTTGTAATTTTAGCAAATTACAAACAGAGACAGTTTGTCTCGTCACATTGGCCGATCCTATTTTTACGGATGCAATGTTGTTTGCAAGCCCTGAAGATAGTAAAACAAAAGAGAACAATATGTAGCTGAACAATTTGGAATTAAGTGTTTACTATTGAATTGCATAGCATATATTTTTTAAAGGTCAGCTTACCTGTAAATGCAGTTGTAACACCGACAGATATCGTCCGGATCGCATTGCCCATGGAGTCCTTGTTCATAACAGTCTTGCACGCAACCGTGATTGTCGCATTGGCTGTTGTTGTCATTGTAGTCCCAGTATTGAGCACGAGACTCCACAAGTGCCTATAAAAATATATTATTATGTTTTTATTAAACATCTGAATACACTAGCAAGTCGCTTTCAAATCCCAATTTCATGAAAATGTTTTAATTGTTTTAATCGTTTTTAAAATAATTGTTTACCACAAGAGCCACCACACAAAGGAAGATGATCAAAGCAGACTTCATTTTGGTGATAAGTTTTCTTTACGATTTATTTCAAACAGATTTTTCTATTAATTTTTCTGAGGATCTGAGCACAACGAATTTGTCCCGTTGAATGACTCGGTGGAGTGTCTACGGATCTGCTCTTATTTTGGGTTTTTAGCACGTACGTCAGCATAAAATATTTTAATCATGAATAGAGGTTATGGCTAGATGATCAGTTGCTTAATTAATGCAACCCATTTTAGCGTTGACTGGTATGCAGGTTATATATTTTTAGGATGGTCATGCATAATCATTAAAATTCCATCTCTTGAATCGGAACATATCGTCAAGAAGATTCCAGATTATGTAGGCATTATAGAGAAGAAAAACGAGATCAGTTTTGCAATTACATAAATATGAATTAAGAAGTAAGCGTGTGTTATGATGAGAAGGTGTATTTAATACGACGCAGTAGTTACCTATTCATAACTTTTTTGTAAACTTGGAAAGAAACGTATTTTTTAGCTGGCGAGCTTCATCCCACGTTCCACATCCTAAGTAAACGTGGAAAAGGGATGGTAAATATATTTGTTAACATGTCATAGTGGCATAATTCCATCAATGTTGCGTTATTATTGGAATTTTTGGAATGATTCTTTGAATAATATGCGTCAAGTTTACGTTTTTGACGTAGATACCTACTAATGCGCCTAAAACATCAGCTTTTTAATCAATTTTTGTACAAAGTAATGTTGCTGATGACATGCGAAATCAGACCTGGTTGACATTTCGGCAAAGGATCACACAAAATTTACTGGAGCTTGTCATTCGCATGTTTCTTAGAACTTCACTAATTCTCTTAAATTCTCTACATTTTATATATATGCAACTGTCATTGACTCAAATTGATTACAGTTGACATTCAGATGAAATTATTTATTCACGCGAATTTGTCATAAATATTGTTAACATGCAAAAGTGCATGTTTTCATGTTTTACTCGTGTCGGCTATTATGGTACGTTTTTGATTCATTGCTACAACACAACATGATGCGGTCATTAATTATTAGTCATAATTAATAAACATTGAACATATAATATGGAATTATATAATGAGCTTTGCGTGTTTTCAAAAGTTATAAACGCACGTATTATAAATATTTCTATTTTTCTCCTCACTGGTTTTCATTTTGCTTTTAAATGACATGCATGAAAGGTGACGTGATAACATCTTGTAGTCTTTCTGCAAGATGATCTAATTCGTTCTTGTATATATGATTTACTTGATAGTAAAAATATTTGCCTAAACGCTAAACCAGCTTATTATATGGCGATAAATAGTCAATAGGATGATGTATGTATGAATTGATTTGAATAGACTGACAGTAATAAAACTGCAGCTGATAGATAACATTTTTTATTACTTTCGCTTGCGAAAAACTTGAACTTGAGACTGTTTTTGATCACCGCTTTACTTAGGAGTGGACAAGTGGGAGGACTTTGGCATTTGGTGGACTGGCATCCTTGATTTCACCTTTATTATCAGCCGTTTTACGAGTGAAATATATTCTAAGAAGCATTTTAGTAGCTTTTTCAAAAACTGGATAACATTTATATTTAAGCATGACCAACGATTCAATTATGTTACGATGAAGTAACACACGAAATCATAAAATATTTTATAGTTTTTCATTGTTGATAAGTCAATAGTAAAAGATTCCACTTGAAAGGCGGTGTTCATTAGTTTTATTGGCACGTTTTGCCGTTTTGCTATAGGTTATCGATAAAATGTCGGCACAAAACCTTACACATGTTTTATGACACCAACATTTCGAAATATGTTTGACTGGAGAGAATGATCTAGTAATAAAAGTTGGCGTGCCTTCCGATCGAAGTTACATAAGAGACATTTGACTTACATGATGTTTAAAGTTGAATTATTAAAAAGATAAAAATACACTTCTTTTCTCCACAGAATTTTCTAATTCACCATTGGCCATGACTTTTAAGCATCTAATTTTGCATCACGTAACGTTTTCGATAGTGAGGATGATTGTGCGTAATACTAACTATTGTACTGGAATATACTGGTAAGATTCTAGTTTACCTGCATACTGAGGGACATATAGGCACAATAGTTTATCACAGAACAATGAAGAGTCAAGCGAAATCAATGGCAATGGCAGAGCTATTTCCATAACAGATTCCCTTTTCATTCATCATTGGGTTAGTAGGTTAATCCAATTAGTTTTAAAGGTAGGGCTGGATTCGAAAACCCTTTGAAAGTAAGGGTCTTCCCTTCTGTGGACTCGTCTTCTTTTATAATTGAAGATTTTTTGACACCTGCATCATGACTGATACAAATTACGTGTACATATCATTCTCATTTCACATGCTTGCGTGCATAATATAATATGCACCTAGTGCCCTAATCCCATAAATGGCATATATAATGAGGATACCGTAACAGAACGGACCTTTATGAAGGTGCTACAAATAAGCGGTAGCCTTGCTTTTTTGATGACGATGCGCTTTCCTGTGTTAAGGCTACGCTAGAAGATGTCCAGGTTGTTCTAAATGTTTCAATGAAATGTCATTTGCTCGCGAAAGCCATCATGTAAAGAATCATCTTTTTGGTTGAAACAGGAAGCAAAAAAATAGTTTAAATTCCACCGAATTTGAAATGATCCGAATCTTTACTTGGACGTTCAGAATGCAGGAGTACATCATTTTCCTGCTTGTGGTATGTATCGATTTTTTGGTCAAAATTAAAAATACATTGTCTATGTTTGCAAAACGTTTACTTCCAAACTTAATAAATTGCAGATGTGCTTTGCATTATTAGTGTCATCGGGTCCGTCACCGTTAAGTGCAGTTAAGATGTTTCGGGGCATGCCGGACGTGGATGATGTGGATGGAGTTCCGGTGGATCCTGCACTGCTGCAAAAAATGGAGGAATTCAGGCTCAACATTACCAGCGATAGAGGCAGGGGCGGATCTGTCTTACTATCTTGCCTCGAGGATCAAACGTATTCAGCCATTAACGATTTCGCAAACTGCCACTTATTCTGTCCCATGTGCAACCAGGGATATGGACGATGCGACAACTCTGGTGTAATGCGGATTTGCCTTTGTGACTGCGATTTCATGGGAGGATTTCCTCATATTTATGTAAGTGGCAATAAGGAAAGATATAGTAATGAAGTTGCTCACGCAAGTTACAGATTTAAAACACAAGAATGTTTTTATATATTGCAGTCGCAAATGGAATGCCCTTGGATAAGCAAGTTGTGCGTACGAAGTGCCGAGTCACAGGAACAAGCTTTGAAACTACTGGCTTGTCAAAGGGAATGTGAAAAAAGAGGATTCCTGGATGCTGCTCTTTGTGGACCAGAGATGGAGGAGCCCAAAATTTTGCGCTCAACGTGCACTTGTTTGTGTCCTTAAATATTCCTAGTAAAATTGTGATTTTTTGTGATTTCATCATGCTATTTACTGTATCAGTTTGGATATGAAATGCATCCTGCTATTTATTGTTCATTATGCTCATCTCTCTGGCTTGTAAATAAAGTTTTTAAAACTTGAGACTCACGATGATGACACTTCAACTAGTGACAAGAGATTTTTTAATTGCAAATGTTGTGTTTTAGAATTTTCAGCAGAAATTGAAACCAATTAAGTGCAGTGACAAATCACTTTTTTGTCAACAAAACCTATCTTTTTTTCATAGGAAAAGGAAAAAGTTTCAAAATTAATTTGTTCCAAGTTTGGAAATTGAAACAAGGAAGAGTTTTTTTTGTATGACAATTTTGTAATTTCCCTTCGAGGCTTATCGATAATCAATATGCTCATTACGTGATACGTGATGACATGACAGTATAACAAAAGGATATTCTTTTTAAGAAGATCCGAAAATTATTCAGCAGTATGGTTCTCTCTGGCTCATGTTTAAATACATTTTTTCCTACTAAAATTGATTGAAACATCTTATTTACAAGGAGAAATTAGTCATGGCTTGAACAAAAGAAAATTTGAAAGTTTTTAAAGGAACACATTATTTGTATGCACATATTATGTCGTATCATTTTTAGAAACGGGATAGGAGAGGAGGTAAGTAAGGTGCTGAATACTGAGAATGAAATGCATGCATGTCACACACATTTAGTGACAACGGAACAATGCAATTCACTGGTTACCTATCCTTATGAATTGTGACGTAAAGCAAGTTCCGATTTTTGAATGTAGACAATAAACGATAGGTTTTCAATTACCTAATTCGTAAAGGGGGCAATATGCTATTAATGCCTCAGTTGCAATCAATAAATGTATTTGTAACGCTAATAATTTCTCCATATTGCAGTTTTTCAACAATATTTTTGTGTGCTATTTGCTATGCTCATGTTTTATTTGGATGAAGCGTGATAAGGTGTGAAATTAGGATGCATGTTAACAACATGTAGCCAAATTTGGTTATTACCTTGCCTTGATGTTACATTATTTTATGGAGTGCAAATCCAAGTATATCATCATCGTCCTCATCTAGAATGATCACGCAGTTAACTGGAAGTCGTGCCGCTTTTAGCCACAAAAGTATTATTATTAGCTCTTCCACCTTTGTTCATAAGCTGTGTAGTGCAGCACAGAAAATCAATTTCTAATAAAAAGCTCTGCTGCCATTACGTCAGGCGAACATGATATAGGCTGGTTTATTGTTAACGATCCATGTGAAATCGAAAACTTATTACAGCGTAAATACAACAATGAGTTGTCATTATGTTGTTGTTGATGTTGCATTTCTATCATCATCTCTCTCTTCTCGCTCATTGATCCCAACAATAAACATGTACTACAGGCACATATATGTAATGATCCGTCATGACTCATGAGTTTTGATTATCTGCGTAGGTATAATATGCTGTTATGTTGCTGTTGGAAGGAAAATCTGTTCCTCTTCATTGAATAAATCGGATGTAAAATATTTGTATTTTTTAAAAGCTTCACACACACAACAAATTATAGAAAGAACAAAAACGTTTATCAAAAAATGCTTTGCTGTACTACAACCTACTATGTACCTACGTGTTCATTTTTAGCTTGTTTGGGATTTGGGAATATCATATTGATTGCTTGATTATACGCACTTCTTGATTTATGCATATTTAACCAGTTACTTACAATTACGGAGAGGGTGAATTTTTGTGCTAGGAGCAAAACACGACGAATAGAAAAAACAATGCATCATGTTCTGTCAGTCAAGTAATCATTGCTGTCATTTTTCCTATATTAATTACAGGCACCAGCATCATCATCAGTCATCAACAGAGAAATATAATTTTGCACACAACTTGACAGAGGCTAGTATTCAAAGTTTTAGCATTTTTCGCAAATTCTTTTGCCTCTTTGTGAAGAAATCCGATAAATACTCTTTTTTAATACAATGTAGACAGTGGACTAGACAGGTTGGCAAATAATTATTTATGGTGGTCAATAAGGCTCATATTTCATTCCACATGTTGATTTCATTGCATAATCCACTGATAACCCATATACCGATACTCAAGGCGTTTACATATTTGTGCCAAGAATGCCAAGATTGAATAATAAACTGCGCATATTTAAACCAACCTGGGATGATTTTACCAATTTGCTAGCATGCACAAAGTTGTTCAATCATCTTCATTTTCAATTTCAATGTAAATCTGTTTATAATTATTTTTTGAGGATAAAAGCCTCAAGTAAAATAGTGTTCTTGTAATTTGTTTCAATTTTATGATGCTTATCACTTCAATTAACCAATATTTGAGGTCGCATTAAAATGACATTCACTAGTCTAGTGTCACTTTCAAAGAAACTCCGATTAACCACATAACAGAGTTAATTAGCCTTTTAGGCATGTCATTGCGCATTAAGATTTACATTTTTGGCTAAAGTGCTCATGAACAATTTAACTTGTAGTGCAATTATAGTTGCCTAAAAATTGTCAAGACGTAATCTCGGGTTTTCTGGCACTCTGCGTATCATACATGCACAAATTAAACATTGAGGTTATCTGCTATCTATTTGATATGTCATGCGGCGTACGTCGTACATTCACATCCGTGTGTCGACTAAAACATTTTTTCTTGCTGTGCGACCGGATTGCGGATGAATATTTATAATTTTATTATTGCGCACAGTATCCTTTCGGAAGTAGCATTTGTATATTTTCAGATGATGACAAACGATTTCAGAGAGGAATACGAAGTCCCAGTTTTTAAAAATTCGATGTTTGACCATCCGCCATGTTTTCTCATAAAGATTTCCTTTTAAAGTAAGTAGCGTGTTTAATTTAATCCGTGTGTTTCATCTCAGTTCCTCTTGTACATTATCAATTTTATTACCTGTTTTTCATGCATTTCCAATAATTTGAGTGCTTAAGTATATAAAACTGACACTGTTTTAAAAATATTTGTATTCATACTTCATCACAGAAACATGTGTGGTTTTATTATTAAAAACCAATTTTCCTTTTGGGCAGATAAATGGACATAGGTACAGGAATAGGATCTCAACATCACTTGACATGGGGTTTTTCATATAATTTTGCACAAAAATTAAAAGTGTGCTGCCTTCCTCAGTCTGCCTGTCTCGCGTAGTAATAAAATGGATGAATGTGCATCGTGTAGAACAGAAGCCTGCAAAATTATGTGAAGTTTAATAATCTCATTATTTACACACGTTCCGATGTTTTTATCTTTCAGTCAGAGGTACCCAACCAACAACCAAAACTCCTACGCATACACAACAAATTTCATTCTAAATCAAAAAATGATTATATCAACTTGTTCAGCTTGGTGTGGTACGTGCGACACATGAGACTTGCAAGATATTTTTTGAAACTCAAAAATAGACGACAAGGCATTTTACGTGATTTGTTGATGCTAGTACTAGCAGTAGCAGTACTGTAGTATAAAAATTGAAATCGAAGACCTTAGCCAACCAACTTGGTGTTAATGTACTTCCCGTTTTTTCAACCTGTACATTGTTAGCCTGCATAAGAATTTCACTTTCTCATGGTCAATTTTCATATCAGTCAAAAATAGAGT
Organism: Entomobrya proxima; assembly: GCA_029691765.1. Taxonomy (NCBI): domain Eukaryota; kingdom Metazoa; phylum Arthropoda; class Collembola; order Entomobryomorpha; family Entomobryidae; genus Entomobrya; species Entomobrya proxima. The sequence goes on from CM056169.1 coordinate 8,953,551, forward strand.
CACAACCAAAAATAAGTTGGACCGTTTTTTAGTTTTTATAAGATTATTAGTGAAACCCCAATTTGCAGCCCAGTATGCAATGTACATTACTATTTTAATCAATAATAGCAAAAAATTCGCTAGAGCCCAGCGTATAAGCGTATACATAACTTCCTGTTGAAAACAAATTCAAAATGAATGGTCACATTATAAATGCTGCAACTCTGCACTCCACGGGTGACAAGAAACAAATGATTTGACACAGAACTACATTCCCAAATTTGCCGTTGATTCATTTTACTCAATGCAGTGCACTATCATTTCTATATAGCAGTAGTCCACTCGTTACATCGTTAGCAAAAAGAATGGTCGGTATTTCTCTGTTGGAAAAATTACTTGCATTCCTGGAGGTCCTTTTATCCACTCAAAAGGCAGAATGCCGCCCTGATTAATTTGCTGCATGTCGCACTATCAATAAAATATAACAAGGCGATTTTATTTCAATTTAATAAATTGTTTCATTCTTGGCGATTCTCAACGATAAATTAGATTACACTACGATTATTTACCCATTTGTGATTATTTTCGAGTTATTTTTCAAACTCAAAAAATCCCCAGTTGGTTCTCCTTCCTTTATCCGCACACGTTATTAAACCTTTTTTGGCTAAATCTGGTGCACAAGGAAATCCTGAGATGTTGATCCATTCATTCAAAATGCATTGCTGTTACATTGTGTATACCTGTCAGTAAGTCGGCAAAAACAATCATTTTTAATAATTTGGTCTTTGTTCCGCCGCTGATTCATAATTCCTCCATTGGGTGAGTGGAATGAGGCATTCATCATCTTATGAAAACCTACGTTATAAACGAAAGGCGTTTTTATCACTGTATCCATTTGAATGAGTATAAAAAGGGATGCATTTTTGGGTACACTTTTGAAAACCATACAGCAGGGCATATATGATTTGATTGCAGTTAAGTGAGTTAAGTCCCATTTTTACGTAAGATAAAAGTAAGTTAGTATGGTAGCATCCAACATTAAATAAAAGCACTTATTGTGAAGAACTCTGGGAGAGGAGACAACAAGGTATATAAATACTTGGCCAAAAGTTATCCAAGATGTTTAGTATTACTTTGCTTGAAACTCACTGCACAACAAACCACTAATTTTTTGGTACCTGAAAAGCGCCTGCAAAAATGTAAGCAAAACTGTGATTTCTACCAAATGTGCTTTTTTCTTTGAAGATTGAAATATTGAATTGTGTTTGAGTGTAACTGGCCAGCAATAAGGCGACTGAAAATGGACCTTCTTTCTGTGTAAAGACGTAATAAAACGATGGCAAGCGTTAGTCAACGCGAGTTACTTGGTCTGATGCGGTGTTGGTGGTAGGTAGCCTCCATTTTTGGCGTCTCTGATAGCTAAATGTACATTTATCGTATAGTGAGTAAAGTGCAGGCACTAAAGATAAGTTTTTTTGCAGGTGTGTTTGCAGCAATTTGTGAAACATGTGCGTACACCAAAATGATAATAAAAAGGGAAATTGGCCATCATAGAAGCAAGTTGGAGTTTTCCCCTCTCTTCTTCATCTGTTGAACAGTATTTTTTAGTATATTAAATTGTACAAAACTTTGTCTCTGGGTTCTATCTTGTGTTTTTGAAGTGAATGTGATTGCTGCCTTATTGCCTTATATTGTGTTGCTTGTTTCGTTTTATTTTATACGGTGGAGTGGATCAGTGTGGCAAAAGCGGCATCACGCACGCCACAGAAAACCATTTTGCGAAGCCTTTCATCGAAGCTCGCAAAAGAGAAGGAGTTGTTATCGGATTGAGGACCATTTGGGATATGTATTTCAACTTGAACACTTGAAAAGTTTTCTAAAAATTTGAGGAAGCCTCACTGCAAATGAATGACATGACAGTTATGTACACTTACTCCGCATCATAACATTCAATTTAGGCCAATTATCTGCCATTTTAAGCTGCTTTTGTGTTTTTCTCTCTTTTAAATAAATAATCATGTCATTTAAAACGATATAACGGGTTGGTTAACAAGGGGTGTACGGTAGTTAGCTCAAAAGACTTTAGTTACACCGGACTCTAGTTCCAATTTTTTAGCTCCACTTTTTTTAGTTACACCCGGTCTTTACCTCCAAAAATATTTTAGCTACAATTTTTTTAGCTCCACCATTTTTAGTTCCACTATCGATATGGGCCTACATAAATATGAATATGCTAGTTTTAAACCTGAAATGACAATGTGCAAATTTCTTGATACCAAAGTTCTTATATTTTTCTTTTGTCAAAGTTCCATTGCATTTACAACCAGCAAGAATTTCATCCAGTATAACCAGAAATGGCTTCAATTATAAAAATTGAATTTATTGACACGTGTCTAGGATTAGGATATATTTACTAGTAGCGAAAGTTTTTCAGTACTATCTCAAACTACTTACTCTTACAACAAAAGTTTTGATTGGTTAGCCGATTTGTTATACTATTTTGAAAATGGTATCACATAGCAGCATCGCAAATAGTTATTACATTATCATAATACAGCCACATTTAAATCACATTCCAAATCAAGAATGAATTGCAATACTGATTCTAATAGCAGTTAAAATAAATCATTCAATCAAGCAATTAAGCAAAACATGAACTAATTTGCCATTGCAAAACAGATTGAAGTATAGTTTCCAACACTAACCAAATATGTGAATGTAATATTCAAGATGAATTTTGTGTCCTATTAAAGCACTCTAGTTTTAAAGAGCATGTATTTTTGGGTCCAAAAGCTTCTACGAAGCGACTACGAAGCTTTCAGATCTGTTTTACGAGCTCCAAGTGTGTTTGAATGCGGAGTTCTTTGCGACATAAGATTGACAAACAGGCTTGGTTACCACTGATTTTCCAATTTAAGTTGATTTCGATTAAAGTAAATTTTACAATGAGGACTTTTGGAGGTAAAGGCGGTGGAGCTAAAAAATGGGTGGAACTAAAGTCCATTGGAACTTAAAAAATTGGAAGTAAAAACCAAGTGGAGCTAGCATCCTTGTAGCTAAATGTAGGTGTAGCTAAAAAATTGGAGCTAACTACCTAGGACCTAACAAGGTAATGGTGACATGATGGATTTATTAAGGGAAATAAGTAGTAATACTGATGTGAAAATGGTGACAAATGCCATCTTCAAACAGTGAGATAATTTAATATAACCCAGAGATCTTTGGGTAATTTTTCTTTTAGAAAAACAATGGAATAATAGATTGTTTCTCTGAAAAAATATTATGCATGAGCAAATATTTACCAAATAATTTGTCATGTAGTTTTTTCTCTAGATTTTCTATAGATTGAAACTGTCAGGGTAAATGACTTTGAAAAGTTTAGAAATTAAGATTTCGTAACAAATATAATATACGTATTAATTAACTGTTAAAATGGGGAAGATCAGCTCAATTTCAATTACAGCCTCGGCTTACGTGGTAAGCAGTTTTTTTTTAAATTTTGCAATAAGCAATTTTGGTTTGACTGTCATTTTATGACGGGTGGATCTACTTTGTGCTCAAATGACATTGGAATATTGCTTGCAGATTCTAGTCAGCATCATTATTCTCACATTTGTGGAGTTCAGTCATAGTTGTCATCGTCGAGTGGGTATGTCGCTGGAAGCGCTTTAATTTTTTGATATGTTAAGGAAGACACAAAAATGACTAAAAACAAAATGTTTATATTGCACAGAATATCACCATTTTTATAAAAAGAAGCCTCATGAAGGTAAGTTGCTGACAAGTTGCACTCTCATGCTTAAAGACGGAAGTTCATGCAGAAAGATGCGTGTCTGTTGTAAAGTGGAAAATAATTGGGGGTTTCGTTTTCTTTTGAAGGACAAGGACATGAGCATGGAGGGGGATGGCATCAATCTTATGGACATGGAGGTAGATTTTGTGTCATTCAATCAAAAATGAAGTTATGACCGTTAGTCATTTGTCGATGGATTGTTTTATTACACTTTGCATAACAGGAGGATACGGGCAAAAGGGATATGGGCATAGTGGCGGACATGGACACTCTAAAGGCCATGGAGGAGGTCACAAAGGATATTCGCAAGGTCATGGTCATGGGCATAAGGGATATGGCCAGCAACATGGAGGCTATGAAGGTCACAAGGGGTATGGGCAACCACATGGAGGATATGGTGGCGGAGGAGGTGGTCACAAAGGTCATGGATATGAACAGCAACATGGAGGACATAAGGGATATGGACAACAACATGGAGGACATAAGGGATATGGACAACAGCATGGAGGACATAAGGGATATGGACAGCAACATGGAGGGCATGAGCATTATGGCGGGGCAGGATTGTATGGCATGGCACATGGGCAAGGTAAGAACTTTGTAATTTCGCCAACTGGGAAACTTGTCGAAAAATTTACTGAGTATGTGCATATTAAAGTAGGACATGGTGGGGGAGGATCTCACGGGCATGGAGATGAAGGCTATGGCCATGGGCATGAAATGTACGGTTATCCGGAACCGCACGGCGAATATCATATGCCCGACTATCATGGTCACAACGAAGAGTACGGAGGGGGACATGAAGAAACGTACGGACATGGCCAGGACCAAGGAAAAGGTCATGGCCATGGTGGTGGGAATGGTTCTAAAGGCCGCAAATACAAATACGCAATGTATGAATCCACGCACTATAACGATAAGGGTGGTCATCAACCCACTCATCATGGCTATTCTCAGTCTACTCCTCTTTACATGCAAAAAGGTATAAAAAAGTTTTTTTTAACTTTATAATTTTGATGCCATGTGTGTCCCACTTTTTTACGCAAACAGTAAAGTCCGCAGCGTGTCTATTGTCCGTTATAGCTTACTTTACGCATTCATGCGTTTCTCAAAATTACCAGATATAAATTTTGTTTATTATCAACTTTGAAATTTTCATTAAGCTTCAAAAAGTACGAAAGGGAAAATGAAAAACTGCAACAGAGCTATTTGAAAGATATACACGCGATAACTGTCACAAAGTAAAATTGAGTTTGCAAAAAAAATGTGGCGAGACAGGGGAACTCTGAAAGTCGTGCAAGTTCAATTTTAATTTTCTGTGTAATGCTACATTTAATGTTTAACACTTTTGGACTTGACAGAAATTTGAAGTTTGTGGCCACTGCCACTACTTTACTATACAATTGCACAGTCAACCTTGCAATTGGAAATGAATCTAATTTATTTATTTAGCTGTGTAAATTGTTTTAACAGTAGCAGTGTGTTCAGTCACGCTTCAAATCTTTTTATTCAGCATTTTTAGAAATTTTACTTTTACTTTGTTTCTTGTATGATAAACGTGTTTTCTTTGTTTTCACGCGTGCATTAATTTGCAGAGGATCATTATATTAGTCAACTAAATCAAATTGAAATGACTTCTAATTTCAAGGAAACAGTTATTTTGCTACCTCCTCCTACAGAAACTACCTCCATGTAATCATGTGTCAACATGTTCGCTGTACAAAAACTATTTATGAATTTGCGATGGTCAAGCGTAGGTACATATTATAGAAAGCTAATGAAAGCTTTTGCATAATACCTACACAATTTAAATCTCTTGCCACCTTTACGTAATCAAATTCTTCATTCCCAAAAAGCGGGAAGGGAAAACTTTTGGAAGTTTTTGGGATATGAATGACAGGCATGCCTAATAAGCATGTAGGCTGGTGCCAAAATGATTGCCAGACAAAAGATGAAGCGTCTGTCAGAAAATTAGCAGTTGTAAAAACTTACTCCTTCTTGTCACACATCTCATCTTCTCAATTAAAATGTGTCCATTCATTAATTTCAGGGTATGGCTACAGCGGACCCTATCCCAATACAGAATACTCTAGTCCAGTTGAAGCCTCTGTAAGCGCTCCCAAGGGTCACAATCCGTATTTGGTTGGTGGCATTGGTACTACTAACGACGGGGGTGGTAGTGATGGTGGTGTTATTGTTCGCGGTAGACTACCACTTCAATTGGACGCGGCTGATACCGCAGACCTGATTAGAAACGTTTACAATCCAAAGGAGACCAACGAGCTGGTACATCATCATTTAGGTAATGGTGGTAGTGGTCACTTGAGTGACGACACTGGTATACAAACTAACGGCGGCGGTGATGATTACAACGCTGTTGACGCGCTGGCCGCATTTACCGCACAAATCTCACCGTCAGAAAACTCGCATTATGATCGTGGCCAAGTCCTGACGGAAACTAAAGTTAGCCCAACATCCGTGAGTAACTTTGACTTAAATCTGAATTACAACTCGGCAGATCTTCCAGCTCCGTTTAGAAGGAACTTGTTTGAATCTTCACATCTGGGCACAAGTGGAGCAAGATTTAGAAAAAAGCTAAGTAGCAAATATAGAGATAATCCAAGAGATAGTGAAGATTTGAATATTAATGAGGATGCAGATATTAGTCAGTCGCAACCAGTTCCCAGTGGAGGACCAGGTCCAGATTACTTGGAAAACGACACAAGTGGTAGTAGCATATCCACAAAAACTTCTGAACCTGCTGCTGGTACTGTTGTTGCAGATACTGCCGCTGCTGATAAAATGAACTTTTAAAAATTGGGTATAAATATAAAATGCAGCTTATTTCTATTTAAAACAATGTTAAATAATTCTTCACAGAAAAAAATGTTATTTTTTGTTATATAAAACTTTTTTTTATTAAACTCAGCATACATTTCTCATTTCACCCCACAAACATAAAAGTCGGTGTTGCGTATAACTTATTACTAATCAATCATTACGAACGATAACATTTAACATTAAAACCTAAAAATAAACGTTTATAATTTAGTTGCATTATATACAAATTTAATCACAAAGTACAAAATAACTTAAAACTGGCAAAAAACAAAAGATCATGTCTATTCTCTGTTTTTGTTTATCACAAACCATAATTCATTATCATTCTCAATGAGTTCACACACTTGCAATAAAACCCATGCGCATGTCAGCAGCGTAGGAGGGCTCACAAAGTTAGTAGGGCAGACTTTTACGAGGCTATTGTACTTGCCTCTCTTCAGGCAAGTAAAAAAACCGATGAATTTGATAAATTATTTTAATTACATTTTTTACGCTGCGGCTGTTAAACATTTTGTGGCATCCGCCTCCATTTCATCATCTAACCCTGCATTAGCCTCAACATCTGTACTATCTGACGTGCTACTAGCGTCGCTAGCATATCTGGACAATATTCTTCTACCGTCCTTTTGAGTTTTAAAATAGTCCCTAATTTCCTGAATAGACTTGCCCTTTGTTTCGGGCACAAATAAAGCTACAAATAGAAATCCTATTAAAGCTACTCCAGCGTAAAGCCAGAAAATCCCGTAAATGTGAATTTCATGGTTAAGCAGTGGAAAGGACTTGGTCACAATAAAAACGCAAAACCAACTATAAGCAATGCCTAGCGGATTCATGTAGTGCCGTACTTCCACGGGAAAGAGTTCGCTGGCGATTAGCCAAGTGATGGGACCCAGCCCAATGGCAAAGCCAAAAGTGTAGCCAATAAGAGCAGCAAGAGGCACCCAGGCTAAGGATGGGTACTGTGTGCCGTAGTAAAAGTAAATGCCTAAAATTGTACCAGCAGCGCAGATCATGGCAGTTGAGATCAGTAAGAGCAATCTTCGTCCCGCACGCTCCACAATGAGAGTGGAAGTAAAGGAAGCAATTAGCTGGGTGGTAGCGAGGATTACCGAGGGAATGTGTGGATTTAATGTGGACTCGCCAGCAGATTGTTTAAAGATGGACAAGGCGTAGAATGTAACCCCATTAATACCTGCAGAGAAGGTAAAACAACACACATTTATTTTAGTAAGGGATTAATTCAGAAATAAGAAGGATTATAATTTCTAATGCGCTTATTATAACGTTTTATTTACCAGTTAATTGCTGGAATGATAATACTCCTAAAGCTACAGCCGAAGCTTTGATCATGGACAAGTCCATACGCTCTTTACGAACGCCTTTAGACTTGGTTTCTTTCGGCAGGCGGGAGACTTCCCAAGTGTTTCGAATTTCTGCTAATCTTATGCTTGCGTCCTGGGAGCCCAAGAGTTTCTCCAAAATCTCATATGCATCATTAAACCGTTCTTTTGATACCAGCCAGGAGGGTGTGTCGGGGGCAAGACAGAGAAATAGGATACTGGGACCAGCCACAGTGCAACTTGCCAATGCAAGGAGTCTCCAGTCTAAAAAGCTGCCAAGAATGTACGAGATCAGGATGCCGGCAATCATCAGAAACTGCAAAATAATCAAAAGAAAGGAAAATTAGCTCGTGACAGGACAAAAGCCAGTGGTGCCAGACTCATAAAAAACTATCCTTCAGACCACTACTCAGCAAATTTAATAGGATTTTTACATTCCTCAAAATGTGCATACCACATATTATCTAGTTCATATGGAGCTGTCATTAAAACTTGTGCAAAGGTTACAGTACTAAATATTATGCATGCATCAGAGAGTACGTGATCCTACATAGTAAACAGCTCTTTTTACTCAATAAAATTGACGTATTTTCATCTAAAAGTACTAAAAAGGAAATAAAATTGGGGAAACGAGTTGCTTAAGTCTTTTTGAATGTGAAATTAAAAAGCTTATTAAACTTCTTCCCCACAGCTTAAATAATTAGGTAAGTCACATTGATTCATACTAGACGCTCAACAACCTACATCTAACGTCTGGACAGGAGATATATCCAGCTAATATATAAGTCACGCTCGCTTGGTTTTTACTTTTTAATCCTTTGCATAACGTTGCTTTGAATTAAGTCTGGCCTAAACGGATTATTATGCATGTGTATATTATATGGATTAATGCATTATGAACGTGGAAAAAAGTGTGGTATAACTAATCATAAAAATGACCCACTTAATAGCTAATCTTAAAATAAAAATTTACCTGTGGAAGAATTCCCAATTTTCCTCTCAACTCAATTGATGCAACATCCACAACAAAAAGGGAACTGGAAGGAATGATAATACCCGTTCCAAATCCGCCTATGGAAAAAAATGAAAGAAAATTATATTTTTTTGCATAAAAATGGAAATTTGGTGACAATGAACAAAGCTAATTAAAATCAGTATTTTTTCTAATATTTACCAAGAAATCGTCCGACGAAAATCATCAATAAATCTTGCGAGAATGCAATCATACTCCATGAAAGAATATGACTTGTACAGCCAAAGAAAGCAATTGTTCTTCTTGGTCCATAAAAGCGTAGTGGCACCAGGGCAAAAACTGAGCCAAACAAAGCTCCTAATGGTCCAAGTCCACCTATCCATGACTTATCGTGTTTGGTCAAATGGTCAAAGCTTTCATGATCTGCTTCCATTGATGGTAGTGCGGATGAAGTATAGCCCAAAAAATTTCCGCAAGAGATGCATAAATAACTCACGGAAAGTACGGAGAAGAGCTATAAACAAAATTTTTTAATTAATATGAATTAAAATTCATTACAAAATTAAAATTATAAAAAACTTAACCGTACCTGATAGAATTTAGTTGAGTCCCGGCTCATTTTCACTGATTCGGCCACCGTCATTTTCAAACAAATATTTAAAATTCTGTAAATTAATTAAAAGTATTTTTAGTCAAGTTTGGACACACTGCTAATGGTTTTCTAATATAAGAGCTCTATAACTATGTGAAGGGAACTGAATCGAGAACAATCGTTTTTGCATTTAATTGGAGTCTGAATGCGTCTATCAATATCAAGTAATGATATGACTGGGCGGATTGAAAAGTGAGATTCCTTGTTTTTTTCTTTCTGTCTATATTGTGTAGTTTTCCTACACAGTGAATTAATAACTGCAAACCAGGGTAGGCAATAAACAAGTACTGAAATAATTATAGATGATAGACAAGAAGACTACTGTTGGTGATGATGCTTATTGTTCAATCATTCGATTAAAATGCATACAAGATGAGATGAGAGACACGATGATCGCATCTCACTGCTATTTTCCGACAGGCAGTTAAATGTAATTTCAGATTCTGAGAACGAACCAGAAAGAAGAGTTAGTACCTACCAGAAAGTCAAAATTACAGGAGAGGTTGGAAGTTGGCAACTGGCAACTCTGCCAGAAAAAATGACAGACTATTAAACTTTTTTTTTGCTTGCAGAGCTTTCATTCAGAAATATCCGTTTCTAGATTTCTAGTTTACTGAGGTGTTTTAACCTTTTGTGATATTCGCCTTTGGTGGTTTTTTTGTGCATGCAAAGATGTAAAATTCTATGAATTACTAATACTGCTTTGCATGCATGAAAATTGCTTCTCGGATTTTGCACCAACGTTGCATGCACTAAAATATATATAATTTTCAAATGTTATTACACTTACCCCACAGAAAATTACAAAATGGAATGCTCTACTGGATAGGAATGATGAACACTGCTTTGGTGATGATGATGGTGGATGGTGAGTATCGGTATCTCTGGAAAATATGTGTTGCCAGAATATATCGATCGATCAGTCTTACGTACCACTGCTAATGATCCCCTCTGTCTCTATATACTATATCGTTGCTTTTATCGCAATTCTAAGGTTTTTTATAAAGTTTTCGGGTAGCAGTGGTATAATTTTGTAGCTGGCTACAGTCAGTATCTACTCAACTGAAGCCAAACGGTGACTGATCTAATGACCAGGCATGTTTCGCCTTTTTCTATATTTATACTTCCTTCCGAATACTTAGGTATTAGCTTTTTTAATGCATGCACATGATTTGTAGTTAGCATTTTAGCTGTTATACAATTAGCAGCCGTTTGCTAGCAGCTACATAATAGCATACACCATCACCGGATTTTAACCAAGCTGGAAGAAAAAACCTCTAAGATGTTTTTCCTTTATTTACCACACTGCATTATGATTGCATTAATATTGATAGTCAGTATAGCAAATGGAAAAAAAGATGATATGTGGCAGACGGTGTGTTATTTCACTTTTGATTCTAATCTAAAAAAAATTATCTCGGGATTATAGAAATGGAGAAAGAAGAAGAGCAGACAGCCGGTTTTTGCAGTGCTGACAAATAAGCAAAGAAAAGAGTTTAATTTAGCTTTTTGATTTGCATGACTCATCTTTTTTGAGTAGGTACCTATTTTTACATTCGTTAGTTGCTTATTCTTTATTACTGAGTAATAAATGATGAAGTCTATTGGTAAGCACGAAAACGGGCCACGTGCAGATCTAAAAAGCTTCAAGGGATCAGAAAGAATGTGTGCCTACCTCCACACTCGTCGTGAATAAAGATGAGCTTAAAACTAATGAAGGGATTATAGATTACTGAGCGTGGTATAATCTAACGTTTCATAAAAAATAGCAGATTATATCTATAGGTATGCATTTGAATGGGTCCTTTAACTAGATAACCAAGCTTAAAGTGATATTCTAGAATAAGCAAACAGTTATGTAATCTTATTTTTGGACACGGCGAGAGGCATAACTATTATGTAAAACAATTGGTTTTATCTTGTTTGTTACAAATAAGCATGCTAGAAAGGATAAGGAACAGATTAATAGAGCCACACACCGCAATTTTTAGTCCAGGTATGCACGTATGCATGTTGTTTGAACTTGATTACCCTGCCCTTGTATATTGAAATACAAGTAATTTGTATGCTGTTTGACCTAGGGCTTCGGCTTAGAAGGTTTATCAACTGTCCGTGTCCGGATAACAACAGAAAGAGAAAGAATGTAAGCAATTAGGATGACATTAAACTTCACGCATTCAAAGGATGCAATGAAAAATGAGTCATTTTTATTTCTATTTCTAAGTGGGTGATTGTATGCAGTTTGTTCCAAGAAAAAGAGCACGGGTTCTTAGAACCAGACGCGTCGTCTTAAAAGTATAAAGAGAAAGAAAATGTGCTTGACTTGCGCTGATCCTTTTGTATCCATTTACCTTTTGTTTATAGAATAGAAAGCATAAATAATATATTCTTTTGAACAAACATTATTGCGTTTGTAAAACTTTCAATGTCAAACTTTTGCTTGGAAGATGAAGCTATGTGATATCATTGCATTGTCATTGAGCAAATGATGCAATAAACAATGTGCAAAAAATAATAAAGGAAAGTTTTGGGCGATAACGAAAAATATGTTAGTTAAAACATTAAAGGAATGCAGAATCAAAGTTAAAATGAAGCCACACAACGTATTAGAATGAATCGTTCTTACATTTGATTGGATGTTTAAAAGGCATGTACCTTTTTAATCCAAAAAGTATTTCTAAACCAAAATTAATTATTCCGTGCATGTACTTTTAGAAATAAAGCCCTGTTATAAAAAATAGATTTTGAATAACTTTCAGTTTTGCAATTTGCAGTAATAAAAAATGTTCTGCTATGAACTTGTCTTGATTGCTTTGAATACTGGAAACTGGAATGCTGAGAACTTGATTGCAGCTAAAAATAAGCTTTAAACACTTCTCCCTAAGAACGAAATCAAATTTTCACTGGAAAGTTGCAACATCTATGCGGTGAGATGACTGTTTCTGACAGGAAAGACCGATTCTTACAAAATCATGCAAAATTATTGCTCATGCAACAAATCCCTGTGTGTGGTGCGGCTCGTTGTCAGTTCATCTAGAGCAAGACATACATTTGCTATGTGATCATAAAAACTGGTTGCTGGCTTTCAATAAAGCGTAAGTATTTCTAATGCTAACTGTCAGCAGAATATATCAATTGATGAATAATTGCTGGCCACTTGGATTAATTGTGTAGGTATCATCTTTTTATTCATATTCTGCACCTTGATTTTGATTGGCGTTTCACAGAAGTGCAAAGAAAATTCGGTTTAAAATATATATCTCGAACTACACAACCCTATTATTAGATCGCTGCTTCTTCAAAGAAGCTAATTAAGATATATATTGTATATGTCTGTCCGTCCTTCCAGTTGGTCGATATCAAAAGTTGTGACCAGCGATTTTAGAAGCGAGCATGCTGAAATGCTGAGGGTGACCCGGTGACCGATAGCAATAGTTTCAAGTAGGATTCAGCTAAGTATTGTGGGGTTAGTGTAAATAGGAACATTTTGCAAAATATGACCCAGGGAACTACAGAAAATATTAAAAATTCGAATTTAAACTAAATTATTAAAATTCCAAAGAATGTTTAGACGAATTAGACCTAGACCAGACCTGTTTTTCGAGCGCTATTGCTAATAATATAAAACGTTCCCATATGCATTAATCTAAAAACTACTTTAATCAGAACTTTACTTTAAAATATGTGAATTAACAACGTCAGCTAATATTTCTGGATTTTGTAAAGTTAAATAAAGCCCAAATATCAGAAGAAATACAATTTAAAGCAACTAATTGAACAGAGTGGTGGTGTGGTCTAGTGGTAAGACGCTCGGCTGGAACGCGGACGACTTAGTAGTTAGGTGGAGAGTTGGCCCCCCGTTGGGATTCCGTAATACGCATCACAATTTCTTAATCATTGACTTTCATAGTGCACCCCGACGGGTATCATAGACCGCCCTGATAACGAGAAACCCAGGTTCGATTCCTGGCACCGCCACTACTTTTTGCTTTCATTGATATTGTTCATTGTAGGATATTTTTGGCGACAAAATATCAATATAAAACATTTTGTGTACGGATACCGCTTCCTGTTATCGAAACAGGAGCAAAACCATGACCTACGTCTCAAAATTGTTTTGCTCAATTCGAATTAGCTAAGCCCTGTTAATGTTTTATGCAAATCATGAATTGTGTTTACAATTTTGTAACAATGCGCGTAGTACCAACTTTTGCATTTGAAAAAGGATTATTTGCACACACTATGAATTAGCACTGTAAGTATATACCATAATTCCATTATTTATAGGTATGCTACACACTTTTACGGTTATGTTATAAAAACATGATTTACATACCTTTTCAATAACCTTATATAATTTTCACTGCTTTCTGTCTCGTTTCTCGATTGTAGTAAGAAAGATGCTCTCTGAAGTTCAGTTCCTATTTGCAGAACCGGAAGCCACTATACTTTAACTTAAATGCAGTACTAAAAGTTATTACAAGGCAAATGCACAACTCAAGCCAGTGTGGCATGTTCGCTTCTCTGTTTCGGAATGGTCTTTGTATTGATTTATGTCGACAATACAATGCCATGTCCATACAAATACTTTTGCACGGGCACCAACACCGAAGTAATTTGATTGTGATTGCGCAAGTAAAATTCTCAAAATGACTTGACTGGCCAATAATTCTGCACGTAACACACATTAACAAAATAGTATTAATAGTGCAGTAAACTTCAATTCTGCTTGCTCAAAAGTTTAGAAAAGTAGCAGTGTCAGTTTTACTTGTTTTGTTGTATTGTTAAAACCGTTATTCAAATAAATAACATTATCATATTCTGATTCTGAGTATTGCAAACATGCATGATACTAAAGCACTCAGACAGACACTATATTAATGCGCATCTTTTTGTTAAGTACACAAAAGGAAACAAGGAAAAGTCAAAAGCATAATCAAACATTTTATTACTTCACATAAGCTAGGTACGGATCTTTATGTTCATATTGGCAGTTAAAACTATAATATACATTAATTACTAAATCTACTAATGTCATTTTGCATGGTTTCATTTCATAGCAAGCTCGCCACACGGTCCATTGTTCAGTTCACATAAAATGGAAATCGCATCTCATCGGATGTCAATGAGGTTGACAAGATGTGTTGTGTATGGTTATGACTATTATGACGCTTGAACAAGTTCTATGGAACCACTAAACTTGTCAACTTGATGGGAAAAGTGACCGCGGAATTTTCCGTATAAATTTGATAAGCATGTAAACATAAATACCTATAAAGAATGTGACAGCAGGTGACAAAAATATTGACTTTGGTTTGATTGGTTTAATTATCTCGTGTATACTTTTTACATGGAATCAATTTACTCTGGGAATACTTGACCAATAACCTCTACAAATTTCTGCTGAATTTTATTTGTGGGACTTTCATGAGACAGTTAGGTTTCAAACACTAATTTATGTTGTGAACAACATATATTTATGTGTTTTGTACCACATAAATTTAAGTGGTTTGAAACATAAATTTGTGTTTTTTGTCTTGAAAACCATAAATTTATGTTGTAAAAACATAAATTTATGTTCTAATCAGTGACGGTTTCAAATAATCAGTGCTCCACGCGCGGTTTTGACAGTCCACGCGCTAATTTTTTATTATTAAAAAACTAGATAAAATTTAGAATTTTTTGGTCCTTGTGGGTTTTAAACTTCCCTTGTGGAAAATTAGTACTGATTTTTTGAAGTTGTAAACAGAAAAAATTAAAAATAACTGATTTAATCAGTGATATATACCCCGAAATGACATTTATAGGTTTCTAATTATGATAAAAAACTATAAATGATTAAAAATTAATTTTAAATTATATTTTGGCCAAGTTACGGCGATTTCAAGAACGTAAAACATAAATTTATGTTGTTACTTTATATTCAATGACATAAATTTATGTCTTCCAAGCAAAATCTTTAAATATGAGAAACTAGTCACCCGAAGCCCGCAAAAAATTGAGTACTTCTACATATTATATAAAACTCAAATTAAGTATAATGCTTTCTGTTTAAGGTATCAATACAAGTTGTAATGTGCCAATTGATATTTATCAGTTGAACTTTACCCATTTCCTGATATTTACAATGTAGTTCGATCATTTCCTTGAAATTTGCAACTCAGTTCAACCATTTTCTTCAAATTTGTTTATATTTTCATCAAATCACAAGTTTTATTTATATTTTGCATTTATCTGTGACAGTTACAATCAATTTTGAAATCATTGTAACCGCTTTCAGTCAAAACCAATTTGATAATACAATTTCAAATAAAAGGAGAATATGCACTGAATGGGCACACACGGACATTGGTCATCGTTTTATGTTTATTGATTTTTGCTGGAGAATGCTCGAAACATAAATTTATGTTGTTTACCACATAAATTAATGTTGTGAACTGAAGAACATAAATACATGTTGTTTGCCACATAAAGTGCAAACCACATAAATATATTATGTTGTTCACAACATAAATTAGTGTTTGAAACCTAACTGTGAGAAGGAAAAGATTAGCAGTTTTATAAAAAAACCGTAAATACTACAAACAAAACAATACGTAGAAATGCGGTCAAGTAGAGTCATAAGACGAGTCTAGCTTTTATCGGTGTCAAAAACAAAGTGTTATTATTGGGTAAAAAACTTTGTTTTTTAACTTTCCATGAAATTATTCTTTCCGAATTTACGTTTTTTACTTATCGTACGTTAATTATTTCAGTCAGACAAAGTAATTTAGCATATTACCCCGTTGACAGTTGCGTGACACAAAAACCCTCAAAAATGTAACTTTTCAAGATACTGATTCTGCTTCAAATTATCAGCATCCTTCACAGCTTGGCTTTATCATGCGTTGTACCTAATTACATTTTTTCGCAATTCGCACTTTTGAAGTGCAAGTTCATTGTCAAATGTCAATGGTCTTGAGGACTATAGTACGATCTCAACGCGAAATAGAAATCATTCCACCACCATGTTCTGATTCGTGGAGATGACTAAAGATTAGACAAAACCATAATATGTGAAAAGCTTTTTTATGTTAAGCAGTCTGACAATAAGTAGGACGTGTGGGAATTCAAAGCTTGCAAGGCATTCTGCCAGATTCTGGTTTTGCGGAGATACTTGACTTTTCCTTTCTTTTGATTAATGGGAACGGTTCAAAGGCTGTAAATTATAAAGTTATAAAATAGCATTAACTCAGAATGCCATTCCCACTTTGATTGATTTATCATATTTTGCCACAAAAGATTTTCATATTGTGCATGAATTCTTGAATCTTCACACCTGTAATGATTTCATAATTTTTTGCTACATACAACCGTGTTGAAACTTCGTAGTAGAGAGAGTCCATTCCGATGTTCAAAGTCCAAAGATCATTCGAACAATACCCGATCCCAATAAACTCTTAAACTGTTAATTAGTAAAAAGTCAAAGAATTGAGATATGCTTATTAAAGAACAAGTTCCATAGATAGTTATTAGTAAGAACTTCTTATAACTTACTGGAACTTTGTAAGTTTGCTGCTGGATTAGCGTGATATTTTAATGCACGTTTCCTTATTGTTATTGCTAGCATTCTTTCGCAGCATGCAACTTCTGAAACTTGTATTCTTATTTTGTATTTGCTTCAAGGATAAATAATGCATGCTAACTTGTATCGGATGTTATTTTAAAAGTTTCCGTTTTGCAAACAAAGTTTTATTTCCAGCTCGCAGTTCACGTGAACTACAGGTGGGATTGTGGCCAGTACCAAATGTCACGACCTTACTTAATGCTGTGGAAGTTTACCTGGCAGTATATATTAATATCTAATTAGGACAATTTGCAGCTCTAATTATCACCAATTTTCATGTTACATGATACACTGCAGCAAAAACATTGCAATAAAAATATTGCAAATTGTCATGCTCTATGTGAGTGATGTTATTGCATTCAATTATAGCAATTGACGCCAACAACCACACATCTGGATAAAAACCGGTTTATTTTATTTACAATTATTATCATTTCGTGTAAACAAACAAAATGGGCAAACTCCCATCGCATTGTGCATTCATAACTCAATTTCAGTTATACAGGAACAATTACAAACATCAAGTCTTTTATGCATACAGTTAAAGTAGGGCAAGTGTAATAATATATCTTATAGGTGATTAATGCCGATCCAGTAGCACAACCAACCGTTAAACTATAAACTAGTTACTGAACAGTGAACATCTTAATTATTTTATTAAATAGCCTGAGAGCTTAATTGCTTATTTAGATCATTTTTACCAAAAATATTTCTCTATTTGTTTCTCAGTTTTCCCCTTAGTCTCAGGAACACAAAATATGACAAAAATCAGTCCAATCAACGAGAGCGAAGCGTACAAAAAGAACGCTCCATGAATCCCAGTGACAGCAATGAGATCAGGAAAGGTTTTGGTGATAACAAATACAGCCAACCAATTAACCCCGACCGCCATGGGGCTGAATATTGGTCGAATTTCTGGTGACAATATTTCTGCCACTAAAATATACAGTATTGGGCCAAAGCCACTGGAAAATGCGAGTACAAATGTTATCAGACAGATCAGTGGAATCATTCTGAACGCACCAGAGTCTTGAACACTTTCTTTAATGTAAAAATAGGTTCCAAGGCCAGCGGAAGAAAGAATCATTAGAGCTATTGAACTCAAAAGTAAAAGTTTTCGACCACATTTTTCAATCAGCACGTAGCTGGGAAAAGTGGCTAAACAAAACACTGACGCTACGATTATCGATGAAACGTGTCCGTTTAGAACAAAGGCTGCAGAGCCCTCCGATGCTGCCTTGAAGATGGACAAGGTATAGTAATTTATTCCGTTGATTCCACAAAGTTGTTGGAAAATGCATAAGGCAAAGGCAACGATGCAGCTTTTTCTTTCCGCTTTATTGAGCTTGCATAAAAATGAGATTCCTGATCTAGCTTCTTCGTCCGTATTTTGATTAACGTCTGTGTGTACTTCAAGATTGTTTTCGAGGAAAAACTTGAAGTCTGCGGATTTACCATGCATTTTATGAAACGCGTATTCTGTATCCTCCAAACGATTTTTTGAAAGAAGCCAAACTGGAGATTCGGGTATTAGCAAAAGCATGAAAATCCCTGGTGCTACTAGGGCTGAGCAGGTCCATGCAAGCTGTCTCCAGTGTAAGATGCTTCCAAGAATGAAACTCATCAATACCCCAAACGTAAATAGAAACTGAAACGAAAAATCATATTTTGTAAACTAAACTGCTTGTTTTCAAATTACGATAATATATGCTTCAGTTATATTGATATGCAATAATTACTTGTGTCAACGTTCCTAATGGCCCTCTAAGATTGATACTGGCTGTGTCCATGATATACAACGGAGAACAAGAGACGGTTAATCCTAAGGCAATTCCACCTATTCATTTAAGACATAATTCGCTGTTGTATGAAATGTCACTATTACATGCATGATGTGACATCGTTGATGTCCCATATAACAAGTGTGGTTTTACCCAGAAACCTTGCAACATAAATCACGGATACCGATCCTGCTAACGCAGTCGACATCCACGAGATCAGATACATGGGAAAACCAAGAAAAAGGATGGATCCTTTAGGTCCAAAAACCTTTACGGATACGGAGGCTCCCACGCTTCCAAAGAATGCTCCCAGTGGAGCCAATCCACCTGATTACCAATATCGACAAAAATATACCTATGTAGCATATCATTATGTATGTCGCATGTCACAAAAGTCAATGTTTGTTAATTTGTTACCTATCCAAGAGGCTTGAGTATCGGTAATATTCAGAAACACATTTGAATTTTCCAGTGTAACGGTTTCGCAGTCCGCATCTGGGAAAACTAATTCGGAGCCCCCACTACTTATCTTCAAATTCAAAGCTGGAACCTTTGGGCTTGTAAGAATAGTTTTGTTCAATCCTACATTACTCGTGTTGCATATTGTTTCCACACGATAAGTAACTTGTTTCATTGATGGTATCGCAGATGAAGTGAACCCCGAAATATTTCCACCACAGATACACGCATAGCATACAATCAAGGCTGCTACAATCTGCGTAAATGATAATTTAAAATATTCATTCAATTGTTTTTACTTTTCATTCATTTTTCAGTATTGTTTTTTCATACATTTTAGAATCGTGAAAATAATTGCATGTTGTCATTTTTGACATGACATGGTCATGACACATGATGAGCTTGACTAATTAAAGCTTTCTTACCTGATAGCACTTGTTTCCATCATCATACGAGAAATCTTTTCTTCTCGGTAGCATGCTACTATTACTATCCGCTTTTTCACAATCCATGATGCTGCTACTTTGTCTTATTTCCACTGACCTATCAATCTACCTCTTTTCATGAACTACTTTTCCTTCCCACGACACAACTGCTGCTGCTGCTTCAATAAGTGAAGTAGAAAGCCTTCTTTTTTTCTGCATAAATAATTTGTATTTTTCGTATACCAAAAAGTCAGTATGTATATATAGTGCAGTGGAACTAGACACAATTTTCACAAGAAAAAGTGGAGATGTTGAAAGAACAAGAACAATGTTACTTCTGAATCTCAGTCTGGATTGCCAGCAAACTTTTTGTCTCTAGTGAAGTGCGACTTTGCCTCGCCTTTGCCTTTACTAATTTTTTGGTGCAATGCAGAATTTTAAGAAGCTTTTCAATGTATATATTGATAGTAGCAATTTTTTATATTAAAAAACCACTCAGTAGGTCTTTATAATAGAATTTATTGTGCTTCCCGCATGATACTCATTTGAGTTAGTTCGGCAGACAAAAATGTTCTTTTAAAACTGCTCTAACAATTTTCATTCTTATTTCGATTAACGATTAAAGTATTGAAATTGAAATGTATACATAAACATAACATAACATGTAGAAAAAAATTGCTGACATTATTGCGTTTACGTACCTAACTTTTTTGCATATTCTGATAATCAAGGTCTTCAACTAATAACCCAAAGCACTAAATTTTCCCTGGTTATATGCAAAGCATGTATTTAATAGTGCTCCGCGGCGCTCACACACCCTCTCCCTGAAGTGGTCTAGTCGTGATCGTCTTTGTTGCTTTTCATTACATCAAAATCATCAGCAAAAGTTCATAGAAGACAGAGATGATGATACTATTCATCCTCCTTGCGTCGATTCCATAAAATATATCCATGCTACACAACACAATCAGCAACGATAGATAGCTCTTTGTTCCCACATCACGTCCCATAATCCAATTACATCATGCAATCAATCTTGTAATACAGAATGCATGATTAATTGTTTCTTGTGTAGCTATAAAAATTACTGTTTCGCACAACTGGCAGTTGGTCAAGCTTTCCAAAAACAAATTTGGTATCAATGCTATTGCTATACACGTGCATATTCAAGTCATAATACACATTGTTATATGTAAACTTGCAATTTTTTTTATATTGAAGATTTGGCGTTTACATTTAAGGAATTTGATGCTTGCAGCTGTCAAATCTGGTTAAAACTTCCTCCTGTTTTTATAAACATTTTATGATAATAATTAGTCATTTTAACAGCGCCTATATGAGTGCGCACTGCGTAATACTTTTCATACACAAAAGTATGACATTCTTCTTATCGGACAAATTTGATGTATGAACGAGTTGAAAAGGTCACTGTGTTGGGCCAGTCGTATGTTTTTATGCAATCTTGATGACACATTATTTTAATGTAACACTTGGCATTCCTGCTTTTTGATTCCTGTTTACTGTTTTTGAGTCTACCTACGCAGTGTTTGAAATCAAAAGCATTGTTCATCAGTTCAGCAGGACAAAAAAATGAAAATGAATATCAAGCAGAATGTTTTATTGGCACAGATTTGTCGCTACAGGATGGTCAAGCTGAAAAGTCATGCGAAAAACATGAAAAATATATAAAATGCCAGTTTTTCCAGTTTTAAGGCGAGATTAAGCAATTAAATTCATATAATCATGTCACGACTCGCCGTAAATAACAAATCGACAGACTGGAGTTGAACAACTGAGCTGCTGACGTAGGCCAAATTAAAATAGGGAAAGTGAACGTAAATGTTGTTGATTGCAAAATATTTCATTTTTAATCTTTTCAAAAACTATAAAAGCTACAACATAAAGCAAATCAGACAAAAAGCAGTAAAACATTAACTAAATAAATAATCAAAGTCAAACTTGAATATAAAATTTTTATAAAGTTGGGGAATTGGGGAAAAGCATAAACTTCCGGTTCTTTGCACCTCAAAGCATACGTTTATGGGAAAAAGATGCCACAAGTGTCTGGCAGATGATGACGTTTCACAATGCCCCGATGCATTACTATCTGGAAAAACTGTAGTGTTTTTGCATTAATTCTCAATGTTTTTCAATGTTTCCCAAACCTGCTATTTTAAATGTAAGCATGTAAGCATCTTACCAGTTGTTGATTTGAGAATGTTGGGAGCATTTTGAATGCAAACGTGCAATTTTGCACATCTTCTTTTACTACATTTTTATGTATACCTATGTATAAATGGAAACATTAGTTTTTTATGCTTGTATACTATTACAGCAAATTTTTTTGTCTCTCTATTATCGCTTTTTTCGTAATAAATTGTCGTCTTCACTGACATCAAACAAGTGTGCCTATATGCGTGTGGGCTTAAAGATTTTATAGTTCTAACGGAAGAAGTGTCATAGAACACACGTCCAAATCAAGGTCGCCCATCCATAAGCTGTTTTGGCTTGCGAATTTTTTTTAAACTGCATAATACTCTCTTTTTTCATTTACACATGCCAATTGTTTGTAATTAATGTAGTTTACCCTATTTTCTTTGTAAATATGTCTGCCTTATACAATCTACTTATTTGCACTTTGCACAAAGTGACGTAGAGAAATAATGAACCTTTGCATGAGAGCAGCTCGTGGCAGTCATTTTCCTAGGTTTTCAAAAAGTTCTATTTTCTACTCAAGTACATGATTAAAGAGAAAGGATTGAATATTTTTAGAGTTCATATCGTATTGATATTTTAGGAGCAGCAAATCCGATTTAACAAGCTTTGTCGAAGCCAAGCTTATTCCGGTGTTGTTGAAGCTTGGTGAGTCTCTAGTTTCTGCTGAATCCCTCGCTCGTTGGCGAATTTTTTATCTACAAAAACAAACATGTACGTTTGTGTACGCACAATAAATAAACTTGCTTTAATAAATATCTTATCTTGACACAACAAGACCGAAGACAAGAAAAAAATGTTCCTCTTTACCGATGAACATAAAACACGTAAATACTGTCAACTTACTAATGTTACTAATGAGAAATTGACAACCCTGCCTACGGCACGTGAAAGTGATTACTGATTGCAGGTTCAAAGTTTTTTGAATTCTTATATTTTATGGCCCTAATAAACCCCGGGATTTAAAAACGTTATAACGCTCAAGGTTTTATAAAATAGATATCTCTTTTGGTTTTATAGTGGTCAAAGGTCGAATTCTTGCTCCTCAGGTGAAGAACCCTTCTATTGGTGACTCAACCCAAGAAAGTACAAACGACATTAGGCGCTTCTCGTCAATCAACATCAGGGTAGGTAGATGTAATATTCAGGTTTTGGTTAGGATTCAATATAACTTCGTACATACTTATATACCTGAAAATGTTTGCAACGCTTTATTTACTGGGTTAGACTTGTAACAGAACTTAATTTACTTTACAATATTATTACCTACCTACTTCATAAAAACACATCTTAGTAGTAAACACACTGTACTTCAATTACTATCTGCAATGTAGTACGGAAACGCTGCTGTTAACACTACTGCTGTTAGATTCCCAATAATGATTGTGTAAATATTACACACAAAAAACAATGTCGATATGACATGTAGGCAAGATCATAGATAAATCCGAAGATCGTAGATAAATGTGACTACAATACTACAGTATAACAGTGGAAAACAGCTACGATACAATACTGCCCAATGTAGAAAGACTGAATTTGTAGAAATATCAATTTTTTACGAACCTAAGTCTGTTGTAGTATGTTGGTTCAATAATTTACTTATCGTAGATACACAACTTACAACAACCCGAGTATGCCTTAAGTTAATGTAGTACAAACAGCGAAACATGAGTTAAACTTTACTTACGTGACTGACTTAATGACACGCAACTTGTGCCATGTGGCCGATCTCGACAAAGACATTGGATTTTGGACAATTTTATACGCCTAGGCCATATAATATCTAGTCTATCTTTTAACATATTATTTGATATCAAGACGGGTCAGATTTCAAGAAAACATCTACATACTTTTGTCGATAAAGTTGCCATTTACTACACACTACCTGTGCTCTCTCCTTTTGATATTTTTGGTTGTTTAGTTCTCAAAAATCCAGATTCGTGAGAAGTAACGTTTAATCATCGAGATCGGATACAAAATCTTCAGATCATACTTAACTATCTTATCACTTAACTTATCTACTGGATTATCTTTTACAAATAATGCATTTATCTTGTTTCCGCCTTATGTTTTGGTGGTCTAAAGGTCTTAATCTTTTTCGGTTTCTTTTCCTTATCCTTGCTTTTAGCGGCTTTGGTAGCTCCTGTTTGAAAATTTTTCCAACTAGAGACACGATCCTCCCGGGATTCCTGAAATAAGTTCAGTGGAAAATTAAAACATGCATCTTCAACCTTAGAACATAACTCCAAACATGTAATTGTGTGTTGAGTACGGTATATGCATAATACATAATGTGCAGTGACCAACCTCGTAATTTTTCTGCCACTCTTTCTCGAGCTTTGCCTTTTCTTCAGCCTCCAGTTCCTCTACCCGTTTCCGCTTTCGGTCTTCCATGTCCCTTTCCTCTTGATTTCTCCTTTTACGCTCCATGTCCGCAAATAACTTCATGGTCATAACATACAGAGCATGCTTATACTTTTCAGGATCATCTTCTTCTACAATCGGTTTCTTACCATCGCGCTTTAGTTTTTTCTTCTTTTCCACAACCTATAAACACAATTCACAAAACAAGTTAAATTAGAATAAACTCGGCATAAACTTCAGACACTGCAAATGCAATGAGTTAACTGCATAATTTCCTTACGTTAGCATCAATTTTGGCCTTGGCTTCTTCCACAACGTCCATACACTTTGCACGAGTATCATCATTTTCCAGCGTTTTCCAGGCTTTACTGATGGCTATAAGTTTAAAATCAAGAAATTAATCGAAACAGGATTAACAACGAAATAAAACTTTACATTGTTCAATCATCTATCCTTAATCCAATCATCCTCTATTCAATCATCATACATTCAGTTTTTAATTACCTTCAAACGCAGTTTGTGCACGGTCTTTGTCATCCTGATTTTTGTCAGGATGCACCAAAATGGACAGCCTTTTGTACTTCGTTCTGATTGCATCAAGGGGTGTATCTGGCTCCACCTGAAGCACCTCAAAGGGGTTTAAATTAAAGTAGGTCGAGCCTGGTCTGAGTAATCTGTCAATCTGCTGCTTTGGAGTGAGGACGGAATCTCGCTTCTCAATTTGCTTCACCTAAAAGCACATCCATAATCACAAATTAATTACCAAATCCCCCTTACCATTGAAATACAGCTACCTACTCTCAATCTTCATCAACTTACCTCACTGTAAAATTCATTAAAAAGTCCATCTTTCTCAGCACCCCCAACACCGCTCCCAGACGAATGAGCCATACTGATACTGCCCTGAACTTGCACCAAAGCCGAAGAATTATCTTATCCTGGAACCTTTATCCTGGTCTAGTACCACTCCCCCAAACCATTCACTTGGTCACCTCACCTTGTAGTCCTATGCAATCTATTCAAATCAAACAGTCAGTTAATAAACCAGAATCCAAATCACAGTTAAAACGCAACACTTTTTGAAACGTACCTACGAAACTTAACTATAAATGACACGCTCAGCTAAGCCAGCTTAACTGTTAACCTGTAAGTGTGCCTGTGACCCTGACACAGGTGCCCGAGAGGTTCCAACAAGTGACATTGGCAATCCCGCACACACCGGATTCGTTGTGGTAAACAAAAACAGCAACAAGACAAGCAGATGATACAAGCAGCGTATTATGCATTTATGCATTCACAGCCAACTAAACAAGTATAGTCGAAATGCCGCGGTGAGTCCAACAAGCCCCTAGCGTGCCACGGCATACT
The DNA here is from genome assembly GCA_029691765.1 of Entomobrya proxima. Lineage (NCBI taxonomy): Eukaryota > Metazoa > Arthropoda > Collembola > Entomobryomorpha > Entomobryidae > Entomobrya > Entomobrya proxima. The sequence continues at coordinate 8,979,349 of CM056169.1, forward strand.
AAAATGAGCTTCTTCATAATCCATCGTCCACTTCTTGGCATAGCAGATTTCAAATAATTATAAAACTATGCTGATTCATATTCATGATTATTAAACTAGCTTTCAGATTTAATATTAACTTTAAGGTTTTTTGTTCATAAGTTGTTATAAAATAAGATAAACTAATTTATTTTCTTCATCTTGCAAAAAATAGTAACAGTATGTAATTTAATAGTTCTTTTTCTGTAAAATATACTTTGAATTTATAGTTCTAATCCCATAGCTTAATTAGTCCGTCCCATCCGGCGGAAACGATTTTCGAGGTTTCGTGAGGATGCCACAGAACACTGATACAAGTGTTATCATGCGCTTTCCATTTGCTGTAAACTTTAGTTGTTTTCCAATCCCAGACAAATATCTTTCCATCTGCATCACCGGATATTAGGTAGCTGGAGATGTGAAAGGAAAATTCACACGATAATTAAAAACGAATTTAAAAATGAGAAATTATTGCGAAATGTTTCAATGTAGTATTATTTAACTTACCTCATATCAGGAGAAAAGTCAAGCTGACACGCGTATCCAGCTACCATATGGCCCTTGAATGTCTTCTTCCGGTGAAGTTTGAATCGGTTCATGGCTGTAAATATCATAATTTTGTTGTCCATACTTTGACAGGCAAGCCACTTGTTGTTGGGGGATGGAGTCACTGCAGGCATACTGTGCATACTGGGTTCAGCAATGTATTTCATGTCAACTGGGATATCCCTGTAATTCATTAGAATAAAATGGTAAGATCAAGGTCACGGTTTCATGTAAATGTTTCTCAAAAACTTAGCAGGAAAAGCTTTAAGCACTAACTTACCATTCCCAAACACGAAGGGATTTGTCATCCGATGTAGAAACAAATCTTCTATTGTCGTCAACAAACGTAATAGTATTTACTGCTCCAAGATGCCTGTCATACTCTTGCACTACTTCTCCAGAACGTGTATCCCACTAAAACAACAGAAACAACGCATGATATAAAAATTTAAACTAAACTCAATATTTGTTTTTCAAAAACCTAATCCTAAACATTTTTGTAGTACTTACGCAAACAATCTTTTTGTCAGAAGTACCAGCCACAAAGAGATGCTGCTTATCCTCTTCAGGGTTGAACTTTACACAATATGCGACTTTTCTGTTAGTAAATCTTGAGATGCATTCACCCTTCTCAGTATCCCACAACTTGATGAAGCGATCATAACCTGCAAAAATAATTAATCATTAAGTGTTTGGTGATTCACCCACACGCATAATAAACTGGTGATGTTCAGTAACACACTTACCCGCTGAGAGGAAGTTAGTTCCATTGTTATTGAAGGCAATATCTCGAACAGCCTGTTTGTGTCCAATGTAAGTCATAATACATCTACGCTCATTATAAACTTCCCATAATTTCACTCGTGAATCCATTCCACCAGACAAAAGTAAATGGGCCGTTTGAGGAAACCATCTTATAGCAGCAACACCCTTTGTATGTCCTTGATAAGTGTGGATAAGGTTTTTGGGGATGAAGCACTTTGTTGGTGGTTCTGTAGACTTTAGGTTCACCCCTACGTCCTGAGGTGGATGCATAAAGGAACGACCCTGGTAATCCACGGGATTTTTTATGTGAAGAATAAATTTTTCTTCAATCGGTTTATCATCAACGTTCTTTCCTCTCCTTTGGCGTTTAGAAAGAATAACTTCGAGTTCAGCCGCTTCTTCCTGCAAAGTTTGAATCAATAAATTTGAGGTTATCCATCCATCCATGATAATTCAATGCATGTGCTTTAAAAAATAAATATTTCACGTAATCGGAAACTATACACATACCTCATTAGGTTTGGACACTTTCTCTTCATCAACATATCCTCCCCAAGGTCCCAGGAAACCCTCAATGTCATCAGGGCAATCATTTTTCTCCCTTTTCCTTTTATCCTTAGGTCTCTTCGGTATCGTCTCGAATACAGTCTTAATATCTGTTTGACCTTCCGGAGCTGCTCCAACAATTTTCGGCACTGCAGCAGTAGAAGATTCTATAGACGGGTCAACCGCGTAACCTGTAAAGAAACGAGTAATCCCACATTACAATTTGCCATTTCCAACTCCACAAAATACGAAATCCTGAAGGCAAAATATATTCCATCCTTACCATAACTTGTAAAGGTTCTTCTCTGATTCTCAAACTGAAACTCATTAACATGCGCAGCTTCAACATATCCTGCTAGCGTGTTCTTAACCGCTTTCTGTTGATTACTCTTAAAGGGATTCTCAGGTCCAAGGACAGGGGCAAAGAGCTCCTCATATTTTGGATTATACGTCAGCTCCTTGGTCTTGGGGTCAATATGTCTTCTGGGGTCCATCGTTCTCTACCAGAAAATCAATCATCATCAGTATAAATACTCAACATCATTTTCTAAATCATCCTAAAGGCTAATTATCTTACAACATGTCTCAATAATCAACTTACATTCACAATAACATCAGGTGCCGCAACAACTTGCATTTTGCTTGCCACAGAAAAACCGGAGTCCTTATTTTCCAACGGCTTTAGATGATCCGGAAGTTCGCCATCTTCTTCCTGGTCCTCCGCTTTATCTTCACTGGCCTTAATTATAACTTTACCCTTTTTCGGAACATTCTTTTTAGGTGACGACGACTCCTCATCTGAAGAACTTGATTCTGAAGCTGCTGACGAGTTGGAATCCGACTTGCTGCTGGAGTCTGAAGCCTCGTAAGCCGTTAGCGACAACATGATCACTGCTTAACGGTCACTAATTACCAATAAAAATAGTTTGTCAACTTTAATTTAAAAATTAAGTGGTCAGCAAATAAACCGAACCGACTGCGTAGACGACATAACCAAAACAATACAAAAAGCAGATGCCCCAACTTTCCCGCATTTTTACGCCTTCTATGACTTGTGGGGTGCAAGGATGCTATAAAATGAACAAAGATATAGATTCGCCTTGACTGATCATTTAGGCTTCATTCAAGAGACGAGAAGACGAGATTAATGTCATAAGTTGCAAAAATAATTCACTTTTAATTTGATTGCAGAAGGTGTATGTACTTGGCTGTAAACTCTGTTTTTGGGTTATAAATTGTTGAGTTAAAATTGTCGTTAAATGTTATAAATGGGCTAGGAGATGCTTTATATTCAGCACTTGGCCTTGGACCAGTATTTGCAGTGATTGATGCTGGTGGGGTGTGCAAAGCTGAGTCGGGTAAAGGTGACGTTGGCGTTGGTAAAGGTGACATTGACGCTGACGCTGGTGAGGGAGATGTTACCACTGGCGTAGGTGTGGGGGCAGTAGATGCACTCAAGTTGGAAGAAAATTGCGAAGGAGGAGGAGCAACTGTGGTCCCTTCATTCTTCGGTGGATCCTTTAAGTCATTTTTAAACTGAGTACCGTTGGACAAAACGGTTGGTTTAGAGTCCAAAGTGGCTTCATTAAAAGGTAAATTCATTCTTCTTCTAAAGAAAGAACGAAACTCCCCTTGCGCTGTGTCTTTGGAAAGGTCTGTGGTAGGTCGCGTGGCTTTTAGAGTATTTAGTAAGCTATCAATATCGGTGGCGGTCGCACTTTGACCTAGTCCTTTAGTACTGCGATAAACTGAAGTATTTTGAGGTCTGGATATCATCGAATATAATGGACTAGTAGTTGGGGTTGGATAATATTCGGACTGGATGGAGGATGTTGTTGGGTAATCTTCTTCTGGGGCATCTTGAGAAAATATCTGGTCCAGTCCTACCAAATCTGCAAGCTTATTTAAGGGATCTCTCCTTTTCCTTTCCTTGTCCGGTTTGGTGTTTAGTTGAATTCCAAATTTGATTGTCTTTGGAGGTAACTTGTTGGGGTCATATTTACGTTTTCTTGGGACAAAAAGGGAGTCGATGAAACGGGAGAAAAATCCCTTGGTATTTTCTTCCACGTCAGTGTCAAAGGTTGACATTTGCGTGCGTCTAGGTTGGAATGGCAATGGTTGGGGTAGTTGAGAAGGCAGACTTTCCTCATTTTTGTTGGAGGTTTCATCTGGGGGTCCAGTTTGGGTTTCCTCCTCTTTTAAGTCTCTCTTTTTCTTATTTTTACTTTTAGTTTTGCATTTAGGCTCATTGTCATCAGTGCTTTCACCATCATCAGTTTGATCATCGTAATACGTGGTAGTGGTACTATACTCCAGCGAGGATTCTTCGGTTGACTCTGATTTGTAAAATTTTCCTTTGCTTCTTGAAATCTGAAATCATTAAAATTGGAAGGATATTTATGTGGAATTCGGAGGAAGTGAGATATATGACTCAAAGCAGAAAGTAATTTAAAAATACGAATTTTTGAGTACCCTTTGTTGGATTGTCTTTGTCAATATTCTTCGCGACATTACCGACGCAGACGAAGGTTTCCTACTTCCAGAACTTGGGGTTTTATCCCCTATCCCCAAAGTTTTTGTTGATGTCCTTCTAAAAGAATCACGCCATTGGTCATCATCACACCTAGACCCTTTTCTCCTTGTCAATGAAGATCGTTGCTTTCTCCAGGAATCACGATAACTGCTCCCATGATTCCTGAAACGGTCAACGCTTTCGGATTTATTTGAAATGCTTTTCCGATTACGCTGCAATGCCTCCATGTCAGAGTAAGGCCGCAGCATTTTTGTTTTCCTTTGTGTTATGCCGTCGTACGAAGGGGACTTTTCTGGAGACCTTGGAACCGTTTTTGCAATATTAGTATTGACATTTCCTTTATTGGCCTTTTGAGTTCCTAACAAGGAACTAGCAATTTTTTCACAGAATTCGAAGACTTCAATTTTAAACTCGTAATAGCGCATTCGCATCTTCTGTATTTTAGTGATTTTATCCCCTGGTTGGGGGCGACGTGTCCTTTTGTGGGCACGTGCCCCCTGACGATGCTTTGTATACCTTTGCCGGGGATGGCCTGATAAGTTCATAGCTACTGGACAATAACTAAAAAGCTTAATGATTAACAAAGCAACTTAACCTATCATTACCTAACTTATTCTACAACGGCAAAAGGATTTGCGTTATCCTAATAATTACGGTAGACTTGCCAAACCCACCCATCCTCCTCCATTTTGGAAAATGACAACGATTTTACATACATAAGTTGTTACGGGAATTCATAGCCATTGGCAAACTACCATATTTCCATCTCTCGTTCACCCGAAATATGGATCTTGTGTAGTATGCTTCCACACGTCGTACTAATTATTACATAAAATTGAAATGTGACATATAATATGTTTGTTAGCATTTCTTTTAGCATTGTTTGTTATAATTCTGGCTTTCAGTTTTTATTACACATTTTGAGTTATATTTTATAATCAGTGTTTATAAAAAATCAAGTATACTATTTCTATCTAACCATTCATCATTAGTTGTCGTTATGCTCTCCTCCCAAGAAAACATTGTCTGTTTGCACTGATCGTAAAATTCAGAACAGTCGCCAGTTTTGCCAGCCTCTTCAGCTTGCAAATACTCGGGAAGGTGGCTTTCCGCAAATATAGAGCGGCTCACACTATAAGATAAATTAAAAACAGACATCATCACTAATTAATTATGCCTAGTGCTTGCTTTCAAATGAAATTCAATGTCAAAACTTTAAAGAGCTTTTTACCTGAAGAACATGGTGAGTAGTTCTCCCATCAAACCGTAATGATTTAGTGGAGCTTCGTGAACCTCACAAACTGCTCGGAGCAAACATGGCTTCCCTTCTAAACCTGCATTATTCAAAATCTTCTCAAGTTTTGGTAATATGGAAGCTCTTTCGGATTTGTGAACCTTGGGATCAAATGGCAGGGCTCTCTTTTTTCTCGTTTTAACTTCTTGATGTGCTTGATTATCTGAGAAAGTAGAACTAAAATCCATGTTTGCAGTAATATCTACAGTGTCATTGGTAAAGGTTTCCCGTTTTCGCCTTCGTCGATCAATGGAGGGTTCCTCATCAACGTAATTGTTATCGTAGCCTGCTTCCACATCAAAGTCATCTATGTCTTGGAAATTATTGTAACCATTGCCATAAAGGTAAGGTTTTCTTCGCATAAAAGAGTAACTTGGACTAATCTGTCCAACCGTATTTGGTGGGTCAATTGCCATTGGAGGTGGAATTCCTGGAGGTATTGGACCGGGAGGAGGTAATATTGGAGGTGACCCAAGAGGTATGGGCAGCAAACCCCCTGGAGCGGGAAAGAAAAATCCAGGAGGAACATCCAACTGATCAAAGAATACTGAGAGACCAAAAAAGAACATAATTTTCTGCTCAGTTGGAATGAGGTGATTTGATAATAATGGTGAGGACATTTTCTTACCAGTAATTGGCATTGAAATTTTGATTGCAGTTTGAAGCCAATCAGGAAGCTTGAGGTATCTGGTTTTAAACTGTGGGACAATGATTAAAATAATATGGTTCAAACCAAATGGGACCAAGTCTCCGGGAAAAACTCCTGGTCCTAAAGGGCCGACTGGAACATTTTGTGGAGGAGGAACTGGAGGCGATCCCTGTAGTATCCCACCAACTTGGCCATTTGCGCCTCCTGGCCCTGACCCTGCTCCTGAGCTTGAGCTTGAACTTGACGTGGAAGGTGCTGGAGCAGCAGGAGCCTTTGGGGGAGAGGGCAAATGGGATGGCAAATCGGGTGCTAGGTCAAACTGACAACTTACACAGGATATCACAAAGAAAACTATGCAAACTGTAAATAGTGATCTATTCATTTTAAATTGTATGTTGATTAAACGTTTAGCGTAATTGGTAAATTGCTAGCTTTATAATATATCGGGTGTCTCAAGATACCCCAACTAACAGTGTTACTTCTTCAAGCTACGACAACTTCTTAAGTTTGACTGGATACATGGATAATTACAGAAAAGTTGAGATTGAAAATGCACTGCGTTAATGACAGTTTATTTAAAGCATACAAAGTGAAAATTAAGGGCAATGAGTAGAGAACAGCCCTGCATACCATAAGCCTCTCATATTATCCTTATTCCTCCGTCCCTTATACTCAATCCCTACAGAGCTAGAGGTAATTAAGATTGTCTTGTTTCACTTAATGAGCTTTTTGATTCTGTAACGTTATAAGCAACCAGCCTACATTCTGTTTCTATCCAATTATGATTGTAATCTATGAAACATTTTGAGAACTTAGCTAAAACTGAAAGAATCTAAAAAAATAAACTCATGCCTGCTGGGTGTACTACATTGTAGAGCCCAATACAAGTTTACATAATGCAAGAATGATATTCTAAATAATCAACGTTAATATTATCAGGAATTTATATTAGGTTTAATCATAATTAACATCAATCATTGATTGCCTAAATGTTTTGTCAAGAATACACGAAGCATTTTATGCTAATATCACTAAAAAGTGAATGAACCATATGCATACATCCATTGTCCATGCTCTCTTATGCTAACGTTTTCCCTATACATGCCTACTGATTTTTCGCTTTACAAGCGAATCCAAATTCTAAATTGCATTCCAATTGCAAAGCACCTATATGATATATATGTTATATAATTCCCATTCCCATACATTTGAAGAGGCTTTTGTACTCGCCTAGGCGAGAAACAGGATAAAAGCAGCTTTCATTCGCATCTTCAGTTTCAGTTCACGCTGAGACAAGGTGCAGTTCACACCAGCACACTACCACAAGTCTGCAGAAGTCCTTTTTCATCTTATTATGTTTTTTCTTCTGTTCTGTTTCACTTGCTTTCCAATAATTTCCGAATTGATATTTGATTAGTTAAATTTGGATGCCATCACTTTGCAAAATGCGGTACGGATGTACACCTGTTCTTGCAGATTTCTGGGGTGAGGGTGTAGATTTCTTGCACTGGAATTACTGTCGCCAGTAAACTTGAAGCAGGTCAAATTGAACAGTTCTCGGATGCCATCATCATTTTACAACCCATACTGTAATGCGATGATACTACATAATGTAATAAGCAAATTACGCTATAATATAAGTTTCATAGTTAGACTGATAACTATGTATTTTGCATAATAGAACATAGTTGATAATATGTTGTCAGCACAAAACAAATAAATCCGAAAACCATGCACAGTTTGAAAATGTATGTCATTTAATCAACGCCCATGCCAATTAGATCAACCAGTTATGCTACAATTTTGACTTGTGCCGATTTATTAGGGTGATGGAGAGAATGAGAGAATTGCAAAGTAGCTACCATAAAATAAACTCCCACGACAATAAGTGCACTGCACATAGCCCATTAATCTTCAGTTTTTAATGGACTGATTGACAGAAAATGCTTGACTACCCACCATTCTAAATTCGACTGTCGATAATTTCTTACAATAAAATACACGTATTTCTTCTGGAGCAACCCAAACCGGCTTCTTTATATACATTTATTTATTACAACTGCTTTTGAAACAAAAAAAAAACACTTTAACATTTCAGCACGTCGGACCTTTAGATCTAAATCCGAAAGCAGAGATTTTGTGCAAGTTAGTTTTTGGTTAGTGCAAAGTGCACAAGCAGGTTGCTCTGTCTGTCTATGCTTCTGCTGGTACTATTTGACTGTGTGGTAAAAAGCAACAGCCTTTTCGCATTGTTCCCACAATGAAGCAATGGGGAAATTCTTTTCTCCTCCGAATAGAAAGACCAGACATTCTACACCCCCATAGCCCATGTTCTCCGCACCAACTTGCTTAGTCTTGGTTTGACTTTGCCAGAGAGAGCTCATATCATTCCTTCGGTGTTTCTCTGCAAAACATTCCGTTCTCAAAAACCGGGACTTTTTCTAATGTGTAAAACGCATATGCTTGCAGTTTGCATGCATTTCACTATTTTTTAGGTAGGACCCAAGCATAATTTAAGAATTTTTATAGACTAAAGAAAATACCTGGTTTTTACTCTATGAAAAATAGATACAAAAACCTAGCCACTTTTTTCATTCTTTCGTCTCTAAAGAGAGAAAAGCCCTAAAGTAAGTTTCCAGTGAATAGGCAAGTCAGTGGACATTTTTCAACGGGGAAATCTTCCATAATCATAATACTTTGGTGAAATATACATGTGATGTAATCCTCTTCCTCATATTACTCCATAACATACTCCCATCATCCCCGAAGCAAACGACCAGCACAGACGTGAGTCTTACCTGGCCGTTTCTGTCTGACTGTTTTTCTCGGTGAGTGAGTGAAGCCATAAAATTTGGTTGACTTTAGTTATCATCAGAGTCATTCCGCTTATCACAACATGGTGTACACCTTATATACATTTTTTCAGCATTTTTACTACTTCTCTGTCCGTAAATGGTACTTGCATCTGCTGCTTTAGTTATTTTTTTGCAAACCTCAATTTTTCAAAATAATATAACTAAACATTGTGCACCATATAGCCAAACCTTTGTTTCACAATGGCCTTTCTCTTTACATGGCTTTTTCCATTTACTTTTCATGGCAATGCGTGTGTGTAAAGTTAACGAGAACATAGTTGGGAAACAGTAGGATTAACTATAAACCTTGAGAGCTAGTATTTTCGGTAGCCATCCGAAAGTAAAAAGGTACGTCTGTATTTTTTTGAATCTCTGACTGAAATGGCGGAATGAAGCAGAGAAAAAAAGTCCATTACTTTTGTGGCAGTTTTTTGTGTAAGCGCACAATTTTTTTTTTGGTTAGAGTATATTTATATAGGGCAGCAAATAGTAGAGACACATGTAATGTTTCCATAATTTCATGATGGGGACGTACCACGTTTCACATTTAAATCGATAAATTACCTTCTTTTGATGTAGTGGAGGTATTAAGTAACGGTCCTTCTCTATCCTCTCTGCAAGGAGGAGGGAATCCTACAGAGCGAAAAAAGTGGCTTCTGTACATGTACAAAATAAATTTTTACTATTGCGGGTAATAATGTAGCATTAGTTAAAATAAAAAATGCTACGTGTAGGTTGTTGGTAGGTAGATATATTACAATCAAGCTGACGCATTTCCTACATTTTTAAAAGCCGCGTCTTATGTCTTTTTCTATTTTTATGAATGTACTTTAGTTGAAAACTCCGGGTGTTTTTTTGGTTTTGTCAGTTTCATCAGCCTAGTACTTCTGATGATGTTGGATATAATCCCAGGATATCGTGAGTAATAAATGTTGGCCAAAAAATGACGAAAACATTGCCATCGTGAGCTTGTGTGATCAGCGTGGAATCTTCATGTAATACAAGTGCAACAACATAGCATTTAGCAAAAAGAGACTAGCAAAAAAAAGAACGGTATATTTATTGCATTTTTTATATCGACCAAAGTAGCCAAGTAATCTGAATTCATTGAATGAAGAAACGTGCCAGGACTGGTAAAGACGATTGGAGAAAAGGGTGATGGTAGTACCAGAAAACATTACTATTATTATTGCAACAATATCTTTTTTGGTGAACAATTGAGTGTTATGTGCTAGTAATATTAAGGTAGGAAAAAGCTACACCACCACTCTGTTTAATGTGCACTGTGTGAGTCAATGGTGGAGTTTGTGGCGACTTTTTATTTCATAGTCCGTGGTACACGCATCTCCTCTTGTTGCTTTCATGGTGCAAGGCAGTATCATAAAAATGTGGTAAAAATAGGTGTACAAAAACAGTTTTGTTCTTTGTAGGAGAAACACACAAACTGCGGAAGAAAAAAATCTATTAGCAAATATCACGGAAGCTTTCCCTGAAACTGAACAAAAGCAGCCATGAAATGAAAGCATTTATATACAGGTTTTCCACATAGAAAAGTGAAAAGAACTCTTTGTCCTATGCACATGCAATAATAATCTAAAAGATAAAAGCATTTTATGTGTCGCTGTGCGTAATTTTCACAGACATTAGCTATTGTAAAGAAAACAAGAAATTGTCTTTGAAGACATTTGCTGTTTGACTGCGCGTGCAAAGTAAAAATGAATAGTTAAAGACGGTATAACAGAAACGACAAGACAAACAGATATTATTCGCATTTGCATAAGAAATCCAAAAGAAATTATTTGTAAAACACACGCAACATGAAATAATAATGATTGAAGTCTATTTTCATGCCCATGTGCTTTATCATCAAATTGGACCACTTGAGGAGAACAGTGAAGATATTGTGCTTGCAACACCAGCATCAAAGATGAATTATTGAGACAGTGAAACTATATTATTTTTCGATGTTTGGAAAATGTTAAAAGAAAATCCTTGGCTCAGATAAAAGAACAAGTTGAAGTTGAGAGTATATAGGCAAAGCTTACATCTGCCATTCATTTCATTACTCATCGTCATCCCACAATTGCTTTACTTTGTATATTCAGCAAAAAGCAGACTAGATTAAAATATTAGAGTGACGTGACGAAGAACAAGCTTGTTTATTTTCCTTTTCAAAGGGAAACCGTTAACTGCGTGTAATATTTCACTTTTTGCAACTTGACGATAGAAGGGAATTGAACCTGAATGTGTGAGCCTGTGTGTGTTTTGTTATAAGCTGAGCAAGCTTTTAAAAGTATTTTTAACGAACAGGTCAAAACAAACAGACGATTACATGATACATTATCTTTTACTCCTTCGTCCCGTCACCTATCAACACGAGCCACCACCACCACCAACGCCACCATCGTCATCATTGTACCATTACCCCCATTATCACCGTAGTCAGCAACACCATCCCAAAGTAAACCCGACTAAACCTCAGCCTAAGCCGCAACAGCAAAAACAAGAGGTTCCCAGCACTTCAAGAATAGTAGCAAAAACAGCATCCACCCAACAGCATCATGTCAAAAGTAACTCGGCGTCCCGTGAAACGCTACTGAAGCAGCAGAGATGCCGTTGTAACTGCTTGGATTACGCTTCTGTGCGAGAAAATAAACAAAGTACCAGTAACAACTACCACTTTTCTGCTGGCACACAAAATCAGAGCAACCTGTGGCAAGCCAGGAAATCTCAACAGGAGCTTCCGATTGTACGTATTGATAACGGGAGCAAAAAGAGCGACTCATTAGTCACTTCAAAGAAAGCTGCTGCGACACAAACAGTAACACTTTTGCAAACATCTCAATCATCAAAAATCACAAAAGCTAGCTCTAATTTCCAGAAAAGTAGATCAGAACAAGGCCGTTCTTTGTGCTCCACTCGGAAAATCTTGTCAACTTTCAGACAATTACATTTTCCATTTACTTCGTTCTCCTCCGTATTTGAGAGAGGTTCAGTGATAAAAAGAAAAGTGCTTCAAGAGGAGGAGGAGGAGGAAGAAGAAGACGAGAAAGCAGATTCAGAAAAGTATTTGTCTGAAAAACAAATTCCGGTAACAGCAAGAAGGCAGAGCAATCATCACAATCTTGAGAAAGAAGTAGCGGAAGAGTTTACTCCCTTTCTGTCGGCAGCGGCTAATGCCACTGCTGCTGCTTCTGCTTTTCCAGTAAAAGTTGAAACTAATAAGCTTGTGAAAAGGTCTATAACTGTGAAATCATCAACCACAATATTATCATCAAATCCAGTAGTAACAACGGCAGTAGTGCTACCAGAAAAAGAATTAGATTGCCTGGAATCTCTGCTGCTGCTAAATCGGAATGCGCAAAAGGAAAGCAATTGTAGCATCAGCAGCAGCAGCACTAACATTGACAGAAGCACGCAAGAAGGCGAACAAGCAAATGGCAATTGTTGCAATATCAACAACAATAACAGGAAAAAGGGCAGTAAAAAGTTTGAAAAAGTTAAAAAGTTTCTCGCATTTTGTAAAGGATTGAGGAGAAAGTCAAAGTAAAAAAATTGCAATTTGGTGAAGAAAAGATTGCTACTTTTTTATTTTGTTGCGGACCGTTTACGTACATTGACTTACCTCAGCAGAAAAAAATGTATATGCATACCCGTATCTGAATTTCTCTCCACATTTTCAAAAAAACTACTGCGGAGTCTTTTGAATAAAATCGTGTTGTTTTATATTTACACTACATGCCTATATGTACACACATGTAAAATAAAAATGTGTATTTGTAAGTGAAAGTGAAAAAAAACTTGTGGAAATAGACTTTTTTATACACACAGTTTGTTCAACCTGACTACTTTCAACTTTTTATGTGAACTTTCTTCAGACAGAATACAAAAAATACATGTGCTCTCTGTATAAAGCCGCGTGTGCGACAAAGACTAACGGTTGTTGCTACTAAAAAGCAAGAGAGTTTGTCGTTGTTTTCATGGTCAAAAGAATAAGTTGCTTTGCAGTAAGCTAGAGAGATTTTGAGGGATAAAGTGTAGTAAAATGAAAATATGATGTCATGAATTGAACATTAATCCGTGTTTTTGTATGTGTGTGTGTGGTTGCATTGCAATGATAATGATGTTTGCTTGAAAAGGAACACCAAAATGCTTTCTCTTTTTTACTTTTATTTTATTTAACCGGAATAGATCGCCAGATTGTGGAGTAATAGTGTGGCTTTGACAAACGGGCAGAGGGTTTTTCATTTGAAATCTTTATTCTGCTGTAGTAGTGACTAGGAACTTTATGAAATAACTTTTTTATATTTGCTCCGTCTCAAACTACATAATCTTTGCTTTTTTGCATGTCCGTTTTATGTTTGATGTGTATAGTCAAGCAAGACGAGACTGATGATGTCGAAAAGAAAAAAAGTGACGGAGTGTCTTCTTCGTTTTCTTCCATTCCTTTAAAGCAGTTTTGTACAAAAGTTTTTTCTCTCATTTTTTCTAAATCTAAATTCATCTCAATACGGTTTCATTCTCAGAGTAAAAAATACTTGAAGCATATTGTTGTATAGTATTATGAGAATACTCTGCAATATTATTCACTCGTTGTGTGGCTTCTTTTAGTACAACAGTGGAAAAAAGTGTAATTCAATATTAAAGAAAAAACGCAATGCAATTTTCCTGAATGGATAAAAACTATCCTGTATTATAGGCACTGGGTAGTTGTAGTCAAACCAAAAAAAACTGAAAAAAAAACGAATAATATCATCAGACAATGTCAAATGTATATTCTGCGGCTATAATAATATTCCGTTCCTATTCTCGTTTTCCTCATTTTTACCATTTATACTTTGGCAATATATGGCGTGTGAGGAAGCATAACATTTGTCATTTGAGCAACTTGTTTGAGTTTCATTGTTGAATCTGTGACATATTATTGGATCAACTCCCCTTGCACTTCTTTTTTCATGTGTGTGCAGCAGCAGTAAGCAGCAATACTTTTTTGTTACTATAAACTGAAAACACAGAGACAATTTTACGTTTCAAGAGAGTCGCAAGCAAAAAAAAACAAAAAGAAATAAACTGCTATTGAAAAAAGTAAAGCACTTTATTCTACTTTCTTTTTCTACTAGTACTACTATCCTTTTTTATACGAATCTGTCTTCGTTGTCGTTTGGTTGGACATTCCCAGAAAAAAAGTTTTTTTCTTCCCAGTACTTTTGCATGTAAAAAAGTATAAACTCAAAAATCTTTAAAAGATTTTCGTACTCAGAACTCACGAACGACACACGTGCCTGGCCTCCGGTGCGGTGTGTGATATATACTCCCCGGCTTTATGCAATAAATGGGAAAAATAGTAGGCAAAAGGTACATCACAAAAAAGGATGGATTTCTTCTCTTTTGAGTTTGTGAGCGAAACAAACCAGTAGAAAAAGAAAGTGATTTTATTTGAATAGTTTCCTCTAGAGTACGACGCGCGACAGAGTACTTGCATAACACGCAGAATTATTAAAATTTGGTACGATCTGAAGAAAATTTGATGCAAGTTTATTGGTATATATATCATAACGTATAAAGAACTTATGGTGTGCATTACTGTATAATTTTATTGTTCTCAATCAGGCTCCAACTTTACACAAATGTCACACAGTTATGGCGTGTAACACAGAAAAATGTATGCTATAATATTCAAACGAGTATTTTTTCACTCTCTTTCTAACTGAACAAGTTTGCTTCTTTTGCGGGGGTTGGAACTGTAAACAGAACTGGCATTGAAACCAAAATCTTGTTTGCTGCTGCTGCTTCTGCAAAAAAAGTAAATTTACACAAGTTTTTTGGTACGCTCGCATTCTATAAGCTTGCCAATTTTCCAGAGTTTGCCAGTTCAAAAGAAAATAAAGTAAAAAATCTGTGGGAAAATGAGAATAATATAAAACCTCATTGACCCACCCGCACCGCACACACGGCTTTTTTAACGGTTTTTGGATCCAGATTTTTTTATATTCTTCAGCTGAACTGAATAAAAAGAACAAGTGTACACTTTGGTGTGCTGGTTGCGCTTTGTTATCATATAAATATATTTGTGTGTGTAACATATCGGAGCAAATAATGGACTTCCTTACATAGCTATGAACAGACCTCGTAGATTTACTCCCTGTATACTTGTCTCTTGTTGTGAATGAAATTCAGCAGTAGGGCAAGGCAATTTTGTAAAGGTTTTTTTCTGAGAGAAACTTCTTGTTTGGCATTTTTTTCTACGCATTATACCCACAAGCAAAAAAAGTACTCAAGTGAAAGGTCACTACACACAAAAAAAGAGAAAAGAGCAGAAAGGGAAAGTGGGCAGCAGGCAATAACCATAATAGTAATTTACCATGTTTTCTACTACCATTTCCCTTTCCGTATGTGATGGTGTATCCTTGTATCGTCATTTTGTGATAAATCCAAAGTGACATCAAGTAAAACAACGAAGACCAACACACACACGTACACAATAAGTGAAAGCTACTATTGAGAACGTTGCTCTTTTGTATTTCTCGCAGAGTTTAACCAACATTGTATACACAGTGCTTCCTTTGCTGTGTTTTTGGTGAAAGTGAGATACACACACAAGAAACATTTTTGGTGCTTTTTCCAGTAATACAGCAGAGACATCAGAAGTATATATAATCATGGGCGGTGAAACCGGTAAAAAGGGGGAAGCAAAACAAAAGTCAAAAGGGAAAATGCTGGAACAGGGACCTGAAGGAAGTGAAAGCTTCTCCTCACTTTCCTTCTCCAATGAAACGTTGCAGCAGCCCCATTACCCGTCAGCAGCAAGGCTGGCGACGGCATCAGCAACAGAAAGTAAGCAGGAAGATCATTCTTCCCAATTCCAGCAGAACATCGTCAACAGTTCAACGGTCTGGAATGAACTCCTTCAGCAGGGAGAAAGTGGCAATATGGGAGCAACGCAAATGGTGACAAACTCGGCTGAGCTAACGGGCACAACCACGCAAAAACAGTTCATTTCTCCTTGTGGTTTTTCCTCCTCTTTGCAAACGGGTACGAACAATGACGGAAGAACAGCCTCCGTTGGCGCAACTAAAGAAATTGCTAAACGCAAAATTTCCTCTTCATCTGCTTCTTATCAAAGGAATAATAGGCAAAATGATGGTGGTGGTGGCAGTGTAACTAACTTGAGAGGGGACATTGGACATGATGCTGCTACAAAGGGCATAGCCACATCTCAGCGTTTACTTATGGCAGCTGATGAAGATTATGATCAGTCTTTTGTTGGTCATCTATCATCCGATGAAAATGAGCATTTGCTGCCTGCTCGAAGCAGTAGTACCGCAGACAAAGAGAAAATGGGGAATGACAATGGCATCGTGGAACGTGGGAAGAGGAACAGCAGCGATACCAGCAGAGCAAAAGGCGAGAGTAAACGCAAGTCAGGTAGTAAACGGGCTAGTACAAGAAAAACCGATGATAATATCAACATGAGAACGACAACGACCGGCGATGAAAATGATGACAGTACATTACAATCCAAACGACCCACTTCTCTGACCATACCTTTGCCTTTTATCAGAGATGGCAAAAATGGAAATTCGTGTAAGAAAGGAGATGATGAGGACGACGACTTGTCGCCTTGTTCAGTATCCTCGTCTTCATCGGAAACATCCTCGTCCTCCTTTTTCTTACACTGTTTATCGGGTCTCAGTCGAGTGCTGGTTATCCTGAGCCTCTTCTCAGTAGTACTGGTTGTTTGGCTATGGTTTCACACTCGTGTGGCCTACCTCGAGAGGGAAGTGGGCTTGCAAAAGGAGCGGATAGAAATTCTCGTGGAAAATATTCTGGAAACTGAACGACTTCTCAACAAGCGCGTTGATTTTGACCCAGAGGAAGATGAAGAGGAGGATTTTATCGAGCTGCATAGGGATGTAATGGATGAGGGCAATGTGAACGCGGAAACATCTTTAGCACAACAGAATGAGCAACATAAGAGCAGTCAAGAGAATCTCGATATTGGACAACGATTTAGAAAATTGCTGGGAAAAGCGCAAAGGGTAAGATGAAGGAGCACTTTTTGTTGCAAAATAAATTATGTGGCTCATTTACGAGATGCATAACTACTTGATTTTTATGTGTTTACTTTATCAAAAATGATTAAGGAATAGGCCATTGGGATAAACTGTCGAATTTTATGATAAAGATGAAAGGCAATTCATTCATGTTTCGTGACTCTCGTGTGATAAGTTTATCGTTAGGGATTATTGAGACGTTTGATTTATTTCACAAATTATGGTTATTGAATGCGTAAATGACCCATAAAATTACATACGCACCTTGAGCCAGTTTTTTTTCCTTTTGCTTATCAACAAATTATTGATAAGCCAAGATGAACACACCATATATCAAATTATACAACAACATGCACAGGCAGTCACTGATATACTCAGATTCGAAATTACTAATTATGTTTATGTTATTCATTGAGATATTATTTAATTCTGTCAAAATCTATGAATATTCACGCATAAACATTTCTTTGCCCTGTCGTGCTAAAGAGAAACAGATCCATTAGGAAATTCCAATTTCATACACAATTTCCTTAAAGCCTAATTCTGAGTGTATAATTTTGTGCCGTGCACAATATCACGTTCATACTTCATACTTGATATTGTAAAAAACACGTAATTTATTCTTGATACAAAAAATAATTGAAACGCGCATCATCCTCCTATCCGATGAATGAATAAATTGACCACTCTGTATGGAAATGAGTTTTTTCTTTGCATTCAAACAATGTGCCTGCAAGTTGCACGTTGCAATCATTAAATGTAGTAATCACTGCTAAATATGATCATGAGTAATATTTTCTCTAAATCTAAGTATTATCTATACACTGAATTCGTTTTGTTGTTGAAACATACATTCATTCTTCAGTCCAAAATATTTTGACTTGAAAAGAATTTTGCTTTTATTATCTAGAACAAGTAGTCAAATCAAACTTCTTTTCATTACGGCAAAATGCGACCATTAATGTACCAGAGCAGTCTTTTGACGATTTTGCTCCGTAAAAATGTTAATAATGTTGTGATTCGTACCTGTTTGGTTTGCTACTGTTAGAAATACTGCACCCCATTTTCTTCAGCATCAGTCACCAAAAAAAGGAACAAACACACAATAATCCACAATCCACATGCCTGTACACAAAAGGGAAACACATGCATATTAAAATTCAAAGAGTGAATGATGATGAAACAACCAAACCCACACATTAGAAGAACCACCATCAGCGTGTAGTGAAGTGGAAACAGGCCAGAAAAGAGAAGGATCATGATGATGGTGATGCTAGTGGTGATGGTTAGGCATCATTGAATTGAGCCAGCTACTGATATAATCACTCATCATCATCATCCTCATCTCATCATGTTGATTATGCTGATTCTTCTTTTAAACTCGAATAATGTGTGCCTACCTACTTACATCTTCTGAATAGATACTAGAAAATATTCAAAGTGCTGGGAAGTTTGCAAGTACGCTCAATTATTTGAGTGCGTACTTGTTACTTTTTCAGAAAATGATGAGAATGAGAATAAAATAGGATATTGAAGTGGTGTTTTGGATTGGGGCATCAAAACAACTGTAAATATATCCGGAATCCAGACATGCTTCAAACTATGTATTCCTCAAGTTTTATCCGAAAGAATGTGGCGTATGTAATCACGTCCTTGTGTATTTTCTCGAGGACCCTTCAACCTCGCACATTCAACTTTTCCTTCGGTGGTGCAATAATTTGCCCATACATGCACGAAAATTAAATTGTAATCATTAGAACACAACTACAAAAGCATGAGCGCACGATCTTTCCATTGAGTTTTCAAAGACAGCGTTGTAGAGAAAATTGCATAGAAGCAAAGCTAACTAGGTATATATAAAGTATCTTATTTGCATCAGATCGGAACCTTTGCTGCTGTTGCAGCAGCACAGCCTCAGCATAAATCCGGAGAAACAGGAATTTGTTGCCCTTCAATGCAAAATTACATCTTTTTAGTTGTCTGACATGCTCATAATGAGTGCCCAACTTGCACACACTGCGCTTCAGGAGGATAAAGAGATGAGAGAAAAGATAATAGGAAATCCTCTGACATGCTAGATGAGTAGCAAGTTAGAGAAAGCCTGATGTAAACAGGAACTCTGAAAACTGAATTAAAATGTTGTGTGGATATATATTTTGTAGTAAGATCATTTTCGAATATAATGAAACTCACGTTGCACTCGAGAAAGAAACCAGCTCTAAACATGACTTAAATTAATTACAAACTATTATATTACCAAACATTCATCAAAACTTGCTTGCATTATTTTCAGCTTCTGGGTTGAAAATGGTGTGGTAGAAAACCTATTTTCACTCGTTGCACAATGTAAAAGTAAGAACATTCAAAAGTACAAAATGATCTACTTAATTGAAGTACAAAATTCAATAATAACCGGTCTTCATTCTATATTACTATGTACGTATGATCTGATACTACTACTGACGCTTGTAGGCGGGTATTTGTATATTCTCTCTTTTAAGTAAAATCCCATTTTGAACTGGCATGGAGGATGATACTCATGATACAATGGATTTGCTTGTAGTATAGGGCTATATAATATTTGAGAAATTCCTTCTTGTACTCTGAATCTCTGATATTACGCCGCAGCAGTGTTCCTGACTGACGGTGCCCTGAAGCTTAATACATATACATAAAATGATCTTGTTGGCCTGCGTTGTGCAATTTGATTTCATCCAAAGTAGCTTTGAATTCATTAATATTTCGTTTGACTATTTTATACCGTCAACCACGCCATTTTCAGGGGTGATTCTGCCAGAAATGAAACACCACTAAACATTTAGAACCTGTGACTCTCAAAATAATAACGTCACAATTTGTAAGTTGTCATTTATATGGTATAATGCAAAGTGCATCGTATATTTAATTCGGGGAAAACAATTTACTTACGTAAACTCTCTACTGCTGCTCATGGACATAAAGTTAGTTGGCAGCCTCGGTTCACTGCATTTTGATGCTTCTTGGAATTGGGTGTAACAGCTTTCCTGTAATGTTCCTTGGCATAACATTCATAAAATATGCAGGCTGAACGTATGTCATCATCACCTGGCCTGGCGTGGGTGCAACTATTACAGCTAAGTTGTTTGTTGAAATGCGGAAGTATAATATAATTTGTAACAGTCCGTGATTTTGGCGGAACCAAGGTCTTTTGAAATAAAATGTGTACTAATTTCTGGAAGAACTACTTTATGGGAGTTGCCTGCCTTTACGATTTAGTAAACTGTAAGTTTATAATACTTCTAAAATAGATGTTGTATAAAAGATTTACAGTAGTAGCATTCTTAGTAAAAAAGCTATAATTACAATTAATGAGCTCGTAATAACTCACAGCTTCTCATTTATAACACTTCAAAATTGGCAATAAACAGTAACGAGCATTATTACAAGGAAGCACAAGTCATAGTCACAATCTACCTTTGTGCCCATTACGTTTTTACAACACCTTCCACTCTACTATTTGCAGAGTAGCCGCATTTCTATCTGAAATAAGATCAGCGTGTCTACTCCACTCCAACTTTTCACAAAACTTTGGGCAGTGCAATGTACACTCGTGAAATGCCCCGTGAAATGTAATGTCATTTCCGTTACTACTGTTGTTTCAGTAGTAAAAGCGCGTGGTGGTGGTTGAGGCTGGGTAAATTTTCTTCTATATATGACCTGCTTTAAAAGACCTTTCATTTCCAGTATCTTTCTAAATAGGATTACTTTTGGTCATGGTCGTAGAAAGATTGTGATTATTATTGTTATTACTACCGCGTTGTGTCATATATGTGTAATAGGTGTGTAAAGTACAACAACCCAGAGAGAAAGCAACATAATAATTGTAGTCCCACTTCAAGCAATATCCTCAGAGCATCAAAATTCTCATGATTAAGTGACTCGCACACATAGAGTCAGTTTTCTCATCAGTTTTTCCGTACTATTGAGTTTAATAGACTGGAGGAGTCAAGAGGAAACATTAATTTAGCTCATATTCCTTCTTATCGCAATGTCCTACGGCCAGGAGAATTGCTCTTGTTGACTTCTTGTTGGTGTACACAAAAACATTTTTTGAAAAGGAGACCGGTAGTGTGCTGTAGTAATGAAAATAAATGAATGTAATAACAATAAAAAGGTAAACTTATCCAACTTATCATGTGTGCGCGTTTAAACTGCTGGAAATCTTTTTCTGGAAGGTTGGTGTGTCCATGCACTACCTAATTTGTAATAATTGACTTTACGCTCCTCTCTCTGCAAACGTAACTGTACCTTTGAATATTCTCGAGTGTGTTCATTTCGTGCAGGCAGGCGAAGAAATTTCTTTGAGATTGCTGAATGGGGCGTTCTGAGCAGTGAGCACACACCTTTATTATTTATGGGGATGATGATGGAGTCAAAATTAGCAAATATTCTAATCCTATGGCTTACAAGTCGAGATAAGATAGCAATATGGTAACCATCAACCATCAGACCTACTGGACGGAGTAAATCATAGCAGCAACGAAAACAAAATCTTGTAGCACGTAGTTATCATTGGGCCTTTGAACATTGAAATATTTTCATCCAACAGAGATTAATAAGAATAAATTAAGATCCTGTCCTAGACAAGTCAAAAGTATGATTAGCCTCCTAGAAATTCCGTGTATTCATTTAGCTCGAGGCTAATCTCATTACGAACTTGCGTGGGTTGTGTTATTTCTACCCTTGTATTTTGTACATGAGTGGTCTTGACTTGAACATTCATTCAGCTTTCACCCTTTCAAATTGTCAATATAGGAGACATGAAACCACAAACCTCAACCAGATAATGTCATTATCATCTATCTATTTCCGGACTTGTCCTTTTGCTACTATTGTGTTTTTCCTGAGGCTAGATATTTTAATAGGCTAATTCTGGAATAGCGACAAACCATCAGAATATGTGTTTTGTCACAACGCAATCCTAAAATACCTAAATAAAATACCAGTACCTAATTAATCTTTTGGTGAAATTCCTCCGATTCCTCTGTATTAGACAAAATGCCTGTGTATTTATTTACCCCAACAAAATACCACAAGCAAGCTATAAGCACTTTGTTACCTGCAAAGAATATACATTGAAAGTTCTTGCACATGCCATTTTATATTAAAAATATTCCTAGTTCATATCAGCATTCTGAAGAAATCGAAGGAAACCTTCAGTTGCCCATCAATCCTAATCTGACATGTTGGACAGCATTATGTTCCAAGAATATTATATATACAACCCGCTAGACAGTATACGTATGCCACTGCATTGTATTGTGGCAGCAGACAGCAGACATGTCAAGTTTTCACTTATCTGTCTTTATTCCATACAAGTGCGAACATGAAGAATGAACAAAATATGAGATAAAAACGTGATTATGATTGATATACCAGTATAAAAATTGGGAAGCCAATAAAGTGATATTATTATGTTGGTAATAACAATATTACTTCATCGTTCAATAATCAAATGACGGATCATATCAAGGAAACAGAGTTACATGCATGGTGGTAAACTAGTAAGGGAACTCGTGCTTGCTTTCTTGCGAAATCCATAAAGCAAAAAAGAATATATTAAACGAATCACTTGTATGACAGAAAATGTTCTATGCAAGACTTTCACTGAACAATGTACGATATTTCGTTTAAATAAGAATCTATACAAGCCACCATATATTGCCCATTTTTGTACTTCCGCTTATCTGCTCTTATAGTACACTGTAATCCTTTTCGTTCTCTGAAATTTCTCCCCGCCAAATTGCTTGTCGCGTCTTTACTTTCTTCAGGCTTCTGAGTTTCCTTTTGACAGATTAAAGAATGGAAAGAAAAGAAATGAAAGGACGGCCTCGTTTACTCTTGAGCAAGTTGTGTTAATACAAAAAATATAAGCAGAAGCATACACACACACTTACACTTCCACAACTTTCTCCCCTTTCGATCTAATCTTTCATTCCTAGCTTATTTTCCCTCCGCATTTATATATAAATACGTGTGCAGAGTGTACACAATAGTTAACGTGTTTATAGTTGATGCAAGTGGCGCGATGCACATTGTAAGCTGTTGTAAAGCCGACATTTTAGTTATCAAGTTACAAGTAAATCCTTGACGGTGTCACTTTGACATCAACTCTGTGTCCATCGAGAATTGGAGCGGTTGAATGTCTCGGAACTATGTACTCTATGAGAAGTGAAAGGGAAACAAGATGTTGGAAGTTGGGACGGTTTTTGGAATAGGAACAAGTTCCAGGAACAACGACAACGAGTGTGCCTGCATGAAATGAAGGATTAGTGTTGAAGAAACTCTTTATCTTTTGACACAAAACCCGTTTAGCGCTTGTTATTTGCCATTATCTGCACGTTATTCCGGTTTATTCAAAATCCCTAGTAAATGGATTCCAGCATTTTTATCGGTGTTGTTTCCGTTTTCCGTTAAAAGTTACATTACATTCGTATTATTTGACGCGTAGGGCTGTATGTCAAACTCTTTTTACGCATTTTGCTTAAAAGTTTGAAAAACCTTTAGTGGGTTGCTTTCACTTTCATGACAGCGGCAGCAAACAAAAATAATATCATTCCAATGCCAAACGCGACACCACATACATGGTAGGTAGGCAAACTCATTACTTTAATGTAGTCAAAAGTAATATGAAAATGACAGGTCGCTTTAAAAATGTCTTTGGGAATATTCCTGTTAGCAATTTTATTAACAGCAAACCATAATTTCTCGTTTCCGTTTTAGAGAGTTTGCACACTACTCAAACATAGTATCTACGTGGATAGCTTAATGTTTTTTCGAAAAGCTTAGCAGCTCACGGCACAGAATTGAAACAATCAGCAAATATCTAAATGTAATCACGATTTTACGAAAAACTAAATTAGTTTATTGTAGTTTATTTGTTGTTGAAGGAATTTCATACAGCCACAATTTTTAAAAGTTGAGCAGAACAAAAAACATGCATAAGTAAAACAGCAAATTTAATTCTGTATTCTTTCGTTGGAGTATTTTTAATTTCTTTACTCTTTGTCCAAACAAAAGTTTTTGTGCGTAGGCGCGTAGCATTAAAGAAGAAAGTTTACATTTCATCAAGTGTATCTAAAGTTGTTAGGTAGCTCATTACTCTAACGAATTACTGCAAACTTTTCTTGCAATAAATCTTAAGAGCTTGCATATAAACTTTAAGCCAATTTTCTTTAAAGAATCTTCTTTAGTACACCGAAAAGTTTTCTAAAATCATTGTCTTTGCTATGCAAAATCAGACTGTACTTTACATTGTATTATAATTGTATGTATTGTATTAATACTTTATGCTGATGATTGGTTTTGCTTACAGCTTGCATTGGTTTTGCCACTTTCAATGTAGATGATATTTTCAATTGTATGTGTCTTTATAACCGTAATGACAACATAACCGTGATTTTAAACTATTTTTTCCTGACGATTCTTTCCCCATTCAGGCCATTGAATCCATGCGGCCAGATCTTATCGTGTTAACAATCTTTATAATTCTAAACTATACTCGCATTTATCATTTTGCAATATTTCCTAGATAGAATTGAATGGTACTTGGGATGTATTTCCATAATCGAATTCCGCATAGTCAATAATACGCAATTTTCGTAGGCGGGCAAACAAAACTACGCTTACATGGCTGCGACTTATCTAAAACTTATATTAAAATTCAGAAACAAAATTTATTGCCCTACATTCCAATGAAAGCTTGTATTCACAAGTACGTACTTCCAGTAATAAAAAGTAAAATACGCTATCTGTGTATATTGTGCAAATTGGAATGAACACACAATACAACGCAAGAAAAATGAAGGAGTGAGAAAGCTCGTTGCTTCATACAATAGGTACAAAATGAAAAATGTACTTGAATTTATTTTCACTGGTATATCTACCTATATGGCACACTTACGATTAACGCAGATGAACACGAAGCGGACTAAAGGATGGTTGTATATTGATTCGAAATGTTTTATCATCGAAACCCGAATAAAATTGCGTAAGATCTGGTTTGGGTTTTTAAACTGTTATGGATAGAGAACGCTACATTTGGTTTAGTATTATTGCCTACCATCCTCGTTTTAATATAAAATTGCGCCATATTCGTATGTCAAAAGGAAAATGCTAGTGATGATGTTTGGCTAATCCTTTTGTAATCTTTGAGAGTAGTTATTCATCTTGTTCTGTACACAATGGTTGTCCATTTGCAGATGTAATACACATTGCCAAACATTTTTAGCACTTTACATTGTTTGTTTACGTTTACGGTTTTACGAGCCATTATCATTGATTATGGTGTCCATCGTGTATTGTGTTTGTTTTGGCAGCAATTGTTCGATGAGATGTGCTTCTATTTCCTATTCTCTATTTGAATCACTCCCGGTTTAGCATTGTTTCATATCGTATCAATACGCACGCTACTTCTTAAACATGAAAAATTAAGGCAAATAGAAGTTTATATACATATCAAGCTACAAAAACGCTTCCCGAAAATTGTTCAATGTTTTTTGCGCGTGGCTTAAATAGTAAAATATTATTTGTAATTTTTAATGTCGACGAATTGACGAATAACGAATTGAGTCAATTGAATGAACAAACTTAGGTATAGAGCATATTTTTATCGTAGTTTGACTCAAGGTTTCTGTCGTACGCATTTTTGAATTTCTGCAAATATATTCGTACTACAATATACTGTCTAATTAAAAACTGTAAATATTATGCTATATTGACCAAAGAATATCACGTATGCAAATTACCTCATGCACTATACCATAATTGACTGTACAAAGTGGATGGAAACAATGTTTGTTTGGCACACTCATTGAAATTATCTATTATGTGCTAATGAGTTATTTTGCATGTCGATGCTCGTCTTAAAATCATTATTTGGCAAGCTGGTTTTCACGAGAAGAATGATTGTGAGAAGAGGCAATTTAAAGGCAGCAGGAGATCTGCAAAGTTTAGCTAAAAATACTCTGTTAGCTCTTATATCATATGACAATCTTTGTCTCAAAATAATTGTTTCATGCTGGCAACTGGCATTTGTATCAAAATCATGAATCGATGATCAAGATTTTAAAAAATGAAAGATCATTCCTAACACGTGTTGTTTTCAATTCACAGGTGAAACGGAGAGTGGACTACATGCAAAATCAGCAGCCATCATCATCCACCTCAAGGAACGTTAATCTGCAGAATTACAATGTGGAATTTCTGAATACGAAGCTCGGAGCAGAGAAAGATAAAAGTGGCATACCATACGACAAAACTGCTGGGTCAGCCAGTGAGTCAGGATCATCCGGACCTGATGATGAATGGGTTTGGCTAACCTCCTACTCGAGAATACCGGTAAGCAAGCACACAATGAGATTCATGAATGGATTATATTTCTTGCATGGACTTTTTATACTTCTTCAATGAATTGCTTACCACCCCCACTGTGTTGGTTTTTATGCATACTTATCGGTATAATTGATCTTAAAAGTGGTCTTCGGACAAATTGATTCATCATTGCATTTTTGAATCTATATGAAATCTTCATGAACGTATTACTTATTAATGTTGATATTAAAAATTCATAAGCTTGAATACATAATGTTATGCTTGTGCATTTTATGGAACATGGGAAAACCCTGGCCTAGGCATTTCTAACCGAGAAAATGGAAACTTCTACAAATATCAAGGGAGTTGTATTGTGGTGAGGGCAATGGGTTCACTTTTACTACTTGTTTACCCTTTAAAAGTAATAACCGCTGTAGTAAATATAATGAACTACTGAAACTATCAAGCGACACTGATGACATGCTGGGTTTGTCGCTAGATAAAATACAACAACTCGCTGGAATAATATATTTTATTTTCTTGTTCTTTGACTTTAATGAACTTAAAAGCTTTAAGATGAGTTTATGGGGGTGGATCAAATATCACATATTATATAGCATTGTATTAAAGACAACACCATAGTTCGATGTTAGTTTTTACAAGTGGCTTAATTTAGCTAAAAGTTGAAAGCGATGCTGGTGGGGTAGAAGACAATTGCAACAGTGTTTAGAATTTTGGGAAATTTAGCAATGATTCTATAAACAAAAAGTAAACAGTTAATAGCACGCAAACAAACAGACTGTTTAAAACTAACCGTGTTCGTTTATAGTACAACTAAAGCTTTTTCGTTTAGCTTCCGTAATATTATTGGAAAAAGCTAAAGGCTATTTTCAAAAATTAAATTGGAAAAGGTATTTTCAGTAATAAAATATTATTTACATATTTATGCTGTTTAAAAAACGTTTACCGATTTACCTCATTATGTAAACGAGAAATTAATATAACTTCTCAAGATTACATCTTACATTATTTGCGAATGTCATGGAGTGGACTACGACCAATTCAGCGTATCATTACACGAGAGAAAGCTGCAACAGTACTTACATTTCTTATATCCGAGATGGTATTTATACAAAAGTTAGTATACATCCTACATGCGACTATATAACTTCACGCATGAGTCCACATCAGGGAGTTATTAGGATAAAATTTTCATTTAATCTTGTGTAATTTACAGCCCAAGTGGGAACGCTGTTTGTCTAATAAATCACGCTACGTACGTAAGGACCAATAGCCTCCCTACTGTAACAAATCTTCCAAGTCCTTATATTTACAGTGTAATAAAATCACCAAATTTCCATATAGAGAAAGATCAGAAACAAAATCTTGTTTTAGTGGTTTACCCCATTTCGTTGGTTTCTTTGTACGAACAACAATAAGAAATATAATCTCTTTAGTTAGAATTCCTTATTGGGAAAAGATGAACTCACACAGCTCTACTTTTAAATTAGTTGGAAGAGAAAAAAGTAAAAGTTCACAATTCAGGTAGTTATCCAAGCAGAGTATGTAGAGTGTGTAATTAAGGTAAAATTTATAGAGCAATAGCAAACAGGGAAAGTAATCTCTAAAGGTGTTACACATTCTAATAGCTATCATGCGCAGTTATTTCTGAGCTTTTCTGCTTTGGAAAAACTTGCTCTTGTGTTCTTTGAATATGTTCAGGGGACAAAATTCAAAACTTCAACTCTGAGAACTTCAAAGTAACTTGTAGCTTCGAATATAGTATGTGTGTACAAAGCTTTCTAAAATTATTCATAAATTATTTGCATATTGTGCTAGGATCAAAATACCTGAAGATGTTTATATGCGTAGATCCGTACCAACATATTCCCATACTTTTAATCATAATAATTAACATCTTTACATAATTCATGGCCATCAATATTCCGCTGTAGACAAAAATCAATAAAAAACAATTTATGATGTACTCGAAACTCATTGCCAAGCAAAGAGAGGACAGAGTAAAACTTATCATCATCAAGCCGCACACAACTTTTCCTCTTCACTTTCTCCTTTTTCTTTGAAGTAATAATTGATTTCATTAACATCGAATTTTATACATAGTCAAGTACTTTACTAGCATAGCCATACTTCTATATAGATATACAATGTTTCTCTTCATGTGTTTCTTCCCTTTTCATCTTTTTTAATTAACGAAGAAACTTTAGAAAAGATGAATAGGAAGAGGTTGCTGAGATAGATACATGATGTTGGTGCTGCTGTCTAATGCGTGCATATATTTTAGTTGCCCATATAGTATTTTCCTGTTTGATATGTTTTTGCATCCTGTTCCCGTCTGATAATGATACATGAAGGGTCGGAAGAAAGAAAGGAGGAAAGAGGGTGAGAGAAAGGAAGATGAATAAAAGGTAAATTGATGCCTCCACGGAGAAAGATGAAGGGGAGATGACGACGGCGATCGGAAGTGGAGTATTTGGCAAAGAACCTTCTTTGTTTATTACAGTTTTATAAAGTTATTATTTATTGAAGACAAGAAAGAAAGTCAGAAACTGTTGATGCATCATTTATAAACAAAGGAGAAAGACGATTAATTTTGTAGACAATATTTCATATACGTGAGCTTCTCACTCTACAACTGACAGTTGCATTTTATAACTAAGAACCTTAACGTGTCACTAACATAATGCTTTTAAAGAAATCAAGAACATTTACATTTTATAATCACCTTTATTTTCACACTAATTCCGACTACGCGCTTTATTTCTTCCACATTCGACAGTGGGAACTGCTAAGAACAAAATACACCTTAGCAGAAACATAAAGGATATTGTAAGCCCTTTCACTAGACTTGTGAAAAGTTTAAATGTATGAGAAATTTTATTTTTTCAAGATGAACGCATTTGAAAATATAATACTTTTTGACAAAGATCTGTTTTATGCTTTATTCGTATTGCTTTCCAGTTTTCCACTAAAAGTGGGAATTCACAATTCTATTAAAAACGTAGCCACTTACTTTTTACTTTGGATGCGCCGCCGCAAGTGAGATTTTTTATAAAGGAAACTTTTTATTCTTGTACTGAACAACTTTGTATATTATTATTATCATCAATCATGACGGAAATGTATATTATGAACATATAAGCACACAAGCTTGGAAAGTTTCAGTCAGGACTCATTGTGAAAGCGAAACATTAGCTATAGGACATAGAAATTAATGCTTATGGAAGAATGATGTCAACTAAAATGCTCTTTGTGTAAGCAATCACAGTAAGTGTGATGCATTTGCATAACTGCTGCTTTTTTTACAGTGAAAGTCACGATTCTCCTAAAAAGTGCACTATACGTACGTGACTGCAAGCTTGAATAGTGAGAAATTTAATTTTGTCCTAGATTCGGATTCTATTTATAGCTTTAGGCTAATTACTTTTGCGAAATTGCTTTGAAGTGAAAACTGGTTTTATCTTTTAATGCTTTGAAATCGATAATATACAAAACAATTACGTTATATTTTTTATTTCATATTTCTTTATCGCGACTACATTACTAACGACTAGTATGTAGTATGTAAATTACATTTTATTGTTCATTCGTACGTTGTATTTACTTTTTTGCTTTCATGACCAAGAAATGCATTTATTGCTTGTTTTTACGCGTCAACGCAATATATATGCTAATACAACTCTTGTACAACTGTCAGTTAAGCACTCTGGTACTGTTCTAGCATACTACATATAAATTTTCTCAGACTCAGACGGCCAATATCTGGCTTAGGGGACTATTTGCTCAGTGTACGAAAGATACGGAAAGGGTGAACAAGAATTGCAAGATTTAAACTTAAACAAGATGAAGAAAGATGATGCAACCCTACATTTGCATGATGCATTGCATCTCCCAACATTTTCATTGTTTTTGTCCAGAAAACTTTGCTTTTGCTCTCTGAAAAGGGGTTTATTTCTGTACAAAAGTGCATTTTCCCAGTTTGGGTATGGGACTTGGTGCATATTCCATAAAATGACTTGTTCAAAGCTAAAAGCTGCAACTTTCACTGGTTTCCCCATCAAAGTTTACTTTCGTTTTAGCTATGCTTTGTTGCACATTAACTTACATGACTATATGAGCTAGTGGAAGGGGTGAGAACGGTTTGTGCACTTTTGGTTCAAGGCTGTAGAGAAAATTCTCACGTAGCCCACGTAACTTTCACTGCACAGGTACGCTAAGATTGAATGAAAAAAGTATAGAACAAGACAGCAAAGGCTCTATCATTTCAACACAATAATTTATTGCCTACTTGAAATGATGCGGATATCCTTTTAATTTCTTAAAATGAGATGCCACGTTGAAGAACTGTATTTAAAAGAAAATCAATGTCTGGTTATTATGCACGAGCTCACAAGCTACGAGTTTGTCATCCTGCTCAAGTATTCGCTAGAATAGCAAAAGAAGTGGCAATTGAATCAAGTTTGGACACTTAAATATTTGGAATAAATGAGAAAAGGAGACTAACATAATGGAATGTTCGAATTTCAATGAGTTCGATACAATAATGAAATGGCTGTCAGCAGAACACTGGAAACAAAAAATGCTCACTTGATTTATGTAGCCTGTCTCTCTGGGACTCTCTCTGGGACGGGAAAACTATCAAGTGTGCGAATATATTTATATAAGCAAGCTTTGACTCGCGGGTGGTTTGTTTTTGTAATTTGAAGTGTACCCGCTGCTAACCGCGCTGTTTTCTAAAGTGTCGTTGAGTAGCTTGCTTGCGTGAGCAGTTTTTGTGTTAAGTGGAGAAATATTTATTTGTCATTTTGCATTATTGAATATAAAATGAGGCTGACGAGCCAGCAGCGAGAGCGAGAAGAATGCTTGATACTTGAAACGGAAACATTTTCTGGCAAAGTTGTTGTCTTCGCTTGTACCAGGCAGACAGGATACAAAGTTGAATGTTGCTGATTATTGGTTGAATATATACACTTGACAGAGATATGATGATGATGGTAAAATATTACAAATGTCTTGGTCTTCCTCCTCTGACAAATGAATTTTGCTTGAACAAGTTTCTATGAAAAGATTTTCTCACCATTTTCATCACCTTACTATCCAATCCATTGCTTTGTGTTAGTCATTTCCATTCTTCACCCAGAATATAATACTATGTTTGCTGCATAGCTTTTAAACACGCAGGCAGACACCAAGTTACCAAGTATATTCTTCACACCTTCCTCCCTTCAACAACCTTCTCGTCATCATCAACACAAAGATGAAATCCTGTTATTGCAACAACAAAGAAGATAAAAGACAGAATATGATGTGATGATAGCTGTTGTTGTTTTATTTAAAAAGACTGATGTAAAATATGCTTTGTGTATTGACGCTCGTAAAAAAACTATGCGGGTCTCCATATATTTTTGAGACGGGGACAGGCAATTTGTAATAAAACTTAATGGCAAGGGAAAACTCTTGTCTGCATGGATAAGCTTTTTAAGTAGTTGGATGGAGATGAGCGAGCGAGAAAGAAGTTAGTTGCGTCAAGTGAAATGAAACTTGAATGATAAATTACCCCTGTAGTAAATAACATAGTTGGACACATGTTACCAGTTTCATTCATATACAACTGATAATCATAGTTATTGAAACAATAGCTGTTCTACACTTGACTGTTTTAATATTTCTTGAGAAAAATAATTTGTGCACGTGTATATTTTATCCAAACGCCAGTATTATAAGTATTTGGTATAGAAAAAGCGTGATGACAGGGGCTTACGCAGCAATTATGGAGGTGTTTGTTTATGTTGCTGTGTGGAGAAAAATACGTACAGAACAATTCACTTAGACAAAAACACGCCTTGAGTTAACATCTTTTGCATGTTATTGTTGTTCTTTTGGTATGCAAACAAATGAGACCAATCGATAGGATAATGCTTTATGCATTTCAGGGAAGTATGTAAATAATCAAAGATCGAGATTATCGCTTTTACAATGATCGTACCAATCTATCAAAGATCATATTATGAAAGGAAACACGAAATAAATATTTAAAATGCTCTTTGAAAGGTTAGCTTGTTTTTAATAACTTTTAAACGCAAATATTGTACTTTTTGATTTTACAATTTCTGCGTGGTTGTACTGTGCACTGGAAGATTGTAAAGGTAATATTTTAAAGAACAAACACACCTTTGTTGAGGTGTGTGGGAGGAAGGAATTGCTTTGTGTGGAGACGGATCTGATTTCAGATCAGTTTTAGATAGAACTTTTGTGACGCTTTTGCCTTTAATGGATGTTCTTTAGATGTGAAACTGAATGCTAAGAACACTTTATAGATTTGCTTTTCAAATTCTGTTTCAAGAATTTTTCTGAATAAGCTTTTTCTCTTATTGGTAAACAAGACAGCTTAAGTATTAAATTATTATGTAACATGCTTGCATTCTATCACTCACAGCACTCTGAGAAGTCAGTCAGCTTGGCTGTATATCCTAATCATGATTAATGAAATGGTTGGTGACCTAATCCATTCTTTTCGCACACAGTCGCTGAATTTTTAAGGGGAAATGTCAGTACCACCAACTGCGACGCTTAGGGACAAGTGCAAAATGACATGTTCATATAGAGAATTAAAGGGGAGTGCCGTTGCAAAAAACAAGCATTTTAAATCAGTTGTTTCCAGACTCTCAGAGAGTAATTTAGTGTTAAACATGCAAGAATTTACTCTTGCTGTTCAATTGATTTAGCTACGCTTACTTTTTACTTATGAGTCGACATAAACCAGAATTTTCCGATTAAGAAAGACATGTACAGAGCTTGACTAATGAATAAGTTTGCGCGCAGATTATAGGCCCTGTGTTCAATGAAGCCGGCGATGAAATTGAAAATGCAAATTTTTAAATAGCATGATGGTATGCTGCTTCTAGCAGCTTTTCTAATCTGGTTTCATTTGCAGGTTTAATAGCGTGGCCAAGGAGTGGTCGCGACAGCTAATTTCTCCATTTTAAGTGAGCTGATCCTTTTATCATTATCTTCAAGTGATGATATTAGCCAAGCTACTTGTGTTGCTCTGAGCCTACTTTATTTGCATTATTTAATTGAACCAAGCGTGTAGGTAGCTCCTCTGCCTTGACATGTGTCAATTTCCGTTTGTCATTTTGTATTTCGAGTTTTCACAATTGTTATCCAGCAGATCTCTCTACTTACTGTTCTCGTCATTTGTTGCATCTGTGCATTATTAAACTAGTCGTTTGCCAAAGCTTTGCCAATCAACTTTATACGCAATCATAAAGGTACAATGGTACGTGCTTTGCGGGAATTTCCTTCATTCATTTTCAGTCCCACCTTAATTTTTCATTGTCTTGAAATTCAAACCGTAATGCTCATTCTAAAAATGTAAGCAATTTATTAGCTCGCTGTATTATATACACATGTAGCACGTACCACCAACAGCGTCGGATTTGACGCACGTATAAAGCGCTTGTAATGCGGATGTGACATTATTATACTGTCTCAACAGAGAAAACATTTTCTTTCATAAAAGTGCATCGTTATACCACCAAGTTCCTCCGTTTTAGCATGCCCATTTTCAGTTGATTGTCTAGAAGAATTACTTGGTTTAGAGTTTTGTGGAGGATATCAAATTACCTGAGTGTAGGAAGAGAACATTGCTGCTCGTTAAACAGGTTGATAACTTGGAGCTTTTATATACAGTTGATATTTTTTGCTAGAGGCAAGTTCTATTTTTATGACATGTTGTTTCGGAGAAAAAAGTCATTTTATGTGTCTGACAACGTGTGTAGGAAATATTTCATTGCAAATGCCATTTCTCCTGTAAGCACACGGAAAAAAGAAGAGATGTCATCACTTTGGAATCTTACTACGCTGACATGATAAAAGTTTAAATTTTTTCATAATGTTAAGGCGTTTGTTAGCTTTGTGAAGCCACAAACGACCTCAGACGGCAGCGCTTACATAAAATGTGACATTATCCATACAAAACAACATTCTGGCAGAACAAGATGAGATGAGCTAGAGTTAATCATAATAAACAATGAAAGTAAAAACCGCACACATTACTACTGCTACAACAGCCAATCCAGATAGGTATATACAAACTTTATGATTCTTAACTTGTTTCTTTTCATGTCTTACGCTTTATTGTACAACAGATCTTGTTGCGATAAAATTTTCACTAGACGAAGAATATGTTATTTCTTGGTGCTTTTGTGATTGTTATTTGTATAGCTAAGCTAAATATAGATTTTAGGTTATGTTATTTTAGTGAAATGTTCTTTATTGTAAGACTCACTAGTTTTCATACAGTATAAATATGACTTTGTTAGTTGTTAATTCTATAATAATATTACATAGTATTAACCTTTCTCTTAGCTTACATAATGCTTGTCAGCATTAGAGTTATTTTTGACATTTAATTTGATGGAAGAATGATGATAAATTTTAAACTTTCTTTAATCTAGCAGAAAATGAGCAGAAAGGACATATCTGTAGAATATTTATGCACCTTTTATACGCAAAATAAAAGATTTGTCGTAATGATGTGTCAAACGTTGTTTGTTTTTTATAACTTTCAGAAGTAAATAATTGCAACAAACCTGGACAAAATTATATTTATGAACGTGTCATATTTAAACTTCAATAAGTGTTTGAATAGAAAGTGAAGATTCATGTGGTACAGAAAAATCTTTTTACTTCCACCTTCTTCACTATATTTCCTTCTAGGATTTTTTTGTGTTTTCATCTTTTATCTTTTAATTTAAATTTTTTAAAACGCATTCAGTGCTTTCAATTTTACAATAATCCTTTTAAAATCAAGGATGCATATGGAAAAGGTAAGTGTACCTGTGCATACACGCAGCAAACATTATCTAAAGCTTAATCATATACTCATCATCTTTTAAAACGTACATTGTACATAGCTTGCAGAATCACTTTGGTTTGCGCTTCTAGTATAACCAGTATCAGTATAAGTGTTCTGTCTCTCTTGCTGATGCTACGTTTCTATTCGAGGTAACTTGACTCCCACTGAACACTGAAAAGTTCCATTCAATTCTTATTGACAAAGAATGTGTAATAATCAAGATGTATAGGTTAAATAGTCGAGTAGAAACGATAAAAGTAATGGAAACATGAACTATTGAGTAAAACTTTAAAAAGCTACTTTCAGCTTTGGTAGTTGTGAATCATGTTTTCAAACAAAATTGTGCGATTCTATACCTCGACATCGACAAGTTAAAGCATAGAATTAGAATCAGCCTATCTGCCCTACAGCCACTTTCATTCAAGCTCATCATTTTCTTTTATTATTTCTCTGCGAAAATTTGGAATCGTTTATAAGCGGCTTTTACTTTTTAGTTTGTTGTACCGCCTATTCATCACACAAGTTCATGTTCCATTCTGAATTTAATAGGCACTGATGCAAAATGCTGTAATCTGAAACTCAATGTAGCTTTTTGAAGAATGATTCTGCATGATTAACATGAATGTTGAGAGAGAAGCCAGAGCTTAACAGTTAGACTTGCCATTTATCTCTCTGATGCTGGTTTTGGGGCATTGTGACATTGCTTACCAAACAGAGCTACATACTAAAGTCAAAGGCGAACATTTTTGTATATTTCCCGTTTTTAAATGTAATATTGTCAAAAGAAAAACTAGCCGTTTGTGAAACCAGAGACGAGTTTTAAAACTCATGAAAAGAAAACTTTAAACCACAACACTAGTATAATTTTCCGTTATTTGTAAAGTTCTTAATTAGCTTCAGGTGGGCTGCACTACCCCTGCTGCTTCGGTTTTTGTAAGAAATCTTGACTCAAAGAAACTGTGGCTAGCATTATACCACACCACACGATTCATTAACTTTTCTTTGGCAAAAAAGTTCCGGATATTAAAACTCAAAATTTGACTATTCTTGTCAACCCCTCCTTTTTACCCTCTGCTTTGAAGTTGAAGTTTATCTTAACAAAACAGATTTTTAGCAAGCAATATAATATGCACTATGCATGCTTAAACCTAGTCATATTTTTTTGAAATTTAACTACGCAGGAGGTATTTTGGCAACTTGTTATATTTTGTTTGTTTATGCTGTCTACTGACTTCAGAATGGGAAAGCCCAATGTGTAAAATATTAGGTTTAAAAGCATACAAAGATTTTCGGATTTGCATGTGCAAAGGAAAGCTTCCCCAGTTTGTTGAGTACACTGATCTGAGTTATGATTATATGCAACTCCACCTCTCTTCTCTTCATATGAGTATATTGAAGATATATAATTATGGCATAATTTAGAAACATGAATTTCAAAGCAAAGCCAGAAGTGGTAGCTGTCTTTTGAAAAACACTTGTCGAAACAATATATGAGTAAAAAATGCACAAAAATGACGTTACTCCCCCTTCACTTTAAATCATCTTTTTTTATTTTCTCTCGTGTAAAATAACAAAGAAACTTGTACATTTTATTACGCGCATAAAGCAATAGAGCAAATTGCTAATATTACAAATACATATAACATTTAAGTATGGCAATTTATATAACACCTACCCTTTAACAGACTTGACAGGTACTTGTTTAACAGTAGTCTCAGTTTCGCCATTATAATCACAGTCACACGTAGGACATCCGTCTGGCCCAATTGCCTGTCTGCAGAAATGGAGACACGTTGGCGTGGCACAGATTTTCGGAGCTTCCGTAGTTGTTGGCTCTGGACAAAGCTTCTGCACACAGGTTACAGCGGGTGGAGTAATACACTGACAGACAGTTTTCCCACACGGAGGCTCCTCACCCGAGTACTCACCGCTATCTTGGTTATTATTACTGCCACCTCCAACCGTGCTGCCCAAAGGAATTGATTCATTTCCGAACGTACATGACAACACCATTTGATCCGCGAGTTGTTCTAGTGATGGTGTATTGCTACAAGAATTCATGCACTCTGACTCGGTTACAAAATTATTTTTGTTTCCTTTGCAGCCAGTGTACACAAAAGGCAGGCATTCTTGCGCCACAATATCGT
Organism: Entomobrya proxima; assembly: GCA_029691765.1. Lineage (NCBI taxonomy): Eukaryota > Metazoa > Arthropoda > Collembola > Entomobryomorpha > Entomobryidae > Entomobrya > Entomobrya proxima. Next base: position 9,016,988 of record CM056169.1, read on the forward strand.
AGTAAAATCGCAGTTGATTAGCTTTACAGTCTCCAGGGGCAGGGTCTAGCTTGCAAAACTCTATTGATAATATTTCGGTCAACAAAAGAATGCATTAGCAAAATTACAAAAAAGTGGTCCAAAATATTATAACGAAATGCAGAGACAGTGGATGCTTTCGCATATTTCCTTTGGGAAAAGTCTACAATAGTACTTTTCTGCTGATAGCAATAGCAATAAAATAATCATAAAATGCAACCGCAAAGTAACATGTTTATCTTCTCAGTGAAACATTCGCATTAGTATGCATTATTTATGTGTGCCCAGACGAGCCTATAGTGTTTTTTAAGATGTATTATGTGTAAAACAAGCTCACCTTTCTGCACAGATTCCGGTTCAAGAGTTTCGGCTTGGACCCCATTCTGCGGAGAGCTGTTATCAGATTCTCCCAGTTCATGAACTTGAGGCCTACCGGGTTGATTAACAGTCTCATTATTTGCCGCGTTGCTAGTAGAACTTCCTTCAGACTCTAAAGGCTTTTTGCACAAGTTTTCACAGTCCTCTCGGCTATTGAAACGATTAGCATTCCCGAAACATCCAGAGTAGAAGAATAATTTGCAAGATTTTGTCTCTACGTCATAATAGTAGGAGCGGATCGAATTATGGCAAGACCCGGTTGTCTTTGGAAGTTTGCATCTAGCTGTGAAACCGGCTGAGGGTGGGAGTGAGTCTCTGCTCGCACCTGAGCAGTAAAAGGAAGATGAAAATGAAATATGTAATAATAAACATAAATCATTAAAAAGCCTCTCTCTCGACGAATGAAACAAAAGCTTTTTAATTGGTTTTCACGGCTAAACTAAATATATTATATTATACCACCTATGAATTGTAATAAATTACTGAAAAACTGTACTTCTACATGGCTGATTATGTTACAAGCAGCCATATAAAAAGTGTAGAAGATATAAAAAATACACTTACCAGTAGTACTGCCTGAAGCTACGTCAGAAGTGGACCTGTCCCAGTTTCCCCCAGAACCACCATCAGTACTAGCTATTCTCCATGCCAGTCTTCGTCGAGGTTCAGATGGTGTGTGCAGCCCTATTCTCCTCTTTGGCATACATTTCTGGTCACACTCTTCTAAAGAGTAAAAGTTGTTGGCATTTCCCGCACAACCCCCGTACTGTATGTTTAAAAATTACGAGTTGGTTACAAAACATTAAAAAGTTTGGAAAATTATGGGCTGTAAAAAAGTTATGCAAGAGAACATTACTATTTGTACTACCGCTACTCGTTGCTCTCTTACCGTAAATATTTTGCACATTTTCTTGTCCACGTCATAATAGAAGCGTTGGACAAAGGCTTTGCATCTTCCCGTTCGTGGTGGTAGCTTGCAAACACTATCCTCTTCCTCAACACTGGCGGACTGGGGTTGTCTCACTTCCACCGCATTCCTTTCTTCTCCAAAATTTACTTTGCTAGAATCCCCTCCCTCGGGATTGAACATTCTTGCTGCAGTTGGCATTGCCAATTGAGCAGGTACATTGGTTCGCAAGTTCTCCACTGGGATGCTGTTTAAACAGGTAGCTTGACAGGCCTGCTTAGAGTAAAAGTTGTTTGCGTTGGGGCGACATCCCCCAAAAATGAATAATTTGCACTCATTGTCCTCGGGGGAATAGTAGAATCGGGGAAAGTAGCCTTTACAGCGACCAACTCGTTTTGGGAGTGTGCATGAGTCGACCTCAGTTACTGAATGGAAAACAAGTTAAAAGTTTGCTCATGAATTGTCTTGTGTCAAGCATTCAAACAATTCAAACCCAAAACCAAATTTTCATTCTCATTTTCTTGAGGGTAGAAGGAGTGACAAAGATAATAATAAGCTGTATTATTACCAATTCAATAAAAAGCTTACATGAAATGGATTTCATCTCCTGTTGTGGTTGCGGAGATGTTTCAATCCAACGACTTCTTCCTAAGAGTCCTCCTTTCGAGCTACCACCCGTAGTTTTAGCACCTTTGGCTGGGGAAGCTGGAGATGACGGTAATGTGGTTTCACAAAGTTGTTGACAATCCTCCAATGATGCGAAATTGTTTAAATTGCCTCCACATCCAGTGTAAACAAAGCTTTCGCATTTCTTGCTCTCGGAATCAAAGTAAAAGCGAGGCCGATGCCCTTTGCATTTTCCTTCCACCTTTTCCATCCCACAAGCTTCTTGAGTAAGGATCAGTGGACTCGTCGGTTTTTCTGGTTGAACGGGAGACGGAGGAGAAGGAGAGACCGGAGATGGGGCATCAGTTGAAGGTGGTTTGGGCGGCTCCGGAACTGAGCTTCCAGGTGTGGTCGTTTCATTTTCATCTTCGTTTCTAGGCTCCTGTTGTGGGTCGTCAGCTATTATTACGGCATAGAAAAACGGGCATAATAATACATATTCCATTTGTTATCGTATTTCACTCACGTACACACACGTATGAAAAAGTATATTATGTGTCATGTCGTGAGTGTGCGTTGTTGAGAGAGAAACTACATGAAAGCTAATGTTACAAGCTGTGAAATTAATGTAGAAAATTGTAACATGACCGGAGAGTGAAATGGAGAAAACTGATAATATTAAGCTTGCCATTTCATTTAATTCTCGCATGCATGCGGCGATAAACTTACGACATTGCCAAGAAATGGGGCAGCAGCTGGGCGTCCCATCCTGCCTAATATAGTATACCGGGGCGCAGCCACGTGCGAGATTGTGTGAATAGTAGATCTCAATACCACAATCCACTTTCTCGCAATACAATTGACCCTCCAGAGAAGTAGCTGTGTGGAAGGAAGCAAATAATCAAATTAATTTAATAACGTGCAAAAGTCTGTGTGTGTTTTTATGGGGGACAGGCAGCAGAGGGATAACGCGCGGGGAAAGCTATTCTAGCGCTGATAATTTTGGAAACATGGAGCATGGAAAAGAATTACGCTTGATTGAGTCACTCTCTCTCTCTTGTCGACTCTCTAACCCGACGAGAGAGAAAGCTCTAGAGAAAGATATTATGCAATGTTGGGTTCAAAATGCTTAATCAACAAGCGAAAGCAAGCTGTGTCACATTTGCTAGATTGTTACCATTTGCTGGATTCCTTTGGCAGAGGCACTGGGAGCATGGCTCTTTCTCCGGGTAAACACGCTGTCCTTCATAGTAACCCTTTCCATCTACGTCGCATTTTGCTAATGTTTCGTTTGTTTGCTGTTGCTCTGTTGGATCAATTACGGTTAATGCCCCTTTAATAGAGAGAACATGGCATACATAAAGTTTGATGTGGATGTATACACAAGCATGATATAATATTTTGCGAGAAAATGGATTTTCTCGGTGAGGAGCCGAGATGTAGTACAAAAGGCAGTTTTTTTATTCAATTGGGTCAATGCCTTTTTATCTTCTGTATGGCTTTTGTATTGTTATTGGAACCATGTGCTCACCTTCGGGACAATAGTAGTCGTAAGCGCAGCAGCTGCCTTTTTTGTAAAGCGGAAGGCAGTTTTCCTTTCCTCGTGGTCTACCTTGCAAATGTTCGGGGCACTCAATCTGTGCACAGATGATTTGGGGACCCAGATCATCGTCAGAGCCAGAATCTGTACAGATGCACCCAGCACGGCAGCTTCCGTTGTCGGAGGCTTCATCAACCGTTTCTCCCACAGAGTAGAACTTTCCTCGGTATTTACATTTTCGGGGCGTTGTGATACCTGGAGCTACTGTCGTCCCGTCACCGTTGTTCTCCTCATCCTTTTCAAGTGTTAGGCTACGTGAGTCAAGCGTGTTATTTTGGACAGCTTGCTCAGCTATATAGAAATACAGGCAAATCTGGGTTACATAATAATTCAAAAGGAAAAGCCAGAGAAACAAAGTCCAGAGAAATAACAAGTAAAATTGATGATTATGGCAGTTGCAAAAACATGTGTCCGTCATAAAAACAGCAAAGCCTTGCAAATTCCCCCCTCTCTAGATCTTTTGACACCCGCATAATGTAGTGCTATCAAAATGTTTGCTTAATACGTACTATTTGTTCTACTAGCCCAGAGCGCTGGTGTCTGGTGTTGGTTCTTAAGTAAATAAACTCAGAGTACAAATATATTTACACTTACGACATTCATAACGCGTGGGACAGCAAGAGTCTCCATCGTAAATGGGTGAGCAACCCAGGCTGGCGTAGTGATCGTATAAAGCCCAAGGACATTCCACATCACTACACTGAAGATCTAAGCAAATACACAAGAGACAATTTGTAGTGCTTTTGTAAACTTTTTATCTTATTTACTACAGAAATGTCCATTACATAAATGTGATTATGAAGATGACGCGTTGGTGCATTTAAAGTTTTTACGCTTTGACAAAACTGCACAATGCAAGAACGTGTCATGTCATTATAAGTTATAAGGTCGGGAATTTATACTCAATTTTAAATAGGGTGTATTTTAATCCAGCGTGATGAATTTACTGGTCATGGGCATGTCCCATAAATTAGTTTTAATGGCAAATGGTTACCTTTTGCAGGAGTGTCCCCGCCACAAGCTCGGACACAATCCTCGGCCGTGTCAAATCGGTTTTTATTGCCTCCGCAGCCACCTATTTCATAAAAAAGCAATAGAAGCATGAAGAAATTGTCGACTTGAACTAACGCAATACTTCTTTGTAGAAGGTTTTCTTACCATAAACGAATTTTTCACATCGATTATGAAGTTTGTTAAAGTAATACTTTTCAAAATAAGCCAAACAAAACCCGGGCTCCGAGTTAAGGTGACACGCATTTTCCCCGGTGTCTCCCACCCACATTTTGCTGTTGTTGTTGTTGAAGATCAATTACTTCCGTTGTAGTAGGTAGTGAAGAAGTGGTCGCATCAGTTTCTGAGAGTCCTTTAACTTTGGAATACTCTCCACATGTGGCCTGACACGAGGATTCCGTTGCAAAATTGTTTTCTGTCTTGGTACAACCACCCCATACAAATTGAACACAGCTTTGCTCCGTAGCGTTGTAAGTCCAACGGGGAATGTAAGCTTCGCATTGTGCTCCTGGGCTTACTGCCGGCTTTTCACAAGTTTCTTAGGGAAAAATTGCACAAGAAAATGATGATCAGGAAGAGAAAACAAATATGAGTAGGTGTAGGGCATTCAGGTACATGCACAGATAACGCGTAGTATGGGGACAAGTAAGAAAAGCGACAGGTTAAAAGGGCAATGTTCCCCATATTTTCTAAACAATAGACATGGCATTTAGTTGTGTGCATTTACCAACAACACTGGGTTCATCTGCCTTTTTCTGTTGGAGATCTAATTTAGCCTTGGCGAGATGTTTGGAGCAAGTTGTCTCGCAGTCGCTAAGCTCTCTGAAATTGTTTCCGTTCTTGCCACAACCTCCCCAACCAAACGTTTCACAGAGTCCCGATGCTTGATTGAAAAAATATCTGTGCAATTTCAAATAAATCACATTAGATTTGGTCAGATGGTGGTATAAAATTGTCCAAAAAGCTGTATAAGTTTATTGTAGGAAAATTTTGTTTCTCCTGAAAGATGTTTATATATATGTTGACAAGTTATGTTATACCTGGGCACAAAGGCCTTGCATGGACCAATTTTTCTGGAATCTAAACAGGGATCGTATGGCTCAGGTTTGGGTTCTTTGTCCCCCATCCGAAGCTTTGGGGGCTTGCGGCCTTTTACATTAATTTTTTGAGTGAATTCTTCCAGAGACTCTGCGTTTAAACTTTGTTGTTGCTGTTGTTGGGAATCATCTTCTTCGGATGAAGTGCTATCACCTTTACAAAGTTATGAAATAAAACACAGAAAATTGTTTAAATCTACTTTTTCGTCAAGGAATAGATGGCTTTATAGAGAAAGTGATATCTACATTAAATTGAAACTTACTGGGGTAACTTGCACAAATATGAACTAAGCCTATGCAAAGTAAAATACTAAGGAACTTTTTCGTTCCCATTTTGAAATTTTTATTTCTTGAGATCTGCAGAATTTTTTCTAAACTTATGTGCGTATTTTCTACCACTTTATCGAAGGTCTTCAAATGTAATTTCTATGCCAGATTGCTGGCAACCTTGATATTTTGTGAGTTGCGTGATTGGAGTAACGCTTCGATCTCCAAATCTTGATCTTGACTGGACAATGAAGCCGGCTGCTTCGCATTACTTATATGAAAGGTTGAGGATTTTAGTTTGGAATCTGAGTCTGAAGAAACTCTTGGCAATGATGACTAGTAGCGTTCAGAGTAAATGTATTTTTGTCTTAATAATAACACCGCCGCTTGCTGTCATAAAAATAGCCAGTATATTAAAGTAAAGAAAAAACATATTGATAATAATACTGGCCAGTTTTTTCATACGTCATGTTTGCATTCATATTTCTTCGAACTTAAATATAAATTGCTGCCCATAGCCTTCAATAAGTAAAGTATATAGGAGTAATTGTACAAGCATGAAATAAATGGAAAATGGTCAATTAGCTATCAGTAAGAATCAGTTGCCTTCTCATATCTTTCGCGAAAGATGTTCAAGTTCAGTGTGGTATTAGGTATGGGCTATAACCTGGCTTGAAGGTATGCTAATAAATCATGTACATGGTGATGTCAAGAAAGGTTTATATGTTTTTAACATAATCTTGTCTATTCTTGGAAGCATTTCGCATCATCATCCTGTGGGATTTTCAGCGTACACAGTTGTTATTGAATTTCTGAGCCTTCTTTTCAATATGTCACGCCTGAAAGAATATATTCTTCCTGGGGCACAATGTGCATATCTTTGTGCTAAAACCAACGTTCACAAAATAAAACTCATTCGAAAGAATATTATTGAAATTGACAGAGATTTATAAAGTTTATTGTGTTGTATCAAACCAAACATAATAAGCATCCGATATATTAATGCCGTCATTTCTAACAAAATTAAAGATTTTACGCGTGGCATCTGGAACTAAAATGTCAAGTAAACTTGATAACCTTTACTGGATTTCCACGTAAACCTTTAAACTATTACATGCGTATAGACTCATTCATTTACTGGATATTAGTCATAATTTTTAATGTATTTGCGTTATGCGCCAAAAACACTTTACTGTTTGAAAATATTATTTTGCAAATTTAATTAGCTGTACCTTTGTTTGCAGTTCACAAGAAATTGTGTATGTAAGCGGCAGTATATCTGACACATGCACAACACAATAAAACCATAATATCCTGGTTCAGAACAAGCGTATAAACTATAATGCAGTAGTACAGTTTTATATAAGTTTAACTGAAACATGCTGAATCCGCAACTGTGACTTTTGTGCAAAAATGTATAAATTCATACACGCAATTACGCATATAAAATTTGCATATTATATGGAAAAACGCTACATACTTTTGATTTTTGACGAGGATACGGTAAGCTTTGAAAATCTTCCAATCAAAACTGACATGTGAAGGTGTGCGTATACAATGCACGACTGACGACTGCACAAGTCTATATATTAAAAAATGCTATGTAGTTACTTTGCAGAAAGGGAAGCTCACAGCTAAAAAGATTTCAAGAGAATTGCATGCATAACGTAAAGCTTTTGATATTCATGTTTTTAAACCGACTGTCAAAGGTAAGCCGAGACGAACTGCATAGTCAATTCACTTTAATGTCTACCTGGCACTGGTATTGACTTAATGTGCACGCTATATAACCGTTCTATTTTATGGTTACTCTTATGCAAGCTGCAATAATATTTTGTGCGCTAGCTTTTGTGAATGTTTGAAGTTTAGCTTTAGCTTTTGCAAAAAAATTTAAAAAGGTATTCAGAGCTATATGTATACCCCAACCAAACACACCTTTGAAACAAACTTTAGGTTTCATATTCACAATAAGACGCTATCCTGTGAACGATGTGTTTGGTGTGTTCATAACAGTTGTTATGCTGTTATCAGCGATGTACCATCAAAGTAAAGTGAAGCAAGTAGCAGCGCTTTGAAGTTTATGTAGATATGAATACGCTCAATTCAGAAATGAATATTGGTTTGATAGTGCGCTTTACTTTGTAGCAGTAATATCCGAGCAAAAAGACGAACTTTGTCTAGTACGAGCTCCCACTCGCGCAGTAAAATAGTTAATGCACATACACAATCAAACATTACTTTTTAATGTTAAAAGGATGGGATGTATAAAGAAGCATTATACTACTCAATAAGGTATATCATCCTGATATGAATGAGTTAATGGTATATAATAATAGGTCCATTGACAATTGCAATTGTGAATTATTTAACGAACCGTATACCACGACCGCGCGTTTTTGTCACCGCATTTATTATGTGGTACGAATGAATTTGCAGAAAAAAATCAATTCACTTATTGTTTAGGAAGGTGGGTTATGTAGTATGCATTGTACACAGCGTTTGCAAATGAGTCAATGGGTGGGTTGTTATAACGTGGGCTTTGAATATAATGCTGATTTTCAAATTAAGGGAACCGCAACTTTTTGAACATAAATAAAACTTTGCTTTTTTATTGCAAATGATTAGCAATTCAGTGAAATAGATCTGTTTAAGAATACAGGTTGCAATTGAAATAAGCAAATTTGTTCAGCTTTCTAACATTACATACAATTGAATGTAAGGTTAGGTCCCACGCAGTAAACTACAATGATTTCAATAAACACCCGAAATTGTGTGATGACAAATTACTAACAAATTATATTACATAGAAAGAAGATTTTCTAAATAAAGTTTGATTATATTATGTTGTAAAATTCAAACGTTTTCATTCAATCAATCCATCTATTATATTTCAGCATTGTCAACGAATCGGATATTTTCCTGTGTTTTCCAAATCATTATTTGTAAAAGTTACAAATTAAGTTTAGCATAAATTAATCTACAGACAAGTTGTAATGCTTTGATGTTTTGAAATTGTAATATCACAATTTGGAAGATACTATATACTTTGTGTAGAAAGTCATCAGGTCGTTTTTCAAATGAATTTTCCAAGCTCCTACAAAAAATATAGAATGTTCCTTATATTCTTCGATGACAGCAGAAGGAAAGAAATTAGAGTTTCGGTTCTTCGACCTCGACATTTCAATTCTATACTATTATAATGGATTTAATTCTAATAAGAAGACAAGAAAATCTTCTTATAAGCAACTCTAACATTCATATTACTTCTTTTTACCATAAGCATGTTCTCCAAGTAATACAATTATTTTCATTTGCTAACTTCAACTTTCCTTCAGCATAGCATTGATGAAAAGATCATCATCATGCACACACAACTTTTCATATAATGTTGGATGCACAAAATGTACACAAAGTACAAACAATCATCCACCAAGTTTGTTTCCGGACATTGTACTCAAATTCAAACCCTGCAGAGACAAGCAAAAACACTATACGCACCACACTCAGGATTCTAATCCCCGTTTGCTTTCTCTCTACCACTCTTGCTTTGTGATATCATTATTTGTTCAAAAACTACTAATTGCATATGTATACAAATCACTTGGCAAAGTTGAAGACTTTCTCGGCATCTTGTTAGCTGCACAGAGAAGTTCAAGAGCAACTTTTCTTTCCCCCGCAAAACAACATGCGTGTATAGTATGTATAACGCATTCAAAGTTGATGCCCCCATCATCCACCAAAACCTTTAACGACTTTTTCCCTTCTGTTGCTACTTGTCCTGGTGGACCTTGTGAAGTCAAAAGTGGAGAAAGCATAGAACACAGAGCAGACAAATTGGAAACAGCAGAGAACTTTTAATAGTTCCTTCTAATGCCATCCTTTTCGTCTTCTTTTCTATTATGCAATTCCCATGCTACATTTATCTATCCTAATAGCAAACTACATATAATATTTTTCTTTTTACTTCATTGCAGCTGCCCGCTATTCAAGAGTTTTGCTCCGCAACCAAAGCATACTGTCCAACCATCCCAGGACCTCAGGGCCCGCCAGGAAAAGCTGGGCACAGAGGTAAAGATTTGATTTAATGAGACAACTTGGGAATATACTAGTTTATCTTTAACTTTTTGGCTTATTGCTCACAAGAAAGTTGCTTTTTATAAAATAACCTGCATGACGCCAATTTACCAAGTACACGGGAAGATATCATATATATCATGACAAACTTTATTCGTATTTGAAAAGGTGAAAAAGGTGAGCCCGGTCTACCTGGGGAACCTGGTCACAGGGGTCACACGGGACCTCCCGGACATCATGGACCCCGAGGACCAAAAGGAGAGCCGGGAATACCAGGTAAAACACTCCCTTTTCCTGTCCTCAAATAAAAATCTGCGAAGATTTGATTTAATTACCATTTTTCCTTGAGCATTCATACACTTATATTTTCCATTAGTCATAAACAAGTACACACTTTTACTTCCTTTTCCCCATCTCACTGTCAAAAAGGATGAAAAGTTACACGAAAAACCTTTTGTATGTCTATGATCACTCTATTTTTCAAACTTGTCTTTCTCCTCCTCAGAAATTCTTACATTTATCATTTTGTGTGATCATATATTAGCTCCAAAAATACACACTCATATTCTATGCCCTTACATGTAAGTATGTATTCCAGAAATAATGAATTTGCGGAAACTAGTAGCAAGAGACAGAGACATGTTCTTAAGCTGAAGTGTAGGTACTTGAAAAACCAGTCCTAGGAAGAAGATAGGAAAAAGAAAGTAAAATACAGAGGAAGTAAAGAAGAAAAAACGAGAACGAGAGTGAGTGAATGATCACTCTTTAGAAATGTCATTCTGTCGTTGGTTCTCACATTTCTTTTTTTGGCTTGTCAAGCACTTCTGCAACTACAGTGTGTTTGCTTGATTTGTTGTTGTTGTTGGGCATTACTTGATGTACCTATTCTCATGTACTGCTTTCAGTTTCTTTTTACTGTCACCGTTAGCTAAAGAAAACTGATGTGTAGTGTGCATGTGTGCGTCTCAAAACCTGATCCTTTTTAACACTGCATTTCCTCCAGATTTGATATATTTAGAATAAAAAGAAAGCATTAATGCCACTTCAACAGAAGAAGATGAAAAAGAGACTTCAGAAAAGGTTGTTTACAATATTCTGTTTTGCTTTTAAGGTTTTCTATAAAAATGTTCTTCTTCCTGCTGTATTTGTACGAGTATATCAATTTAAAATAGAGTGTACATATATGATCATTCGAGAATATTTCATCATTGAATACGGCTACCTTTCTTTGTAGGGTACTTATCTTCGGATATTTGGAAAGGTGGATTTTTATAAAATATGTAAGATGAGTGAAATGGAGAATATTGAAGAATCGTGTTTTCCTATTTTCTTTTCCATTCAGCCAGTTATCTTCCAGTAGTCACTGTCACCCCTACTTGCTTTTGAGAATACGTTTTTCTATTTTACCCCCACCTAAATAAAAAATGCTGCATGCAACACAAGGCAAAGCTTTTGATTTTCTTTTTGAAATTTAGGTTTACCCGGAGCGGATGGAAGAGATGGATTACCTGGAGAGCCAGGTAATATTAATATTAGCTTGATGATATAAAGGATCTTTATGAGATTTTTTCTAGGATTCGTTTTGAATTTACAATGTATTATGCCATTGTGTATCATATTAATTGCCGGAGGATACAAACTAGATTTTTTAGATTAAACAGTTTTCTTCCGGTTCTTGTGTTCAAGTAGATAATACGAACGGTTGTATAATACGATATATATCCGTACCTAATTTAAGTTTTTTTTTCTGTGTAGGATTGGATGGAATTCCAGGAAGAAATGGGCTCGATGGTAAGAATCTCGTAATAAGAACATAATCCAAAAATAGAATTCTGATTTGACGAAACTGGGTCTATTTGAACCTTTCAGGAGTTCCTGGGATTGATGGCATCCCTGGCATGGACGGCAGACCAGGAATACCTGGACGGAATGGCTCTGACGGTAGGTCCATGCACAACAAAACACAAATTACACCACCCACTTCCTTTGAAAAGAAATGGTCATACATTTTGGCAGCACAGAGGACACAGTGCAATCTTCAAGCTTCTGTGCAATATGCGAAAAAGTGACGCTTTGGCATTTTTTACATGTCAAAAAGTTGCGCTTTTCTTTGACAGGGGATATAATTCAAACTTGTAAACTATCACAAACATACAACTACTACTGTTAGTTGTCCTCGTTTTCATCTCCCAAAAACTTGTACCTGTAAATTTTTATTTGCAGAAAAATATGTTAAATATATAATATTATGCATAGTTTTAGCTTGCATTTATTGTGTCTTGGAAAAAACTGTAACAATTGAAAATTACAGAGCCGTTCGAAATGTAAAATGTAGTAGAACAATGATGGCATCTAAAGACAAAATAGTAGTAGTTGTTGTATCCCATGCACAATTTGTAAAGTCCGTAAGTGGCTGATTGAGCAAGTTTTCCTTTTTTGCAATGTTTCACAATGCCCCATGGATGTCTTTAGCAAGCCAAGAACAATATATTATTTTTATAGCTTGCACACTACTTTCCCCACTGCAGTAGTGGATACAGCAAGCAAAACAGAAAGAAGAAGTCTCCAAAATATATTCCCTATTTTGTTCATTCATTCGCCAGACCAGAGTTATGGTTTAGTAGTGTGAAGAATGAGAAGAACCCAAGTTGATGAATGATCTTCTGCTTGTACTAGTCAACTTTTCTCATTTTTTATCCACGTTTTTTGTTCAAGATTGAGAAACCTCCTATTCTATGTACTTTACTCACTTTCTGTCTATCTTTGTTTCTTTTATAGGTATTCCAGGCTCGCTTGGCCCACAAGGATCACCGGGACCACAAGGACCAAGAGGTTTGAGACGTTTCCTTCTTTATTCTACCATTTTTCTTTTGGAATTTTTTCTCTCTTCCTCTTGTTTTCACAGTTGAAATGCTGGCTCGGCTAGTTTTGTATTCTCCAGTGAAAACTTGGTTGTGTTAGTACTTTGTTTTGTGTAGAGAACGGTATGATATACAGCTCGACTAGAATATCCATATCACATAGTTTGTAAGGTGTCAACCACGTGGGGCACGTTGCAAAATGTGATGATAAAAAAAAAGAAAAAAAAACTAGATACTATCAAGATAATATGCTACGCATACGCCAAATGAAGCCTTTTGCATTGCATTACACGAGGAAGCAAAAAATAAATTGTGAAAACGCTAAAGGATCTCTCTGTGTTCCTGAAATCATAACAAGATTTTTCATAAAGTCACGCTTGACAATGTGGAGAAATTTTGGGAATTCAGTTTTTGAGAAAATGTAATAATTGAACAAACAAGGAAATGAATCTGATGAGGAATGAGGAAGTAATTATGAAATTAGAGCGTCAAAGGAATGTTTGGTAAACTTATGCTGGATTAACTTTTCCATTTTGGTATTTTACAGATGGGCAATAATGACAAACTGACATAATGAAAAAGCCTTTGCATATGAGTTATTACTAGTAAATGATCCTGTCAAAATGATAATATTTATTGTTTCGTAAGCTATCATTTATCTGCAAATATTGCCAGTTGGGTTTTACTGTGCTAGCTACTATTTTGCTATTTGTTTCGTAAAATGATGAGAAAATTGTCTATGGGAAAAGCTGTAGTCTACTTATTACCAAAGAGGTTTCTATTTAATATAATAGGAAAGCACTTCACGGAAAGTTTTGATTGGGTTCTTTGAAGAACTCTAGGGAGTTCTCGTGATCAAATCTGATAGGGGAAATAACAATGATTTATGATGACACCAGCAGAATGAAAGAAGCAAAAGCCACATACACAGTATGAAATGAAGTAGTTTTTAGGTTTTCTGATACAATGGAGAAAATAAATGACACTAGTAGTATGGTTCATCTCAAAACCTTTTGGAAAGGTGGAAAGAAACCAAAGATTGATTAGGTTGCGGTTGTTTGCTAATAAACAGAATTGTGGCTGTTTTAATTGTAAACATGAAATGTATGTTAAATATTATTGATCCTCGAAATGATTTGATAACTTTGATTATTGGAATGGATAAAAAATTAGGTCTTCCGGGTCCCAGAGGTCCTTCAGGAACTGCGGGTACTCCAGGTCGAGATGGTATACCAGGAATACAAGCTTGGGCAGTGGGAAATAACACAAAGCAACTTCTGATCCCACCATCCATTTTAGGTACGAATGAAATGGCTGCGCAAAATTTGGTTGTGCATGTTATATAAAATCGAATTTTGTTTTGTGTCATCCTTTAAAACAGGCTCAGACATTGCAGCCAAACCCCTGGTTGTTCCGGAAGGAGATAACGTACGACTTTGGTGTTCCGCGTCTGGAGTTCCTCGACCTGTTATTAAGTGGAAGCGAAAGGAAGGAGGCGTGATTCCACTTGGATCATGGAAAAGTAAGTTTTGCATGGCCTCGCTCTGTCTAAACTTTGTTTTGTGTATTTTTGATAGGGGTGGAATAACTTCACGTAAATTAAATTACATATTGACTAAAGATACCATGTATACACTACACTATTATAAGTGATTTAATTGAATAACCCAATTATCCCAAATCCTGACGTATCAGATAACCATATATGTAATTGAATTTCCTCTCACGCATAAACTACTTCTTTAGTAGATTTGGTTCAGTGATTCTTGATAAACGCTAAGCGTATCACATTTAACCAGAAAGAAATATATAAGCAAAGCGAAAGCTTTTATCCTACATCCTACATCTATAAACAGGAATCATTTTGAGATTTCTAAAGATACTTGTTTATTAATGAACTTTCGTAATGCCTCGTGTCATAACTTCCGCTTTCCCAAGTTTTGCTTGTTAACCCGATTTTTTGCTGGAATATCAAAATCCGTTGATATCTCAGATGAGAATAAATATAATGTTTCTGTCCCAGTCCCAAAACAGTTATCTACTTTCACATTCTGACTTCCTTCATACGTTGGTTCTTAGGTTGTCATTTACTCAACTTCATAACGGACTCACACTTCGTTAGTCCTTTGTATGTGTGAGATTGTGTGACTCACATTGACAGTAATAATTGGTAGCCTCGTTTCCGTATATTCCACATGAGACATATTAATTGTAATGTGTTTCGGCATACTAAATGGATGGATGGATGGACTTGGACTACCAACTACTATAAAGTAGAAAAGTTGATGTTGCCGTCACCGTGATTTCATATCAAGTTACAATAGGCATTTGCCTTCAACAACCTAACACTTTGTTTCCTTTCTACGAAGAAAGTAGTGCTTAACTAACATGCATTTGATGACTTTCTTTATTATAACGTTTACTTCGTTACATGATTTCCCTGTGCACAATGATTGTAAACCTGAGCTACGTCATCCTATCAGAGATTTGCCAACGAAATGAATCAGTAGACTTGAGCCTTTTGCTCCTCGACGTTTCCCCAGATTATATACTTAGCAACTACGTAGCACCGGTGGTTCATTTTTGAAGAAACACCTTCATTCTCCAGTTTTCTTCTGTAAGAAGAAGGGGAAGTGTTCAGTTTTGTTTTCTGGATTTGAACCTTGTTCGTCAGCTTTCTCTATCTTTTTTCTCAATTCCCTGAGGATACAGAATACATGTAGATATAGAATTGAGATTCCGTCCCCAATTCTATTCTTTTGTGCAAGAGATTTTCATCTCATCTTGGATCATCAAGAAAGTGTCATGTCCGCATAGATCATACACACTCTCCGAAGGATTCTCTAGAAAATGGATTTTGGGAAGACGCTGGCTTTAAGGAGTGAGCGCTTAATACATATATTTTCGTTCCAATATCTAGATGCTTACGTATGTTTCTTTGTAGCAGTGAGAGACAAAGGTTAAAGTATTACAGTTTTGCTTTCTACTAAGGGTAACATCAAGTGAAACGGGACAGGCCATATTTTCGATTTTAAAACTGAACCAAATGAATTCAACCAGCAGAAAGTAGGCTATTTTCGGGTTTCAAAGTGACAAAAATCATCCTTTTATGTTGAGGCATTGTCGAGTTATAAGCATTTCAAATTTAACTACGTTACAACAATTAGTAAAATATCTTAACAATTAAGCTGTTTTAAAAACTTTGGCTATGTTCAATATGTTTTACTAGGTTGGTTCTATTAAATAAAATTTAATTTTTTGAAAAAAACTTTAATTAAAGTTAATTGTTACCCTAATTATCTCGTTTCCCCCCAGAGTGCTAGAAACTTTTAAATGCGCATTTGAAAGAACTTGCTCTGGAGATTCGATTTTCGTTAAAAAAGCTTCTAGCACTCTGGGGGGGAAACGAGATAACTAGGGTAACATTTAACATAATACTTAACTTTAATTAAAGTTTTTTTTCAAAAAATTAAATTTTATTTAATAGAATCAACCTATTAAAACATATTGAAGATAGCCAAAATCGTTCGTAAAGCTTAATTGCCGAAAAATATCAGTAAAATTGTTGAGTTTTAGCGACCCACTGGAGAAAAATGAAAATATGGTCTGTGTATTTTATACACACTTCACGCGTTTTACGCCTAAATCATTTGCACGTTTAGTTGGCGTTGGAACGTAAATGCACATATTAACTACGCTCACTTTAATTACATATGTGGTCAAAAATACAACGCAAATAAATGCACAATTTCATTCAAAAATTTTGAACCATACTGCACATGCCTTAGACTGAAAAATTCAGGATACAAAATATAGCAAAGAAATTTTGCTAGTTGCACACGTCGTTAATTTAAAGTCGCACTTATGCAAGGTAATTAGAGATGTAATAAATGTGTGCAAACTCTTGTTCCAAATATATGTTTGACGAAAAAAATTGCAGAGCAGCAAACCAGACGCTCACTGCTAAAGACGGTTTATGCAGGTGTATATATCTCTGATATTTTATATTTTATGTTAGCATAAACACT
Source organism: Entomobrya proxima (assembly GCA_029691765.1). NCBI lineage: Eukaryota > Metazoa > Arthropoda > Collembola > Entomobryomorpha > Entomobryidae > Entomobrya > Entomobrya proxima. Next base: position 9,033,835 of record CM056169.1, read on the forward strand.
TGTCGGATTTAGATATGGTACTTGCCTGCTTAAACAATACATGCCTAGTTTATTTTTTAAAATAAAAATACTGACAGACGGACAAACGATACCGATATCTTTATAAGTTTCCTTGTAGAAGCAGCGAATGACCCATGCTGTAAATAATTGTCTCTTTTTACATAACATAATCAAAACATAGTACCAAAAATACTTTTTTGTAAAATTACTAAAACGAGAATGATCACATATTAATGTTGAATCGCCTATTTTCGTCTACTTCTGAAATTACTAGGAACACAAAAAGGAAATGAATCCCACGCAACTGTTTAACTTTAGCATTCTAAACGCAATTTCCCTTTCTGACTTTGTCCAATACGCTTCATATTTCCAAAAACTAAAATGAGCATATCAAACTCAGACAGCCATGACGAGTCACTACTGACCATTGTCACAATCTGAAAAGGTACATAAACCATCCAATTTTCTCTGTAGAGCTCACCTTCATCCGATATAAACGTAAGTCGTTTCTGTCATTGTGCGACTTCACACTTGCTATATTTTATCCGTTTGTATGGCAAGCACGTATGTCCCCTCTCGCTCCAACTGTCGTTTCCGTCTTTCCTCCCATTTTCCAGGTTTCTCATCTCTCTTTTCTCTCTGAAATGGAAATGCTCCGAGGTTCTTGTCATCCTCCGAATGAACCAATATACTTTGTGTTTTATTCTATACAAACAACTTATATCCACTTTTCAGTAGTAAGACTAGTGGAAATAGTGTATTGTTACACTTACGAGATTTTGAATGGCAAGGAATACAGAATACGGGCATGCCAGAAGGCCAGGAAAGTAGATAAATGGCGGTTATCAAATAATGTTCGTGATCATAGTGTATTCGGGGGTTCTGCAAGTACTTGCAGAACTTTGCTTTTGAGGATAGCGAGAAAGCAGACGTTTTCCTATTTTTTAAAAACACGTATCTATACGCTTTGTTGACTGGAAAACGAAATACAGGAAAACACATCACCGGAGGGAAGCCCATTTCCGAGTAATAACTAATGATGAAGGTATCTTTATTGTAAAGGACAAGGGCAGAAAGACAAAACAATAAATATACATCCACGTGTCCACTTTGCAGAACGCATATTTATTCGTAAGGGAAAAATCTTGGCCTGGACATAAAGCTGTTTTCTCTGTGTGCATTTTGTTTTCGAGATGATGGCATCTAGGAATCGGGAAATAGTCAATTATCTCCAGAAAAATGTCCACCTTCCCACTTTATGACTTGGGTGGGATTGGATTGCCATTTTGGTTCCAAACCTTGGCTTTATCAATCCGTAACTTTGCTATATTTATGTTATTGTGTTCCCCCTCTCTCCCTGTTGTCTAGTATGTGTGGCTATGATAGTCATAAAATAATATTGTACGCGGACGGATAAACTAGTAGAACTCAGTTCTCGTTGGCTTCACTTGCTGCTTGCACCGGATGAATTTAGGTACTTCATGGTGACTTTGATGATGATCATCCTGACATAACCACTAACCAGAATGATTCTTTTTCATTGGGTAAAACATTGAATATACTGACTGTGTGTAGATGCACTATGGCACACACTAACAAAAAACAAAGTGAAAGGGAAGGAAAACGGAAGAGTACCGGACAATAAAAGAGTCCGAGAGGCAAACAGGAAGAGAATGAAAGCGAAAAGTGATGTTGACAAGGATCTAATCAAGAGAAAAGATATACTAATACGGTCAGCGCATTTCTTTAGGATATTCAGCACAACTTTCCCTTGCTGCAAGCCATGTTGCCTCCCTTTTACTAATTTTGTCGCAGTGCCAAATTCAAGGGGAGAAAGCATGCAGTAACATGAAACACAAGCTTAGTTAAGAGTCTTGAGGTATACAAAGTGTGACCATGAGTTCCAATTCACTGAAGCAAATCCCATTTACATCTCGTCGTATGCATTTGGTAGTACATTTCTTTGTGGTTGCGGATACATAAGACATAGCAATTTTCCCTTGAAATTAATTCTGATGGCTATTAAAAATTTAAAAATTAGTTGACTCATTTTTGTTTTGAAATTATTATTACAGCATCAGCCGTTGATGGACCGGTTCTCAATCTTACCAGAATCAACCGGGAGCACATGGGAGAATATGTTTGCATCGCGGATAATGGAGTAACGCCATACAAACAGCAGACGTTTATCGTGGAAGTTCATTGTAAGCTATTTAACTTTCTTTTTAGTTTATTTAAAAATCTCTGCAAATAATACAAAGAATACTCATATTCTTGAGAGAAACCATATTCTCTAAATGTAAACTCGACACATTTTCTCCCCACAAATCCACAATAATGACCATCAAAAAGCATCAAACTGAATTTTTGCTCATTAAAGCTGTAATCCTCTCCAAATGAAGCTTTTTCTTTGATGCGGTAAGCCATATTATGACGCAAATAATGCAATAAAAGGTTCACAATTTCAATGTGCCAGTGTTATTGGCTCTATCAAAGGTGAAATAAATTCTCACTGATCCTTCAAGACTCTTGAGCATAATAGGATCTCACTATTAAGTATAAAGAATATGAGAAAACCATCACCACCGGCATCATTAAATGTGGATTTTCTCTCCCCGGACTCAGATTTTTTCTTCTTCTGCACTTCTGTATATATTATTATTTTCCTTCCGTCAGCATATCAAACCTATAAGCATTACGTGGTTTGCGTGCACAGTAGCAAAAAAGTATCATTTTACCATCATCAAACCTAATATCATCTTACAAACAACCAGAGAAGAAAAAACAGCAGGTTTCATTTTCTCATTCAGATGGTTATCCCATCATCGTATGCACAGCGACATACCTTCCTTTTACTCCTTTCATGTCTGAGTGCGTAAGGCAGAAAAAGAAGAAAAACACTCTTTGGGCTGAGAATCCGGATGTATATAAACCATGTCATTAAATTAGCCAATCCATAAAACATGAAGTTGGGACGGAAGCTTTTATATGGACATTATACCAGAAAAAAGCCATTTCTAGCCAAGCCAGGCTTACTCCCGCACCACGACCACACACTCTCCTTATTTTTGCTTTCACAGCAGACAACCACTTTCTCCGTGATTCGTTTTTTGTCTCTGTTGCTGCTGCTTGATACCTACTTGATCCTCGGGAGTTCATACCTGATCGGCTTTAACCTGTGGACGGAGGGAAAAAAGACGAGAGCAACATTATACAAATATTCCAAAAGATATAAGAAATCTTCTTGAAATCCACATACATATTAGACCAAAAGAACTGAACAAACTGCTTGAAAGATTTCATATTATGAGGGAGTGGAGTGGAGCGCGGGCGGTGATGGTGGTGGTGAAAGGCTTTAGCACACACAAGGAGATCCGTTCTTTGGAATCTCCAGCAATCTCAGGGGAAGTCTTTTTTCATGGAATCAGAAAAAATGTAAGGTTTTTCGTACGTCGTAGCAGCGGTAAGTAAAAGGTGAGGAATGTTACATTTTCGAAAGAAATTCAGGCCGTATCATATCATCGCATATTGCACTTGAATGCACTCCACAATACTTTTGCCAACTGCCACACTAAAGAAAAATGTTTATGTAATCTTTTGGTGGTGGTACAATATGTGCCACATGTGTTATGAGCAAACGGAGAAAGTGGGCTTATCAAACAAGATTGTGAGATTGTCTGTATGTGTGTCTGGCATGTATGTCTTTGTTGCTTTTGTTGACGACCGATCATGATGTGATGGCTTTGATGTGATCCGGGTTTGGAAATCGAGAAGAATGGCAAACAAAAAAATTCGTGGAAATTTTGATATTGCCACTAGAGAGAGAATATTATATGTCGTGTGCAGAGGTACGTACAGCAGCGTGCAGTGAAGTATATTGAACTGCTTTTGTGGCAGGTGGCAGCAATTCCTTTAGAAAATTGAGCCATTTGCAAAAAAAATCTTTTGTATGCCTTTACAAATTTTTGAACGATTGAGTTCAACCGATTTTTCACTTAATTTTGAACTTTCTTCATTTCTTATTTTCAGATTGCAAAAAGTGTTCTTTAGTAAATTGCATTGTAAACGAAACGAAACGTTCATTCGTAGTTTTGGTGGGTTATGCAACAAGACAAGAACACAGTTTTATGTCTGGTTCAATGCACCAGCACCTATTATAATGCTTTCTAAATTGAAGACAAATATTTCTGTGCACTTTGGCACAACAAATGGCTAAACTTTCACTACTACAATGCATAACAACAAGTAAAATTGTATAAATCTGATCTACACGACATCTGCTTTCTCAAATGGAATCCGAACAGGAGAGAAGGCACAAGGCATTCTAAAATAAACAAAATTAGATTCTTATTACCCTTTGTGGCAATGGACTGTAAAATATATTGTCCACAAAATACATAAAAGCAAGAATTTAAGGAGACCAGCAACACATGAGACTAAGGAGTAAACGAAAAACAGATTGCATTTGAGCAGTAAACTTGAAGGAAAATGCTTCAAACTGGTAAAATAATAGTGTAATAGCATTGTTGAGAAAAACTAATGATACATACTTAATTCATGCACACATGATCTGAAATTTATATGCTCATAAGAAAGTAAATTTTACTTCCTCGCCCTCTCCCTCTTCTTCCTTTCCGCCAGGAAAGTAATAATATTAATAGGAGCACACAAATACAAAATTTATTTTCCCAAAGCCAACAACAAGCTAAGTTTAATGAGCCAATATAAAGTTTACTCCTTAAATTCAGTGTAGAAAGTAGTAATTTTCTGGGAGGACTACTTGTAAGTTTTGGGTCCTCTCTGGTCCTCACCCCTTACGTTTCTGTGTGCATGCGGAGTATGGAATGAAATAAAGTAGGTCCGGGTGGACGCAAAAGTTATGGCTTAAGAAACTGCGTAGTAATAACACCACGAACGCCGGCACTAAATGCCAAAAGTAAAGCAGAAAGACATTAATATTAATTATTACAAATGAGCAAAGGAATTTAATGAATAAAGTCTTTCAAGATTAAAATTAATTAGTTTGACTACCGAAATAAAATCAGAGTAAAGGAAATGTTTAGGTAAAATGGCAAGTAAAACTAGTGCTTGTGTAAATCTGGCTACCTTTTTTGGCTACTTGTTACAGGTTGCTTGTTAGTAAAATTGCAAATCTCTTTATGTGCGTTTTCTGGTGAAATGGTGGTAAACTTTTGTGGACGGTAAAATTCTTGGACTGTGATTTCATTTATGAGTTTACTTAAAGCATTAATGTAGGCATTTTACGTGCTCGTGGGAAAGTGTAAATGAAAACCACGATCCTTTGCCAGTACACAATGTAAGGCAAAAGCAAATGACTACAAATAAGACTCATATGAGTCACGACCAGGGTTTTTGAACAGAGAGAGAAGCGAAAGTACAATGGAAAAAGAGAAACCATGAACCGTGAGTAGGAATAGGAATGTTGATGATATTCGCATACTTATTGTAATACTACACGCATAAATAAATGATTTTGTCGTCTGCTGCTGTTATTATTAGAAAACGTGTGTGTTCTGAGGTTAGAGTGGTTCATCCCGGTAATTGTGAACATAAGGAAAGTTGAGAAGGATGAATGGAGAGCATGTTGTATTGTGATAAAGAAAACTGTTGGCTTTGCTCTTGGTTGAGAACGAGAAAGTAACGGGCTTCCTTTTTTCCCTTCCAATGTTCTGCACAGGACACGCTTTCTCTCAGAATTTCCGTCCTTCTCTGAACGAATATATTTTCCTTAACAGCGTATTATAGATGTAGCATCCAAGCATATTATATTGCAATAACTTCCATTGTCTTCCCCTTGTAATATATGTTTGTGCGTGCATTTTGTAGAACTTGGCACTGGTGTACGGTATGCGTGCATATTTTAAAAGTAGAAGCCACACAACAGCATCAGCAGCAGTTGAAAAGACGGAAACGTGCTGCCTGGAAAGTCGCGTGCCTTTTTGCTATTTAGTTCGTTGGGGAAAGGGACAATGTAAATTTGAAATAAAACCCGTTTCCACCCTGCTTTTATTAGTTAAAGTGTAACATGTTATTACGGTTGTGTACTTTGTAAAGACAGGGAGAAGCTTACAAGCAATCATTTAATTTTGTAATAATTATAACAAACGTGGCGATGCATTTCACGTTCTCAATTTCAACCACATTGCGAGGAAAACAATGCCGGTGCACGCAGGCACGTACAGCCAACGTCGGTAAAGATTCGGAGAAAGATGCACACATTTATAAAAAGGGAAATGGAGAAAGTTAGGTGATTCATTTGATTTCCTTCTTTTACTAAAAGTCGAGCTAGTAGCTGTTCTCCATTTGAAATGAAAGTGTTTTGCCTAAAAATATGAGACAGAGTAGGTGATGATGATGCGCCTTTTAGATGCATTTACTTTGGGAAACATTTTGTTTTCTAGTTTCTGGATGCTTGTCTGTTGTGTTCATTTATGGAATGTTTGCCTTCCTGCTCCATCAGCGTGCGTTACTATAATGTGGATAATGTATGAATGCAACGAATGAAGTGAGAAAAAAAGAAAGTGGAAAAGCTCTTGTCCGAATTGCCGACAACAAGCCACAAATAAACAAGCCCAAGAGAAAATAAGATTCCACACATTCACCAATATCTCATTTGCCTCAACTGGCAATGCAATGCGTAAAACGGGAAAATTAATCTGACCCATGTGAACACTTATTCGTGCTGGAATCCAAAACACGCTTTGTTCTATTCTTATTTCGGTGGAGTTGGTACATATTATTACGAGTATGGTTGTTTTGTGGAGGTTTTAATGTGTGTCGCGTGCATCCTCAATCTCGATGAAAGCATGATAATGTCAGTGGGTATGGCGAGAAGATGCAAGCCCACATTCCGCTATTTTCATTATTTTTCGTGTAGTAGACTCCTCCAAAGGAATAAATTTGATTTCACGTTTTTGGATTGTGAAGAGTACCAGGAAATACGATTGTTGAGTGCAGTTTTTACAAGTTGCATTAATCATCAGGAATTCATAATAATATGCTTCTTGTTTCGGGGAGTTTCATTTTATTTTTTCTGGTAGGGGAAGACGCTGGTGGTGTACTGGCTATAATTTTAGCACCAAGTAATTTATCATTCATAGAATGAACAATGAGCTACGGGTAGAGCTGACAATTGCTCCCCTCCAAATCAACAGGCAATGGGAGTGTGAGAAAATCAAGTAATGCGTTTGTATTAAACAGAGAAGAGCGAAATAAAAAATACGAACTTTTAAAATGACTTATTATAAGTACGTGTTTTTAATCTGTCTAATGCTTGCTAGGCGTTCGGAGTCGAAGTACAAAACTAGCTCTTTATACTTTAGCCAACTAGACGTAAAGAGTATCGTTGACAAAATATAGATGTTAAATATTGGTGTCATTATTGTGCACTTCCTGAATTGCCTATTTGAATTCTCGGAAATGTAAATACAAAATAATAACTAGAATTTAAATTGAATTATCCCATTCATAATCTGTCAACTTTTAACAAGTTTACAGAAATGTAAATTGGAAATTGAACGTTAATATTGAATGTTTTTTATTTATTGGAACTTTTAAATTTTATTACAGTCCCACCCATGATCCGCATTCAAAATCAAATGATTGGGGCCAGTATCAACTCTAAAGCAACGTTTGACTGTTACATCGAGGCCTTTCCTCCTTCAGTGACTTATTGGGAAAGATCTGACGGTCGGGTATTGGAAGGCAGTGAAAAATTCCAAATGGGAACGAAGGAGCTAGGACCGTACAAAGTAAGTCTCAAGTTTCCCCAGTGCAAACTTTTCAAATCAAGTGTCTAGTGCTACAACATGATCTTCAGAAAAAATAAGAATATAAAAATGTATGCTCTAGTAATCTTGACTCAAAAAATTGATTTACTTCACCCATGTGGTTTTTAATCATAGGTTCACATGATGCTGAACGTGACAAGGGTTTCTATTTCGGACATGGGACGCTATCACTGTGTCAGCAAAAACGAATTGGGAATCACAAAAGGAGATTTCACTCTTTATGGTATGTAATTTTTAAAGATGGACGTAAGATGTAATGCGATAGCCCAGAGTGCAAAAAAATATTTATTTTATGAAATTCATAGAAGTGGATCCTAATTTGGTTACTCCCCCGCCAAAGTCAGTGGGTGGCAAAGGAGTTGCCATTTATGGACAGGTATGTTTTTATGTACTAAGAAAAGTGAAGAAGGTGACATAAGCTTCTTTTAAGCTAAAGCTTTAATGTAAAATGGAACATGACTTTTTAAAAGATTCAACCGGAGCATGTTGATCTGGATGACCTCTGTCCACCGAAACCCCCGTGTCCAGAATGTCCACCGAGACTTGAACAAGGAAAATGTCGTTCTGGTGGGTTCGCTCTACTTGACATGGTTGGTTGGGAAATTTTACCTTTGGGAAATCTCACCACTCCAAAACCTACCAATCGCACTCAAGGTAACTTTCGTTAGCGTTTTGTGGAATTTTTCTCTCTTTATATTTTCCAGTCTTAGCTATAAAAACGTGATCACATAATCATCCACAAATTTTACAGACTCTACCAAGCACGTTTTGTTCCTGGTAAAATGGAGCACAAAATAATTGTCGTCGTTTTCAATTAGTTGGTTTCTAGTTGTTTTTAGTCATTTTCTTTTTCTGTGTACAGAAATGAGTGCTTCCTTGCAATTTCAAACTGTGCCCAATTTCTCCTTCCTCGGAGGTGAAAGCAACTACAAAAAACTTATGCCATATTTTTCAATGCCAACATCAGTAGTTTGCCTTCCTCTTTCCTGTTTCGTTTGAGCTTTATGGTTTTCCATTAAATACTATTTTCTTTCGCATGCCTGCACTCACCTCCAATCCCTGCTCATTTAGCAAACCCCAAAATGGGTATGGCGTAAGGGGAATTGACATAAACACACAATTTGAGTTTGGGGTACACACACATACTACATACACGAATGCAGCTTCATGCAGAGAATTGGTTACTATTTTTTTACTCGTCAATGATCATAAAATAGGAAGAACATTGTATTTGCCATGTCATGCTTGCACATATAAATATCCAATCTCCGGTCATATGTAACTTTAGTTAACGCATTTCCTCAATCTGTCACAAGTCTTTGTTCTGCTCCCATCGCTTGCCTTTTGCAATAGCAAACCTAGTACAACATGTATACAGAGCAATGAACGAAAACGCCCACGTATCAATATGAGCCTAATCACCATAAACATTAATACTCACGTTTTTCTCCTCTTTCTCCCTCCCAATCCGACAGTGATATGGATAATATTCCTTCTCAGTTAAGTTGTATTGCTCCCAAGTGACCTGTTCCAACTCGGCGCAAGTACTATTACTAGTGGAAAGAGTGAATAAATATAATGCAGAAAGAGAGAAACGGGAAACGATCTCATTCTCAGTTTTTACTGTTATTATTCGCCTCCTTAATTCTACACGGCCTTGCTGCCTCTCCGACGCTAATCGCTAAACACTTACCATACAGCAGCAGCGCGGAGCGTGCAGGGCACAGACTGCTTTGTAGAAATGAATGTGTAAAAGCAGTAAAAAAAGTTTTAAACGACTGGCTGACAAATATTCGAGAATTCGTATTCCGCTCAATTAAGTACTTATATTAAGCCGAAATATGTTCCCGGCATGAAATGTAACTTTTTATAACAAAGTTTTACAACACGCTTTGAGCAGCTTAGTAAATAGCAATAATATGTGTTTCATACGTATGGAAAATCCCCTGACACGAATATATGCAGTCTTTTGTTTAATAAATAGACACGGAAATATTAGTAAAATTTCAATATTAGGATTATGACATTCGCGTTCCCGTTTAAATGGTCCCCAGAAAGGTGAAATGGGAGCACTCATCTAGTTAATTCTCAAAAGGTTAATTAGGGACAGGGTTTTTAAATCCTTGCCATGCTCTTAATGAAGATTACTTTATGCCTTCGTACATATTACTAAACATGCAGTTAGTCCTCCAGTTCTAGTTAAAGTTCCAATTTCCAAATGACGTCTTGTAGTGTGCAGTCATTTTCATAGTTTTCGTTTTTGGTAGAGTGAATGTTTCTCATTCTTATAGATATTCCATATAATCGTCATCAAGAAGGCAAACTTACGTTAGAAAATGGAATTGGAGTGTATGTGCACCTTATTACCTACCTTGCTTCATATGTGTAGTCTCTAAAAAGTAGTAAATTTTATTGTTGAATGTTAAAGGCTCAATTACGGATTCTCAGAAAGCACTTGTTTCTCGCTAATGTGCAGAGTAGAGAAATGGCATGTAGCACTTGAGTTACACACTTTCCTCCAAGAACTTCAAGCACCTGTAACATTTTTAGATGAATTAACTGCTACCAAATCAAGTTGAGAGGTTCATCTACACGCTAAAGTGCTCTTTTTCGTTCCGTTTTATAAATACGTGCTCAGCTCTGGAAGAATTGGATAACTACTCTGTTGTGTAAGGAGATGGAGAAACCAGAATAAGACTTTGAAATGAAATGCTACAGGACATGAGTTTTCTCTTCAGCTTTTTTATGTACTTTTAGCCATTGAGGTAATTTTTTTCCTGGGGTAGTGGCGACAATGGTAGAAAAAGGGAAATTCTGTTGTAGGAAAAGTGCTTTTAACCCAAATCAAGAGGAAATGAAAATGGTTACTGATATATACAAGTTATAAAGCAAAGGCAACACTAGATAATACACGCTTTTTGCAGTAAATGGTAGGCTGCACACAAAATGATATTGTATTTAGCATAAGTGCAAGTGGATTAAAAGGAAAGGACAAGTAAAAGTGGTAAGAGTAAATGATCATTTCCTGATGTCGTCCTCGTTCTTATTCTTTGAGCACGCTCGTGCACGAAACAAGCCCATAAAACGTGACATTCATAGATTGCATCTTAAGTACATCAGCAGCAGCTGCTGTATAACAGTGTGTTACGCAAGGAAGTGAAAATCCACAGATGAAGTGCATAATAATAATGGAAAATGGAAAAACGAGAAAAGAATAGAAAAACCATATTTTTACTGTGCAGGCAAATGCTGGCAAAAAGATATATTTTTTTACTTGCACACTTCATGCTCTCCACTTTTAATGCTACATGCTCCATTATAATAATTTTAGGATATTAAGAAAGCCTTTTCCATTAGTGTTTTTACTTTTACACACTTTTATTATTTTCTTCACCCTTCTTGCTCAATTCCTTTTTTGGTCAAATCCATCTCATCTCATGGCTGAGAGAGAAAAGTGATTTGGCAATTGGAAGAAAGCTCTGGGAGATAAAGGGTGCTTGAAACAAATGGAATCTTTTCTAGTCTATGACGCAATACTATACATTCCGTGTGCAATTTCATTTGAAGTATGTTACGGTTACGACCCACTGAAATCTAGATACAAACAAGCATTAAACTAATTGATTGAATCCTTTTTTGTCTTAAAAGACTGTGTGCTCTCTGCTGTTGGAAAGCCTGTGTTTAACCGTATGTCACAAGCTTCTGCGGGCTGCTGGATGCGGGATCCTATACAAAGTGGACTGAGTGGCGAAAAATACTGGGTTACAAGGATGGAGGATCCAAGCCACTTACTGGAATACGCCAATCGAACGGCGTTTGCAAAAGGACAGTCAACCAGAAATTTCACCCTTCCGTTTCCGTTCAAGGTAAGAAGACAAATGGATGTTCGCCAATTGGCCATATGTCTTTAATTATAAATCCTTATTGCGTTATTACATATTATATAGTGTCTGTTTGTTAATGCGTTCTAATAAAGGAGAAATAGTGATAATAATAATAGAATCTCACTAATGACAGCAAGTTGATAAAAGCTAAAACAAAAGCAATTAGGAAACCAATTCTATGTAGTGTTACGCAAAGAAGAATTTCTCGAAATCATAAAAGCAAGACGTAAAAGGAAGAGAAAGGGAAGCACTCAAACCGTGTAGTAAGAAATACAAGTTGACAGGTCTGTATAGTTGATAAATAATGCTAGGCCACACGGAAAGCTAATTACCTATGTCATAGATATAAAGTAAGCGAGTTGCAATTAGTTAACTGTGGAAGCATGACACGTGTGATGGGTGTTCTTTGGATAAGCAGTTTATTTCGGACTAATGAGGTATCCAAATGTAACACAGGAAGTTGCAATAAATTACATGAAACGTTCTTATTGTCATATGCATAAACATCATATCCTTATACAAAATTAAAGAAGTTGAGTTACTACCTATCTGAACGTAACTAACTGGCCACTGTACTGTGTGCTCAAGTCAATTAAACATCGTACAAATATTACTTGACAATAACAATAGTTTAGTTTGACATTTATTTACATTTACTTTTGTATTAAATTTAGCAAAGAAAACAACCGGAAGTCAAAGGAGTACACAATGTAAGACTCGAAAAGCAGACCGCTTCCTTAAAAATTTACGTCACATAAACTAAAACCCAGAACACCTACATGTATGCAAAATATGTTTGCAACGTTTTGGTAGGAATCACGAAAAGAAAAGACAAGCTACAAGACAAGTGCGCTGAGTTACTACATATAAAGCAACGAACACTTGTTTCAACAAAGAATGCCGCTTTCTCTAAATTGTTTCGTCTCTGTAGACAGCACCAAGTCTATTGTTATGAAATCATTGTGTGTACTTTCCCTGCTTGTTCTTGAAACTTTACCGGCATTTTACGTGAAGTTTCTCTTTTGTTGTAAATATTTTGACGCACTTGTCGGAAATCTTGCAGTGTTTACTTTACACACGCCGCTCGGTAAACTGAGTTTTGTCAATGTACGTAGCTACTGGATATTTGGCAAACATGATATGATGGTGTCTAGAGTCGGCTGCGTGTGTAGTAATAATAAAAACAGGCTAGCAACCTTTTTTGTGTATAACTTTTAAAAAATTGGAATACAATAGCCAAGAAAGGATAATAGAAACAGGAGAAATCATTCAAGCAAAAGCAGGCACACGCTCACACTTTCTGTAGATTTTTACCCTTTCCTTGTCCATAATGTGATGTACTCGTGTGTAAACTGTGTGCACATTACCAGAGTGAAAAAAAGGAAGAGCAAACTTAATTCAAGCCTCACTTACTTTCTCCATCTAAGCTCAAGCATGGTTCATTTTTTACACTGCATACAAGTCTATTTCAAGTAGAAAAAGGGCAACAAAGAGGAAGTAAGATAGTGACTAGTAGCTTTTGGCTACAAGAAGTGGCTTTTTACTCACTTTTCCGGCACTTTGTCTGCAACAAGGCAGGTTGTTCTTTTGCTGCTCAATACAATAATACCTGCATGATAAGATATTCATCTGTGCATGAAAAAATCAGCTTTATTCTTTGGCTCTCTTTGTGAATTTTAACAAGAAAGGTAGAAAGGTTAGAGTTGTGAACAGGAAGCGCCTAAGAATTTCAATAGTTCATACAGAAAGAAATCTATAAGATATTCCTAGTCTTTAGGATCCTATTTATTCGGGAATAAACGATAATGACAGGGAAGAAGATGAGTTGCGAGTATGTTGATTCCTCGCCATGTATTTTTAAAATCTAATCTATTGAAAAACTACACTTGTTTATTGGCGTTTTGCAGTGATTTTCCTAGTAAACATGTTAAGTAAGAGTGCTGTTGCCTGCAAGTGAAATATAAACGCTTTTACCGAGCACAACACAAGTGTATCCTTTTGCATGAAATCAGATTATTATAAGTAACGCACTCTACCGTAAATTTCTGCCAAGTTTGCAAATAATTTGCCTTTTGTATATGAACAAATGAACACAATGGTTGCCGTCTTTGTGTAGTAAAAGAAAGCTTGAATATTTGTTCAATACACCAAATATTCAGTTCTGTTTTCATTTTCATGTTATGTATCATTTACCCATGAAACAACATCTGCCACTTATAGCTTGCAATTTACAGAAATTGCTTAGCTTATTGAATTTCTTTACATTTTCACTAGTTTCACACTGCGATTTCTCTGATAGATGAGAACTAAAGTTGATTGTGAAAGTAATGAGTATCTCACAAGCAAGCTTTGCTTTGCATTGATTAAATAAACATTGAATGCAAAAACCAAACTGGGCAAAGCGCTAGTACTACCAAGGGTTTCGTTTCTCTGGTTTATTCAAAATAATACAGCATGTTATGGTGTCGTTGATCTGGACATTCAATAATTGGTTTGAAATCTTAAAGCTTGAAAATCGTACATTAAGTAAGAAGTACCATTGACTTACAAGAAAGTATGCTGTTGTTGGCCCAATTACAGATAATTATTAGGGAACTTTTAAGTGGTGCATAAAAGTACGAGTTTACATCAGTATTGTGAGGAATCTTCACAGGTACAGACTTTACGTATCTGTGTATAGGAATATATATAACCAAAGAAGGTACTTAAGTATAAAGGCGTAATAGCGACACACGTGATAAGAAAGATAACTTATTTTTCAAGCCTCAGTAGCAGAACAAGTTCAATCAACTCTTTCAAAACGTGCTGCTACATAATACCTCCCGAAGAAAATAACCTATTCTTTAGCTTCAAAAATCCATGCTGGGGATAGGGATGTCTAACTAGATGGGTATATTAAATCTTCTTCTGGGCGCTTACACATGAAACATGAACTATTGCTTCGGCTGTTGCTACTTGCTACACTTCTGTACGCTATGCACAATGAATTCAACGGGGAGAAATGAAATAGATGGGAAACGTTGCTGGGAACGAAATGGCTTCTGTCAAATCCCAGATCAACTAGATCCTCGATTTAATGAGTGAAATTTAAGAGGGGCTGTACAAAACTCACTTGCAAAAGGAATAGCAGCAGAGAAAGTTGGGATTTATATGTTCTTGCAATGAAATTTATTATGAGAGGGTAGTGCCCACATTTTACCAAGTATTATTGCCATTATCGAAGATTATACTTGGTATAAGTAGCTTCCACACAAGCTTTGAAGAAAGCTTCATAGTCAGACAAGAAAATGTTTTCAAACATGCATACATTTATGCTAATCTTATTATTACCATTCCCTTAAATTGTTCTACACTGTTACAACGCGAGCTTGTTTCAGAACATTAACAGAGAATTAAGTGAGGAGATTGCTCATTTACAATAAAAAATCTGATAACCAGAGACTGCTACAGATATTCCAAGAATAGCAACCAAGCCAGTGAAAAATGATGTCAGGACTCATTAAACGGGATCTTTTGTAAACCTCCCTACTCTCTTTATCTTAACTTGAAATAATGCGCATATAAAGTAGAGATAATCATGAAAATGAAAAACGCGAGGAGTGTGTGTGTTTCGAGTATTTCACTTACTACTACAGAGTGCTTTAATTAAGTTGCAAACTGAAGCAAGTTTGATTGAGTTTCAGAAGGATTTTTTTAGTTCTTTATACATCTTTATTATAGTTTATTTATAGAAGACAGAAGCAGTGAAAGGAGAAATGTCAAGTAGTAAACTATACTTCTCTATTTTAAGCTTTCTCTCTGTACATGTTGAATTAAACAAAATAAGCCACTGTAGAACAATTTTTTAATAAGTTTGCATTTTCTGCAACATAGATTTTCCCAGACTTAGTTGCATACTTGTGAAATGGAGCTACAAAACATACAGCCCTGTGTTCAACAAGCCGGTGATTTATCGGCATATTCTAGAAGCCAATGTGAAAGCCAGACACAAGGCAATTTTTGTTGTTTTATTTCGTTATGCTAACCTATATATCACAATTGTAATATCCGTAAAATCTGTAAAGTTTTCTTTTGTGAAACAAGGGAATTGATTTGCATTTTCCTACTTAACTGTTTCCTCCGCCCCGATTTCACTTCAAGACCATTTTTTAAATATCTTATAGAGATATACGAAGTGCGTGCACAAATAATAGAGAGATCTTGTAGCATGTACTACTACTAGATTTGGGAGAAAGAAAAAAATAAACCAACTTTACTTTCTCTGATAACTTCTCGGTTCAATGAGCCAACAAGTGCTCATCTATCCATAAAACGTTTCCCGTGATAAAAAAATATATGGAGGGAAATCGTACGGGAGACAGGCCCTTTCCTATTCCAAGATTCTATTTTACTATTTTCATGTACTTTTACGCATATTCTCTATTCAGATTTCCAAGCTTGTGGATGTGTATAGATTTTGTTCTTTACTTTCCTTTTTTTCTAGACTTTTTTGTCTCTGCTGAAAATTTATAGTTAGCTCAACAAGAAATGAATAAGCGTTTGAAGAAAGAAATGAAGTTGGAATACACGAGCAAATAAAAAAATCTTTTATTTTCTTTATTTCGCCAAGTTTGCATTTAAAAAATGGAGAACATAATGTGTGTACTAGAGAATGTAATGGCATAAAGTGTTCTTCACTGCATTCTGTAGTGAAAAGAAGACTACAAGGCATTCTGTTTGGAAGTTTGGAACGCGCACGCAAAAAAAACAAAGGGAAAGTAATAATAAATGAAAAATATCTGAAAATATAACAACGCAACAACCGAAAAGAGATTGCCTATTAAGGCTTTTAAAAACTGGTAATAGCGCAAAAAACGCTTGAAAGTTTAGGATTTGGAGTGTGTGCAAACAAAAAAACTAAATGCCTTTCTTTTTGTACGTCGATGAAAGCAGAATAAAATCCCGGCTCTGGTTCTGGTTTAGTCTAGTTTGAACTAATTCAACCGCATATTATTGTCATTTGCGTAAAAGCGTGAGTAGATAAAATATTGTGCTGAATGTGAACAAGGAAAAAGTTTTTATCTCAGGGTTGGGAACATGGGGAATTAGAGGAAAGTGGTTGATGATGAATGAATTATCTTTTTTATACAAGAAGAATTAGCTCAGTTCACGCCTAATAATTAAACAAGATGATTCTGTTTCGGGTACCAGTTCCAGATTGAAAAATAAAAACGAAAAATCTTGTTTATAGAGTTCTCTGCATTGTCTGTTGGGAATTACACTAAAATTCTATCTAATGGCCATGTTTTCTATTTTATATTATTTAGGGCAATTTCCATGCAGTTTTCAACGGATCCTTCTTTTACGTCACCGAAGCAAAAGAAGGAAATGCGAAAATTGTTCGACTGGATTTGTTCACAGGGAAAACAATGGGAGGTACAGATTGCAAAATCAACAAATTAGTTGCGGAGAAAGATTGACTGGAAATTGAAATATCCTGTTTACTGCTCTCATTCTTTCATTTCAGACCTTGAACTACCCTACGCATCCTTCTCGGCAGAGAAACTCTACTCATCCGAGTTTTCATGGGTTGACCTAAGCGTGGATGAAAATGGGTTGTGGGCTGTGCATAGTTTACTAGGATCGAACAACACAGCTATAGTGAAAGTAAATAAAATCTGGAACAAAATTATTTGTTATTTTGATGGTGACCTATAAAAATGACTTGGAAGGATTGATTTTGTATTCCTGCTTGATTTCAGATCCACGCTGACCTTGAAGGAATGGAAATTTTGTATGGATGGAATGTTACCATCAGTCATGTCTACGCTGGGGACATGTTCATTATTTGTGGTGTTTTGTATGCAGTAGATAGTACAACTGAACGAGATACAAAAATTAGGTAATCTTTTGTCTATAAACAGGTTTTCAGGAAAATGGGTAAACATTATTATTAGCTAGATAATTACAAACTTTATCATATTTTTAGACTGGCATTGGATCTTTATCGCCGCACACTTCTTAGAGTCGATCTAAGTTTTAGTAACCCATTCCGTCACACAGCCATGGTGTCATATAATCCAAGAACAAGGGAGCTCTTCACTTGGGACAAAGGCAACCTGTTAATTTACCCCATAAAATATACAGACGCTGGGTATGACACTAAGGACGAAAAGGAAAGGCCCAACAACGACATTTTCGGGTTTCCAATTTCTGGATATCCCTCATCTGCAAAATAATAGATGAGTGCAAAAATGCGGGTGGCAAAATACTGGAGATACTCCACAATGATGAACATGACTTAAAAAGATACAAACAAAATTTGAAAACCATATGAATACATATTGATATTCTTATAATAGAATTTAAATTAAAACTGTGTATGCATTTATTGTACTATACAATAAAGTTATGTAAAGAAAAATGCATCAACTTGAATGTTCTAAATCCGTTTCTTAATATGGACAATAGCATCATTGCATCATATAATTGCCACTTTTGTATCACTGTCATTAGTAGATTGGGTTATTGGAAAAAGCAAGTCATTATGGCTGAAAGTTAAAGCATCTCTAAAGTAATTTGACTTTATGCATGCAAGCAAACATGAAAATGCATACATTTTATATGTCCGTCCATGTGTTCGTATGGGCTTTATACCGACTTTTCGTGGGTTCACTTTGAGCTTCTCATAATCATACAGCAGATTCCAAGGTCAATGTTTTTGCTCATTGCTCTTCAATTGGTTTGTGCTTCTCTCAAGGTCTTTGATAAACAAGATGGTAGAACGAGAGTACATTAAGTTTATAGTTTACCAGCACACTATACAATGTCGGCTAATTGAATGTATTCACCCATTCTGGAATTCATTTTCCCGTCTTGTTAATGCCATAAAACATGGATACATATCATCAGACTCATAAACTGGGAAATGGGATCTTTCACACCGTACGCGTACGTTTTCCCGAGTAATAATGTTGTACTTTTCAATTGGTTTGATACGGTAATTTAGATTTAGATAGGTAGGTAAGGTAGGCATGATTGATGACTTTAGCACTTATGAAGCGTACATATTAGATGTTATGTAGCAATTCGGAATGAAATCGGCAAGGACATGAAATTTGTTTCCAGTTGTTCCATGTGTGTTCATCAGGGCAAAGCAAACACATGTCAACTAAGCTCTCAATCTCCAATCACAGCCTTGTATTATAATTGGACTAGGAGAAACATCTTTTTTAACTAGCTAGAAATAACAATGGAGAACTCCCTGATTTTAACAGTCATTTTAACAGCCCTAATTTTCTCGCCGACGCAAAGTGCAAATATCGTTTTCTATTTTGGAGTTTCCTCGTACAGTCACCGTGTTCCTGCTTGGCCGTTAGCAGGAGCACTAGCGGAACAAGGGCATAGTGTTACTTTTGTCTCACCATTCCCCGCAAAAACTCCAAATCCCAAGGTTCGTGACTATGTTCCTGTCAAGCTAAAGGAGTGGATGGAAACGTGGGGTGATCTGGAAGATGTTTTCCAAGATCGAAAGAAAGGAAAGACCATAGATGGTTGGCTGCTTTTACCAGGTTAGTAATAAACAGTAATTGGCATACAAAAAGGTGGAACAATCACAAGAAAATTTAATTATGATTTTTTAGAGTTTGGGAAAATGGCATGCGATGTGATCTATTCGGATAATGAATTTGTGGGATGGGTGAAAGACTCAAAGGTGGATCTTGTGTTTATTGATTCATTGTTTAATGATTGTGCTTATGGAATGGCACATCATTGGAATGCCAAGATCATTCAGTTTAGTACCAGCACGGCCTTTCCATGGTACACAGAGGCATACGGGCTACCAGACGAGACCAACTGGATTCCAGACATGGCTTTGTACTACCCCGCAAATATGACCTTTACGCAGCGTATGAAAAATGTTTTTACACCAATAGCGTGGGATCTGTATCGAAAATATAGTTATTTCCCATACTTGGAACAGCTAACCAAAGAAAAATTGAACATGACTGATAAGCCCAAGTTTGAGGAGATCGAAAGAAATACTAGCTTGACTTTTATAAATACACATTTTGCTGAAGAGTTTGCTAGGGCCCTAACTCCAAATGTGATTCCGATTGGGGGTATTGCGTGGGTAGAAAAGAAGAAGCCTTTGCCAAAGGTATTTGGTCACATAGTCATAACACATGCTTCATCTCGAGTTAGTTTATTTCAAGGGACTTTTACAGTCTTTTGATTTTAATCTACGTAGGATCTCGACGAGTTTCTTCAAAAGGGTTCTGAATTCATTTACGTGAGTTTTGGAACATATGCCGATTTTACCCGTATGGATCCATCCACTCAACAAGCTATTATTGGGGCAATGCGAAGCTTTCCAAAAATCCAGTTTGTATGGAAGGTTGGAAATGATTCATTGGCTCAAGAGTTTCCTGCTCGAAATGTGTACATAAACAAGTGGATGCCACAACAAGAGATTCTTGGTTAGTGATATAACTCTACACAGCCTACAGTCATGTTTCATGAAAGTGAAATTAGAAATCAAGCTTTTGTTTTCTCTTTCGTAGCACATCCCAAAATAAAAGCTTTCATAACCCACTCGGGACTATTAGGAATTCAAGAGGCAGTCCAGAATGCCGTTCCTCTTATAAGCTTTCCAATTTTCGCCGAGCAAGATTACAATGCAGAAAGAATTCACAGGAAGGAGTACGGGATAAGACTTGAAATTATAACCGTTACACAGGCTGAGCTTGTAGATGCTATCAACCGAGTTCTTACCGATCCAAAGTAAATTCCCAACATATCAAAACAACTTATAACTTACGTTAATATCGAGTTTCACTAATTAATGACTGAACTCGATTTTTGTAGGTATCGAAATAACATGAAGACAGTCTCAACTTTGTTTAAAGAACGACCTCAAAAGCCATTGGACGTGGCAATGTGGTATACGAATTTTGTTTTAAAACATAGTCCAGAGGAACTGGCAGTATTACGACCCTTAAGTGTAGGACAACCATGGTGGAAGAAACGTCAACTGGATGTGTGGTTAGCTGTCCTTGTGATTGCGTCCGTTGCGATATTTTTAAATCTTTACGTTTTAGTGAGTCTATTCAAGTGTTTCTTCTGTGCCAACAACAACAAAACTCAATCCAATGTCTCAAAAAAGAAAACGCAATAAACAGTATAGTAATTTACAATTTGTCATTAATAATCCATCGAAAAATCAATTTTATTGAATGCGTAATAACTTTTACGGAAACATTAATGCTTTCTGTTAACGGTAAGGGTAATTTCATATTAAATTGGGCATGATTAAAAAAACACAGCTACCCTTGAAACAAATGTAAAATCTAAACAAGATTTTAGAAACAGGTACGAAGACAGATATGATTATGCTTGGTTAAAGCAACCCCTGTGCATCTAAAATGCTTGAAAATGCAAGTTAACTATTTCAATGCTTCAAGATTAAGCTGTCTTGTACTTAACTAACTAATTGTAAGTAGACTGACTAAACGGAAAGTTTGAGCTTTAAAGGTTTACAAAGAAATGTTACAGTAGTCTTAAGTCACTAGTAAAGAGTACAAATTAATGGAATTATCTTAAGTTAATTGCAGTTAAGGACACATTTTTCATCTTCCTAAAAATGATATTTTATGACGAATGACTGAGCTGCTTAAAGTCTACCTACCGACAACCGACCTTTCATGGCAATCAAGTTTACACAGAACAAAACTTATGTTTGCGTTTACAGTCTAGCAGAGATAACTGATTATTGCGATAATATTTATGCTGATAACATTGTTGTGAGGAAAAGCAATATATTATGCTCTTCTGGATTTGATACGTTTAGAAACTATTGGCTTAAACAACACAGATTGTGCATAAATCTTAGTACAGCGAAACAAGAAACTTAAAGTATACTTAACACAGAGACAGTAGAAGAGAAGAATATTGTCTTATTTTATAACCAGACACATGTGTATTGCTTAGAGCAATATATATTTGAATTGATTTGAATGACTTGATCCTTTGGATATTTATCCGGCAACTTGATCATTGAATACATTTTCTAAGGCCGATGTTTCAAATCTTCGAGCGATTCTTTTTGCATTTTAAATATATATAAGCACTTTCGATTTCTTTCTTAATAGCTAAGAACAAGGCAAATGGCAAATGCCGTTGTTATTACTTAGGAGTAGATATATCCATTGCTTCTGTATCAAACAATGATTTCATCTGATTAAAATTATGAGGCAACTGAGGCGAGTTAAAGGATGAGCGAAAAATGTTTCCAGAATGTTTTCGGGGTGATCTAGCGGCACGTACTACATGTGGCTTAAAGCTTCCCTGTAGGATTGATGGGTTTACATAGCTGAATCCCTGTAACATACACAATGTCGTGTTGGATAAAACTTTACACAATAAGTTACGGAAACTAATTCAGAACAATTCAGAATATTATGCTTCATAATAATATTTTACTTCAAAAATAAGGTTAGCACTCTCGCTAAGTTTACTATCATCAGGAGAATCTACGGGCATCTGCTTAGTAAATCGTGAATCGAACAAAGATACATCGTCTTCACTTGTCTGTAAAATTATAAAAATTGCATCAGTTCATAATGAAGATGATTCATAATTTTGATAAACAAACTAACAACATTAATTGAAACGTACCAATGATGGCTTGAAAGGTGGGTCCAGCTTTCTAGCTGCCGCATCCTCCCAGTTCAAACTCTTAAAAAATGGGTGCGATTTAATAGCTAGTGAATCTTGTGTTCCATATCCGAGCCTTTGATTGGCTTGTCGCTATTAAAGTAAGTACATACAAATTCAAAGCATAAAAATAGAACTTCAAGGCATGCATACTTTTGAAACTTTATGAAAACAAAGTTTAGCCAAACCTTCAGGAGTTTACGGATGAGATCCACAGCGTCTTGTGTCAAATATTGCGGCAAGTTGAGCTTTCCTTTAAGGATTTTTTGAATAGTCTTTTCTCGATTACTAGCAGTGAAAGGTGGCTACAAAACAAAACATAAGTCAACACAAGTTTCTCAACGTAGAAAGGTTTTTAAACTCAAATGTCTGGGAAAAGACTTACAGCTCCAACCAACATATCGTGCATCAGTGCGCCGAGGGACCTTCATTAAAACATAAGTACTCATTAACCAAACCTTCATCAACCTATATAATTCAAATCTATGAAACCCTTACCACCAGTCAACTGCCTTCCCGTGACCGCATCGCGTTAAAACTTCAGGCGCCATGTATTCCACAGTACCACAAAATGTATGGGTCACTCCCTCCTCGCTAATTTCCTCCTTACACAGTCCAAAATCCGTGAGAACCACATGTCCATGTGCGTCAAGAAGAATATTCTCGGGTTTTAAATCTCTGTTACAATAGAAAACACGGATTAGAATAATAATTAATAATTTCATGTGAAATGAATCGTTCATACATACCTGTAAATGATTCCTTGTTTGTGCAAATGTTCCAGAGCCAGCGTGATTTCTGCCAAGTAAAAGCTGAAAAGTCCAAACAATTATATGAAGTTCCAAAGTCTTCTTGAGCATTTTAAAAGTCACAAATTTACAAAGATTGAATGATCAAATTTTAACCTTGCTGTATCTTCTAAGAACACTCCTTCCCTTTCCAGATGCATGAACAATTCACCTCCACTAAGATATTCCATAATTAGATACAGTTTTCCACCCGTTTGAAACGCATACTTAAGGTCAACAATAAACGGATGCTAAGGGCCAAAAACAACACCCAATATAAACCAACCAATTTCCTTTATTCCGCATTTAACACTAAACACCAAACTTAAGTTCCAGCAAACTATACCTTCACAGCCTCCAAGATATTCCTTTCCGCTTTAGTATGCGCCGTATCCTTCTGATTCCTCACAATCTTTGCTTTCTTCAGTACTTTCATGGCAAAGATTTTTCCACTATCCTTCCCATTACACTTCCTGACTTGGAATACAGTTCCATAGCCCCCTTTCCCCAGCACCTTAAGCAACTGGAAATCCTGAGGGCCAGCCTTTTGATGTTGACTAAATGACTGCTCCGAAATCGGATACTCCTGGGTATCTTCCGAACTATGGTTAAAATTACATAATTAGCTCATTATTTCAAGCAGTAATACTACATCCATAAATTAAAGCTGCATTTCCACATTACTTCATCAACTCCTGAGTATCCCTCCCATCACAGACTTCTTGGGCCACCTGTGCAAAAAAAAGTTAAGCATTTTATAATCTCCTTTATTTCATTAAATTAACCATACATCCATATTATCAGCCAATACACTGGTCATTGCCCAGGTTAGGCAATCTGGAAAACTACATATCGTCAACTGCTTTTGCCATGACCTTGAATTTTTTTCCTACTGATTAATTTAGACCAGATAACCCATTCAACTTGCCCCGCAAGTCAATCATCTGGCTATTGACTATTACCAGAATAGCCACTTGACTTGATTTAATATTCCAGAAGAAAAAAAAATCAATCTACTGTCTTCTGTGCTTTGGCTTAGCTACCTACCTCGTCCAGCTCAATGGAATCATCATCTGATTGTTCCAACGGGCCCCCTCCGTCTTGGAGCTCGATGTCGAAAACGCCTCCAGCGCTGCTGTTATTCATGCTCACTTGGGCAGGAACTAGTCCACATTTACCCCCGAAAAAAGATTCACTTACAACTTTGGACTATGGAAAAATTCACCGAAAAAACTTGCAAAAACTTTGGATTTTTTGTGGATAAATTTGCACACACGTGTTGGCATCAACACAAACAGACGGAGAGTGAATGTACTCGGCTCTGCTACTCTCACATAGCTTGCTACTCTGCTTTTATAATGGGCTAGTAGGAAGCTACAGATTGCCACGCCTGACGTTCAAGTGGACTACCAGGTTTGGGGTGACCATAGACTATGACCGCTTATAAAGATGACTTTGGAACCTGGAATATGGTCACGAACAAAGAACAAAGAAAACCGAAAAAAAATGCAACTGCGACTATATGGACTACGTGAAGAGTGAAATAGAAACGAATCTGCAAATTTTCTTTGTGCTTGTCAAGTGCAAATTTATTCGTGGAAAATGTGTCAGTGACTTAATGACACTTTGAAAATGTAATACACTAATACATGACTACTGCTTTTCGTTATGTGTTTTCTTTAAATGTCATCTTCCGGTCTGTCCCATGCCACGATTTTACTCATGTTCTCCACATCCTCGGCATTCCAGCGATCCAGCGCTGTTAAAGGCCGTTGTCTGGAGGGTGAGCTGGAACTGCCCTCGTCATCTTCTGCTGCTTCTTTAGCTTTAGCCTTTTTCTTAGAAGATTTTCCCTTGCTATGTCCACCACCGCCAACTTCAGTTCCTTCCCCGGGCTTAGATCGAGGTTCCACTTTATTGTGACCATTTTTAGCAGATTTGGATCTTCCTGCTCGGGATTTTTCTTTGGAAGGTGCAGGCTTGTCCGGTTTTTCAAAGGCTTCCTTGGAGGAAGGTCGTGAAGTGTGGGCTTCTTCGTCGGCTTGTTCTGGAATTGAATCTTTGCTCGCAACTTTGACCTTTTTAGGTGATGCGGCTGCTGATATTTTCGAGCTGTCTCTGCCTTTGCCAGCAGATTTAGGCTTGGCTGATTTTGGTCTTGCTGACTTGACCCTTTCGGTGGGTATTTCTTCGTCAGTTTGAGATTCGCTTTTTGAGGATTCCTTTTTCATTGATTTTGATTTGCTTTTCACATTGCTGACCTCATCCAGTTTGATAACCGTTGCAACGGGTGGAATTCCCTGTTCGGCTTCTGCAGATTCAATTGCTGCAAATTCTTCTGGGTCAAAGGCGTAGTTAATAGCACCATCAATTCCGGGAATATCATCGTACCCAATGAGATTTTCCTTTGAGGAGGATTTTTCTCGTTGAATGTCCAGTTTGGTTTCATCCGGCAAGCTTTCCATAGAAGATGACAATGTGAACGACTCTCCTGCAATAGATCGTCGTCTAGCTGACTTTAGACCCAGGTACTTCAAGGAACTGGGCTTTTTGAAACTCAAGTTGTAAACCTCATTGTCACTCTCATCTTCCGTGTCCAAATTAACCCGGATGAGATCCTTTTTGTCAGAAAATATGATAATGCGTGGTCGCATTCCCAGTCCCATATTTCTTCGTTTCACCTTCAATTCTGCACTACTAGAGGCAACATCCGTAGCACCCGAATAGCCAGGCGGAGGTAATCCTGCTTTCTCCACAATAGAGTTGTAGTCTGGTGGAGGTGCACTTGGGTCCATGGGCTGCTGTGCTTCCGGTGGTTTTACGGAAGAGGATGGTCGTTGGGGTAGCGATGTTAATTTTGGTGGACCAGCGGGTTTTCCAGCAGGACTGCTTCCTTGCACCTTTGGAACACCACCTCCAGTGCTGGGACTAAGGCGGTTGGTAGTAGCTTGTGTTGTAGTAGCAGATGGTGTTCCAGCGGTGGCCACTGTGGTCACACCAGATGCTGTTGTGGTTGTGGTGGCTGCGGCTCCTGTTGGATTTATGTCCATTCCATATGTCAACGTAGTGAGAGCACCATCCAACCCAAGTCCGCCTCCACTTCCGGTTGCCTGTAAGGTGGGATCAGTTGCCCCATCCACTGCTAGTGATCTTGTACGAGGACTGTGGAGTAGCAATGATAAAAAATTAATTCATGAAAGTTCTCGATGCTTCAAAACCGTTCCTCGTGCGTCATTTCATCTTACGTTTGTCTTGGTGTTAGAACGGAATTTCGATGACCCCACATCAACTGACGCATTTGCTCTCCTGTCATTTTCCGTCTTTTCAGAGCTTGTATGGTTACTTTCATAACACGCTGGAATTTAAGATGTTTATAATCGAAATAATTTTCTTTTCATTTCCAAATGTTACAAGAAACATTGGAAGCAAAAACGTTCAGTTTACCTTCCAATTTATTACAGCTCCCTTTCTCTGTTTTGCCTTTGTTTTTGCTTTAATCTTGATGACCATAACACCACGAACCTCGTTGGAGGGATCTGTTCCAGACAACTTGATAGAATACTCTTGAATGTACCGTTTTGCATCCTCTTGACTCACTGCCCGTTCTAGTGTGACCACAATTTTTGCCCACTGTGATTAGCAAAAAGTTGCATTAATGAAACCATTGACCAGTAAAACAGATTTATTGCAGAATTTAAAAATGCCATTTGGGTACCTGTTTCACCCACTCCTTTTCACTGCGCTCAATAACCTGGGAATAAGTATTGCCCATCATGGCGATTAACATGTTAAGCAGTAAAATGGGCACCATAATCATAAAGAGGATGAAAACTGCCTTGGCACAATTTGGATATGCCAACTCGCTCAAGTCGCTGTACTGTAAACATTGAAATAGGAAACCGTTTCAAAAATTATATCTTGACCAATTTAATTATTGTATATTATTTCACTAGTTTTAATTACGCTATAAGATCCCAAGGTCATTTGATACATGGCCATCCACGTGATATCATATTCATAAAACAGTGTGCCAGTTCTACCCGCATGACTTTTAAAAAGGTAGTAAAACGCTTGTGAAAATCCCAGCAGAAATATGGCGTAAATTATACCGAAAGTAAGCATATCTCCGGTAATCATGCTGTAGATCATTGTCACGAAAGGACCGGTCAACTGAATAGCACTGCCCGCAAATTAAAAATTAGTACATAAATTATTTGTTTAAAGTAGATTTCTGTTCAAATTTTAGAATAAAATTCCAACCCAGCAAAGAACATCATGAAAAACCAGCTAAAAACCATTGCAAATGCCAGTAGTGCTTCTTCCGTTAAAACATTTCCGTTTAGACGACATGGAATGCAGGCGAGAATCAGGAAATTTGCCACAATGAACAAAGTTTTAGGAGGAGCATTTGGCTAGTGAAATATCGAAATGAATCAATCAAGATTACAATTTATATTATTTCTCCACCACAATCCATCGATTTCTTTTGCTTAAGTTGTGATAGCTCACAAGTTGTTTCAGAAAAATCCCAAGTCCTTGATTCCTAATTTCTTCGCCTTGTTGCACCAAAACAAAGGAAAGACAGCCCAACACAGTCAATGCTTCAAATATCATTCGAATAATATCCTTTGCATCATGAATGTCCATTAGAGATCGCTTTCTGTCCGTTGGACGAAGATACACCGCAATGCTCATAACAAACAAGTGCAAAAACGCGATTATCATTCTTTTCATAAATTGTCGCTGGGCAAATGTCTTCCATTTCTCTTCCAGCAGACGCTGAATGATTCCTCCATCCAACATGTTCAAATGCTCTTCTTTGCCTCCCGCAAGAATCATGAACATGGCCGAGTTCCAGTCTAAAAATATTTGGTGTTCATGCAATTACGTATGTACTTAAATGCATCGTAAAAATATTTTGAAAGTTCATTTTGTACTTGTTTGTCCATCTGGCAAAATTGTATCCAGTGCATTGAGGGGATAAGCGGAGCAAGTGATATTACTGTATCGCCAAAACTCTTTGCAACTCAGTTCCAACATCTCTTTGAAAACATCCGATCGACCAAGCTGACATGCCAGTGTCAAGGGGGTCAACCCTTGTTCGTTAATTATGTCATTGTTTGCCTTTGTTCGGGGATGTCTGTTGATAACCACACGAAATGGCTTGTCAATTTACGATTCATGTTCAATTATATATAAAGTACCCTATGTAATTTTTACCTCAATGCGTAACCAAACATTCCCTGTGAAATAAAAATTTAGAAAATTAAAAAACACAATATAATATGAAATATGTATATAATTAAAATTATAAATTGCAGTAAAATTCCGCTCACCAATTGATCATGAATTACCACCATGTGCAACACAGAATTACCAAAAGTGTCCTGCAAGTCCGGATCTGCGTCTGCATCAATTAGCAAATTGTACACGCCCTCATTATTCACGCATGCCGCCCATGAGAGAGGATATTCCCCGAGATATGCAAGACCCTCGTAGTCAGTGCTTTTGGAGGGTTTGGTACGTTGCTGATCTCGGGGCAGGAAAAAACTTCCTGGAAAGCGTAAAGGAATTAATGCATGTCCACTGCCCACTACTTTACATTTCATTTTTAGACCGGTCTAATTACCAATTGCTCTCTGGTCAATTTGTGCTCCAGAATTCATCAACAAATGTACCAAATCATTGTTATTGTAGGCGATAGCCAAGTGTAGTGCAGAAGCACCTAGAACAAGTTACACATTTGGACATTCAATTAAGCCTGCAAACTTAATTACAGAGAAAGTTTTTGATTTATTAAACATTTTCATACCAAGATATTCTTCACCCTCTACACAATCAACTGACAATTTTGGGTAGCACTTTAGCAAAATTTTAGCAAGTCGGGTATGAATCTTTGTGTCGCAAATTATCAAAAGATGAAGTAGTGTTTCTCCTAAAGATCCTCGATATTGCATTTGCCAGCATGCTTCATGATCCTCCCATTTTCCCAACGGATCTGTAGGGCCAGTTGCCACCACGGGAATCACAACCTTTCATAAAATGCCATTTTACTTGGTTAATTTTACATTTTAATTATGTACATGACTCAATGTGCATTTTATGCAAATTACATGTTTCGTGTTTCGAAACTTCCACCGTAGGTATTCAGTTCGACTGATGACCTGACCTTTGCCATCTTTATACATTAATATTCCAAACTGTTCTCTGACCAATTTTTCAACTTCAAGAGCCCCTCCAATGTTGTAGGCTTCAATTAACTCGCCACCCTTTTTATAATTAGCCAGCTTATAGAGCAGGCAATCGTCATCATTGTTTGCCTACATAAATGTTTAAAGCTTATCATTTTGGAATTTGAAAGTGGCTTAATCATTTTTACAAAAACAGTAACAAAAGAACTGTTATACCTGTGAAATAACTCTGTCTAAAACCTTTCCAGGATCAAGTTTCTTATTTTTCCTTAAACACGCCCCCATGATTCTTGTACACGTTTATGCACAATTCAAAATAAAGTCACCCGTAAAAACTAATTATAATTATTGCACGATTTTTAAATCTCAAATGAAGAGAAGGAAATGCTTCAATGCGTTTCTAGTATTTATGAACAGTAATGTGCTAATTTATTAATCAATATTTTGTCGTCGATGCTGATTTTGCTTATGACCTAGCTTAATGTCTGCAATATTGATAAAACATTTTTGGAATCTGTAACTGAATGCCTATGATCTTTCTACTCTTTTATAATGCAAAGCATACGAATAAAGACAAAAGATATCGATTTAACAAAATCTTTTGTTGAACATACAAAATGCTTAGGTGTGATGTCCTTTGCTCTTTTTCTTCTCAGTGCTGGAACACGTTTCAAAGCAGATTTTTCTTTGGTGCGAGTTTGTTGGCTTTCAGTAAATGATAAAATATAGTATCGTTGATAGACGGTTTAAATGCTGAAAATGCAACTTATTGCTCTTTGCCGAACTTTATGTAACCGAAATAAATAAAAAACACAATCATCAATTTATGCGGTTAATTCCGTTTATTTTTGGTTTATTTATTTAACCTATTATAATAAGTAACAGAAGTTATATAATATTTGGGTATACGTTGGACAGAAACAAGAACAAATCCTACTTTCTTTCTAATTAAATACTTTAATTAAATTCTACAATTAAATGATTGTCACCTGAAAAGCACAAATAAACAGCACAATTTATTCACTTGCTCATTAACTTCTTTGAAATGAGCATTTATAGATTGTTAAATAAATCTTAAGTTTTAGAGAATCTCCATTATTCTTTGCAAAAAGTGCAGCACATGTATATACCAACGCCTTTTCAGTCTTTAAATATTTATTTTAATGCATTTGTTATTAATATGGCTTTTCTCATATTGTTCGTAGTAATTTGTAATTACAACAGTAAATAAATAATAATATCTCGTTTGGTATAGTAGTAATTCGATAAGTGCACTTAATGGCATGACAAGGCATGACATTTACAGCAATTCGTTTAACATATTTTAAATGTGCTCCAGCTAGTCCAGCTCCACAATAATCTGGTGGGCCATGGGTAACATTAGGGTAAAAAGGATAAATGCTAACAAGTAGTACATATTTATACTGTCTGAGGTAATTTTAAATGCACTGTCGTTTTTGAATAATGAGAGAGCTACAAATGAATCAGATCCTCGCATTCGTTGCTCCTTCTTAAAGGATTCGGACTCGGATAACGACGTCTAGGGGGCAATGGTGGTGGAGGCAGGCGTTGCAACGATGGCACGCTGTTGCAATGTTGCAATCTTCGTTGAATTTGCGGAGACGCAAACGGATTGAGTCGAGGGGAACGGGACCTTCCATTTTGAAACAAGAAGGCGGGCGACTGTCTCTGTGGAACAAAGATGATCAAAAAATTTAAACTCCATTATTTTCAGGATCTAATCTTACAAGTGGCCAAGTTTGCTTACTGCTTCACGCAGGGCAGTTAAATTGTTTTGCATTGAATCCAATTTGTCTCTCCAGTGTTGATAACTTTACAAAATGAAAAATTACATAGTTTGTAAATGTTCACGCTTCCTTTAAAGTGTTAAGTACACTTAAACGTTTTGTTCATTATACCTAGCTTTTTGCAGGGCGTTAACCCATTTTTGCACGTCAGTGTCTGTTCTCGCACAAAAGATGTGCTTCTTGTCCGGTTCATCGAGAAAAAGTATCGAGAAAGAGAAAGACGCTTCCGTATCTTCATATTCCGGCTGGACAGAGTAATTTTCAAGCACCAGTACTCCAGCAGGCTGTAAATTTGCATTATGATAACCATAAACTTGACACAAGCAATCAAATTGTAAAGAAAGATGCATGAAGTAAAATATTTAGCAGTTTTAAAGATTACTTCTTTGGTATCCGCTGCACCCCATTCCGTGAAACGGAAGTAAAACAACAGATTTCCAATCAATTTGAAGTACCTTTCACGATAACCTGCATGAAAGCAAGTTGAAAGTTGTTAAAAGACTGTCATCTTAATTGTCCTGCAATTAATTTTATGCTTATTGCTACTTGGATTGCTAATGCTATGTTCATCTTACCCGAATCCCTCCTGAAGGAAGGTGGTGCTCTGTGGCCAAGGGTGCCCTCATACTGTGCAAACCCTTGGGAAACTAGGATCAAGTCCTTTTCATTAAACTTCATCTTGATTGAACATACAAGAAAATCCTATGATTCCTTCTGATTTTGTCAACCTTTCATTTTTCTACTTTTTTCTCTAGTTGTCAAGCTTCATTGATAAACTTTCTCTTGTGTCTTGATGATACTACGTGAACTTGATAGTACACACGAATTGAAGTGGATATCATTTCAACATTTGATACTTGATATTTGAGATGCTTATGCATAGGCAACTATTAAAAATTTCCTTGATCAACTGGGCCCCGCCGTAAAGGAATGGGCATTGAAGCACAACTTTGTGCATCGTCCTCTTCAAAAACGGGTAAACGCTACTATTGCTGCATGAAAAAGGCAGCGTATGAAATGCTAACATTATTGCATGAAAATTATATCATTTTGTCACGTGGGGGTATACTGCTCAGTCAGACAAGTGGAACCTGTTTTTGCACAAACATTCCATCCCATCCGCACTGAGTCTTGCAATGTAAATGTATTTTTTTAATTGTGCCAAGTTTTGCACACACATGGATAAGTAGGTAGACTGAAATACGTTTAGATTTCGTTTATTTTTGCAAAGTTGTGTGCATAGGCATACTTGCATACATAGGCATTCATGGCTTTTGCAGGCTCGAGCTTGGGTGTTTTCCATCTTTCCTTTCTTTCCATCACAAAAGTGACTCACTTTTTTAAAAATTATCTTTTAAATTCTCCGATTGTTTAAAAATGGACTTACGCTTATTACACCCTGACGTTGATGCGGAATTGGCTTCCTTTTCCAAGTCGCTTTCCCCACCGAAGGAATTAATCAAAAAGTGGAATAATGAGTTTCATGAGGTAATACATACTCAGAATCCAAATTTCATTTTATCTGCAATTAAAAGTTGGCAAAACTATCATTCATACTTGGCGTTTTTTACAATTGACAGTTTGCTCAGCATTTCCAACGGCAGCTAAGAATGAAATACCAGTATTCCATCGACCGACGTGTCATAGGCGGCAGTGTTAAAAAGAACATTGCCGTTTGTGACCCTGACTATGACATTATAATGTTTTTTAATGATATGGAGCCTCCGTTTGAAGCTGTGCTGGACAACATGGTTTGCCTTTTACAAAAATATGGTATAAATGAAATAAGAAAAACCCGGTACTCCGTGGGATTTCTGTTCAACAATGAACTTTGGGTGGATCTACTTCCGGCAACGAACATGGCGTCAAAACACTTAAAGCTGAATAGTGAGGAAAAGATCCAAAACCAAAAGGAGAATGTCATTGAAGCAATGGCTAATTTGCAACCGAATGAGAGAAAATGGTGGAGTAGCAGTTTGTCAGAATCTCAAGTGCTTTTTATGGAGGGACAATCGGCCTTTGTTCACACTGTTGTAAAATTGGCCAGATTCTGGTATAAAATGCTGTGTTGTGGTGAGAAAATGAAAGTGCCAGGTATGAAGTACTTAATAGAGTTGGTTGCGGTGTCCTGTGCTCAACAAGAGGAGGATAGTTCAGATTCTCAACGTCGTAGCCAGTCCGTTACTCAGGCGTTGGCTGTACTGTTCGTTAAATTAGCTGACACCAAAAACTTGGCCGTTATGTTTGAGAATGGCTCCATTGTTTCGCGCAGCCGTGGAAGACGCGTTGTTAAAAAACGCAGTGGTTATGTCATGGATCCGGCAAACCCCTTTAATGACTTACTGGAGAGCGTGAAAGCAATGGCTGAGGTTCGACGAAATGCCATTGCCATTTCAAAACTGGAACAATATGCCAAGTCCGCATTTTTCGAGTTGCAAAAATATCTTCGCAAATATAACCACAACTTTTCATCGGACTTTGGGTGTTTGGATATCCTATTCAAACCCCGTGTGTTTGAAACAATTGGTTTTGAAGAGTCATACAACTTTTCTTTGTGTTTTACGTATTTTGCCAATTATGCAGAATATTTAAAGCAAGTGAAATATGTTAATAACCCAGACGAAATTGAAGATGACATGGCCTTGGTTGAAAGAGTGTTCAAAGTAGACGTGGCTGTAAAATCATTTAAGTACAGCTTCACTGATGAGAGCGGTAACTGGTGTGCCAATGACAGTGGTGACATGCAAACAACAGTTTTGGAAACTATGGAAGACCTTCAAAGAGGATTAATCAAGTCTTTGGAGGATCATGTGGACATGCAACATTCCCCCAGGGTTCAACATGTATTCCACCCTTGGGGTGCACAGTATTCTGGTCCCGCAGTTAGATCTTACACAAATGGTCGGCTCTCCTTTACTGCAAAGTTGAATAATATTCGTGAAGACTACAACAATGTGGCTGTTCTACATGCTCCAGTTTGGAAAGGTCCGTGTGTTGTTGAAGGTGCTGAGTGTGGTTTCGAGGTACTATACTGTTGTTGTCTTGTAGTTTTTGATTAATGACAAGCACAAAACGGGAATTATTGGTTCAATACTGAAAACATTATCATGGCTGCATGTACATTCCATGTTGGTTTGTAAAGCCTAATGCTCTTGCAAATTGTACTTTAGATTTTTATATTGTTGGCTAACCCAGCTTGGGTTGGAATTCCATAATACTCTGTTTCACAAAGTACAATGTTTAATATAAGTATTGTTTAGCCACATTTTGTTAATTTTGAAATGTTTGTACGCTTGTACCTCACTGCCATCTCCTAATGCATGTAACAAAGCTTCTGGTGATGGTGGATAGTTTGATGATAGCCAGAAAGATATCACCAGTAGTCTCGAACGCTCGCTTGTGAAATCTCTTTGTGCTGGTGCTACATATAAAATTGATAACATTTTATTTCTTTGAATTTAAAACGAAAATTTATTCAGTCAGTAAGTAAGCCGGAAATCTTGTACATATTATTCATATATAATTTTACTTTTTAATGTACACGGTACAATTTAAAAGTACTGACTGATACGTAGGCACTAGATAATTGATATATTGTCTAGATCAATTCTCGCAAATGATAATTGACAAGTTGTTGCACTGCCAAAAACATCAATTATGCTTTATTTAAGTGTTTTTAGTTATGGACATCATCCAGATTTTAATTTTTACTTATGCGTTTTTGTTTTGATAGTATAAGGAAATTTGTATTTTAATATGTGACTTTAAAAGAAATAAAAATACTGTTAATATAAATGTGTGGACAAATCAGAATTTCTTAAATTAGCACAATTAATTTTGTTCATATTAGATTAAACATTATGTACTAATACGCTCATACTCACTGAGTTTGGGTACAAGAAGAATCAAAATCAAGTCGAACAGGAATGGCTTTCTTCGCCGAGCATCATAAAACTCTAATTTACATGTCTAATGTTAATCAATGCCAATTATCGTAAAAACTTTAACGCATTCCAACTCTATATATGCATACCTTCACTATTATTTGTTTTCCCTATAAGAATGCAGCAAACAATCAATTTTCCTTGCACTGTTGTTCCTGACACGCAAAATAGTACACATGCTCATCGAAATGTAATATTGAACCTTTTTGAATTCTAAAGTTTAAAGGCACAAAAAGCAACACATAAAATTTCCTTGTTGTTTTAGACCCTTTAGTTCATGGTATTTTTTCGTCGTACGGTTAATTACCATCATCGTCCAGAATAAAATTATTACATGCATAAAAAGTACATTAAAATTGCTGTTAAAAGCAAAGAGGGTGAGGAGGGCTTGTTGATTTTAGTAATTTTTTGTCAAGAAAAGCTAACTTGTTTGTTATTTCATCTCCTCTCGCTAGTCAAGTCAATCATGGTGGCTATTTTGACCAATTGCCTATGCACCTTGTTAATCATCTAGAATTTTCTGAGACAGACAGATTTAATGAGCTTTCCTCACATTCACATAGTTGACCATTCTCTTTTTTAATGTTGCTTTTTTTCAGAAGACCTTTTGATCATGATAGTAATTTGGCGTGAAAGATAAAACTGGCTTGCTTGCCCGCATACAAAGTAAATAAATATTTAGTGCTATTTTCCTTTCTCTTTCCAGTTAACATTTAACATTTATTATGACTTGCCTGTCTGCATACATTTGTGCGCTCAGGTATTTTCAAATATTGTTTGTTACGTGCTGGTGGTGGCTTTTGTTTGCACAACAGATTAACAATGAAGGAGGAGCTCAGAACGTAATAATTATAGGTTTTGTTCTCCTTGGGAAAAGTTAACTTATTATTTGCTCGCAACTACGCAAACCTTTTTACCCCGGCTTGAATTACTTTGCCTATTATCCTTGACTGTTTGGTAGGGTGGACGAGATAAATAAAGGGAGACTTTCTTGTTGAAAGTTGAAAAGCAATAACTTTCGGTTTTCTATATACACAGTACAGTATTTACTGAAAGACCATTTTGAGAACCTTGTTCATATCTTTGAAATACTCAAATAGGTAGATTTAATGTTCTATGATGTAAGGAAGGCTTGATGTGAGGATCAACGATGATGATTCATGAACAAGAATATTTTCTTGTTGTTTCATTTTTCTTCACATTTTGACCGTTTTGAGATGTTTTCTTAAGTAAAAACATTTAAATTTTTGATGGGTTGACTTCATTGTGATTTGGCAGTTGGCAGATAGAAACATAATAGATTCAAAATTGAAAAGGGACATGTAACGTAAGACAGACCAAAATAAATAAAAGTTTTGGGAGGGAAATCAATTTATACGCTAATCAAGATTCTGATGGTTGATGATTGATTCAAGTGGTTTTATAAATAACATTTTGCACATTTATTGCGGTTCAAATCATTGTAAAGAAAACACAGGTTGAATTTGCTGAATTCAACTTTGACCTAAGCATGTAAAAAGAATTACTTTTATCGCTGACTGGATCATAGGTAATTGTGTATTTTAGGTTCAGGAAAAGTCCATTTTTGAAGCTTCATTGTTTGACGAGCAATTGATCGTTACAATTTTCCCGGTTGTGGTATTATAACAAGTTAACAAGTTTAGAAAGCAGAGTAGGATTTGCATCCAAGTAGTTATTAATATTTGGCATGTATGATTATCTACTATGTATATTTTTCAAAACACGTTATGTTGTCGGTGCTTCTGGCTTCTGGTTAACGAGGCATGGCTCTATAATATGTATTCTTGATGTAGTTCTATCACATCAGTGTCAAACTAAACTATATATAAAGCTTGTATACTTTAATGTTGTTTTCACTCAATATAGAATTTAATATTATTATTGCCGGTTGGTCAATTTTAACCTGGTCTTAAATAACCCATGTAGGTATTTAGCAAGCTGGTGTGCCTGACTGATCTGCAAGTTTCCTAACAAGCAGCCAGTTTCTGACTGATGATTATAATGGGATGATGACGAAGATGATGAGAAACTGATTATTGCGGATGATGCTTTCCTGCCTTTGGCTGTGCGGCGGCTTCTTAAAAATTATTGCCCGAGGACTTAACTCGTTTCATTTTGTATAACAAATACTATTTTGCTACACACCTGATGTGCTTACCACTGTGCAAAAAAACAGAATAAAGCTCAAGTTAACAAATTCTTATATGAAACATGTGTAGTATTGCGTTTTTTACGTCAAGTAAATGATTTCATGGTTTATTAATCGCATCTTTGAATGTGACTAGCAGCATTAATTCATTTTCTAAAGTCATGGCCAGTGTCGGTGTAGGCTGCCATGATCAAGGAAAAGTGTAAGAAATACGAGAAAGAAATGGGGGAATATGTAATCTAAAATTTAAAAGGTGCAACTTGAAGCAGGCTACTTGTCTCTCTAGACTTGTTAAAGTATTTATTTATTGCAGATACGTTAATTATTTTCTTGAAGGTTTAATAAGATTCCACCTGCTTGTATGTCTAATGAGAGTTAACTGGGTAGAATTTCTGATGATTGTACGCGAGTTTCTTGTATTTGATTTATACAAGTTATATTGGATCTTTGTACGGAATGAATGATGCTGGTGATAGATAACGAGCTGATACATGACTGAGTTTGCTGCGACTACTTACACTGGTGGTGTTAGTTTGTCATTTTTTATTGTTTCAAAAATGAACAAATGTTTGTCTTCTTTCTATCTAGCAACACATAATTTTTGGCTTCAAGCAGTAAACTGAGTATTAAAAGTTTCTGATTATTGTAACATTAAAACATAAATCAAACTAAAGCACACGCAATCAGTAGATTATTAAGCTACAAATATTTACCTCAACATTAAAGGGTATTAGCAAATAATTTCTAAACCAATCAATTTCATTTGACTCATATTGATTGTATTGTGAAAATTATCTTGCAGAATTGGATATGATAATTGCTTTATAATTGCCTAGTAAATACACATGGATACGGATGGTGGCAATTTAAGACACATAACCCATTTATATGTAATGACTCATCGGCACTCATGATTTGAATTCACCATAATAAGGTCTTTCATTTTATATTCTTTCGTGACTTTTTATTTCGTCCATACAACATTTTTCCCGAAAATTACATTCAGTGAATTTTGTCCCTTTCAAAAATGGAAATGCCTTGCGCTATCTGTCACTCCGGTCTGTCCGATGAATCCGATGAACCACCACCGAAGAAAGCAAAGTTAAATCCAAAAAAGAAAGACGACAGCATTTGTTGTACCCCTTGTGGACACCTTTTCCACCGAAGTTGTTTGACGAAATGGTTGAAACTGCCAGTTGGAATGAAGTCTGGTAACAGATATGGGACGTGTCCAACTTGCAGAAAGAACATAAATGAAAGACAGTTGTACCCTGTGTTTCTTCCAACGCTCGCGTCTAATACGGACAACGATGATAAGATTAAGTCTACTTCATCTTCATCGTCTCTGTCATCATCCGCCACTAGTACGCCTACATCTTCCTCGTCTCTTCCCTTGCCTGTTTCACCCTTGCCATATTTTCCAACTTTCAATGGGACGACAACTTTGGGAGGAAAATTAGGAGGTGTGATGAAGCCTGCGAAAATTGCATGCAACAACACAGAGTGCAAAGATTTGGAGCTTCGATTTAATATACTGCAAACCGAATTCAACGATTTGAAAACAAAATTTGAAGAGGAAAAAGAAGCATCAGATATTAATCGGGCTCTATTCAATAGTTTAGCCACAGCACCAGTACCAATAGCAAATTCTGGAAATTTGGGTGCCAGTGATTCTGAATCTGATGATGATTATAGCAGTTGTGAAAGTGACGACGG
The DNA here is from genome assembly GCA_029691765.1 of Entomobrya proxima. Taxonomy (NCBI): domain Eukaryota; kingdom Metazoa; phylum Arthropoda; class Collembola; order Entomobryomorpha; family Entomobryidae; genus Entomobrya; species Entomobrya proxima. Next base: position 9,072,842 of record CM056169.1, read on the forward strand.
TTTTGACGATTGACGAGATGTATTTTACTCTATAAGTAAATTTCCGTAATAACCTATAGACAATCAATAAATGTGATAACATGAATTTTCAATGCATGCGACCGTTGTATCATGTGCAAGACCTCCCATTGTATTTGCAAACTCACGACACAAGATGACATCATTTTTGCCTAACATGATTAACAGGTTGTATTTTATTATGTCACACAACAATGAACTGAGTGACTAGATCATCCACGCATACTGCATAAAAAATCATATTATAGTACATTTGAAAAGGCATCTTGCAGTAAACTTTGAGTTTTGTAAGACTATATATTATAATTAGGATGAAAGTCTTTTTTATTATGCTCAATCGTAATTTATAAACAAATAGTATTTAAGCATAAATATGTTATGAAATTCTATGCATTAAATATTTATTTACAAAGTCTTGTAAGGTAACAAATAAACTTTAAGTTTTGTAAAGCACTGTGCAGGGAAAACGCAGGGTTGAAAGTTGAATACAACAAATATACCATAACAAACCGACAAGGTGATAAATTCTGCAAATGATTTAAAGTGTGGAATTAAAAATCCCACAAAATTTGAAAAAAAGTTCATAAAATACACAACCAGAATTCATAATGATATTTCGGCATTTACACTTAGATTATCTGTTTGTATGTTAGCAGTTGTAAGGATGGTTGTGAAGTATCCAATATGAATTTTTAATGGGTGTTCATAACATTTCACCGCCACTGTACTACCACCACCATCACCGGCTACTTTTCTCTCTCTAAAGTTTTAACGAACATGTCCAACCAGAGAATTGCATGTCATTTACACAAACACAACTTTTCATTTCATTTTGTGGTTTGTTTCATCATCATCTCAAGAAACACATTGTTACCACCCAGACCACTAGAAAATATGCAAGAAACACGTTTGATTCGAAACTCATGACTTTACGAACCTACATTTTTTGTAAAACAAAAAGAATGACATATTATCAAACAAACTAAATATTTAGAAACAAATATCTACAAATTTCAGCAGAAATTTATCAGTATTCATAAAATATTTATTTAACATATTTATGCATTCATATTCATATGCAGTTCCAGTAACAGCCAAAATGACTTGAAATACGATCATTGGGAAAACAGGAGTTATTTTCTTTTTATGGACATCGTATATTACTATTACATACATGCTTGACTAGCGTTTATATTTTTAAAGCTTTGCTTACCACGTATTTCTAAACGCATAAAAACATTTTGCTTTTCTCTCTTTCCATTCTGCTGATCGTTTGAACTTGAACAATGTTGTAAAATACATCATGCAAACCATATCGTTAAAAAGTACAAATGGATAATTTCCGTGAAGGCAATAACTAACAAGCAGTTGTTGTTCTGTTTCTGTTTGTTACGAAGTTGCTTGCTTGTTAGTCATTTTCTAAATTCACGATATCTCTCTCCAGCGTCAAGCTTCAGGGGATCGCATAATAATAATCAGCAGCAAACAATGGAATAAGTGAAGAGAGAGAGAGAGGGAACTAGCAAGCACGAGGAACGAGAATCTCGTTAGTAGCGTGGTTGAATGCTCACGCACAGGAGACAGCCTGATTAAAGGCTTTTCTATAGGTAACAAGAAGGAATTCATAAATATCGAAGGAGAATGTGCAGAATTACAAGCTAGTAATCCGCTGGACAGCTCTTGTTCTCGTAGCGTCTTCCATAAAGCTTTCTCGTTGGTGCCTGCGGAAATAATTCAAAAAGTCCAGATCGAAAGGAAACGCAGAAAACAAATGCGTTGAGATTTTCGGGCTGGAATGGACTTTGAAATATTCACGAATATTATATAATGCACAATGGTGTTAACGATAACTTCGGAAATATGGAGCGTATACGACATCAATTTGAATCCCAGGATGGTCATGAAAATGCTGGTTTGCAACTTCCACATTTCGGTTTGTTTTGAGAAAATGGGCAGATAAGGGAATAAAGCAAGAAATGTAAACGATAATATTGCGATTGCGTGATAAACAATGAAAAATTTTGCGCCAGATTGTATGCTTTTATCTCCTTTGTACTCGTTTGTAGTATACGTCCACTATAATTGAGGCATCCTGTTCTTCAAAAGACCACTATATCATGCTATAGAACAGGCGTCTTTTGGGCAACTTGCAGACGGTATCATGCAAGTCTTTGAAATTCCTGGTTTGTAGATTAATATCATACGGCTTTCTGCTGGTCATTCGGAGCTGCAAACCGACATTATGGTTTAAACTCTGTGCCATTTTGTTTCATGGAAAGTCAAACACACTAAAACTAAAGGGATGCATACGTAAAGTTGAGTAGAAAATTAAGGAAACCTTGTAAAATGTTTAACTCTTTCGATTCCGCGCTATTTTGTTGCAATTTCCAGTATAAAATATTTTCTCCAGTGATCAAATTGGTTGAGTTTGCTGGATAAGATTTTGATCATGATAGCCGTAGGGAAGGCCGACTTCATCTCATTTAGGAGATGATTTATGGGAACAAAAAATAAACCTTTCTTCCAAAACAGCATCTCTCGAATACATATAACCCCTCGTTTTACCTTGCGTTAATATTAATATATTCATTTAATATAACAAAGCATTCTTGTGCATAACGCAATACAGCAGACTTAGTTCACCTGTTACTAAATATTTAGTATAATTTTTATACTTTTTTTCAAGAGCACCTTCATACAAAGTTACCTCAACGCATTTGTTTACTTGAAAGAAAGCATGGTAAAGTTATAAGTAAAGACAAGTGCACCATCTTTAACTCTAAGCGGAAATTTCATTGCGTTAGATAACTGCAAGGAGAATGTTTCAATCGTGCCATTGTGCCCTTTAGCTGTTAGCACAAGAGTAAACTCTTGTTGTATTGTTTATAAACCTATACGGATCTAGATAAAAGTCGGTGATAACTCGATTAAAGCTTGCATTGTATAATGGAGCTGAGCTGGAGAACGATGAATATCAAAATATTTAAATTTACAGGACGTAAAAAAACGTCTTATTTTCCTTAGTTGTACTGTGTATCCAGTATGCAGTGCGCTTTTAATTAATACTTATCATTTAAAACATTTTCAATAGCCGAATTCGGATACGACATATTTGAATCATTTTATCTTCAGTTATCGAAGGGGTCGCGGCAGTAAAAAAAATTTAAAGGAATTTTAAAAATACAGTTATTAAGCATTAAAAACTACTGCTGATAAACCTCGTCGCATTATTTAAGCCAAGCCGTACTGTGAAAAAAGATGCTTAAGTCCATTATAATGCATTATGATTTCCATTATCGAAACCATTATTGAAAGCATTTCCTATCATTGAATCCGATATAAGTACCATGAAAATTTAAAACAGAAGTTTTAAGAGCACATTTCATCTAACGTTCTATTTGCGTTTTTACAGAAATCGACACTTTACCAGCAGTTTACATTTATAGGTATTTCGAATTTGTTCCATGAAAATTTTCCAGAATGAAGTCAATCCAACATGTAGAAAGTAATTCACAAGTCCTTTCGTATTCCATTTATATCCAGAGTTTTATTCTCCGATGAATAATTTGCATTACCATTCCAGTTTTTTATAAAAGCGCAATTTAGTTTATTATTTTGCTTTCAATTTTACTTTTCCTTTGAAAAAGAAGAAAAGTAAAATATTGAAAGCATTTCATTTCTTTTTCACACTCAGGAATGTGATGCTCATTGATTCCTCTATTCAATCTACTCAAAGAAGGATTTTTTATTGACATCATGAATGCACCATATTTTTACACTCCACATTCTTGATGGACTCTTATTATGACAATTGATGCAGCAGCTACTTCAAAATCCTCTCTGAGATTTACTCCCGCTGTCTCTGTACGTCAACAAAGACACTCTCTTCCACTCCAACAACAACACAAAAATCAAAATCAAGTTTCAAAAGACCATGTTGCGTGCTCAACAAAGTCTGTAGGAAGAAAAAAACGTTTATGGAGAAAAATGCTTTTGATTAAACTAGCATATTATTATTGCTATTATGTAAGCAGTTCAGCAGCATAGCAAAAGATTTAGAAGTTCCTCCAAAATCCAAAGAAGCACATAAGAGGGCAATCGTTTTATTGAAAAGTCAAAAGAAGCGTAAAAGTGTTTTCATAAGCGCGTCGCACAAAAGGAGTCGTGATAAAAGCGAATGTGAATAATATCGTCCAGTTGGCTTCTTTCTTTTTATATACGAACCAACTATATAAACTCTTGTCAAAATCCAAAGTAGTGAACACTGAGCACTTATAAAGTGGCAGTTTTTTGTATTCAAATTCAAAAGAAAAACACTTGGGCAAAGAGATTCCTACTGAGAAACTTCATACTTCATCTTTCATTCTCTAGACTTTTTCCTGTATGCGCAAGTGGTGGCGGTGGCAGAGTGCAGTGGTTAGTTTCGTACTCTCTGTACTTTTTGGTTTTTCTGTAATGGAATGTGAACTTGGAACCTTAAAAGATAAAAAATGTATTCAGTATTCACAGAAGTCATGTAGAGTAGCTACTAAAGAGTCTCTTTGACTCTTTTACTACTTGCCTGCTTCCCACCACGCACGAAATAATATATTAGTCTGAGAGTGACATTTTGTCGGAATGCCATGGTCCAAACCCTGGTGTCATGTTTTGAACACTTTTGATCACGTTTTAAGTACAGTATGTATGCCCAAACTGAAGACGAAAACACTACCTATTTTTTGTTCACTTTTGAATTATTGTCATCTTTCACATGTGGAGTGTTGTAAAAGACATGAAGTGTGAATAGTAAAAAAAGAAGCAACGCAGAGAAATGATGAGATAATAAATGCAAGAATCAAGCAGTATTTTTTTTATAAATTGAGTAGCTTGTGCTTCAAGGGTAAAGCAATACCTAACTATTTATTTACCGAGCGAAATAAAATTGGCAAGCGTAATAATATTTTCAATAACTTTTACTCGCTGAAAGATGGTAACTTCTGCAAGGAAATAAATTTTCCGCTGAGGTATCCACATACCTTGTTGCTGGGCTCATAAAATATTTTGAGATATGACGTGCTTGCAAAAACCACCACTGGTGCACTTTTTCCTACTCTTAAATTTTTGAATTTATGCTCACCAATAGATAAAATTAATCATGCCTTGTTTTAGCTGAGTTGCATGCCAATGAAGTAGCAAAAAAGAATTTGCAAGCGTCATCTTCACTTTTTAGCCAAGTGGTGACATGTAGTGCACTGATGATTGCATGCTAAAGTTATTTGTTCTTAGAAAAGGGTGAAAGAATCGTGCGGAGAAAATATAATTGTTTTGAGTGCACACTCAGCTTAAAGCAAACCAAAGCATGCGACTGATTTTTCGGGTAGATAAATATTATTTTTATGAGATAATTGGAGAGAGGAGGAGGAGACCAACAACGGAATTTCAAATTTGAAATTCCAAGGATAGTCACTCATGACCCGAACCAGAGAAGTAAAAAATGACAAGATGTGATTTTTGCGTAGAAAAAAGTTAAAATTCAATTGCTTGTTTGCGTTTTGCACGAATGTCGTTTGCAGCGGTTTTGTGCTTGTAGAGCGTTTGTTGTAAATTGATTTTTACTTTCTCCAAATGACTTGACATATGGATTTTTTAAAAAATACATGCACAGTGGTCATCAGGCATTCTTTAGTTTGTTTTGTGAGTACAATGCAAATAAAATTTCAAAACTAAAAATGATCCGATCCATAATAACCTATATCAATACCGTTTTGTTGCAAACTAAGACTCCAGTTAAAAACAAAAATTCACTTGGTCAGCATTGACACGTCAATAGATTACTTTGATGCAGAGTTGTAAGTAGTGTAGTGTATAGCATAAAACATATAGTAGGGGAAGTAGAATTCCCGAACTAATGATTGCTACATTATTAAGTATCGGCCAAGATACTTGATAATATTGTGCTCCGGCCGGCCGTCCGGCCGGCCGGCCGTCCGCCCGTATGCAATTTACTCAGTAACGGCTGGACCAATCACAACCAAACTTGGTGTACAGATAGTACATGACCTCAGCCACAACCCTATTGAATTTCAGGTCAATAGGTCAACTCTAGGTCAGAGGTCACAGCAATTTCACAACTTTTCATAATAGAACCTATAGCATGCGACACATGATTTTAGGTCAGTTTTTAACCAGCATTACGAATTTACAACCAGTTTGTAACAATTCGTGCATTAAGGGCCTGATTCAGGACCTTAATTGCAAAATATAGCAGTTTTACAGCGTACATGCTGTACGACAGGTAATTTTACAGCCAAACTTGGTGTACAGACACAATAGCACCTCAGCCACAACCCTATTGAACTTCAGGTCAATAGGTCAACTCTGGGTCAGAGGTCACAGCAATTTCACAACTTTTCATAATGGAACCTATAGCATGCGACACATGATTATAGGTCAGTTTTTGACAAGCATAACAGATTAACAACCAGTTTGTTAAAATTCGTGCATTAAGGGCCTGATTCAGGACCTTAATTGCAAGATATAGCAGTTTTACAGCGTACATGCTGTGCGACACGTAATTTTAGGTCAGTTTTTGACCAGCATTAAAACTGGTTGTTAAAATTCGGATTTTACGGCCAGGACGATACTTAACTATTCTCTCTCTTAGAGCTTTATTTAATCAAACTTCAGCACTAGCTGACTGACTGCTGCTCCTCGTTAGTCATTGTTAACAATAAACTTGTTAGCAGAAGAGAAAGACAAAAGCTAAGACAAGGGGAATGTATATTTTACAGCAGATGGTTTGTTTAATTATGAGGTTATAATAGTAATCGGTGGGCGGGCTGCTGTGCTCTTTCCATGGCTCATCTTATTGTCCAAAGAGCCTCATCTACTTTTTAAATATTCAACGCAGATTACCATACTACTACTCCATAGCTTTTTCTATTGATGTTGTATACATAATAGAAATATGAGAAATGGGGATAAAGTAGACAGCACGAAAAAAATCTACCTTTGCTTTAAAGTCCAACTGGCTTTCCAGAGGTTGTAAATTGCTTTCATCTTACTTGTCCAGAATGCAATATGTGTGTATATTATAATTTTCAAGATAATAACCCACACGAGAAGAAATGCATACATGTTGTTGATTTTGGCTTTATGAACTATTTCAATTGAAACGATGATTTGATAAAGTAGAAGCTAAGTATAATGGCGGCGGTTATGGCTACTTGTTTTGGTCAGCAATTCATGCAGTTTTCACTTTTCCATCAAACAAGTCCAAGTACTAAAGAAATTATAATTTAGGCAAGCTGTTATTAGATTTTGGTTTGGAGAAGGATTGTTGCATTTGGGTTTACTGTCAAGTCAAGCGTGGGCTTAGGCCTCTAGCATGCTATGGGGCTAACTAATAGGAATTTATTTAAAAATAACAATTATTGTTTTGAAAATTGAATGTGGATATTGCATGTTGCATGTAAAACTCGGCTTCACTATATGCAACCATACTTTAATGCACCACCTTATACATTGCCCCCTGCATCATCATACCTATCGCCAACATCATTCACTCACATCACATCAAATTAAAACACAAATATAAATGGATATGTATACATAATTACACATTTTTGGCTTTTTGAAATTTTTGCATTTTTATTTTCATCTTTTCAAATTATAATCTACTTCATATAATACTTGTTATAAATGCCACGGGAAATAGTTGTCTGAAACTTGGTGATTAAACCTTCACACACACACAACAGAGGAACAATAAAAAAACGAGCTTTGATCAAGAAGTCAATTATGGGCTGGAGGGCTTATGCTAGTTATTATTATTATTTATTATTATGTATGCACAAAAATAAAGACTAGATTTGATGAGGAGGCTAGTTGAAATCTCGGATTTTTTTGTATTTGTTCTGAAGCAGAAAAAAAGATGGACAAGACAAGTGGGAAAAAATTGGAGTCAAGAAGAGAAAACAAACTAGACAAGCCCAGAAAAAGAGAGGATGATGATGATCAGAAGAACTTTTGTTACCTCCAGGCTGCATTATAGAAAACTACAAACTAAATGTGTACACATAGCTAATACCAATACCACAAATTGAGCCAGCAGCAAAAAGGTAGGCAAACAAACAAGTCAAAAATAAATACACGTTATATGTATTTACTTGTTGTTTTTTGTGTGTGCATAATACGTAATACGTATATTGATACAAATAGTGGGCAAAATCCAAAAGTCAGGCTAGGCCACCTAGATCGTGGGATTGATTCTCTCTGTACCTTTTCCCTTTTGTATCATCATCCAACTGGCAAAATACTAACTACTTTGGGGGTTGTTAAAAAATCAAAGTCCGATTCAGGTTTGTAAACTGCCTCGTTGGTAAAATAAATATGATGATGACGGGCAAGAGAGTAATAATGACGGTAATATGATCAGGTATGAATTGGCTGTTGGCTGGCTGAGTGCCTTTTCTGATCTTTCGTATGATTCATGAATCTTTACCACGATTTAGCTTTCAGTGGATAAATTACAGAAACTGGATAAATGCAACCGAAACTTAATAAGCTTTGACAGTTGCGTCAATCAATGTTGATATTTATTGATATTTTTATACATACTGACCAAAGTTTTACCACACCTTTATATAATATCGGAGTACCTAAACACACACACGCGAGAAATTGAACACTAGTAGAGGAGGATCAACATGAGTCACGATACAAAAAACCGTCTCATGAACATGAAAAGTATGCAGCTTTAATCGATATTTACATTTTCATGAGAAAATGATTTTAGAAGATTTAATATGAAATGAAGTTATGCGTAATGTGTACAAAGTTACATAAAATTTATGCCGGACGAGGTCTACTACAAGACAGAAGACTTGTGCATGATGCTTAGAAGCATTATTTATACGAGCACTGATTACACATTACTTTCCAATCCAATAGAGTCTCTGATGATTATGGTGATGGGGCTTCCACTTGCTCACCACATCTTTTCATAAATCGATCTCGTATGAAATTCGAGGAATCAACAATTCTCATTTTTTACCCTACTCAACAATGATCAATGTAGTTATTTTCTTGCATCTTGTGAAACCACAAAACATGCGTGCACATGCACACACTACTGTGAGTAGTTACAAGTATAACGAAAATATGACGAAGAGATGCGTACTTTACTCGCTTCAATGACCATAAGTCCATATACCCAGCATACAGATGTGAAACTCTGGAAGAAAGATTTTTTTATCCCAGAAGAAACCCCTCTCTCGTTTCTTCAAGGAAAAAAGCACAGTCTCTAATTCTGATTTAGAGTTTTCTCAAATCCCATGTGTCACAATATATCATTTTTTGTGTATTTTTAATTTCGAGAGGTTCAACCCTCCCGTCTTATACTCTGTCATCGGATACAATAACGAACGTCCCTTCTTTTTCCTCGGGATGGAATGATTACGTAATTGTACGCAAACACTACTAGAACGTACTCATACTCTCGTATTTTTCTACTTTGGCTAGTAGATAAAAACGTGAGTCAGGCTATGGTTTACTAAAGAAGGTACAAGTCTTGTGATTCCATGAATAGGCAACACAGGAGGGCCATATAGTTGTCTACTGATATGATACAATATCTGTAAGTCGAATGAACACAAAAAATGAAGTAGTAGTCCAAATATAAAAATTGACTTGTATCCTTTGCTCTCGTTTTGAACTTCATTGCGTGATGATGATATTTTATGTCGATGCTGAAGAAGCCATGCCTTTCAACCGTTTTTGTTGGTTCTCTTGCAACCATCTAACTTTAATAATGAACAGTATTTTTGTCATTATGTCTGTATTTGGTTGTAAAAGTAGCCATTTATTCTGAATCATTTTAGAAATAATTCAACCTGGTAAATCAGTAGAATGAGCATAGTATCTAATTTCGTTGTACCCAGTTCCAAGTAGCAATATATGCAGACCTATATTTTTTGTGGTTTTCATAAAACCTATAGAAATCACTACCATATTGCCCTCTGGTCTGCTTACATACACGCTTAGATTAAAAGAAACTAAATCTGTTACTCATAAACTAAACTAAACATTACGCTGGGACTTGGGACTGGGAGAGAAAATTTGTGACAATAAAAAACTGCAGCACAGTTCGTATCTTGGGAAAGGGCATGATTTTAAAGTTTACGATGGAGGATCATCTAAAAATATCTCTCATTTCATATTATCTAGAATCTGTTCTTAAAATACGTAGTATGGAGTCATAAAACAAAATGAACATACTAACCTACCCCTTTGCCTGCTTTAGACGCCGTTCGTGGTACTGTGCGTTTATGTTTGGTTCCCTATCGGAACAGATTCAATTTTAGCTTAACCATTTGAAGTCAAGTTAGTAATATCATTATGGCTTAAAAATGACAGCGAACGTGGAAATTTAAATTTTACTAATAAAAGGTGGATTACTATATTTTCTGAGATTTTACAGCACCCATTCAAAAGCATTTATGAGAACGAGAAGTATTCTTGCTATCCGAACTCAAAAATCAGTTCTCCATTTCTTAAATAGTCCATTTAAGAAAAATTATATTTTTCGTATGTATCTTAAACTAAAGCCAGACATTTCTTGTCCCAAAACCAGCCAAAGATTTTTCTCGTTGTTGCATTTACTTATGTCTATGGATTGGACTATGGGGTCTCTTTAGTCTCCAGAAGTCTGCTGCCATTGCAATGCACATACTCATTTGATTTGTTTGTATTTCAGTAACTGAATATCTTTCTTTTACTGGTGAATGCATTTTAGACAAATCACAATAAAGGCATATGAATAGAAAATGAGAATATTATAAGTCCTTCCAGCAAACGCACGCACATGTACAGCATATAATTTAAATGAGTTAGGAGTGATGCGATGCGATCTTGATGATGATACAAGTGACTTTTCTTCCTTGTTTTCTTTCTCGAGGCTCCCCTTCGTGTGGTTTTATTGTTTGATTTCGTGAGACGCTACAGCAGACGTCGATGACGACCACCATATAATCATCAGAATCAAAATCCTTCAGTCATGGACATCATTCTGAAATCCATCTGGAGTGACTAGTCATTTGATATATAACGTATACAAGATCTGTTCAAATGGAAATACTTAAAATATGTATATATATAGGATATAGAGCATTAGATCAAAATCGACTGAATAAGTTGACGGTGTGTGCCTTGTCGTCGAGAAAACAAGACCTTGTTAAGATTTTTTACATTTGAAATTCAGTTTACTACTCCATCATGAAAGCCAGTGTGTGTAGTAAAAAGCAATGCTTTTTCAGCTAGGCGGGGTTGATTTTTATTTAAGCACCACATCTCATCATCAGCATCGTCGTCGTCACTCTCTGTTGCTGGACAATGGAAAAAAGGAATGAAGAAAGTGATGAGGATGACGATAGTCATGATGAGCCAGCAAGATATATTGAATTCTCATGAAAATAAGTTCCTTCCAATAACAAGTTCAAAAGGAGCAGAGAATATAAAGAGTCATTCCTTTTTTAAATACATGCTATTATCTATTGTGATTTTTTGGCTGTACATGTACAAGGCCAGACTCAAGTGGTATTCAATCTCTGAATTGTTAATTTTGTAAAAAAGGCAAATCCAGAAGAAGAGAAAATCTATTTTACACGTCAAGCTATTCTCCTTTTTAATTGTGTCCTTAAAAAGAAAAAAAATCGGAGGCAAGGGAAAATGTATAATTATACAATAGCAAAATCACAAATAATGAATAATGCGAGCACAGAATAAGAAATAGTTGACAATAAAGATGCATGTCCTTCAACATAACGTGTTTGTGACTTAAAATCTAAAAAGCAAGAAGACTTCATCCTGAGCTATTGTTGGTATTTTGAAACTTTTGAAATAGCTATATGACTTTTTCCTTTGCATTTACCAAACCATCTGCCACTATTGTTAGCGTAATTGAAATTTGAGGTTGACATGTATCTTGCTGAACAAACTTTGAAAAGTTAGTGAGCCGGTGAAAGAAGTTGGTTTAAATGTTGGATTACGATAATTGTAACTCATAGTTCGCACTGTAATGTTCAGCAGAAAAGAGAGACTATAGCCTGGGTTTCTAATTCGTTAACGTAGCGCTGTAGATGCTAACTTTTAGGTTTATTGTCGACTTTCTCCACTTAATTTCTCCCTTTACAAAACCAGATATAATATGCATATACTCAAACGGCATGTGTATTACAACTACCCATTTCACCCAATGGCCACAAAATAATCGTTTCAAATTCCAATACATCTACACAACATGCATACAATTACACGCTTCGCTTTATATTTAATTCCAAGCAGGAGGTTTATTTTCTTACAGCCAGTTTGTATCTTTTTTATCTAGCACAACCTGCAGGACTGCACTGGGAGCAAATGTACGGCAGTTAGAGGGTTTATTTATTTGTACGGTAACAAAAAGGCCAGTTTTATATCCATACACGATGTCTTCCTGCAATAACAGTCATTTTTTATTTCGTTAAAGCTCAAGCTCTGGCTTTCGCTTCTCCGAGTGTTCATCTTGGTATTTGTATAAAGCAAACAGAACCAAAATGCAAGTTTCAAATAAAAAGTGTTTAAACACAGGCACATGCACATTACACCTTTATCCTCTAAAAAATTCTCTCTTGAGAGTTTTAAAATATTGACTTTTTACATAGCACAAAGCCATCTTATAAGGCCAAACTGTTCCTGTGACAGATACCTTTAAAAAACCTGCGTCGATCAGAGAATACAGCAAAATACTTCATCTTATACAGATTTAACTGGTGTGTGTGCATTGTGCATTCTCAATTCAATGCATCTTTTTGTAGAGAACCAACCGGGTAGTCATAAGAAAATATTATGATGATGAGCGCCAGAAGATGCCTATTTCCAAGTTCCAGCAGTACAGAGCATTGACCAAAAGGCTTTATGGGATTAGATGGATAGCTCCTCGTCGCTCTCAAGACTCTTGAGGAGTGACCAAAACTACCACCAGCAGCTCCGCAATTAGAATTCACAAGGTGTAACCTCTATGTAAAATATTAACAAATTTTTAACAAGATGCTTTATGTTTTCTCTCTGTTCTACTGTTGTTTTCTTTGTAAGTTATGTAGCATAAATATTTATACGTAGTAATGTAATAGCATTGTAGAAAAGCACAGCACAGCTACATACAAGTCATTATGGAAGCAGTTACTTGGTTTAAGCAAACCTATTCAAAAGAGCATAAGGTTGTAATAACTTTGTGCTTTCTTTTGTCAAATATTGTATTTCGTTTATAATGACACAACTTGGACTCACGTACAACGTGGTCTACTACACAGAAGAACGTAATAAAAATGAGTTACGCGTTATTTTCTGCTTAAAGATGATTATGGTATGCAAAGAGAGAGAAGTGCTCAAGAAAATTCGGATCGGATGAACTTATGGTAGCATTGATGAATAATATTAAAGCTTGTTTTAGCGTTTTATGTGTTTACCTTCTGTCCTGAAGCGGAACCACATTCAATATTTATTTTCATTCAGAGTAAAGGTAACACTGAAATAAAAAACGTATTGTTTAATGGATGAAACAATGCACATTATAATATTTGAGTCTTATAGGCATGCACAATAAATAAACACTCGTGTAGACATTAAAAGCAAAAATGTGCAAATGAATTCGTCTACTGTTTGTAATTGTAATTTAGATTTTTACATGCATCCACAGCAAGATGTACTGCTTAAAAGTACTGACGATGAGTGCGCAACATGAAGACAAATTCGTCCGGATTGGAAAGTTTGAACGCTGTTCCATGGGATTTTTATTCAATGCTGGAGCGATGCAGCAGTAGATTGAACTCATGTCATTAACTAAAGGTTGATCATATTTGCAACGCTAAACAAGTTGGAATGATGAACTGTTATGTCTGAATAAATTATCTTTCTAAAATAAACCTCTCTATATGTTAAAATGAAATGGTGCAACTTAAAATTTATTTAGATAGAACATGAAACAGAAGAGTGTAAGATGATAAAAGTGCCATTTTGTACATAATTTTTCTGGAATAACATTCTTTATTTTCTGCTAAACTTCCAAATCCATGTAGGTGGGCGGTCAATTTTACTATGCATACATCCTTTCCACGGCGACTTGTACTCACTTTTTGTTCTACACAAACGACCAAAAATCTTCTAATGCAACACCCATTGTAAACGCTACATTTGGTTAAAATTGGTAGTTTTAACTGACTACGACATTCGGTTTCATCGGTTCAATACCTGAGGGGAATCGTATTGGCGACGACATGCACGGATAGCTTCATTAAACCCTTCACACAAACTTAAGTCATTTTGTCCTTGAGCACAATTAAGGAATGCCTGAATTTCTGCGAAGCAGGGATCGTTTTGCTGAGGTTGCTGTTGTGTAACTTCTGCTGGATAAGGTGGCGGATATCCACCTGCGCCGCCAACAAGGGCATGTCCCACAGCATGACCCTTGGGGATACAATAAATAAAATCGAAGAACCCATTAGAGTCACAAATAAAAATGACAAAAATTATTACCACTACGGAGCCAGCGGCAACTCCTCCAGCAATTGCTGCCGACTGTTTCAAGAGTCCAGGTTGTTTAGGGGCAGGCTGATAATTCATTGGTTGCCTCGGAGGAGGTTGTGCAGGTACATTTGACCTTTTCCAAATATGCAAACGCATTTAGTATCAAACACGTCAGATTCCAAAGATTTCATTAAAGTCAGAAACTAGAGGTTATCAAAGAACCTGGAAGGAACCCTTGTTGGGCTAGGACTTCGACTACGTCCTCCTCGTGGCATTTTGCCGTGGTTGTAACTTCTGGCACTAAACTACAAATTTACATTTCACTAACAACAGTATCAATGCTTAAAGCTTAGATTATTATAATCATAGGCTTAAAGATTCGTTCAAACTATTCTACGAAAATCTCGATATTTTCAGTATATTTACTTTGGAAATGTCGAAACATTTCATGGAAGTTCTATTAAAAATTGATATAGTAATTATTCGTTAGCTGATACTGAATAACTATGTAAACTTGAATCATGCCTTCATTAGTAAGACTTATTTTTCCAGGTTATATGGTTTAATAGGACTTAGAACGGGTGTTCAGAAATATATGGAAATCAAAGGAGTTTGCATTTGCACGAATTTACGCTCAATAGGCATGCTAAAATCTAAGTTTTTATGTCTGGAAATGTCAAAATCCAACAGTAAGGATAAGGCAGGTTTAAGGATAATACACATGTTACTAAATGTTTGTTGGTTTTATTCAATTTCGATATATGATTCTTAATGATTTGGTAGTAAATGATTTATTATTATGAACCCAGATAAGATGTACGCTGAAAATTGACGTAAAAGCTATTTATAACATGAATACTACCGCAAAAAATAGCCGTGCATCGTGCATACTGGCTATACCGCTGCGCTTTGCTGACGGATAAAGTCTTGGCAATCGAATAACAAATTAGCTGCTTTCCTTTTGATGCAATGCAAAATGGGTGATGGCATAATCAATTTGAATGGTGCACGAAAAACCAATTTATTCAATGAGAAGAAATAAAGGCATGTGGAATAACTTGTTTTACGCAAGTGTTACTGGTGTACTTTGGGCCATTTCATGGCGACATTTATTTTCCATTCCTTCAGCTTTGTTCTACTATAATTTTTTCATTCCTTTTACATTCACAATAAAAAGCAACAACAAAATGTTATACATAATGACTTTGTATACAAATCCTTGTGCAAAATTAATCCGCACTTTTCTTTTCAACAAATTAATTTTGCCAGTATGCGCGCAATAACAATACAGAGTAATTTGATTTCATAGTGTGAGATTTCATGGGTTTTAGAGATAAAATGGAGTAGTAGTCTCTGTTGTTGTTACACAATTATTTACGACTTAAACTCTTCTACCAACGACTTGTGTTACAGCTTAAGGATAAAATTCTTTGCATTTTAGTAAAGTGATTAGACATGTAGTAAAAAATCTAATCTTAAGACTGTGGTTATAAGCCTGCACACATACTACAAATACATACCTGTACGAATAAATAAATCAACGCTTGATTTATTACACATTCACACACTCAAACTTTGTATTACGTTACGATAAATAAAAAATTGCTGTTTGTACAATAAAAAAAAGTTTTTAAAAAACTGCTGCTCTATACAATTTAGTGTACATAAGAGTAAATGTTATATTATTTTAAGCAAGAAGCATAGGAGATGCAAAAATTATTTTGTAAGTTTTTAAAAATAAAATATTATGCCTATATGACGTACGTGCGTAAAAATGATTAATTTGTTAGGTCTACTTATAAATCTAGTTAAACATTTTAAACCTGGTTTAAAGACGCGAGTAAAAAACAACAGTAACTGAGCGCAGGACGAACAACGCGCATAAATCTTTGGTATTAACTATTTCAAACACTGGACATTTTCATAAATAACTTTGATGATAAACACTTCATCCTTTTCTTTACACAATAGTCTCTCCCCTTCGCCACGAATCAATCCTTTGATGCTGCTGGGATGACAAGTGTTCAGGTGGATTTCTCGCTGGCAGTGCGGGTGGCAACGGGTGACTGTGAATGCTGCTTCCCCCATTATGACTACGACCATTGCCCATCATTCCCACCCCATTGTGCACTGCCAAAGCACCTCTTGCAGTGAACGTATTGTTTGAGCCAAGAATTGGCAAAGTGCTATTGTGGTTATTGGAGGAACTTGAGCTGCCTGCCGGAAGTGGGATCATTGGCGGGGGCAAGCTGCTGGGTATCATTGGTGCTGTAGAAGTACCATTGGGCAGGGGTAAAAGTGGCGCCACAACGGAGCTAGGAACTACGGATGACTTTTGACCCTGGAGATGATGATGATGGTGAGGTGGTGCTTTGTTCTTCTTCGAGGTACTGCTGCTGGTAGGCAGTTGGAAGCAGAAACAATGACGGCGTGTCATTGCTGACAGGGACTTCCATGAGTAGGTTGACAGCGCCCACACACCTGTCAGAAAAACAATTCAAAAGATTGAAAAAACCATTATAAAAAGGTCACTATGAAAAAAGCAAGATTTCTATAAAGTTCAAGCGTTTTTTTTCTTCTTCCTGAGAAGAATACATATTTTGAAAGCACAACAAGTACACGTAGCCAACAAAACTATAAGAGCTCTATCGTGATTTTGTGTATACCAAGCCATCAACAAGTGTCAGGAGTGGTGTAGATGGAGAGAGGGGAAATGGTATAAAAACTCCACTTGAAAGACTTTTTCCTTTGCATCAGCAACACATTCAAATAAAATGCAGTGTCATGCACTCTTCTCTTCTAAAAAGCATTGTATTTTCCACTACTACGTCTTAGTATTCCGTGGATGTCCTCCAAAACAATAATTTGGTAGGTAGCGGAATAAGGGGAAACATTTTCTTCGTGAGAAATTATCAAGACAATATAACTTGACAAGAAGTTCCTGCAGCTTATGTGTATTGTGATAACCTGCATGAAAAATCTTCAAATCTCAAGTATCCCCAGTACCGTAAAAATCTTGTCTTTGTTTACTTTTCCCCTAACATTATTCTGTAGAAGACCATCCTTCTTTCTTCCTATGAAGCTTCTGGTCCATTATGTGTTGTTCTTGAATTGACTAAGGAAACCCACCTTGTTAAGGAAGCCCTTAAGAAAATATTGTCATACGAGAAAAGATAATATTGATCTTCACTCCTGTCAAGTTAACGACTTGTGAGAGTTGCGAGCAAGGAAAAACTGGACGCTGCTGGTTATGCGTACTTTATGTTAGTGTTGTTTACTGTTCGTACCTACTTCTTTCGGTCGTGTACATTCTTTGTTGACTGTCGTTTTCTTGCTCTAGGACAAGGGATTTCGTCATAAGGACAGGTAAGGAATGCGCAAATGGTGGGGACGAAGAAGAAGAGTACCTATAGATATGAGACTATTTCTTTTTCCTTCCTTGAAAAGAGATAAAACTAGTGACAATAATAATAATACTGGTAGATGGTTTAAGTGCTCCTTTTTCTAACTTTGTTTTCTTGGAAAGTCATCCGAAATAAAAATAAGGACGCATCTTCAACTTTAAACATTTCACAAGATAAAGATTTTAGATTTCTAAAACGTAAAATGCTCACATAACAGAGTTATCTTGACAGGGAAGCATATAATTTTACGGATATGACAAACAATAACATTTTCAAGGAATCTTCTGGTGACAATGTTTATTATAATGGCGACAGAAAATGTGGAGTAGAGCTGGCTTTATCATCAAGACGAATGACAATAACACACTGTTCAATTTTCCAACAAAATCATAAACAATATCTTATCTTGCGTATGATTATTTGGAAACGAAACTATTTCAAATTATTGCGTCTTTGGTTGAAATATGATTGCAGGCTTTCTTCAGAGTTATTTCTGAGAGCTTTCTTTTCCTTTTGCTTGTTGTACAAATCACATAGTGCATCACATCTCGAATTTTAGAGTTCCCTTGTAAAATCCTATGTGTTTATCTTTGCTTGTTTTCAGAATAATATACTATTGAAGGTATACGCTTCATTACAACAGTTTTTATAAACGAACATAAAAATTCCTATACAGCAATAAACAATCTTGTTGAAACGGGCTAAAGAGATTACCCCACCGCTGAGCAGCTCGAAATTTTTTAGGCATAAAGAGATTGCGGTGGTATAATATTTTTATCTCCCGAGTTTTGAGTTTGAGAACCATGTTGATAGTTTTCCCTCAAGTAATAATAATATTTAATATATAGCCAACTACTTTTCCGTACATGTGTGCCTTGTAATTTTCCAACATTTAAAATGTTAACTACAGCAGTAAAATAAATATAAAAAAGCAGCGAGAGAGGGAAGGACAGTGAGAAAGTCGTATATCAAAATGTGCGCACATACCTACGATGAAACCAACAATGAGATTCATATTGAGTCTGACGAGGAAAATTTGCACATTGGGACGCTCCCTCCCACTCTCCCAGTCTTCTCGCCCCGAAAGCTCGTAAATCATGGTGCCCATCTGCAAATACAAACATACATTCAAATTATTAAAAACTTTTGAGCAAACCCATCAACCAAACCAACGGTTTGAACCAATTAAATTTATTATTATTTTTTCATGCCTTGTGTGTGTAAATAGTGTAGACAGATGTAATTGCATGTATAATAAGCTAATTGAAATTTAATTGATTTATGCACACACCAAGATTTTAATGTCAAGTTGTAAAATATTTTAGTAGGAGTGTTCTTTCTTCTTACCTGGCACGCGATGGGAAAGCTTAGCAATAGAGAAAAGATGCCAATGCGCATCCAAACAGCCTTAGAGTTTTCTAAGGACTTTGTCAGTCTTTGAATTTGGAGTCCACCTCCATTGACGCCACCAACACCTCCCACACCGCTACTTGTGCTACCACCCACCGCAACCCCAAGCACACTTGCAGGACTGTTGCCCGCCGTGTAAAAGGGCTCTAGCTCGGGATTACCGTAACCGGGAAAGTACCCATGAGGATACTGATGATGAGCATCATTGTTATTATTGGGATTAAGATTGAGAACCCCATTGCATCCATATCCGTGAGGATGACTGTTTGGATTTCCAGGATGATTTGGTGGCAACACCAAAACCGGGCTGTAGCCATGTGGCCCTCTAAAGCTGTTCTGGGTTTGAAGATGACCTGGCCCGGCTAAATGATGGTGTAAATGATGATGATGACCGGCAGCAACAGCTGCACCCTGGTTAATATTGTGGCTAACAGTTGTGGTCGCTCCAGAATTATTAGACAGCTCACATCCGGCCAAACGGCTTTGGCCTGATGAGGTGCTACTTGGCTTCCACAACCGGAAACCGGACAGGGGAAGGTTCCATTCGGGAAAGAAGATTTTGGCGATGAGCCCTCCAATTAAAAATATCAAGCCGAGAAGCATGCAGACTCCCAATGGAATCAGATTGTAGTAGGTTAGAGCTTCTATATCCTGTTCATGTGTGGAAAAACGATAAAAAAGAAATTCAATTTCATTCATCATTTTAATGATCATCCTCCACCACAACTTATATAAATAACGATAGACGATCTTCTGATGAGGAGCAGCATGGAGACATATTGAATACATGAATATAAATTGAAAGTTTGGGCCTTGAACCGCATTTGTATTATTATGGCATCAAGTATCCTTGTCTTGGTCTATTGAAAAAAGTTTTTGGCTTTGTAAAAAAACTCGTTGAGATGAGAATGACTGTTGACTCATTACGCATGCAACAGGCAGAAAATATCCGTTTGCGTCAATTTAAATTCTAGAAAGCGCTCATTTTCCTGTCAGCGGCTTGCACAGATTGAAATCAACTTGAAAATTTATTCACGTCATAAAATATACCAGTCCCTAAAACACAATTACACATTCATTCTCATAAAACATGAAGTATTAGTTTTTTAAACTGGATAGATTCAAAGTTTGTCTGTTGTCTAAATTCTTTATGAAAACGAATACAGTAAAGCACAACCGAGCTCTAGCAGATTTAAAAGCGTTTAAATGTAGAAGGCTTTGATCTACTGAACCAGTAAATGTTGATATTTTCACTAAATTTACAGCTCGGTCGACAATTATTACCAAACTTTCTCCATGAATGGTCATCATATTTTCTTTCTGCTACAGTTTATGCGGTCAAAACAATAAAACAGTTTTCGCCGCATCATTGCTCATCATCTTGAAAATTCATTTCCACAGCTTTTCAAGCCTTTGCTTATTAAGCTTGTTAACTTAATTGATGGCAAACGACCGCTGACAACTTGAACGAGAATAATCATTCATACATAATTATCTTTGGGACGAGATGCTGAAAGTAAATAAATAATGATGCGTCATTTACGACCAGGCAAACAGTACACTTTAGTGACTGGATGTTTTAAAAATGATAAGATTTTATACAAGAGAAGGGGCGCTAACAACAATGCTGACTCATTCAGTTCCGTTTTCATTCTATACAGCTCTTTTGAAATATTCATGTTAATGAGGAAGCTCCAGTCTGTCAAATACTTTAAAACGCTAATTAATCTAATGAGCTTGATGGAAAGCTTGATGCTTGTGCTTTTATTGCCTTTTATTTTTTATTTCATAAATTACTACTTGGCTACCGTGTTTGTACATTTTCATCTCATATTTCATATACCCAGTCTCCATCCGTCCATTAGTAAATTTAAGCCTCTTAACTTCTTCCACTTGAGTATTTATGCGTAAATGCTGTATATGCTTTAAAGCTTCTCCGGAGAGAAATAAATAAGTTGAAAAGAATATCACAGCATTACACAATAGTTTAATATTTTTCCACAAACCTGAAAACCAACCCCACAAATCCCGGTCAACTCATCCGCATCCACTTTCTTATGGACGAGTGCCGTGGAAGTGAGAACTGACGCTATGCCCCAGCTGGCCAGATGAAACAAGGACCATTCCTTTTGTTGGAGAGATGATGCCATATTACGATTCCGGGAGAGAAGCCAAGACAAACAAAGGATGACCCACCTGTAAACACCAAAAAAGAAACAAAAATTATTATACTTGTCAGTTTTAACAACAATCATTATACAAGCAGTTGTAGCAGTAGTATTCCACATATATCCATCCATAATCTATAATATACCTATTGCCTACACAAAATCCCCCTAAAAAGCTTCATAATTTTTAAGTGTTTCGAAACTTTTCTCTGCTCTGGTCATATTTCATTATCATTTTGTTTACTGTGGAGTTCATAGTATGGACCATGGACCATGTTTGTTACGCTCGACACACTGTATTCGCTGAGCAGATGCCCCGTTTTAGTACGTAAATAATGTTTCTTTATCTTTTCTCTTTGCTCTTGAAAAAATATTACATTTTCTCAATAAACCAGCAGGAAAATGCTTGTAAACGAAAGAGAGGGACCTTGCTGTGTAAAATCTATTTATCTTGAAAGAGGAGACCCTTCTTGCCTTAACTTCAAGGGATATTGTGGTATATCCTTAAAAGTTACATACAATGCAAGAAGTAACCTTCAAGAGTTTCTCAACATCTTTTTGACGAAGTTGATCCCTTTTGTAATACAAGACTCATCATATCCTCTTCTCACTCACAGCAGTGGTGTGTGTGTCTATACAGTCTTCAAATCCAATTTTACCCCATCACACCATAATACAACTCCTCCACTCATTGTGTTCACAGGCATGACTTGAATTTCAAATGACTGGAAAAGACAAACCAAAAGGGAAGTGGATGAAGAAAAAAGATTCGTTTTTAAAAATGGGAAAGACATAACAGAGACTGATATGGTGTGGGTAACAAACAGGACCCAAAAAGCAGCATCCTATTTTATATATTTTTTTCTTTTAAAACTGCTGGTTGTCCTCTCCATAAAAAATTCAAGTAGTGTTTGGTAGTTGTATACTAGGTAATGAATGTTTAAACCACTTAAAGTAACTTTAAACCTTAAATCTTACACAAAAAGCAACCAAAAACTTTACCACGTCAGTCAGCTTTACACTTGAACAAGAAGAAGAAACAATATATTGAGTAGAGAGCATAGCAATAGGAAATAATATTTTTCTTTTGCGTGTCTACACTCTACATAAAAACTTTGTGCGTGTTCTCCATTTCTTTGGTCTGTAAGTGGGCATAAAGGTATATATTTATCAGCAAACGCAATATGTCTTGTGGTGTTGTTGATTGTTGATCCCTAGAAAGCCCCCTGTCGGGACTCATTTTTCCAAAGTAAATGGAAAATCTTTTTCTTTTTGAAATAGAATAAATCTTGGTGGTGGAAGAGGAAACAAAAAAACGTCTCTCATTTTAAAAGTGCAACAAGCTATAATACATACATATCTGGAAGACGAAGAAAAAATCTTAACCATCACATGCTTTCTAGTACATATACTTGAGTAAGGTTGTTTAATAGTGATTCAGAGAAAATGTCACGCACTCACTAAATCTCCCTTTTCCTCATTCCCTATTTCCCCCAATCAGTTTCTTCATCTCGTCTTCTTACAACCTTACCTTTTCCTTCTTGTACAAAATCTGTAGATCTTTTTAAGATTTCATTATTCTTGTGGAACTTTTTAATTCAAATTTATAAACTAGTTTCAATTTACACTTCTCACAGTCTGTCCCATCAACTGCTATGATCAACAAGTTCAGAAAGAAAGAAAAAGGTTGCATCTTCAAGAAACTCTTCCTATTTACAAAGCAAGGATTAAGGGATCATACGGATTATTATTAGAATCCGATTGTTCCTCTTGATACACATGCCTCCACATTTTAATGATGTTACAATGAAAAGTTCATGTAAACTGGATAACCGCACAATTAAACTTGGAAAATAGATTTTTCTATGCGTTTACACGCCTTTTCTATTCATACCGTTGAATTTCTTTTGAAAATGTGTAAATAACCTTGAATATTTGTTAGTATATCATATACTGTGTGGTTTCTTTCATTCTGTACATTGATTATCCTGATAGTACAGATTGTTGGGCTCTTTTTTATTTTTTGTTACAGTTAAGCAATTAAGTTAGATATTATGCCATATTAATAAGTACGCAGTCTCCTAAATTTAATGCGAGATAAAATTCCGAGTTGACATGATTTTCTCCCTGTTTTTATCAGGAAGCTCATTTTTAAATCTGTACGCATTTTATGCAGCAGCACCTCTTATCCAACTTTACAGATTGCGGCAGTCTAAAAAGCTTACATGTTCAACAGAAAAAATCACATTACTTATGCACGACTTTACGTTACATAAAAATCGTCATAAATTAATGAGAATCGGAAGCAGCTTGGAATTAACACGAGCTTAAAGCACAGCCGAAAAGATGTTTTCTCTAAGTTTCTTTAAAAAATCTGATGCCTGTCTCCGCTTTTCATGTAATACGCACATTTTAACATGGCTTATGTAAATAATCACCCATTTCCATGATATTCTTATTCTTTCAGCAGCAGCAGAAAAAAACATGCGTGGCAAACTGGCAAGTAAGAAGTAAGCTTATGGAATTAGGGGAAATGCACCGGCACTGACACGATATTTTACATAGGGGATGACGAGAGGGTGAGAAATGCATAAGGACATGTGTGCCACGTAACATGTTTTGTGATAAACTTTTAAGATGATTTAAGCCAGGTAGCTTCCTTCCAGTTGCTACTACTCAAAGTTTTGACCATATTTAGAGTGAATTGTAGGTGCTCTCAAGGCTGCTGCTATTCTGATAAATATTCATGCTCATTATGAGAAGGTTGCTGCTCTGCTACTTCACTGCTGTCGAGCACTTGGTGCATTACGAAAAATGAAAGGAGTCAAGCACAATGCGGCTGTTTCTCTAGTGTCTGCTACTACAAAAATGTCTAGGAATAGACACGCATCACAGTTGTAATGTTATTACTGGATATTAAGGAATTATGGAGAATTTACCTAAAATTTTCGTGATAATCATCATAAAATAAGCAGTTTAGCTAGCTTTTTCTCCGCATGGCATAATAGGAAAAGATATGATAATGCTACCCATCTTTTGTTTGAAAAGGTAAAGCATTGGGTATCACGACAATTGCCGGTAGACAACTGCCGGTAAGCGACAATTGCCAGTACGACAATTGCCGATACGACAACTGCCGGTAAATTGCATGTAAATTTGTAATGCTAAAGCCCTATGCTAAAGCCCTATGCTAAAGCCCTATGCTAAAGCCCTATGCTAAAGCCCTATGCTAAAGCCCTATGCTAAAGCCCTATGCTAAAGCCCTATGCTAAAGCCCTATGCTAAAGCCCTATGCGAAACCAAAGGTTTTCATGATAAAATTAGGTTAGGTTAGGTTAATTAGGTTAGGCTTTAGCATAGGGCTTTAGTATGGGCTTTAGCATAGGGCTTTAGTATGGGCTTTAGCATAGGGCTTTAGTATGGGGCTTTAGCATAGGGCTTTAGCATAGGGCTTTAGCATAGGGCTTTAGCATAGGGCTTTAGCATAGGGCTTTAGCATAAGGCTTTAGCATAGGGCTTTAGTATGGGCTTTAGCATAGGGCTTTAGTAAGGGACAAGGCTTTAGCATAGGGCTTTAGTATGGGCTTTAGCATAGGGCTTTAGTATGGGCTTTAGCATAGGGCTTTAGTATGGGCTTTAGCATAGGGCTTTAGTATGGGCTTTAGCATAGGGCTTTAGTATGGGCTTTAGCATAGGGCTTTAGTATGGGCTTTAGCATAGGGCTTTAGTATGGGCTTTAGCATAGGGCTTTAGTATGGGCTTTAGCATAGGGCTTTAGTATGGGCTTTAGCATAGGGCTTTAGTATGGGCTTTAGCATAGGGCTTTAGTATGGGCTTTAGCATAGGGCTTTAGTATGGGCTTTAGCATAGGGCTTTAGTATGGGCTTTAGCATAGGGCTTTAGTATGGGCTTTAGCATAGGGCTTTAGTATGGGACAAGGCTTTAGCATTACAAATTTACACGCAATTATCGGCAGTTGTCGTACCGGCAATTGTCGTACTGGCAATTGTCGCTTACCGGCAGTTGTCTACCGGCAGTTGTCCTACCGGCAATTGTCGTGGAAGCAAAGCATTGTAATGCCTTGAAAATGTCTTCTAGCTTATTCCTCCTCATCATTTACATTATCATTCTTCTTCTGAAGGAAAAACTAACAAGTGCATTGCTGTCGGAACTCGGAACGGAAAATAAATACGGCTTCATCTGTCAGTCATATAGACAGCGTAAGTAAATACGCACAAAAGTAAAATAAATGCATTTTGCTATTCGCTGTCTCTCAAGGAAAACGAATGTGGAATCAGATCCACTAATGCACCTTTGCAAGATGCCTGCTTAGAAGCCGGCTTAATAGGTTTTGACGTGTTAAAATCCCTAACAGAGAGTTGAAGCTTGCTCTGCAAAAGTTATGCATTGTCCATATGGATGATTATCGTACCTGACATATTCTTGACATTTAAAAGCAACAAGCCTGAATACCAACAACTGCTGTTGCTCTGCAAATAATGAAAGTTAGGTAGCAGGAAGACATGTCATCTTGAAAATTGAATGTCAATCAGAGATAGAGAGAGAAAAGAGGCTCCGTACATATTTATCTAAATACCGTTTTCCGCTTCCAGATTCTAAAATGTGACTGACTGACGGCACATGCAATACAAAATGCTGTGTTAGTATATGTCACTCCTTCCTCATTTGGGTAGTGTTTTGAAATGCAGCTGTCTTGTAAACAAAAACGATGAAAGTTTTTAATACTCCAAATCCGCCTAAACTAAGCCTCGTTATGATAATAATATGCGGATTTTCCATTGT
This sequence comes from Entomobrya proxima, assembly GCA_029691765.1. NCBI lineage: Eukaryota > Metazoa > Arthropoda > Collembola > Entomobryomorpha > Entomobryidae > Entomobrya > Entomobrya proxima. Next base: position 9,099,183 of record CM056169.1, read on the forward strand.
AAAAAAATCCTTTTTGTGGATTTTTATGTGTACCTACTTTACTTGGATTTTTAGTGGTTTGCCGAAAAAAAAGTAAAATACGCGCTAACGACATATCCATTTATAGATGAAAACCGTACCATTTACAGAAACACACTTTACTCTATCAAATGAGAATTTATCGTGTGTGCGCACATCAAGGAATCAAAAACAATTATCTTTCCTCTACAATAGAATAATTTTTCACGCGTTTGATCCACCTCAGCAGGAGGGAAATCTTCAGCCTAACGCAGCCAAGGATCTTGTCTTTTATAAAAATGTTTTTCGAAACGTATTGTCATCACAAAAGCAGCACTGCTTTTTTTACCACGAAAATCTCTAAAGTATGCATACTTATTATTACAATGGACATTTGCATTACATCATAAAAAAGCTTCTGTGTCTACTATGCATGCTCATTAGAATTTTCCACACTCCTTTGCTCAGCATCAGCAACCACTCGAGCCACTCAAGAAAGCAGACAGGGAAAGATTCTTTAACAAGAAGATCACACCGTGTGACAAGGAGCACTGCTACTCTAATTGAATTTCAATGAGGAAGAAAATAAGAAAATGAGCCCACGTAACACAAACTCTCAGTGTCTCTTGTTTTCTCTCTCTCTCTGACAAAATTTGAGACAAAAAAATTTCAAATGCTTTAGCGTTTAGCGTTATTACTACGTGTGGTAGTGGTGTGATCATTTCATGGTCCTGGTGTTAACCATCTCGTTCTTCGATCTCACTATTTATTTTACACAGCTTGTCAATAATATATCCAACCCGTTGACTTTTTTAAACAGAATATCGTTACAACAATGATAACTACTATAATATATTTATATTCTTATTTACTTTTTTACACACAGAAGAGTTTTAATGTTATCGCCTGGCATGAATCTAGTTGATTTAAGAGAGTTTGTGTTTCTACTCAAGAAGTCAGTCAGAGTGGTTGTAATCAATTTATGGGAAACGTGCCAGCATGAAACCACCTTTTGTTTATGCTCTGTCGTAAATTTTTCTCCTTTTGCTTTGCTTACAAAACACCTTTTTATGGGCAAACACATCCGAGAGATAGTAGCTTGCAAAGTAGTTTAGTTTTCCATCTTTGTTTTCTTTTCAAGAAAATAATGACTAGAGCTGTGCTATTGACGAGAGGCGATGGCCAAGATTATATGATGCTAATCAATAGATTTTTCCAATTTCTGTGTTGGTTTTTAGACTGGCTCTCTCTTTCCAGTAGTGCCAATTACTTGTGATGAGAAGATGTGTATCAAGATTTTTTTCCAGTTGCTCAGAAAAAAAACCTGGTTTTAAAAGTTGTAAAACTTTCATAATATGGGCATGTGTATTTAAGCTTAAAATGTTTTGTAGAAATTCTAGGAAAACTATTAACCAATGCATGAGATGAGAAGCCGATAGGAGGGAGAATGCGCTTTTTGGCGTAATCTGACTCCTTTCCTTTTTGATGAATGTTTGTCTTTGGTAGAATGAAGGGATGTTCACCAGAAAGACCAAACTCTGCATACATTTAAATTTAATGCTTTTGGCTCCTATTGCTCTGAAGTAGGTAGTTGGCTGGTGCTAGTGGAGAAAATATGATGAAAAAGATGCAATACGATATTTAATGCTTATTTGAAACCAAGCTCGTAAACCAAAGATTGGTAGAGGGAAACCCTGTCGCGTATTGGTTTTTCTTTGGTTTAGGAGTCAGTGGTAAAACACAAAAAAGGCTTCTTATATGCAAAAGAGCCAGAGCTGCTTGGTTGCACACACTATTTAACCAAAGTGAGTAATTTGAGGAAGATTGATGAATTTTGCTTTTGTTGTAATTGAAAGTATCAGAAAACTGGTATATATTAAACACACACCACACAACAGAAAAAGAAAGTAACCAGAGATAGGAGAGCGCGCAGCAGAGCAAAAAGAATTCAATAATATATTTTGGAAAATATGAGCACGGAGAAAAAAGGGTGGTCAGTATAATGTGAAGAAACCTTTAAAAAGATTTTATTTCTACAAGCATGTTTTATTTTTCAAGGAATGTTTTTAATTTTGTTTGACTGGTTTACTGGGAATGCACGCATAGACTATAAATTTCATCATCCGGGTGTTCCTCGTTCCTTAAAAACAGGCCCTATATGCGCAATACGCATAATCATTTGAAAATTGAAATTCTTTCTCTTTGCCTGTGTCAAGTTGAACAAAAAAGGATACTTTATCTTTGGCTAGAGATAGAATCTCCCAGGTTTGTTGCATTATTCGTGTCTTTTCCGTATTGCACAGAGATGAAGCGCATCTAAATATTCTTTTAAAACCTTAAGAATCCCCAGCTTGGGATAGAACACCGTACCATTTTTCTTACTAAGCCGTTAAGAACTAAATACGATTTGAAAGAATGGACAGTTTTGTTGTGTGAGTTTAAATACAAAGTGTGAAGCACACACACTCAATTGCTTCTTCTAAGCATAAAGGGTTCTAAACAGAAATAGGCCCTTGGGCAGTTTTAGGTATTTTGAGAGAAAGGATTGTCAGACCCATATAGAAATTACTTTATATTTATTATTGCATTTAAAGATCAAGCACAGTTACATCTACTGTCTGCTGCATCGGGTGTCACTTTTCCATGTGGCCATGTCAGTCTCTTGTCAAAAGAGGCTTGAACTTGGAGAGTTGGAAGGTGTGATAAATGATAACATCAAAAGCACAACATAACAACAACGTCAAGGAATGAAGAAGTATAAAAAAGTGAACCACCATCATCATCAACCATATATTTGATTTGATTTCTCCCCTTTCAAATTAGCTTTCTTGCTTTTAGCATTCGACAGGAGACAAACGCAAGGCTGTCATTTTAAAACATAACATTTAAGCATGTCCATCTTCCTATCTTGCTTTGGTAAAATGTTTCACAGCTATAAAACGTACAGAGCTTTTTACAATTTATCATCAGTACACATCATTATTACCGCACGGTTTTCCCTAAATCATTCCTTCAAACGACATGTACATTTTCGTTCGTTCTGGTTGATGCTAATGACTGCTTCTATAGTAGAAAGGTTGACTGAGCTCAAATGTAAAAACAAAACATGGAGAAAGCACACAAAGCTTAAGTAAACTGACAAGGCTTAGCTCTTAATTGACATAATCAGGGTTTTTGGTTCAGGTTTCTCGATAAACACTTCATAAAACGAAAATTGAGCAAGAAGGGTACTTCACCGTGTATAGATTTAAGGAAGCCCTTGTCTTTAAGCACCTCTTTTAATCCCAAACTTTATGTCTGTTGTGGAATTACTATGTGTGTAGGGCTAGACGGTGTAATAATGACGTTTGCATTCAACCGTAGCAAACCTTTGAACCAAGCATTAAGCTTGCCTTGCGCAAACCCTTTTCTTTTAAGTCTCCAGGTCATTAAGAACTCTAACTTATGGCACAGAGAGAGGAGATGATTAGATTGGGATAAAAATGAGGACTCCATTAACTACTAGACAGACCCACTATGAAAAATTTCAGTCAAGGATGTTCTATAATAATTCAGTCTAGAGTTGCACTCACTTTTAGGTCAAGCTCTCAGTAACACCATAAAAATATGATATAAAATGGACTGATTATAGTAAATGATAAATGGAATGGGTTCAGTGAAAATTTTCTTTCTGGTTATGTTGCAATAGAGTGCTTGGATCAAATTGTTGATTAACTTACATATCAAACCATAAAGTCATAGAAAAGGAGACAAAATGAATGGACATGCATGATATATGGCCTACATTAAAGGTTAGAGGTTATGTTACCAACCCATTAAAGGTATTTTATTTTACATTAAAGCCAATCTAAAAATAGGATTTACTCACCAGATATTCGCCGCGGTTCCAAAAAAGTACGTTAGCAAAAACACCACTGCGCAGGATGATGGAACCATTCCACCAGCAGCTAGTAGATTCATATCAGTAGCCTTGTCGTATACACAAGACACAGTGGAAGTTGCCCCGATAAGCACTCCAATGCTGAAAAGCACCTGGCACAGGGCTAGGTACAGCATGGGGCGCTCTGCAACGCTGACACCCTGTAAAATTTACAAAAAAAAGTTTGGTTATAATACACAGAGAACATGCAGTGGTCACACCCATATATGATTCTTTATTACAGAAGAAATCGTTTCTTTTATTGCATTCCTTTCGGCATTTGTGTATTTTGCGGCAAAAATGATAAAAGCAGAAAACACAAAAAATGTGTAACGTATTTTTACAAAGTATTCATAAAACCCAAGAATGAGTTTTTTTCTCTTTTTATAATATGCATTGATTTATACTTGTTGAGCAATTTTTCTGCTGGGATTTCATCCGGAACAAACTATGGCACGTTTTTCTCTCAAAAATAAATATTTACCATTCATTTCTCGATAATAGCGCACGTACCTACTCTCCGAACATACAAATGGATGTGTGGTGGCCCAAGAAGATATTTTATAGATTTGCAAAAAAGTGTTAATGGCATTTATTACAAGGACTGCGGCTCTCTAAGATGGCTGTAGTATGATTTTGGTGAGATGATTACGTGCAGTTGTTTGTCAGAAGAAAATGATGATGAGGACGTGCGTGTCTTTTCTTCAAGTCTTGATTTTAAAAAGCATCTTTTACATTTTTACAATCTATCCATTTACTACATACTTAACCATCCAATTTTTCTGTCAGTTTTCAGTTCTGTGTACTCTTTAAAGTGAAAGAAGAGAGATATAGGCTATAAAGGTAGATATAGGCACAAAAAACATAATACACCACCGAGAGGAACATCCATAATAACACGTTTTGTCTTTAAAAAAGCATTTTCGCAAAAACGACGACCACTAGCCTGATGATCAGGATGATAATGCTGAGTAAAAAGAAAACAGCGGCACCGATTGAACCCCGAACAATGTACAATAACATGAAGTACACATGTCGTGAAAGATAAAAGTGCCTTTTTTCCTTTTATGCAATGATGTGATATCCAATTTTGCGGCAAACCGCAGGCCAAACAAGAAAAGATGTATCATCATCTCATCTCCGACTCTGACTTGAGAGAAGAAAAATCATCATCAACGCCACTTCATATACACACGTAGTATTTCATCGTGATCATCACCATTCGTCGTAATAAAAATGATAATGCATACCTACGTCCGTGTGTGAGAGGAGGAGAGGTAGAGCAAATGAGTAAAAGCAAAAAAAAACCTCTTTACTTTGATTTGCAGATAAAGCAACTTGCAATTTTACAAGCCGAGGGAGATCAAAAAGCTAAACTAGACAAAACATTAAGTTATTTTGCTCATGCTTTTCCATTTGAACTGAAAAAACAAACCAATAATAATAATAAGATAAGCTCCTCTCATCAAGGAAGTGCTTATTACTATTTTACTCCAATCTGCTGCTTGTTGAAGAGAATGACTAGTTAAGCCAAAAAGCCATTTGCGTAAGACTACACCTAAAATATTTTAGATACGATTATCGCACCAGCGGCAATACGCAATAATGAGGATGGTGCCATTCCCAACTGACCGATTGCAAATTGCATTTGTTTCCACCACAAAAAAGTAAATGCTAGTTAATTAGTATTACTTCTTGACAGGATGTATTGATGAGAATAGGAAGTTGACTGGGATATTTACCTGTGTTGTTGGTGAAAAACCATTTTCCACCAAACCCACCACATTCTTCCATGTGTGTACAAGAAAGAACATGCTAAATGGTCTAGAGAAAAATTTACTGATTATCTTTCCTGACGAGAGAGAGGATGATCATGATGAGGAGTAAAAGCTGTCACGGCACATAGCCTTTTTGCTAACCAGTGTGATGGTATGTCTTCGGACAGCGTGGTCGTCATTATTTTCATCATCATCAGAAAAACATAACAGCAGCACGTCATATTATTAACTGGCTCTCTTGTGTTCTTTTCTTTAATGTATAAAGTGATGTGATAGCGATAGCGATCGCGGCGGCATTTCGATCAAAGGGAAAAAATAATAAAGAAACAGGAACAAGATGATGTGCGCATACTTTTACAATGCCATTATAAATGCGTGCTCCGTTTTGCAAAAATGGTCTTTATAGATGGTTGAATTGAACATATAAACAAGGAGAATCCTTTTTAAACTTCTTTGGACTTATGATGAACAAGGATAATTTAAAATCTGCAAGAATGTTTTGCTTGCTTAGACTTTTTTTACTCGATCGTAAACAATATTTTTATGTTGTGGGCTTTGAGATTTTATATTTTTACAGCGTTTTGTAAAGTCTTTTGAAGGATTAATGTCTGTTGGGGTGACTTTGTCCACTTGTCTTTACTTTTTGAGATTTTTGGGGGTTTTAAAGACACTTTTTGTCCAAAGAGTATTTTTGAAAATTTTGGTTGAACACGACATTGACTATATTCATCTTTTCATCAACGCGGCATTTTGCATATATGATTTTTATGGAGATGTCTGGAATAGTTAGGTTGCTCATATCTGCACCATTCGATTTCTATAAAACTCTTATTGAACACTTATATCATGTTCAATGAATAGTACATTTAATGGGAGGGCAAAGTGGACATGCTGAAATGAAAGCTTGTTTTTTATTAGTCCGGATTATTTTGACTTGCACTCGCGAAGAAACCTTCACTGAAGATCACAACACATATACACACAACAAGGTTTCAATCTCAAAGCCACAAGTGCAAAGTCTCTAAAAATAGGACTTGAAAAATATTAGTCAATTTATGAATGCCTGTAAACAACAATGTAATATTCAACGCAACAAGACACTGTTAAAGCATACAATTTATTATTCAGTGTTGGACTGAATACATCAACGTTTTTATTTCGTCACGGGAAAGTGGTGATTGCCAGATATTCAACAATAAACAGTGCTACACATTTGAAAAATAATTTATGCGCTTTCAACTCAATGTAAATTTGCCGAAAAGGAATGCAAGAAGGAAAAACATTGTTCCTTATGAAGTGTGAATTGCTTTTTGATCCAGATCGAAATAAGATCTGTGGTCGCGATAAAAAAACAGCGGTGATGATACAATGTACACGATTACATATAGCATAATAGGTCAATTAAGGGTTCTTACCGGTGAACACGCGGAGAGCGTTAGCGCGATAAGAGCTGCAGATAAGGACAGGATTGCCCAAATCACTGCATAGTTTCTTGCAAAGATTTTCTCACTGGGATGAAACAACGAAGTAAAGCCGTCGGCTGACATTGCCGGGGCGGATTGAGAATCTGATTCTTCCACCAAACCTGCTGAACACTTTATCCAACACGAGCCTCTTGTCCAAACCTTTCGAAATCCTTTACACTTGTTCATTCCTCCGTGATGATGGTCAATTGGCTCGTTATTGTTACTAGTAGGATTAGCATTGTTGGGAATCAGTCCTCCGTAAGGGTAAGGACTGTTATTGTTGCCATTTCCATTGTTTGTGCTAATGGGATGATGCATGCTTGGAATGACACCTGAAATGCTGGACGGGTTTTTGTAATGGGGTGGGGCAAATGGTAAGTGTGGCTGGGAGCTAGAGCCAGGATGATCCCCAACTGTGGGTACTCCACTAACTCCACCAGAGGGACTTCCTCCATAGTAAGGCTGGAATGGGGTGCGACCAGGAAGCACTGGTGGGGTGTGAGTATACAGAGTATCTACAGGACCGGGATTACACATGTGATTGTGATTATTTTCCGGATGAAATTTCGAACATTCCAGGGATGGTGGCCACTGGAAGCCAAACTCTTTAAGGACTGGTTCGCATTTTGATTTTACAGACTCGCAAAGTGAGCGACATGGACCGATTGGTTGAGGAACTTTGTCACTACACATGGGAACATGTGCAGAGCAGAGAAACAACTTGAGATGAGGTGAGCACCCGTACCTGTAAGAAAAAAATACCAAGCAGTTAGTCAACCGTTACACACACAATTAGAATTTCAAAGGGGTAAAAGGTAAATGGAGCCTTTGGCGTGAGAAAAAATTGCGCAAGATTCTCATGACACGAATGAATTTGTTCATTCCGGAACGTTTTCAGAATTTTCTCTCTGAATATTAATGACTGAAATATTTTCCTCAGGAATTTAGAAAAAATGTGAATAGCCTTCAATAACTGTTATATTTAATGAATGAAAGTAGATCTACTGTTAAATAGTGAATGGTGTTGTGCCATACTAATGCCAACAAGTACGTAGTTTCTTTTCATTTCCCATTCAACCATTTTGTAACTGCCATTTCACCTTGATGACGAGTTATTTTGCTCCGTTAAAAGACATTTCCGAGTGTCATGTCCTCGCCTCACTTCACTTTACTCTCTTTTATGCGAAGCCGCCCTTAAAAGGAAAATTGGCTTCTTTCCTTCTTAAGTAAAATAATATTTTTCTCTGCAAGTCTTGTTCATCTCAACTCTGTCACTTCTCAAGTCTTTACGTTGCGCATCATCAACATTACCATTACTTTAAACTTTCAAAGATGACATTGTATATTGCCTAGAATAAATACCAAATGTTTATCCATAGACTGGTTGTTAGTTAAAAGTTAAAAGCATGCATGTACAAAAGTAGATTTCAAAGATAGTTTGAAAAGAGAATAAAGTTTCTCTAATAATCACCCCATCCCAATCAATGTTCCTTTTTTAGTTTTCAAGTTATATGCCTATACTCTTTTATCGCTCATCTCATCAACGCTGTGCACGCAGAGCAGTCAACTTGTACACATCTATGCACCAGATTTTTCTCTCTTTGATCGACTACGACAGTAAAAGAAGAAGTGGAGTAAACCAAACTGGATTCTTATTTAGCTATAGTACAAGTTTACTATTTCTTTTAATCAAGTTGCTCACATGCATACTTTGTAGCTGGTTCACAAGTTATTTATCTGCAGATTAGACGGATACCGCTTTCTGCTGCTGCTGTTTTGTAAGGCGCAAACCCAATAAACATTCTTTCTTCAACAAAGTCAAAAGATAATAATGTAAGTTGATGGCTCTGAGATTGTAAGCTGGGATGATGCGACATGAGCAAATTCGTCGAATGTGGCTTGACTGGTACAGAGAAAAAAGAACTGTGCTGGGCAGATTTACAATTGCCTGCAAGAATGCTCTGTGGACTACTGAGAGACCAGTTAAAAATATATAATGTGTTTATTTGCTGAAGAGTGCTTTCATCGTACACTCTGTAATATACTAGTCTGACACAAGAAAGATGATCTTTTTGGGGAAGAAGGAATGTGTGAAATGTGCAACCCACTGTGGCGATAACATTTTTACTACAAAAGAAAACTTCCGAAAGGGTTAAAAAATTGCGAGACGGAGACGATTTGCAATGTGTGATGATGATGATTGAGATGAGATTGTTATTATTTTACCTCTCTGTACACTTTACGATGACACTTGGGTGATACTGCATACAGAACTAATGCTAAGAGCAACTTCTTTTAAAGAGAAGATCAAGATTAGCAAAAGGAAATAGAATGATCATGAGGACGACGACGGGGACATGCGGCGGCTCCTCAAGCCACCTAGAAGATCATTATTAACTGCCAATACGCAATCTATATACCTGTAGGCTCAAAATGCTGAGCACATCTTGTAGCTTGATTAAAATTAAGATGCTTTTGCTATCTTTATTACACCTACTTTGCGAGAAGATGCACAATGAGCACTACGTGGAGGAATGGCAAAAGTCAAGTTGTCTGTGAGGATGAAAGGCATGATGTATATCCTGGGCGGATGATGTACTAGAGACACCGTAATCAATAAATTGAATATGAGCTTCTTTTCTTTTCTAAAAAGCCGACACATGACGATAAAGGACAAGTACAAATTCCTCGTTTGAAATTCAATCTAATAACTTAGCAAAAATCAATCATGGCTTTACTGTTATAGCCCGGGAGCATTTATTTTGATGTTTGCAAGCATACAAAGTATATGTTACTTTTTCGTTTTGATTGTATTTGTATTTTAAGCATAATTTGAATCTTTTACCAATATTGTAAAAGAGAATGCTAAAAAACATAAACCGGATTAATGGCGTAAATATGAAGTTTATTAATCAAAATAGTTTCATGTGCTTCCACTTTCATTTAAAAAATTACTCAAGGTGCCACTACAACTACAAAAGCTTTTTCTCATGTCAAATACGGAGACAGGGAGGAGATCACATTTTTTCTCTAGTTATGAGTTACCTTCAACTGTTCAACTAGTTCATATAAAATTCATACCACATTCTACAACTGAGATGGGACCACCTCCGTAAAAACTTCATAAATAAAAAAGGAACAAGAGTGCAAAAAGTGGTCCTGTCACCAAACTAACACGATACATATCATATTAGTTATCTGCTAATGTGATCAAACAACGATGGATCCCTTTCTGTGTCTTTGCTGGCAATTAATTGCTCCACAAGGAAGCGCATGATCTGATGTATACTATGTATGAAAGCCTTAATGGCATTATATATATTTTTGTTTTTTGTGAAACTCCGTAAGTATAGATGCAATGGTAAAATCATTTCTGTATGCTGTATCTGCATAATAAGTTAACCTTTTTCTAACGTAATTTGCTATTAGTAAGTAGCATATTGATAAATATCCTTTAGCAGTATGCTATTGAACTGACATTTGTCGTGTAAATATAAATGATTTTCATTTCTCATGATCTTTTCACCTCTTACCAGCCCAAAACTGCTCACACATAAAGAAAACATCAACTTGCTATAATAACAATTATAAATGCCTAGGCATAGTAAAATGGCCACATATCCTTTAATAAGCACTGTGATAACATGGCATTATGCGGTAGCAACATTATTAGCGTTATGCTTCATATTTCTATTTATCGCATAGTTAAGTTTGATTTTTCCCTTGCATTACTCGTCAACTCCACTTTGTTTTATATTTAGCACACCAATACATTATGGTGAATCTGTAAAGTCAAGTCAAAAGTGGTGTCGTTCTTTGTATAATGAACATGAAAGTTTTTGTACCACTAAACTGCATCTCTTCATGCTACTCTTCAACAACATCAAGCCAACATGCTACTTTATAAGTAAAGCAAATTCATTATATTTCGAATGCAAATAATAATTTACAATATTTTTTTCTCCTCACACTGGCCACAACAAGCTTTAACAAGCTCTGAATCAGTTATCAACAGACACAAAAGAGAGCTAAAACCTATTCAAAATATATTATTCATGGCATGTACACATGTTATTACGTAGCTGAGCATATAGTGAAGCTAGTATTGAGATTGTCATATTTGTCCGTCCGTCCGTCTGTGTGTGAGCACGATACAGGCCAGACGGTTTGTCAGAATCACACCAAATTTGGTACAGTGATTCATTGGGCCATCAAGAGGAACCCTATTGATTTTGAGCCAGATCGGTCATCCCCCTGGGGTAATAGGGGGAGGTAACCCCCTTGACCATACGCTTTTGTCAGAATCACACCAAACTTGGTACAGTGATTCATTAGGTCATCAGGAGAAACCCTATTGATTTTGAACCTGATCGGTCATCCCCCTGGGGTAATAGGGGGAGGTAACCCTTCTGACCATATGCTTTGTCAGAATCGCACCAAATTTGGTGTCTTGATTCCTTGGGCCATAGTAAGAAGTCCTGTTGACTTTGAGGCAGATTGGTCGTCCCCCTGGGGTAGTAGGGGGTGGTAACCCCCCTGACCATGGAATTAGTCAGAATCACACCAAATTTGGTACAATGATTCAGTGGGTCATGAGAAATAGCCTCATTGATTTTGAGCAGGATTTGTCACCCCCTGGGGTAGTAGGGGGAGGTAACCCCTCGGACCTTAAAACTTGGCCGTTTGAATCGCACCAAATTTGGTACATTGATTCATTGGGTCATGAGAAATAATCCTATGACTTTTCATCCCCCTGGGGTAGTATGGTGAATGGAGTCAGAGAATCAGACAGACAGACATCCACTTGGCTCAGCTACGTATTTCAAATGATCGTTAAATCGGTTTATTGTATAACCAAACGTACAACCTACAATATCGCTTCCACCACCACTTCATAAATATTAACGAGCTGCTTTATGGTGGCTTCAATTTTTATTTTAAAGTGTACTCTGCTTCTGCTGCAATAGATTCTTTCACCAGCCATCACAGCGTTCCCACTCTATTATATAGTTAGTATTAAGTAGATTCTTGTAATCACTTTTTTTCATTTGAATCTGCACACAAAAAAGTGATATGATAAGCAGTGCAAAGCTTGATTTACCTTTTTTTCTCCTTACAATTTTTATTTGCATCTTCATCAGAAAAGAGATGGAATACATTATGTACTTTTTAATGACTGCATAATAAATGGGAGTATACATTTGAAACAAGAAGAGGATTTTGCAATTTGCAATAGAATGCAATCCGAGTGTCTATAGTGTGTACTTACTGGATAAGTGGTGAGAAGGTTTGGAGCAAGGCGTCTGCATCCGATTGAGTTTCATGTCCGACTAGATTTGGCATTTTGGTTTGATTGTACCCGATCCCCATACACATGCCTGGAAATAGAAGAAAAGAAAAAAACATTGAGATGAATAAATAAAACCAAATGTCAAAAGTTTTCTCAAGATTGAAACTTGAAAAAAAGTAAATAGTTGTTTTATCCTTAACAAGGTTGAAGAGGTCGTTATTGCCATTTATGTAAATAGCCAAAAAACCAAAAGTTGAAAGTAAATCGGAAAATTAGAGAGGGGCTCAAGTTTATATTGAAAGCTTAAATTTAAACGGGAATCCAATCGATATCCTGTATAATAGCTTCTTTTTATGCATCTAATGTCGTTACTTACTATGGCGCACTTAACAAAAATGGAAATAACTTATTAGTTTTAATGAGACCTGGTCTTAACAATGGGTACTTTTATAAAACAGCTTTGATGCTTTTTGAGGTTGTTGGTTTGTGTGGGGACGCAGAGACGGGGACATTGTTTCATGAGTCCAGTACCCATTCGGGGCATTAACCAATCCAAATAAAAAGTTTTAATGAAAAACCATCATTACACATTCGTGGTTGGCAATTCAAGCTCAACCAGAGAGAGAAATAGATTGCCAGTCATTATCAAAAATGTTAGTCTTAGCCTTCCCGTATTTCAAACATTTCTCTGAAGCCTTTCACTTTTTGCGTAGATTTTGCCGGTAAAGCCATAAGAATGAAAAAAGTATATACAATTTCATTACAACAAACGCTCCTTCTTTTTAAATAAAGATAGTCATGATTACCCTTACTCAAATGATAATCATCGCAATCTTCTTTATCATCATCATCCTAATAGTAATTCCTAATTATTATCTCTGACCAAAATCATTGTGCGTGATTCCCTAACAAGACGGCGCTCTTCGTGGTGGTTCGCAAACATTAAAGAGGATTGCTATAATAAAATAAAATGGGAAAAATCCATTTATTTCTTTAAAGACTTTTTGAAGAAGAAATAATGCAACTTGAGAAAAAAAGAGAATTAGGGGATGAAACAAAACAAGCAATTTCTAAATTTTCACAAAGCGTTCATTCATTTTCAAACAACCGCGCATACAGCTCTAGTCTAGTTGTAAGGAGGGTCGGCGAGAATGAAAAAATTATTTCTAATTGAACAGGTAAAACTAGAAATTGTCATATAAATAGGTAGTCAATTTGCAAAAAATGACCATTCGACAGAAGAATTTGATGCATTTTGCCAAGAAAAAGTGAAAAGCCAAATACAGGATGTAGAAAATGCAACAAATTCGTAATGACAAGTCGCGGCAATCTTTTAGGCTTCTATCATAATTTGGATTTTTATTCCTTTCGAATGCACTGGACCAACATAATTTTCTAAATTGTCACCATCTCAAAGTTGACGCTGCGCTGTTTGATTACCAACATCAAGAACTCAGAAATCGCATCTCTGAATTACGTGAAATAGTAAAAAATGTTTTCTTTTCTTGCCGAACAAAACACTACGATTCTAGCAGCTTCAAACAATTTCAATTCAACCCGACAAGTCACAAAAAATTGTCATTTTACCCACTCGTGCATGCGCGACTCGTACTCTGCGAGAGAAAACCAATTGTCTGTGTCGGGCCAAGATTGCTTGCTCATTCAATTCAATCCACGAAACTCTGCAAGAAGATTGTGTCACGAATAAGAAAGGAAAAACAGCTACGGCGACACATAAAAGGGGCATTATCCATGATGAACGTGAAAAAGCAGAGAATTGAATGAATGGCTTTACGTTGCCTTGTTTAGTAGAATGTTTGACGTTCTTGTGCTTTATGGAATCTTTTTCTTAAAGCTAGCGCAATTGTCATCTTTGTGAATAAAAAATGATTCATGCCGCTGTTGCGTATTTTTATGTGCTGCTGCTTATTTGTTGGGCGCAAGCTTTTGTCATTTGTATTCAGGTTTACTTTCTTGGTGGAAAACGTAAGCTTGTTAGCAATAATTTTTATTACATTTCTGCCGACACACACAGAAGTTGGTAATTGGTAATACCAGGTTACATATTTTATATTACGGACATTTTTGCTTTATTATTTCCCACAATACGTGAAAAATAAATGATTGTTAAAATTACACTATACAAAAGTAAATTATTGTGTAATTTTTAAAGAAATCGAAGCACTAAACTTGAAAAGCAAAGTCATACGCAGCATTATAAACTGAATGTATGTTCTGCCTCCAAAAGCAGTCTTTTAACTGGAAACGTAAAATACTTCTGTTGTCTGTGTGTACAAACACTAACCAAGAGACTTTTTTAATGAAAAAACATCAGATTCAACAAGAACTCAAAGCGAAACCAGATGCCCTTCGTGTTTTGAATTCTTTGTACAGATGCCCCAAAAGGGAACTGCTGCCTACTATAATAACAATAGATAGCATTGAAATTACAAATAATACCAAACCTAGACATCTGTACCACATCGACATTTTCGGCATCGGTTTTTTCTGTTCAATTCTTTTTATTACGAGTATTTATAAATGGCTCATTGTAAAGCTTTGTGTGGGAATAGTAGCACAAGCCGAAGCCGAGCTTTCGAATCTACTACTAGATAATCTCAACAATAGTAAAATCCTAGAGATTTTGGTTTTGAGTTTTATACAATAGTCGGTAACCAGAAATCAAATGCGAGGTTTTTCTTTTAAAGAATTAACTGTGCCGTTTGTAGTAAAATTGAAAGTTGAATGGCAGCTGAAGGTTCCAGTTAATGGCTTAAATTATTGTAAAAAACCATAACCAATTTCATCACAATATTATGGCACGTCATTTACAGCAAGAATAATATTCCAAATATACTTGCCTGACCATTTGCGTTTGGTAAAATGAAAGTATTTTTCCTCGGGATAACTTTAATGAACTACAAAGCATGCACGTAGTTTCTCTTTAAAATAGTTTTAGCGCACCGCACATACTAATACTAATCCAAATCCCTTTTTGTGCAAAGATAATCTCCACAGATTTTCCGCTGACGCAATCATTTAAACTAATGCGTTCCGGCACTTCACCAGTTTTCAAATTGTTAATTTCCTTTTCAGTCGTTTCAATGAATGGCTTGCGATATGCTAAACGCCAGCAAGTCTATAGTAATAACAATGAAATCAATGAACTCGTGCGCTTTGTAAAAATACCACATAAAATACCGCCTCGGAGTAGGAATTACGTTTGTAGCAACTGGAATTTTTATGAATGCGTGCATATCTATAGCCTATAAATGTATTGGATGGTTATTGGTATGCATACATACATGTCACGTTGAATATCCAAACGAGTTCAATAAAATTTTGCCGCAAAGAGTCTTTCGTTCATTACTGAAAATGAACGCATAAAAATTAAGTACGCTCTAAATAAGAACTGAGGAGGATAAAACCAGTAATGAGAATTGTAATTGGAATGCAGTAAGACTATTTGTCTACAAAAATATAACGCAACTTCCAATTGGCATGTAATTTTTCGTCTGCAAAAAATCATTGATTTGCTGCATTTTTTCGGCAATCCTTCGCAAATGGAAAATAATTGCAGAATTTCCGGAAATGAATGATTTTTTGAAGTAAAGGCATGATTTATTGTAAATACAGGAAATTTTGTCATTTGTTTATGTGTAATATAGTGTGCAGTAAAGCAAATTTCCTACATTTATTTTTACATATTACTTGTAGAAAGGGTATTTTGTCACAGAGTTAAACAAAAGTCAGTCAAGGTGTGCTATAATCAGAAGCTAACTGCAGAGATCTTCAACTAGTGATTAGGATTTAGTGTTTCTGAAAACCATCAATCCAGCTTCTGGAATAGACCCTTTTCACAGATTGACCAGTACAGCAAAAGGAAAGTTGGAAAAACTGAAATAATAGAATATAATTGAGTGCATAGCACGCACTGCAATGCCGAGGTGACGAAAAATATCCTTCTAAACCTTTTTAACAACTGTTTACAGGGTATCAACGACTGGGCGATTATTTTGTTTTAGTACATGCGCAAACTCATTTATAAAAAAGCATGAGGGTTTGAGCGTTACACGACGGGATGGACGACTTTAAGTTAACATTTAAATGACATTCAGGTCAAAACAATTAGATGAATTAAGTAAGGCACTTATTACTTATTACAAAAGCACCTCCAAACCTAATAGAATTACAAACCAACATGGATTGGAGGTGATTGTATGTATGATTACTAAAAGATCTGGTTACTGCATGAGCATATGACATGTCTTCAGATACCACCCACACTGGCTGACTTTCTGTGACAAGATACATTTTTCTACAGGTAGTATGCATGAAACTCGCTCTACTGCACAATATATTATGCATAAGCGAATGACAAAATATCCTATATTTACACAAAATCATGCCTTTACTTCAAAAAATCATTCATTTCCGAAAATTCTGCAATTATTTTCCATTTGCGAAGGATTGCCGAAAAAATGCAGCAAATCAATGATTTTTTGCAGACAAATAAAATATTGCCCTTCCAATTCTATTTGCGTTTACTGCCAATTGGCGTTGAGATGTAGACGCAAGCAAAGTAAAAACGGATTTTCACTTTTAAAACTATCGTAAACGAATTTTCAGTTACATATTCAAAGTCGAATGAAAGACTAAATCATCAAACTCGGCTAACCTAAATAAAAATTACATTTAGAGTAAATCCACCTGACTGATTTCACGTTATATAATGCCTATTGTTTATGGAGGCAATATAGACGATAATGATGACCTAATTTAAATCAAGAAACGATTTTCTAAAACCGTGAAAAAGTAAAATAAAAAATGTTCACTGGAGAATTGAGAAATACATTCTCTACTTTTGAAAGCCTTTCCCAATAATAATGTTGAAAATACAGATGGTATTTTTGGTACTTAATTAAGAATTCAATCCTGCCACAACATCAACTCTCATGTATCACTTTATGATTTCCTCTGGCGAAACAGCTTCATTTGGGGATTGTGGTTTGGCTGATCAAGGGCTCTTGAGAAAAAATCAAGTGCTGCAGTCTCATCATTATCAGAGATATTACTTTATTCATCAGAACATACTTGAGAGTCAATCGAGCTGGAAACAAAACGGTTCTCAACAGTCAATTTACATCAGTTCGGCATCAAAAGGAAAGCAGTCCAAGGCAATAAAATCGAAGGCTAACTGCTGCATTAATAAAATGAGGCTATGAAAGGAATGACTTGTGCTGCGCTTTCAGCGATTTGGAATTGTCTGGTTTTCATCTCGGAAATTTTCTATGCTCCCATATAAGATCTGTAGGTGATACTCTTGAAGTGTACGCATAAAGAACAATACACTTACTCGCAGATCACGTACAAAAATGGACATTTTACGGTTTTCATTACAAACTGATAGAAAAACTTGTAACATTCCAACTCGCTTTGCCACTTTGAACTTTTTTCTATTTCTACTTGCCATGTAGAAATCCCGTATAGAATAAAGGTAAGTCCAGGCAAGTCAGAAGTAACTCATCATAGGTATCAACACAAAAAATTCAAAAAAATCACGTGATCTTTCATACCACTGGATAGCTTCGGTTACCTTTTTGTAGGGTTGCCAATTTTAGGATAATAAAAGTATGGCTTAGGTAACCGATCATTGTGTTTGCCTTTTGCACTACAGAGGCGCGTGTGTCGGCCTAAATCAATATCATGCATTCACACTGTATCATTGAGTATTTCCTCAACATGCGAAAACCAAACGGAACCGACTGCTGAGTTGAAGTCAGCTTGTTAATGTTCAGCTCATCTATCTATCAAAAGTCCACTCAGGATATTTTACAATAAAAATTAATATAAGTGTTATTATTCAGTCCCCATTAGACACACGGTTCATTTTTGTTAATTGATCATCACGGCCATTCTACGTTAAAATCGAAACTTTTATGTGAAAAACTTCTAAACGCAGATAGTACTTCTGACTAATGGGTGCCAGACAAGCATGCTTGTCATTCAATTGATTATGTCATCAGTTACGAAGATGGAGAAGGTAAGAAAAACAATCAGTGATAAGAAACAAAGTGTAGTAATTATAAAGTGAAGATAATGTTTATACTGCTATGTGTACAGATTAATTCGGCACAATTTTATGGCGTCTTAAACCGGAACTTAATGGACAATCCAATTATCTTAATCGCACTTGTTCATGGCACATACTCGTGGTAAGTATGAATAAATATGACTAACGAATCTTGAAATCGGCAAATCTAAGATGGTTTAACAACGCTTATAACGAACAATAATTCTGCTGTCTACAGATGCAGTTGGGAAGAAACTAGGACCACGGTTGACTATACACGATGGAAAAGTAGCATCCTTTATTGACGATGGTCAACATTGGCAGATGAATGCAGATGGTAAAGTCAGTTCCAGCTATTTATTACGCGTTTGATGAACGATTTTGATCTTTCATTGACAATCACGTGACAATTTTTTAACTATTTTTTCTGCAGGGTCCAGCAATCAACTTCTTCCGTCAAACCCTGGCAAAAGTATATCAAGAAGGAAACACCGAATGGTTTATTTCATTCTTCGGGTAAGTTTCCGATAGACAAACATGTTTGTTGGATATGTTCAATCAATATTTTTGGTATTCATTATTAAATTGACATTATCATTCAAAACTGAATAATTTTTTACCATTGCAGTAAAAACCGTCCGGTAGACAGTTGAGGACATGGGATAAAATACGTGAGTGAAGATCCTTAAATAATTTATTAAATATCAGAGTCATTCTTCTGGTAAAATCACTAATTATGTTTTGAAATCATTCTGTTCCATGTTTACAAATTTTTCTTAATGGAGACATCTATATCCTGGAGGGAGTCCTGTGACCATTCTACATTCAACTTGTTTCATCCTGAAACTACTGAACTCTTCTAAACCTACAAAGTAAACCTGTTATTTAATGTAAACTGTCATAGGAGTTAATGTTAATAGTGTAAGGAGTGATGATAAGCATGCTTATCTAAATTGAATAAATAAAATCAGATGATTTTGTCTTTTATTCCGCATAAAGTTTGCATTGTAAGTAAGTACGTTATTACCTCCCTGGTTGTCAGTAACCGCAGGTATCCCTTCAATCTTTTTCGAGGTAACCCCAGGTTAATGCGCTCCAGTATTCTCAAGTTACTTATATTTGGATAGGTGAAGTTACCTAAAGCCATACCATTACATCCTAAAATTGTCTAACCACAAATCGGCATGCTCCGACTTGGTAAGGGAGAAGTTACTCGTTTCAGGTTACCAATACGCTGAATCAGCGAAATAGGTTACCAAATCGTCCCACTTTGGCAAGTCCAGGTAACCTGAGTTTTACATGCCCAAGATAGGAGCTTTTCTGGTTACTCGGACTTACTTCTATCTCCATGCGGGATAGACGCTTATATACTAATTTCTAATGCAACCTACTTCGTCATTACCCTTTCTAATTGGGTATTAAAAATGTAGTGAGAACTCACTTTAGAATGATTGAGTAGCTCGTATTAGCGCGTAAATCTAGTGGTTATGATGAAAAGAGCGGAAGCGGGGCTTCAAAGTTTATTACGAAAAACAGCAGCAGCTTACAAACTAGCTTACAAGAGGTGCAACAGGTATTTTCGATTAAAAAAGGAGTCAGTCCAGTGAATAGTGGATTCCATCACTATCACACCAAGGAGTCAGTCGTGTTTTTAAACGCACTCTTGTGGAAAAATTGCGTTTTTTCTCTGCTGGAGGAATACAAGACTGTACATTATTCACAGCACATCAAGTATACATGATAAATATGTCTTTATGCTGATTATAGATTGTATCATAATGCTCATCAACAGGGAACTTACTGGGTAGTATGTTTTTCCCCCAAAAAAGTTCTTAGTTGTATAAGCTGATGTAACATTTTCAGGTGAATGAAGACTGCTTATCTTCTATCATTAATCAACATGTACTTGAGAATGTGCTAGAAATACAGCAGTAATCAAGCATAGGTGTGTAGTAAATCCGTATAGTAAATGTAAACAGTGCAGTGTCTACTACTCCATATTCTCCATTCAGACCTGTTGTTTGTACAAAATTAAATTACAAACTAACGCAAAATTGTGGTGTGATAAGTAAAACCTCTGTTGTTGTTGTAGTTGTGTACCTAACTATAAGCATGTTTAACTTGTCAACTTCATACCAGTGGCACTACTCTTCTGCTACCTGAACTTGCTCATATGTAAACTTGCCAAAATAAATTAGTTCTGCTAGTTAGCAAGCTAGCAAATATATGGGTGTGCATTAAAACTTGAAGGATTGAAATATTGTTGTAATTACTTTGAAAAGTCAAGCAAGTTTGAATTATGCAATTAGCTTAAAACGCTTCTACAGAGTTGTTTGTGCAACTGTATCGAAATGGCCTTATGTTCAATGCTCATAAAATTCTATCTCTCCGTATATATTGGAGTGGCCCACAATAAGACATTTTAGTAAATAGGAAGTAGTAACATCATCACATGTAATAAAGCTTGTATACATTAGTAATTGTAAATGGACTGTTTTATGACTATTCAGCACGCTCTGAGCACTCAAGTTCTAATGAAGTTATTTTTTAAACGGAAAATGTTCATCTTTGCAAAACAACAAGGTGAGCATTAATAGGTAACGTTTACAATACTTTGTCTTTAAAAAACTCACTGAAAACAATAATGTGGTGGTTTGGTGGTAGCAGATGGTCTTAACTAAATAGTAGCAGCTCCCCCGTTGAGAACCAAACAATCATAATATTCTCTGGGGGACAGGCATGCTGATTAATTTTTGCAAAACTAACAGGCAGTTTGACTATGTTTTTAAGCTTACCCAGATGAGTTAAGCTTAAGTTCAAGTGTAAATTGTGCAAACACACAAAAATGTTGCACGGGAGTTTGGACAGCATAATACCTAAGTAAAATCGTGGTAAATGCGTGTCACTTGCCTTTTAAAATGATAATATATTGGCTAACAACTGCTGCTGATGTTACTTACAAAAGCGTATACATTCCCAACAGGAGCAGATTATGATAACGTCAAAAATAAACCTGAAAATGTTGACGATGAAAGTCAAAGGTATTACTGATAACACTGATTTGGCTCAATAAAACTACTGTTTTTCTCTGTGGATTGTGGATAACATTCAATATTTTATTTTTTATGGTTTTTCTGGCATTTGCATTGCTTTTGAATGAATAACACATTTCAAATGAATTGATTTATATGCATGTACAGAAAAATATGTATGCACAATTAACTTCAATTTCCTTATAAATATTTGAAGTGTATTAAAAAGTGATTTTAGGCTGTAAGAAAATATCATGGTTCATTTAATGAATTCTGCAGCGACAACATTTTAATAGTGCTGAGTTCATATATAGTTCAAACTGGAAAAGTTTTAATATTTTTTGTTTATCACGCTCACGACATATTTGTAAGACATACACACTCATTGTCAGTCATAGTCACACATATGCCGTAGGAGTCCCTGTAGATCTCGTATCTGTATTAGCTATAAGTTTAATTTTCACAACTAAAGAAGGCATAAGGCCTTCGTCCTCAAGGTTCAAAAGATCCCTTTCCCTCAATTAACAAAAGATCGGCAGAGTTTAAAGAACTCTTTGCAAATAAAAAACGCACAATAATTCCTTTGCATCACACCGTAGTAGAACGCAATGTTCATTCTCATTTTAAAAGTAACTGCATTTTGTTTATTGTCTGCTTTGGGTTTCTTCCGCCGGTTTCCCCTTTTATTAAGTAAAAGGATCAACTTGACAATAAAGTTTCAAACAAAACTAGGAACAACAGTCTTATCTTATGTGTGTTTAGTAACGGGAAAGTACAAATCTATTTAAACCTCACGTATTTCTACTGCTATCGCTAAATTTGTGACAAAAATGAGCTATAATTTAATATTGCATCGAAGTCCTATTAGATGTTTGATGTTAGATTGTTCAGTATAAATTCTAAAGCTAGGCATTATCATCATTATGATCATTTATTGGCTTTTACTGCCCACGTAAAAACAGCGATCAGGCCCATCTATAACTTATTATACAAAACAGCGTCAATAAGTGGATATTACATTTTTATACTTTACAAGACAACATTCCTTCTTCAGTATAAGTTTTCTTTTAGAGAAAGGGTGTGTCTTTGGTATCTCTCCTGTTGTCATTCAAAAACTTTATTTTTTCTATACATCTTCATAATAATAATATTCCTGTGTGCACAACTACAACTTTTTAGTTTGGCTGCTGATACTGGGATCATCATAACCATTCTACTATATAATCAAAAGCCAAAAACCAAACCAGCAAGACTCCAGTACAGCCAAAAAATCTTTAAAATATTTCTCTTTGAATGCGGCATAAAGATGAACCCCTTCCTACGCAAACTATTTGAAAGCAATGTTCTTCCACTCTCTCTATATTTCTGTTTCTTTATTTTTATGATCGAAAAAACGCTTATGACAGCAATTTCCTCTTGGTACATGACCGTTTAAAAAAGATGCGATTTTAAAGACGTGTGTATGTGTCTGGTATGATTTTTCTGTTTGAATGACATTTCTACCTTTACATTTTGAATTGCATACCGAAATCATAGTAGTAGCATTCTTCTGCTAACTTTGTTAAATATTTTAGTTAGCCTTAGTAAACATTCAACAGTTTTCGCCTTCGCCCTCTTCAGAAACCCAACCCGTTTCTTCATCGCTCTGGTGTAAAATACATGTCAGTGTCAATATTATCGTTTCATTCCACTAACGTACACAAACTACTGGAAAAATAAACAGAGTTAACTGAACACATGTTTACAACTAAAAATGCAAAAGAATATGTGGGCATGGCATGTTACATCATGATGATATGGTGCATTCTAGTAGTAGAATGTATGCGTTTTTGTTGCACAAAATGCACAACTCCATCATCAGCGCATATTTAATGTAATGAATTGGAATTAGCTCTTCATTCCCGGAATTTCAGTTGAGGAATATTGAGTTTGACTATGAGTTATGTGTCTGTTTGGATGATGATGACGCGGCGTGTTGCTCTCAGTTGCTCCTTTCACTCACTGTTAATATGAAAATGTTCTGACTTTTAATCTAAAAGATACACGTGTAGTAAGCATTTTTCAACATGGGAAGTTTGCAGGAAGAGACATGAAGTGTATTTTTTTCAAAAAGAAATCGGAAATATTTTCAAAAAGCGTCGATGAAAATGAAGCCTGACATGACACCTAACTGAAACGGTTGACTTCTTAGAAGCCAAAGTTGGGACGACGCGCAGTGATCCGTTGTTAGATCTGCTGTTGTAGTAAACTTTCATAAAAAACTTGCCAGTCTTTACGCAACGCGTACATGCCATGTCACAATAAAAATTTCAAACTTTTAAATCAGGTTTTTATACCACTTTTGTAAAAGTACAACTTATGCAAGTATGTAAGGGCAGATCCAAGGCGTCAACAAAGGCATTTCCTTGCCTCAAATAAAAAATAATTTGCCGTGGCCGGAATTCTTTTCAAATTGAATACAATTGACTTGCAACCAAAAAAGAGGATGACTGGTTAGTTAGTTGCATACAGCTACAACAGCAAAACCAGCAAATATTCATGCTCTTTTCATTTCTTTAGATGCTGACTCTCTCTGGTGGAACGTTGATGATGATGAATTTGAATAGGGTTGTGTCGCCTGACTGCTATTTCACGGTATGGGGTGTGTGCACTCCGCATTCAGTTTAACTTTGTTACCAAACATATACACACACGGCAATAATAAAATGGGAGTGATTATGCAAGCCGGTTGAAATGTTTCAAAGAGAGAAAATTGAGTTCGAAGAGGAATCCGAAACGCTTTTAAGGATTGGAAGGATGTGTGACAAAATGACAAACGTTGGCAAACAAGAAGGCTGTCTCTAGGATTCATAACTGCCAAAGTTCTCCAGAACATATTTCTTTTCATTTAAATTAATCATTGCTTTCCACAAACTAATAATCTAGCTGTTTTACTATTCGTATAAAAAATCTGAGTATGGTGCATTCATAAACTAAGCAAATTATGGGAGAATTTAGAGGGTAAAAACATTAAGCTTATAGTGCAGCACACGCAATGTTGAATGCTATCGTTTTCCGGCTTGGTGTTTATTTTAGTACCCCAAGCGCCATAGTACAACGTTTATGCAATGATGAGACGGAACAAACAAACAAAAACGCACAGCATAATCTTTCTCTACCGTTTCCCCGTTTTTTTACTCGTACAATTGGTAAAACAAATAGCTATGAAGACAGATGCGCATTTTCCAACATGTTTATCGTACGCATGCATGACTTCATGGTGTATCTGTGTAAATTGAACAGATAGAACCCAGAAAAATCAAACAAATGAGATGCTTCTGTTTTTAACTGCGCAAACTACACTTCAACTACTGAGTAATAAGAACACATTCAATTGCCAGAAGTGAGGAGATACGAGAGAAGAAATAATATTTACATATTGATTGGTGAAAGATAATTTTGTGAAAATTCGATACTTGGAAAAATGTCGTGTGGACAAACACATTTTTGTAAATAAAAATTGAAAGAAACAAGGAAATACACAAAAAGTTTATTCAATCACTCAATAAAAACCATTTATTTTCAATTTTCAATAATGTGTCTGTTGGTGGGCATCACTCTATAATGGCTTTATTCATCAATGGCCTTTTTTGTACACACATGAACAAACAAATGACAGCCTGTAGGACTGCTCCATTTCCTTCCATTAGTCAAGATGATAACGGATTCACTGTTGAATGATTGTGTCACGGTTATGGCATTAACTAAGTGCTTTGATGGTAAATCTGTCCAGCTGGCATAAAATTTATAGAGCTAAAAGCACACTAGTCCAAAAGGGTAAAGTAAATATCCTCCGGCAGTATCAAAAATATATTCTCGTGTTACTTCGTAATATCTAAAAATGTATCATTTTTATCATTTTACCCTCTCAGAGACAAGCTGTACAATTGTTTGCCGAACAAGCTACAATGCACGTTATCCTTTTCTGATTAAACTGGAACACTTCTGTAATGTGTTCGTGTCACGAGAGGTAAGGCACATGGTATGGCATTGCATTTTGACTGATGCTTTTTTGATAATCACCAAGCTCTAGAATACACAGAGACAGATTGATACTACAAACTGGAATTATTGGAGTGGAAACTGATAAATCTGGGTACTATTCACTGAAACAAAATCTGTACTACAAAGTGTGCATCCTTTTTCCTTTCATTCAAATTATCCATTTTTTAGCTTGACAAATTATATGCAAGGATGAAGCCAGGGCTGTTATTTGTTTGCCAACATATCACACGACAAGGCAGCTGCTGCTATTCACTTACCACCTCTGGAGTTTGAGAAAAAAAGGAGTATTAACCAAGCTTGTATTTTTTACTCTCGGTTAATTTCATCATTCACATTCATTATTATTACTTCCCTGTCTACCTTGTCTTCCTGCTCATGTATAAAGTCAACCTGGCCTGTGCACTTTTCTCATTTGTGCCAACAATAATCACAGTGAGCCCGTTTCTGGTTCATCACCATCACCAAGCAAAAGCTTTGCATTTCACGTAGTATTTTATCTTTGCTTGTTGATCAATCATCAAGCCAGTTTTTCACACAAAACCAAACTCGCACACATAAAATGTGTGTACTGTGTACTCTACGAGAAAAGACGAGGACAGGACATACTTGCATAATATTTTATTAAGAAGAATTAGCATTTCCATAAATTATTTTCCTGTCGCTTCTAACTCACCAGTCTGTACTCTCCCCTTGTCGTCATCATTCACAAAAACAGGGAAACATGTAAACACGGTTGCCTGTCTTGTTTCCACACATGTAACAGAAAAATGATAAAAAGGTTGACGGTTGTGTGACGCGCTACACTAGTCGTTCCTTTTTTTTAAAAAAATATTTTGTCGATAAATATGCCGGTTTTTAATGTTTACACTGTTGACTGTGTGGCGAAAAAATATATTATGTATGCACCTGTATGTTTGTGTGCAGAACAAACGCCATGCCGTGCTCAAAAGTACATATTTCATGGCTCGTGCACATTCAAACCTAAACTCAACCCTCGACACTGGTAACTGGCATTAGAGAGAGGGTGCAAAACCAGGATCAATTATTGTTATCAGCGTGGCAAGCTTGTCTTTTGTGTGCAATATACCTTTAGTACGCTTCCACTAAAAAACTGGAGACTGGCGACGATTATTACAGAATAAAAAAAAGTTGTCTAACCTCACATTATTGTTGTATGGTACTTGTACTTTTCGGGTTTTTTCAAAACTTGCCATAATAATAACGATAAATTTAACAGTTCTAAAAGAAATTTTATTTGCCATCACGTCATGCTCCATGATTTTCTATTTGTGTAATAAAATGTTTTCTCTTTTGCCTGCCGAGTATGTACTTTAAATGTACAACTTGAGAAATTATTGCCTGCGCATGCAAAAGAGGTAGCAGACTTTTAACATTTTAATGAACTTTATGTGAATTTTTTGCTTGAGTATTTTAAATAGTAAGGCTTTTTCGCAGTGATTTTTCTTGTCGTCGCATCCTCCTCTTTTTCCCATATAAATTTTGGTGGTGGTACTCTAAATAGTGTGCCTTGACAAATGCTGGTGAAATTATAGTGTAGAGCAAGTAATAATTTTCGCCCACCCTATTAACATTGCGATCATGCCAAAAAGGGCATTCTTGTCAGTTTACGAACTGTGAACATGCCACAGAAAAGAAGTTGTAGTAGCCAAGTACTTATGGAAAAACATGTTTTAGCATAAAGAACAAGATGCTCATCAAAATATTGGGATTGCGAGACAAAGGAAGATTTTGCAAGGCGAAAAAAGATTTGTTCCATTTGCCCCAAAAGAGAACAATGAGAAAGCAAAGTGATTCATGGAATATACAGAGAACATTCCATAAAGACAACTTATATCATTTTTTATTCAGCTCATTAGGAAAAATGTTCTTATTCATATTTTTCATAAATAAAATCATAAACATTGTGTAGTCAACCCCTACTTGAGCAAAACAAACGAGGACAGATTTGGAGACATAAAGAACGGAGCACCCGACACAGCAACCAGAGAGAGTGGCTCGCTACAGATCTAATGAGAGATTGTAATATTTCATAAAAAAGAGAATATGTGACGGTGATGACTCTGATGACTGTACTTTATTTGGAGATTGGAATCTCAAATAATAAATCCCCGCAGCTTGAGGTGCTCCACTCAAATAGGCTTTCAAAGGGTTGCCCGACTCACGGTTACGTACTAAATGAGAGGTCTAATTGACGTTGCCAAAAATGGAAATCGTACATTTTTCCACTTGAAGTGGGAATAAAAAATAGAAATCTATGTAATTTTAAAATGCAAAAGGGAAAAGGAATGTCCTAGCAGGTATTCAACTTTCAAGTACACGCAGTAGACAGAGGGAGGCATGGTCAAAATTGTTACAGCCCTCACAACTCATAACATATCGTCTTCTATCTAATGAAAATTAAGAAACCGATGTGACAGCCCAAGACGGCTTTTTTGAGATTGTCAGTTACGGAAACTTTGAACTGTTATTTAAATAGAACTCGTGTGTGCTGTGCCTGTTGAACTGGCGAACTTGTTTGACATCGCATGGGCGCGCAATAATATTTCAGCCATTTTATTGTTATCCAAGTTGGCATATAAAGATTTGTTGCAAACGCCATGAAATGAAGATCAGCCGATCAGCAAAGCACACAACCCAGCAAATGGCTATGAATTTGCCGATAAATAAACATGATTTATACTGAGTATATAGTATTGAGTCAATGAGAAGAACCGAAAAACGAGTGCGTATTGGCAATTGCACTTTTTAAAAGCAGATGTTTCGCATTTCTGTCAAATCAAACGAACGAATAATTCGTTTTCAAATAAAAATATACAAAGTTCAACAGAAACATGTGAGCTTATATACATATATCGCATATGAAGCAAATTCGATGTAAAGACTTTCCTGACACCTACTATGTATTTAAACGCGTAACAAGATGGCTATTCGTGCTTACTAATTCGACCCTTTTATAATCAAGCAGTTTTTCTACGAGTTAATTACTGCAGATACGGCAGCAGGTGTGAATTTAGCCAAATAATGAAGAGATACGGATATTTTTTACGTGTACAACCCAAAGAAACCTCGTAATCCGAAATAAATGCACACGCAAGTTTGCTTCATTTCCTGGTAATATCAGTTGATTGTCATTTCCTAAATGAACACTTCCAAACGTCACAGTGAAACTCTCTAGTTTCCGACTGGCACAAATGGCTAGATTGCACGAAACTTCATTTACAGCCTGGATGACAGCTTTAAGATGCAAATCTGCCAGTATGGCATTCTAAAACTGAAACTAGCTCGGCTTTAAGCAATGCTGACTAGGGAAAATGTTTTGTGTTTATTGCCAAAATTACATCGTCCTTCTCACCATTCGCCATTTTGTGATTTTGCAACTTTCTTTTGCAAATCGAGGCGAAGACAAGCCAAAAGGATTTAAATTCATGAGACAGAGGCATGGCGGCTTTTCGGCATCTTCTGATGAAAACCGCAATTTTCCTAAAACAACGCTCATCATCATAGCTAGCGCAGCGTCAGCATCATCATCACATCCCATTTCTCATGTGCATCACGCATTTTGCTGATGGAAAGAAAAACAATGGCTAAAAATTACCGTAAAGAATTGAAAGATAAAAAAATCTTTATAATGCATCGTAACTTTTTGTCCTTCTTTACACATCCTCCTTCCTTCTCATCTCAACTAATAGAGTAAAGGCATTTCTGTTTTCGGCACATCAAACGAATAGTGAAACGCGTTTTTACACATTCTTGAATAGCAAATGCAACAATGGGCCAAACCAAAGCTATCAATATGCAAGACGAAGTAAAAAATCTGCGATGAACAAAAACGCACTCAGGTTTTTTTTAAAGCGCACTCTACCATTAAATTTTTGGCTACACGTAACAATGCTCGCGTTTTTCTTTAGAAATCAGCTAGAAAACGGGAACCTGAGCAGAAAAGAGAAAAACTCGTGCATTGAAAATGCATGCAGACTTGACTGACTGACATGTGTACGTACATAGCCTAAAGATCATTTTTTTCTTTGCTAATAAGCGGTATTCAAAGGTGTACATGCTTTCCAGTTGACTAAAAATCTATTTTAGGCTACTTCAATGATGATTGATATTGCCGAGAGAAGACATGTTGCAAGAAGCTATGCTGAAGATGTGCTAGCCAACCGTAGAAGATCACTATTACGAGTGTACCCAACTAACTTTGTATTCTGTATGCCGGGACGGCGGTAAAGAGCAAAGGCAATTTTGTAAATGAAGCGAATCTTCACGATGTCAGATTCTGGCTTCTCGTCGTCAACGAGGTTAGAAAATGATTTCTTAGTAGTGCGGAATCTATATATGCGGCAAAGAGTAAGGTACATTTTTACCAAGGCTATAATATTCAATATTGGCTTGCATAAACTAGAAATAATATTCCACTCTGTGTGTGTGAGTATCCATCTCCTCAAATATTTCTTTCACCAATAATCCCATTAAAATCTTGCGCAAGTACAAAACTCAACTATTGAAATGGATTAGTACGCAGTATTCCAATAATATTATTACGTCTATCAGCTATAAACTTTTAACTTGCTTGCGAGATAAAAAGATGCGATTAGGATAACATACAATGTTTCCATTCCATCATCAAAAACACATATCAACATATAATAAAAATACTTTGTGTCTTATCATTACGTGTTGGTACAAAAAGTCAAGCTTACACTGAAACAAAGATATAAGAAACATATTTCTTGGCAGTTTCAACGATTAACAAACATGCTGAATAATGCTACCTTATAAACTTTGAACAGTCTTGTGATGATGATTTGGTTTTTATTGCATTTATTTTTTATGCTGTGGGCAATGGGCATCGCCTTGCTCTGGGCACTGATGTTGCAAT
Organism: Entomobrya proxima; assembly: GCA_029691765.1. Taxonomy (NCBI): domain Eukaryota; kingdom Metazoa; phylum Arthropoda; class Collembola; order Entomobryomorpha; family Entomobryidae; genus Entomobrya; species Entomobrya proxima. The sequence goes on from CM056169.1 coordinate 9,129,682, forward strand.
AAAAGGTGGTTAACTTGATACTGTGTATTTTAATTATTGCTCGAGTCCACTAGCCGGGCCTTGAACTTGTTTTCCCACAAAATGATGGTCTAATGTATTAGAAAACCAGAGCAATTCCGGATTTCTTTTGTGCAACAATATTTACAAGCACTATCAGTAAAAAACGATTGGATCATCTAAAATTTAAAGCTATAACTTTTTAGTGAATGAAAGCAAAATGGAAATTTGTTATCTAAGAACGCTTTGTTTTTTCCCTGAATGAAAACTCTTTGGTCGACGATCCAAACCAAATTCCGGTTTTGGTTTAATGTTCTTTTTTCTCAGCAACACACCAAAAAAAACTTTCAACTTACCGATTTTGATGGGTTCGCAAACTGCATGTGGTGGTAAATGGTGATCCGAGTCCATTCCCATCAAATCATCATGAAGATGATGAAAGTGATCCATTGAGTCTAAATCTAGAGATCTCCCACGATCTGGCGTAGCCACACTTAAACTGACCCAGGCACCTGCTACTATAAATAGCAGGGCCGAGAGTCGATCCATACGCGATAACAAGCTTTTCATTGTTTTCGCTATTTTTTCACCCTTCCACTTCTACTACTTCCTCTTTCTACCTCCTCCGCCTCATCAATTTCAATCACCGAAAATATATTCAACCACTTCATTCAACTCATCATGATCATGGCTTTCCCTGGGATTAACAATAACTCCATACAAAAGCCACCCCATAATACTTCTTTATTTTGTATCTCGTTAATATTTTGACACTTTTATTTCACACATTTATGCCAAACAAATTTCCCAGAAAAATTGTGAAACACACGTTGTTTGTTGCTTCTAAGGATTACCCAATGTAATTTGAGCAGATTCACTTTTCACATTTCAATCAACCGTGCATAAAAACGTTTCCATTTCAAAACATTTTCTGCGAATTCTTCATTTTTTCATCTTTTGCAACATGAAAGTTTTGCACACACACACAAAACGAAAGACGTGTGTGTGGTTTCACGTGACATTTAGCAGAAAGGGTTATCACCAGACCATGCCCCAAGAAGAGTTTTGTCAATTTTTATGCTTTTCATGTACTTGCATATAGCTTTTGGAAAACAAAGGCCGGCATTCATACATTTATTCTCTCCATTCCCTTTCCTTTTCCCATTTGACATTCACGTTTCAAGTTCTTTTATCATTCAGCAATAATCCACACACAGAAGGCAAGTTCCATATATATAATTTTATGACGGTTGTTTTTATGACCGTGTGCAGGGCAGTATAAGTTTTAACAAGAACAATTATTATTACTACAAGAGATCTGAAAGGGGGTGCCCTAAAAGTAGAGAATTAGATTACTACTGTGTCTAGCTTATATGTTCATTCCTTCAATTTTCAAGACAATTCTGTTCTGAGCTTGCACGAGTCTTCAAATAAATAATGTGTAAATCCAAAAATCCACGTTGCTCCCTATTTTTCTCTCAATAAACTTTTACGATTATTGAAGACTTTGTTGTATCCGGAGAGAAAATCCATAAGAGAATATATTGCTTTATAGAATATGCCAAAGGGCTCCTTCCTGTTCAAAACTTTAAATCAAAACTGCATTCTGTAATTTCAGTTTTTCTTTGCATTTTAGACCAGAATCCCTGCACCAAAACATTTCAGGTCCAAGTTTACAAAAATGGAAATATTCACTTGTTCTCCTGTTGCTTCTGCCTTTAAGAAATATCCATCAGAAACCAAAAAATGTGGCCGGTTATGGTCGTTAGTCAAGAAAACTAATGTGCAGTTGCATATATTGCTTCAGTCACACCACCAACACCACATTGCTTGCAACAACATTGAGTTAAAATGCAGGAAAAATATTTTTCCAAAGTGTAATGTTTATAATATCACGTAAAAAAGTAATAAACACACAAACTCCTCCGGAGTAAAAAAGGTACGTGGCCTTTCCCTGTAAATTTTATATTCTGTAACACATTCACAATGAAAATACTTCACGCACACACTAAACCATATAAAATGTTGTACAGACCCAAACCAGTAACATTTTCTGTGTGTGCATTCCGCTGAAATGCCAAAAGCAGACTAAACTCAAACAACCCTTCTGACAAGACTCGTATACGTACTTCACCAACATTTTACTAACAAGACAGTCATCATCATCATAATCATCAGCAGCCTAAAAGCTCTGGCTACATTTTACATCAATGTACAAACATGGGTACATGCCAACATGTGTATTACGCTACAAGAGAACAGAAAACTTGTCCATTTTAAAGGAGGATGCTGTGTGAATGCATTCAACACATAGTAGTTACGCTAAAAAGCTTGTTCCTCTCGCTTCTCACTCTCCTGGTTAACTGGCTGCTTTCTTTGCTCTTTTACTTAACTTTAGTTGAGCATGTTCCCCACAGCAGAGTAGAGAGAGATTATTACCAAAGCACATGTACAAAATGCATACATATATACCTGGCTGCACACATACAACCCAAAGCACAATAATTTTCATCTTCTTAAATGAACAACATTTCTTCCCAGTAAGTTGGATGGAGGCAGAGTAATAACATATTCCCTTTTCTAACCAGGCACACATGCTAGATTATACGTTTGCTGACTCCTGTTGTTATATGCCCCATGCATTTGCATTCCTCCTTTTTCAGCTCAACAGATCATACATAACTAACTATGAAAAGAGATGAGGATAATGATAATGGTGGTGGTGATCATGATGATGTGATGTGGAGATCATAAGCAAACGAGATTCTGGTTTACGCTCTAAACACACCACTTTACATGTGAAAATGTATGAGAGCACAGTCAAATATATATATTCCGGAGAGTCAAATGTGTTTATGTAATATTATTTATGCGTGTTTTCTTTTTTATCTATGTGAGCAACTAACTATTTGAGAGGGAGAATAGAAGGAACGCACAAGAGCTCCAGTTCCAGTTTTTTACTTCTTTTATACATATTATTTCTCTGTGGCTCTTGGGGTTGCAGCCAGAGTTTGACTTGTAGAGTGTTGTTGTGAATAATGTGTGATGTTGTTAGATGGATGGAGGTGATCATGTTGTGAGCTTTTTTACTTCTTCTTTCGTTCCTCTGACTCTACATGTCTGCCCTTTTCCTCTGGCACTATTTTTTCCCTTTTGCTTGCGCTGGACTAGACACGGGATATTGGTTTATATGATATAAAATGTATATCACTGATAAATTATTGTGGCTTTTTCTAGAACTGTGACTCCTTCGTCTCATAATATGTGTCAGAGTCAGACACATTCTGTCTTTCTGACTCTGGTGTCTGCTGACAGTAGAGAGGGTGAATTTTAAGGCAAGCATGTATATGAAGAGAGACGACGAGGATCAGTCACATTGAAAGTCAGTCGAAGGCCTAGTCCAATAAGTCCGGCAGGCAGTCATAGTTTGTTAACGGAGTCCCTACAAATATGTGTATATCTGTGCTTGGAATCTACATATTGGCTCGTTAGTGGGAAAAGAGAATCATGCAGGTATCATTGCCTTTTTTTCTACCCCCTTCTACGGTTTCTTTTCCTTCTACATGCCTCTTATATACCTGTCCTGGATTTTATATAGCCTTGTTGTGTGCATGCATAATAAATTGAAGCCAGGTATGCTTGCATTGTATCACTTCGTAAGTGGGCAGCCCAGCAGCTTGCCTCTTGTCTTGTTAAAATATCAATACCTTTATTTCCAGTCTCACAACCTCAAGTCAATCGTATCAGTTTGTTCTTACTTGCCTTAGTGAAATATGTATAACAACAACGTATCAAGAATCAAGAAAGTCATGCACGCAATTCAACAATGAACACCGTATGCAGCATGCATGCACTTGTACCAAAAACTCTCCCAAATCCCTTTCATTTCCAATAAAAAAGACGACATAAAGGCAAAAAATGCAATGTCTGCAGCACAGACAAATTTTTAAGCTTTAGCTAGAAACTCTTTTTATATTCCATAAAAAATCTATATAAGTTCAAGCTGGCACTTTTTTCATTTTTGCTGCTGCTGCTGGAGATATCCTCTTGCACGAAAATATTTTTTTCTGATAAAAAAGAAGGCAGCCAGCCGGCAGTGCTGACCAAAGACTGTTTCACTTTTTCAGGATGGCGAGCAGGAGGAGAAGATCCTGCTAGCTAGAAGGGCAACTATTTTTTTGGGAGGCTTAACAAGAACCAACAAACAGGTATAATTCTAATTATGTGTATATACCTAAAAAGCAAACCACTGAGTGAGCTCATATTTTGGATTATGATTACTATTATTCTTTTTCCTTAACAAGGTGTCCAAATACTCTTTGGCTGGTCTGGTATAAAAAACTGACTGCTGCGTGAGCAGTGTTTTGTGGAGGGAGAAAACCAGAGAGGGTTGGTATTTATAAGTTATAAGAATTAAGGGATATAAGAAGCAGTTAGTCAAGTCAACTCTGTAGCCAGAGGTTATTTTCTCTTTAGAGTAGTAATAAATACGCTGCTGAAATGGGAATAAAAACTGCAGAGAGGTGCTTCTGCTCCAAGAAAGCTTATATTGCTTATAAGCCTGTTTGTAGGGTTTCATGATGAGCATGATGAAAAATTATCAGGATTGGAAATTAGGAATCACTGGAAAAATGCAACATTGAATGATACAAAATAGTTACATAGACGAGCTACTACTACTACTGCACTGCTTTTATGTTTTCCCAAATGGTTTTGATAATTGCGTTTCTAATGCTTTGGTTTTACTACACTACACGTGCATGGGGTTGTTGCTTGTTTGCGTTGGAGAACGGGTAAGTAGCTTACAGGTAAAACTTGATGATCATCATGATGGCTGGTTATGAGAATATGTGAGGCTAACTGCTAACAAGGAGAAAAATGATGCCTCTTGTTCTGCTTGTTTCCATTTAATTCTTAAGAAAACTTTTGAAAAGGAGCAACCTACCTGTCTCCTTGTTATCATCACTGGCTTGTTAACTTGGAAAAATATATCTACAAAAATGAGCTAAATACCTGTACAGTTCTTGTTGGGTATTTATAATGTGCTCTTGAAAATATATACCAAACATCACTTTGACTTTCTTTGCACCCTTTTATGAGTATGAAGATGGAATGAATGCTCTATGGAATGCTATTTACGTGCCCATAATAATGATTTTATGGTGTTTTTGCTGTAATCGCTTATGACAAAATGTACTTTTGAAGAAAAATACAAAAACGCAAATATTAAAATGTCAATATAATAAATAACCATTAGCAATTCTCCTATGCAAAATTGTGTAGTCTCATGGGATAGGTATCAATCCAAGTTTTTTTTGGATGTAAATATACAATGATGAAAGGAAATTGTGTCAATGAATGATCATTATATGATTTTATATAAAACTCGTATAAATGTTTTAAGTGTGAAGCTTTTTAAACCAAAAATATTATTTCATCATGATGTATGAAGTGATGACGGCTGAGATGATGAGAAATTGTTGCAGTTATTATGCTGAAGACGAACAACGTGACCAGTAAACTAGCTATACTATTACTACCGGTGATGTGTGTAATGATGTTCTTCTCTTTGCCATTTCGTTGAACAATGAAACTATGAAAGGGTAAAAAGAGTAACAAACGAGCTTGGCTACAGATGAAATTATATTTCTTTGCCACCTAGTCCACACTGCTGCTTGCAGAATAGTTAAATGAACTGGACGCAGTGGACTCTGGATCTAGTATATTGTATATAAGTTTCCTTCAAAATAAATTTGACTGAAATCAAAAGTATAGCTATGTATTTTTCAGGTCTATAATGATATGTTATTACGTGGGTAATATAAACTTGATCTTGATGGAAGAAAAACTAACTTTCTCATTAAATGGGTGGCTCTTGTTTTCCTCGTGAAAAAAAGTCTGGGAGATATAGGGAGAGTTGGAAGAGGGAGCAAGAAAGGAAACTAGATGATTGACTTGATTTAAAGCAATTATAACCTCAAGAGAATTTGAGAAGCTGACTAGTTATGTATTAGCCTGGGTAGATTGAAACCTTTCAGAGAGTAAGCATACAAAATAGATAACAAAAAAGTTAGCTACTATATTAATATGATGGATGCATCATGCACCACCATATAATAATTCCAGGTTGGACGTACACAGCAAATAAATACAAAATAGAGTCCAGTCAGTCATTTTCATGGCAGAAGAAGGATTGAACCTTGTTAGCAAAGAAATTATAAAACAATTCTCGTTTTCATCTCACTCGCAGTAATTTTCCTTTTAATCCTTTTTTATGCTGTAGAGCGGGCGTTTGAATGGGATTGAAACATCCTTTCTTATAAAATATAAAAATAGCTCTTCCTCTTTATTTCATTATGCTTCTCATTAGATATTTTTAGGGTTATATGCCATGCCACCACCCAAATTAGAGGATTAGTTGAGTTGTTAAAGAGAAATTAGTCGAGCTGTTGAGAATTTTTTGACTGGAAACAATTTTCCTTAATTTGAGTTTAAGTTTTCCTTAAGTTTTTACCTGAAAATGTTCAAAAGTAATAAAAGTCTCATTTCATACAAAATGCAAAGGTAAATGTAAAAACTTTTGTAATTTTTTTATAAGCTGACCTATTCACAACCCACCATATACTTCATGAGTAAAATGATTAATTTTTCTAAACGATTTGTCGCCATTCCTTTGTCATTCCATAATTATGAGTGCTCCCTGTGGTTAGGCATGATTAGAGATGTTAGTCTATATATTGAATGTGATTTGGTATGACATTTACATACAATGAATAATGAATGCACAGAGTGAATATAATTGCACCACGCCAAATGAGAAATGATGAGTGTGTATATATACACAGGGCTTTGTGTAGCCACAGGGTTCCTCAGTTTCATTTTAAGACAAGTCTCGTCTCCCGTCTTGTTAAGAAACTGACTGACGAGTTGGATGAAGCAACCAGTCCGCCCGACTGACTGGCTTTTGGGAAAAACTTGGAGCTAGAGTTGAAACGCTATAAACTTGTTTAATAAGTTATGTATAGATTGCTAGAATGTATGCAAGGCATTTAATATTATTGCTAAATTGCTAAAGAGAGTGAAAATAGTCCGCTTTTATTCATAAAAATGTTTTAATTTTGATGTTGAAAGGTGTTTGCCTTCAATCTTGCGAATTACCTGTCAAAAATTACTTCATGCAGTAATAATGAATATAGAAAATGACAAAAGCTAAAGCAATAAGTTCACCATTCAATCCTTGATAATTTTTGTGTTTAAATCATCAAGTTCGCAAAGGAATATGTCTTAACGGAAATTGCTTCATGATTAAGTATGCAGAAGGTTTTTAAAGTTTTTACGTAGGTAGGATTGGTTTTCGGTATTAGGGCATTCGTAAGTGTTGCGGTTTTATTATTTGCAATGTTTATCGCTCCATTTAAGTCACGAACATTTATGTCACAATTAGAACGTACAGTACTCGTTTGTTGTAGAATTCAAATGTAATTACTTGATTAATTAAATGATGACAAAGAGTAAGCAAGGTAAACTACGCTCGGTTCAAAAACAGTGTCTTTCTTCTACATTCAAGCAAAATGAAGGTGGAGATGCCAGGAAATGAACCTGAGCTCCTCGTTATCTATACGGCGCCGTAGATGTTGCAACTGGATACCCTGAACGCACGTTAATCCCAATCAACTTACACGTACAATTTGCTCATTTACGATAATTCGAGCGTCATGCCACTAGAACACACTAGACCACTAGATTTTAAAACTCTATTTATACTGCAAGTACTAGGTCAAAGGGTAAAGTTGAAGCCTACAACCTTTGCGCGTTTCTTAGGAATTTTGTTAACAAACATTTAGGCTATTAGGTTTAATCTTCATTGAAATCGAAATAACTTGTGACTATTTGCAAAGCATATTTCCATTCAGTTGCACTTGACAAGGTATTACTTGTTTTGTAAAATAATCAATGTTTTGTAAATCAATGAAGTTCAAAGCTTCGATTGCATAATGTCGTTCGGTATACCTCAACTCGGTCCTTGGGATACAATTAGTTCGGTGAAAGTAAATGATTTGCACACAGTCGTTAAATATCGATCACCGGATACAGGGCTTGAACTTGTGCATGCGCAAGTGGAGGGTCCTAATGTACATGCTTATTGCATTATAGGTAGAGAATAACCACAAAAAACTTCCGATTATGTCAATAAAATATAAACTCTCAAGTATTAAATGGTTGTAAAAACTCGTCAAATGAAAGAAAAGTTCGAATAAGTGACACTAATGTCGTTTTGGTAAATGCAGCTCATAAATGTGAAGATAACTGTGGGATTCCCCATGTTCTTCAACACATGATATGGCATGGAAGTAGAAGATATCCACATTCGGGTTTATTGCAGCGAATTGCCAGCAAATGTTTCTCTAACTGTCCTGAAATCAAATTTGAAAAAGATCACTCCTGTTATCGATTCACTACTGCGGGCACTCAAGGTTTTACAATGTTCCTTCCGGTATTCTTTGACCATATCTTCAATCCTCTTCTGCAGGAAGCTGTCTTCATTACAGAAGTATTTAAAATTGAAAAATAGTTTGTTTTAATAATAAAATTTCTGGTAGAATACCAGTTATGCTTAGACGTATTACTTCATTTAGGTATATCACATTGACGGTAATGCTAGAGACGGAGGTACTTGCTTCAATGCCATGAAGTTCACTGAAAATGAACCCGAAGAAATTACCAACTTGAAAATGTTCCAAACAGCGTTTGGAGTTAACTCCGCCTACGGCATGAACCACAAAGGAAAATCTTCATACTTCCGTTCAGAGTGCAATCTAGAGAAAGTCCGTCAGTTTCATGAAAAGTATTACCACGCAAGCAACTGCTGCCTTGTTGTAATAGGAGACATTGAAAAGGAAGATTTGTTTCGAGCCCTTGCACCTGTGCTGCATAGCACACTTAGAAGTCAACGTGTGAAACCAATTTGGACCAAACCCTGGCTGGAAGAGGTACTTGAAGTTCCCACAGAAGCCATAATACAACACGTGGACTACCCGTATTCCTACATTGAGCGTTCAATCATGTTTGGACATAGCCACGTAAAAGTGGGAATTGTTGGACCTTCATCCACGGAAAAATTAAATACCTGCTTAGCAATTCGTTTCATGCTGGAGTATTTAATGAGCGGACCCATTCCCAACGCTGTAGCTTGTGCAAATTCAAATCAAGCAGCTACAGAAAAAATTAATGATTCAACCCTTGCAACCTCTGTAAATTTTAGTGAATACCAATACAAGCGAACTCTATTCACAATCAATTTTTCCAACGTGCCCGCCGACTTTGTTAAACAAATACCCCAAGTGCTGCGCAAGGCACTACTCCAAGTAAAGCGGTCTGCATTTAAGCTTAGAAAGATGGTTAAAATCATACTGAATCACTACCAAACGGATATGGGGGAAATTGAGAATTCTCCAGAAACAAAGATTGCACAAGCTGTGATAACCGACTTTCTTTATTCTTCCGAAGATAATGATTTGTCATTTGATCATCGAATCAACTCTGTATATACTTTTCACTACTTTTTGAGTCAAAATGGAGAGTATTGGAAGGAAATTTTACAAACATGTTTCCTGGAGGCTCCTTGGATAACCGTAATCGCTTCTCCAAGTCAAGGACTGTATGAAAAATTACAGGGAGAAATGCTTGAAAGAATTGAATGGAGGCTGGGTAGTGAAAACGTCAAGTATATGAAGAGATGGGCACAGCGTCTGAAAACTGCCTTTCGAATGCTAAATCGAAGTCCGCCTTTGGAATACCTGAACAAATATCCACTTCCAAATGCAGATTCCATAGGACTTATTACGATTCTTAGACAAGACAACCCAATTTGGGCAAACGACACGCTTTGCAACCTTTACGTGGACGATATAAATTCCAACTTCGCATACCTTACAATAATCATGGACACTTCGGAGTTGACCATTGACCAGAAAAAGTACATGGTATTGTTTGCCGAAGGGATTCTTCAAGCTCCTTATATTGACAGCTTTGAAAACTTTCACACGTCCAAGGAATGCGAACGAGAAATTAGAAGGGATGTAATCAGCTATGAAACTTACTTTGGGCTGGAGTGGCTAGGGCATAAAAGCGACAGAACAAGATTTTCCTGTGGAAACTTTCCCCACTTGTTTTGTCTTCAGCTTCAAGTGGACATTACAAAAATCAAAGAGTGTTTCTACTGGGCACAAATGCTTTTGTGGAACACCAAGTGGCAAGCGGATAGGTTGAAAGAGGTGGCAACCAAGCTTATAAAAGATGTTGATGAGCTTCAGCACGAAGGGTCAATAGTGACAAGAGCCATCCTCACGGATTTCTTTTACCATATGAACAGCACTCCAAAGTGTGTATCCTTGATTAGACAAAAACTGTTTCTTCAGCAGTTAACTGAAGAATTGCCCAAGAGTATGCGCAAGATTTCAAAAGTGTTGGAATCCATAAGAAGCTGCATTCTCCGCCCGGACAATGTAACCGTTCATTTGGCTGCCAGCTTGCCACGAATGGAATTTCACTTGACAGAAAACCCAGACGCCAGATTTGCCATCTCTGAACTTTTCCGTACCACGTTTAACTACTCTGACTGGAACTGGGAGTTTGAGACCAAGAAACTTTCCAACTGCCCGGATAGTTGTTGGATGAAAAGTCCTGATTATATTCGCAAGTGCTGCAGTGAGCAGATTTTTCCTATGCAAAAGTGTAATCATGGCTGTATCCTACAAGCGGCACCAGGTGTGTCTTCGTATTCAGACACTGACTACCCACTACTGCTTACAATTATTCAGTATTTCATTCAAGAACCGGATGGACCACTTTACAAGGAACTGATACGAACGGGCTTGGCAGCGTATTTGGATATTTGCGTGAATCCTTTAGAGGGACTAATATACTTTGAGCTTCGTGGCTGTAGTGACCTTACTTCGGCGTATACCCGAACGTTTGACGTGATGTCAAGGTACTTATTTGATAGTAGGGACGGTGAAGGAGACAATCCTGGAGGAACTTCGTTTCATTGGGACAACTTTCTGCTACAATCCGCTAAAAGCTCAATGATATTCAAACTAACGCTATTGGAAAACACACCCATGAAAATGGGACAACGTTCTTTGCTCGCTTATTACAAAGGATTATCTTTGAAAAGCAGTAGAAATTTGATGGACTCAATTACAAAGTTATCCATGAAGCAAGCGCAGACAATTGCTCGTCGCTATTTCTATCCTTTATTCTTGCAACCAAGCACTTGCGCTGCCGTTGTGCCAAACGATCGAGTTTTCTCGATTATTGATGGTCTTATGCAGTAAGTAGTTTTTTCATGAACACTATATCCGATTTTTGAAACTACATATATTTTACAATTTTATATGATAACGTTTATGAATTACTTTTCCGCAACAGGAGATGCGGCAAAAAGCTATCTTTAGCTCCACCCTTAGAACAATCCGTTTTGGCATGTTTTACCCAATAAAACAAACGAAATAAATCATTTTGAAACACCAAACAAAAATACATCTAAATCACCGTTTTATAACAAAATAGCTGCATGAAAGAAACGTTCATTGTATTGTGTGATAATTTTGTCTATATTATATAATTAATCAAGCTAAGGGGATCCTTGAAGGATCATCCTTCTGAACAAAAATTGTTCTATGGTTCGAACTTCGAACCTTGGAGTACGGAGGATTTTTTGGTTAGGTTTTCTGTCAAAAAGAAATGAAATCGGTTCCCGGTAATTCATACATTGCCTTTTTTATAAAGATTTGTGGTTTCACTTATTGCTACATTTTATTCATGCTACTTACTTCCGCTTCTTTCAAAGTTACATTTTGAACTAATGTTTAGTACATAGGTAACACGTAATATGGCTAAACCAATGTAAGGGAAGTGTTGGTTTAAAATAGCGATATGATGACATACTCCTAAGTAGATGATGATTTGATAGACGATTCGACAAACATCGGTGTTGTTTCCCAAGCAAAAAGTTAGAGAGGGTGTCAGGAATCGAACCTGAGTTTCTCGTTATCTGTACGGCACCGGAGATTTGCAACTGGATGCCCTGAACGCGCAAATTCGTCCCTTGTCAGGGTGCAACTTACGCGTCCAATATGCTCATCCAGCCTGCTGCATTGCTGATTCAGCCAGCGCTGGCTGTGAAACTGGTAGCTAATGCAGCTGCTATACGATAATTCGTCGTTGTCCGTAAACCAGCCGAGCGTCATACCACTAGACCACACCTCCACATCGGAAATTTGAAGCGTTTAAGGAGTATTTGTCCTGCAACTGTAGCCATTAGCATAAATGTTAAATGATAAACCGACCGGTTACTACTAAAAATAAAATTTCAATTGTACTAAATGTAAATTTACCTATTTTTTGCCTAAAAAGTGTGGTTTGTTTACTTTTTAGACCATTGTAGACCATAGTTTAGTAATTAAGTTGAGTTTTTAAAAAAATTTACACAATAAACAAGTTAAAAACATCTTACGCAACATGAATGGCAAAAGAGTATACATGTATATGTCTAATGGCCGCCATTCTGTACGAAGGAGCAATACGGTACTCCTTTACAAAAAGTCAGAAAAATTCCAGAAATCCTTTTGATTTTTGTATGTGTCAACAGGGACGATCGTTTCATCTTTTAACAGGCAGGAAATGTCTAAAAAGTCAATGCAGCACGGTAGTAACATAAATTCAAAGTTGAACCTTTTTCCCAATCCCATATTCATGAAGATATGGTCTAAAAGGGACCCCTATGGTGGTTACATGGAAAACTCATTTGCCTCTTGCATCTTAGATTACATACACTCACTTCTACTTCTGAGACCTGTTGTGAGAGAGAGTAGAGATTCCAGGCAAAATTGGGTACATGATATTTTTAAACATTTTTTGGGAACTTCCTTAGAATTGCATAAGGAATGGATTCCCATGTGCTTTAAAAATTGATGTGACTCCAAGTGATTTTTATGTATTAAGTCTTTTATCCATTTCAAAAGTCGAAAGTCAGCTCACGGCATGACACTCAGGTACGGTATGGACACGCTGTGAACTATATGGGTTTCCAGTGTGTAGGAAGCCCCGTGTAGCTCTTCATTCAAACCCCAAAAATATTTCTGTTTGAGCAGAGTTCAGAATACTTTTTCCCCGTCAGTGGCCAATTTAGTAGATTTTGAAATCTGTGGAGTTGCTTATTGTCTTCACAGGAAAACAAAGATTGAAGACCAATCACACAAATCTTTTGAATTTCTGTTTGACATTTTCATACATCATAGTCCCATTTCTCTGGCATCTTGTATCGTGTCAATTTCGGATGTATTATCTCTCATGGGAAGATAAATGCAATTTTCAAACAAGAAAAAAGAGAACCAATCCATTTTTCAAGATGATATGAGTCTGAGAGTACAAAAAGATATAAATCTTTGAATGTCCAGCAATTTAAAACTTAACAGGATCATTTTTAAGGTCCCCTACAGTGTACTGTTGATAATGAAGGCAGGGCTTGTAAAGGTAAAATGGGAAAATAAGAGGCTATGTAACTCAAAGTCTAAATTGCTTTCTCAAAAGATTGCTTTGTTGTGCTTGGCACAATGGCACAAGTGCTAAGGTAAACAAAAATGAAATGTGTGCAAGTATTAAGAACTTCTTAAATGTGTTTTGCATGGCTGGCTGACCATTTCTTAACGGTATTTTACTTTAGGGAACAATGCCACTCTTCTGAGTTTATTTAGCTTTTCTTGTCACAAAAATAGTTCATCTGTTGAGGAGGTTGGAAATTGTATCAATCAGAAAAACTGCAGCAATAAACCTGCAACAGTAATCCATTCAGCAAATCAAGAGGATTAGAGGGGGCATTCATGTATAATTTAGCGCTGCATCATATCATGATTCGTGTTTCGTTTTAAAATGCCTTTAGATAATATTAGATTTACTTTTGGGGATATACTGCCGTGTTGGAAAATAAATGAACAACTTTAAACAAGCAGTTGGAAAGCAGCAGAGATATATTTGAAATGTACCCTTACTCCCTGTGCTTGTCCTGCAGAGAAGCAAATATTCGGTTTATGATGGCCAATAAATCATGAACACTTAACCTTTCCTGTTTATGAATGCACTTGAAATATTTCTCTTGTTCTTCACTATATAGAGTTTTGTACATAGGACAAATACGTTTCGTGAGTCGAACAATGGAAAGAAAATCAGTTTACAGATTTGTAAATGGTAAAGTTTAAGGGCTTAGTTGGTCCTTTCTGTACACAATACCTTTGAGACAAAAAATATGTGACATTCATTGACTTTCTATAGTAAAATTTTGTACCTGTTGTATGATAGGAAATGGGAAGTAACCCGCGTTGTACCTGTATATTGTGTACCTAAAATGTTTTCGATTCATTAACTTTACGAACTCTTAAAATCTTTCAATCCATAAACGAGGGGTACGTTTTTGATGCGATGCAGGATAAATATTATTGCCCATTATTATGCAACTTACTTTTTAGATGAAATGACTAAACCTGAATAATAAATTACTTGACAAATATTATGATTATGGCATGATGATTTTTTGACTTTCGAAGTGCTGCATTTGAATTAGGATAGTCTTGAATATTGTTCACTTTCCCACAAAAATGCTATATATTTTTTAGAGTATCTTTACAATTTTATTTTCTAAATTATGCCATCGTCTACTTTATGGTATACTTAACATGTATAGAAATGTACCATGTACCTATCCTGACGGATAGTGCTGGAGTGGAAAATTCAGTTTTGACTTCACTGCAGCAGTAACATCTGTATGGGTATGCAGGATTAGGATCTTCAGAAATGCAAAAAAGTTGGAAATAAACTTTTTAAATACTATTTAATTCAATACAAAACCGTGAAGTGTGTAAAATGAAGATGGGGACTCTGGAATTCAGATACAAGATTTATATCAACCTGATTGCACTTTGTACATGCAGTGTTTTTTACGGTGGAATAACTCATGCATTTCCAAGTGCTGAAGTTACTCATCAACAGGTTGGATTCGTTTTTTGTTCTACTTACGCAGGAACGGTAAATTTTCACAGAGAAAAAGAATAGTGCAATTATACGCACAGTTATTGTCTTTTAAATTAATATCTGCAGCTATTTTGAATTTTGTTTTGAAACCTGTAGGCGATTGGTCCATGCTATTGGAAACCTCTCTTACCTTACAATTTGGATAGTCTGTACCGGAGCAACGAAGACGACACCTTATTACCAGAGGTATAGTAGTAAAAATTGAAATCAATTACTAGACTTGAATATTTTATGAGCTATGAAGACCAATCTGTACTAATATTTCGCAGTTTTTCATCCCGAATTCGGATACGAATGCAAGATTCAACATTCATCTTTATTTGGACCACACGTGGCATTTAAACCTGGGATTTAGCAGATAAATATATATACATATAACCAAAGTGGAACTGTAAAAATATGTTGACATTTTCAGTTTGCTTTTTATTTCAAATTCAATAAAGAGAAATTGTCCAAAATCTTGATAAAAATAAATTTTGAAATTGGTTATGAGATACAAAGTAATTTCCTTTAAAAATTTTGTATATCAAAAACAAGCAATCATTTAAGATTTAATCTATAAGCTTTATGCCCATATAATATATTATGCCCATTGTTCATGTCTCCTTCCTGTATTGTCCGGTTCTTGAGGTATCTTCATGTAGCTTTTACTTTATTATTTGAAATCCCGGAGCGAGGGTGTAATTTTCAATTTGGGTTTCTTTAAACTCGGATCCTGTAATGATCGACTTTGGACTTCCAGTGGACTTTAGCCATTGCTTCCTGCAAATGAGAATCAAATTTTTTTATCAAAAATTTTTAAGAGAATGAAAAGAAAAGGTTACTTGTTGCTACTTGTTGCATTTACATTTGTTCTGTTTTAATGTGAGGTCCCTCCATGCAACCAATAACCGTGGAGTAGTTGGTGTTTTGACACCATCCTCGCAAACCAAAACTTGTGCCCTTCAATTGGGTGTACTACGCGGATAAAATAGTAGTTTTAGGCTTTGTAACTATAAATTTTGAATAGGAAACTAATAGGAAACAACAAACCTTCCGGAAATGAACACCTATAAATTTAAAAGAGCGAACGTAAGATCACAATCTAGGAACTAAAGATTTGTACAAAATGATTTAGCTTTGAGAGCCATCATACCTTGCACTTTGCCCCGAATCTCAAAATTCACTCGAAAGATTGCATTGTCTGAGGGTGCCTTGTTTGGAACTTTTTGGGCAGAGCTAGATGAGATCTTTGACTTACTCTTGCTAGTCTTCCGGTCAGAAGATGTGGGCTTAGGTTCAGCACGGGCCTTACTTCGGTCTTTGGGCTGGCCCTTGGATCCCGGCGACGACATTCTCTGGCTTAAACTGAATCGATGGATAAGTCACGAGCAAAGTTGATTTTGAAACTTTTGCACTAATGCAATCAAAGTAATTTAGAATTTTTAGAAAGCAACTAAATTAAGAAAAGTGTGACACGTTCTGATTCTACTCTGTATTTTATGCATTTTATCAACGTAACAAACCTGAAAAGTTGCTATGTACGGGAACTGATCAACAAAGGGTGAAGCAGGAAGCAGCCGAATGAATAATATGGGGCAGCACGCAACTTTATATTCAAAATATAGATATGCCAATGTGAAAATGGAGAAGCATTGAAGATTGAACAAAGTTTATTGAAATGGAATTTGGATAAATACTTTATTTAAATTTTGTATTAATTTATATTTTATACTTATAAATTGACATAAATTCAGAATACTTATTACCGGAACAGGAAAGCTAAAACTTTTACAAACAAAAATTTCGTGCTTCCTTGCATATATCACAGGTTTAACAAATATAATATATGGTCTTTTGAATCCCAGACTCTCAGATCACAAGCATAAAATGCAAAATATACTATAAAAAATTTTCTAGCTTCTGATTCTGATATGGCATCCTTTTCAGCTTCAAGAATACAGTCAGTACACATTACAGAAAAATTACAATAAATAAACATGTGTGATGTTTGAATCTTTTATACTTAACCTAAACCTAGTATTACCTAATCCAAATTATGACTTATTATTGTGATCGAGCATATTTAATTAGTTGCCAATATTATTTCATATCATTTATTCACTTACAATAAATACTAACTTGTGAATATAAGCTGCTTTGTGGCCTCTACATCTATGACTGAAACACTTGATTCGATGCATACGGCATATTTTCTACACGTTTTCAGAATACCTTAGCTTATTTGTGATATTAGGTGGTTATTTTATGTAGGTGACTTGGTCAGGGCAAGAAACTCAAAACCTTCTATTTTTCAAATATCTGAAGATGAACTTTAATACTAATTTCTCCAGATTCAACCTCATGCAGTGGTAGCCTTTTAACTAATGGGGTTTTTAAATTTTTCGATTCTTCCAGGATTTTTGAAACAGCAACTTCCGTCCGTCCGAGAAATTCTGAAAATATAATAGTAAGAATTGGTCAGTAATCACACATCTTTTAAAATTAAAACAAAGGATACAATTAAAAGCTTTGTATATAATATTATGGGACTTACGATTCGGAGCAAAATAATCTTTGTCATAGACAGTAACACACAAGATGTCTTCATGAAGATCCTTTACCGAGAACTGCATAGAATCATTCCATTTAGGATTTAGTGTAGCTCTGATAACCCGTGTGCGCTTTATCTCCGAGCCCAAGCTCACTTCACAGTACGGATCACTTTTCCCTGTGCATCATCGTCCCAACAGAGAGAAAGCATATACGTGAGATTGTTTTTACAATATTTACATTTTTGGTGCATATTTATTATGATGGCATTTTCAAACTTAAAAATATTCTTAACAGATTTTGCAAGCTTTCCCTTTACTAGTCTATATCATAAGCAAAATATAAGCATAATTTACAGGTGCAAACAGTAAATATACCAGTAAGATCACGGTTAGCTAAGGATCTTCCGCTTTGAACCACCACTTTAAGTTTTCCTTTAGCCAGTCTAGAGCGTGCTGAATTGCAAGATAGTGAAAGAAAAATAAGTACCAAAATGGTCAAGAAAAGAATTGCATGCAATAAAACGTATTAAACCAAACTCTACCAATCAGTTAGAAATTAAAAGTTTTCAAAAGAAAAATCGAAACAACTGCAAACTACACTACTGTATTACTCATGCATAATTTCATACATGCTACGAGATTAAATACTTGTTTCTGAGGTTAGTGTTGGCAATTACAAAATTAAAAGTTCAACTGAACAAGCTGTAAAAGTTTTCGCAAACTCCAAAATGACAACGAGGTTCTTACCACTTGTATCTCTGTCAGCTAAATTAATACCCTCCATAATCACGACCATAAGTCTTCCCACAGCATTTACTTTTTCTATAATTTCGTTCATTTTTTAAAGGCATGAGTGAAGTCAGTTCTTTTGCGTTTTATCATATTTTATTACGAATATTGTACTGCTTTCTGAAATATAAAAACAGAACGGTTCAACTTACTGGAGCGCTGTCTTTGAAGGTATTGTTGTTCGGTCTTTATGTATTTGCTCTTTGCCTCTTTAATCTTGTTGACCCAGAGTCTTTTCTCGGATACTCCGGGTGCGGAGACATACATCAATCCAGTTTTGTTGTTTTGCACTCCAATGGCAAAATCGTTTTCATTTTGCATGCCGTCTTCCTCAACAGCAATTTCATTTAGGAATATCGGCTACAGAAATTGCATGCGAAAAGTTTGAAAATGGAACTTTTTCATGAAAACACTTTAATGGTAATTTATGTTACCTGTCTGTAGATTTTGAATTTTAGACTCTTGTGGCGTTCGAAAGAAAATGAATCTTGGTTTAAAAGTTTATTGGGTTGTGCCAACAGGAGAAAGTCATTGAATAAGAATCCAACAAGTTCTTTCCCACTTTTTGTCTGAAATTGAAGAACAGATATTTCAATCATTTTACTCAAAAACAGTTTGAATTGACAATTTTATGCATGAATTGTTATCTTACCTTTTTAAGTACACCGTGATGTATGTATTTTCTGGGTCCCAGAGCATTTGTCAGAGAATTGAATATTAGCCTTTCTTCAAGACCTTCGCAGTTAATATGATTTTGCATCCATTCCAATCTATCCGAATTTTCTTTTTCTCTAACGCCTTCATTTACTTGCGCACATAGTTCTTCGGCTTTTGCAAGAGCTTCCTCTAGATTTTGTCTGTCTGGATGATTTTCTGGAGTGTATTCCATTATCTGTACAGCATATTTTACATTAGCCTCGTTAGTGAAGATGAGAAATTCTCATGATGAAATACGTTATCAGTTATGAAAGGTATGATTTTGTTACCTTTTTTATTAGTAGCGGATATTTTGTTATTCGTTGCATCGGTTTTATAAGAAAGGATATCAAGGGAAGATTCATCGTGTCAGGATGCGCTTGACACTTTTTGCAAAATTCTTTAAACTCTGGTGACTTTTCCGTTTTAAATTGGATTAAGGCAGAAGATCTAAGCTGAGCACTGCAGAATCTTATGTATATGTTTAATGAGGGTATCTGTTAATTCCAAAGCAGAAATTATTTCTCTGCACTTGCAAAACAAGTTTTGCATGAATCATTAACAATTAATTGTACAATTCTCTTACATGTTGACAAAGAATATCCCCAATCATTAGTATAGTTCCATTAATGCATGTCTTTTTTCGAATGGCAAAGGATTTTAATAATTTATTCGTACAATCCATGAGATCATCCCAGTTAACAAATATAGAAAGCAGTTCCTCCTGACTTAGCAAACCAGAGTGTTGTAAAGGTATCATAAAGCACTGAAAAATGTTAAGTAAAATGTACAATTTACAATCGCGAACCAATTATATATGTACATGAATATAACCGATGGACAAGAATTTATTACATGACATGCAAAACATCATATCTACCTTCTTGACTATTCCCATATCAGCCATGTAATTTTCCTCCGTCATAATCAGTTCCTGGATAGATTCTTGCCTCTTCACTTCATCGCCAGAGCCATGAAACCCAAACCCGTTTCCATTTCTCGTAAAACTGCTCCCATTATTAAAGGGATCCTCATTTGTACTCTGATGTTGGCTATTGTTAAAATTTCGAAAGGGATCTTCAGTTTGATACTCGGGAAACTCTGGCCAGGAATCCAAACTCGGTCTGCTTGTAGCTCTGCTACCACTTCCACCAACCCCAAAAGCTTCAGTTGATGGGGACACCACAAACTTGTCCATTCCAAAAGGCGAGGAGACTACATATTTGAACGAAAATTAAAGGTAGCAAAGCAAGGTTTTCAAATAAATTGACCGACAAACTGTTTTACTAGTTTTGTTCATTGTTTTATCATCATCTTCATCATACTTTATTTTATTGCATTTATGGTATAGGCATTGTATATTATTCTATAAGTTACGCTTATTACTTTCACCAAATAAATAACTTTCATTATAATTTAACCAAAGACGTAGATACGTAGTGGTGATTAAAACTATCTTTTTTTGTGTCTAACATTTTTTTCATACAATATAGATTCTTCCCTTATATTGTATGTGTGTATGCGACGCGCATCTTTTCTAATTGTAAAATTATTTTTTTAAATGTACTTTTTTGTTCCTTCATGGATTAAAGGACTTCATGTAGTCATTTTATCATAACGTAACAATTTTTTAGGACCTGTGGTGACGTATTACACATTACATAATAGTAAAGTTAATGATTCATTTTTTATAACAACCTGTCGCTAATTTTTTCATCTACTACTTTTTTCAACTACGACAATATTCTTTAGTCAATTACAAATTTGCATAATATAGAGATTATTTATACATATTTTATACTTTTAGTACAGTAGTAGTACTAAGCTAACGACAGATAGATCAACGTTTTCAAAGGAACTTTTCTTAAAAAATACACAGAGACAGACAGGAAGAGAGACAGCGTTAAAAAACCTGCAGCTAGAACATCATTCACATTAAAATATTTTATGTGAGGTTATTCAAGGCCTATAAATGCAGTGAGTTTATAGCTACGACCAAAGTTGTAAAACTATTGGCCGTGAACTCAATGTCGGTGAAGTTAAAGTTAATAAGGCTCTATAGTTTTCTATTCTAAATTGTTCGCTCCGCGATTATTATTATAGTGCAACTCGTCATTCTTAACTCCTGCTCTCTCACTAAAATGTACTATACGCTTATATTTTTTGTCCCGTGCATTATGTCTCTAATTACCGTCCACATGCCCTCTATACATAATTTAACAAGTCAAATAATAAAAAATATAATCGGTTCATTAAAATGTGCACAATGTTTGCACTCAGAGCCTCGCACCCTTTTAAAATCAAGTGTATATAAAACAATATTGTTTCTTTTTGTGATGTGGAAACACGTAGTGGTTTTTTATAGAAAAATTGGTTTCCAAACAGTGATGATTGATTGGTTGGTGGTTGGATTCTTTTTTTAAAAGTAAAGTCAGTATATAATGTACGTATATAAAGGGAGAGAGAGATTCTATAGTTAAGTTAAAACAGATCTAGATATACATGTACCCAATTTTTATAATGAAACTTTTACTAAATTCATTAAATACGAACGACACGTTCCACGATATGCCTCAAGGTGATGACTTGAATCTGAGTCGTTCAAGTGTAATTTCAAAATTTGTCATGAAAGAGTATGTCTACTACAGAGATATACAAAAGACATTAGTCCTTTTGTTTTAAAACCAGAGATGTAATATATACAGAATAAATACACAATTTGCAACAATGCAAACAGGAATTTCCTTTCACTAGCTTTACAAACAGCCCTGTCGCGTCGTCCTCATCATCCCCATTGCCATAATTCTCATCTTTTGAATAAATTACTTTAAAATTTACACATGCACCATGCACTTTCTTCCTTCGAGACTGTCTTTACTTTGTTAAGGTAAATAAAGCCCTAGATATTTTTTACTCTACTTACTTTTAAAGTTAATAAAAGTAACAAATACGATTTGGCAATGGGCTTACCTATCTCATAAGTTATAATGGCAATAGGTGCTTATATACCAGCTTAAAATCTTTTAATTCATCACAAAAACGAGATTGACTAGAGCAATAAACATTCTCTATTTTGAGCCAATAATCTAAAATACGGTAAATGATTCAAAACTCTTTTTGTGTCGTAGTTAAAATGAATACTCGGGAATATACAAAATAATTTACAAACAAAAATACTTATAAGTCAACGTTCTTTCCTCTAAATAATATCTCATTCCTTTTAAAAAGGTTCAAACCAAGTCTTTTCAATCACAAGGCAATCATAAAGCTATTCAACAAAAAATATACTTTGCTCAACGATCAACAGCAGACTGACAGAGAGAGATAACATGTCATAGAAAATTATCTTGTTACATTGTAGTTGCGTTTGTGGAAGTACACTTATGGAATAACATTTAATGATAATGGCATTTCCTTGCACACAGTTTGTCTTAAAAACCACACTGCTCGGATCTGAGAAGATTTTTTTATGAAAGATTGGTGTCACTCACTGATGCACTCCCTACTAACGTCCTACTTTTGTCCCTAAACAAAATATGCACGGTTCTTGATGCTCTTGTTTATAGGTATAATATAAAAAATCTTCAATCTTTGTCATCATGAAGGTTGATTTTTCGAAAATAAAAGCATATCATGTATCATATATCGATATCATTGTAACCACAATATATCATTTTTGCAATATAGATAATACTCAACGTGGTTTGTCAATTTTCAGACTAATGTAAGTAATCTTAGTTTTATGTACTCTTTTGTGACAATTAATACAAATATTACCGGTCTAGTTTACACACTCTGCCTTTCTGCTAGGTATTTCAACAACTAGGAAATAAAATAGTTGAATGAAGAGATACAAAAGGTTGAAGGCATTTATAAATAAAAATTGGAAAAAATTTCAATCAATTTTTTTTTCATAAAAAAAGATAGTCAAGTAGTCAAGTATGGTTCCATTTGCAGTTCTTTTCCTTTTTTGCTAAATGTTTTAAAGAAATAGTAGTTTTTTCTCATCCTAACAATATCCCTGTGAAGTTATAGCGCAGTCCTATATGATAATAATTATAACATTATTAACCTTTTCTACTTTTTTGAACTACCGGCTACACGACAATCAGAATCTCGACTATTTTTAATGACTTTTTATTTTATGACCATATAATGTTACTACAACCTTGCCCATTTTTCAGTACGAGTTAATTATTTGCAATAATATTTTTGTATTTCACCTGAATTTATGTAAAGCACCATTGCATTGCAATGTCGTACAGATTGCATTTCTCCTTTTTAAAAAAATTAACTCAAACTGTCGATTTTTAGCAGTCGCAGTTTGTTTTCTATTTTTAGAAATAGCTGGATAGATTACTACACAAAACAAAACCAGAAGGATGGTTTACATTAGGATTTCAAAGGAATAAAAAACAATGTACAATCAACATTAGTACACTTTTAGTATCCTACTCATTTGTCGTTGCGAGTGAGGTGGTTTTTTAAATGGTCGTTTCAAGTGCTGTCAGCGTATTACTATTTATCCACATGAGTAATTATGTAGGCAGCTTTTAAGATTCTATTAACTATAAAACCTGCGTGTCATTAAAAAGGATTCAAGCATTTTTTGCGTTGGAACTTGAAAGTTCTGTTCTGGAGGCAAACAAATTATTATCAAGAGTGAGACACCTGACAAGTCACGCGGTAGACACTACGTATATGGATTCCCGCAACAAGCTACTTTTTTTCTGAATTGAGTAATTTTCTTAGCATTATTGTACATGGAATAAGTCTACGCAAGAAATGTAATATAATGAACTATATAGGATATCTAGTTAAGGTTCTTTATCTGTGCGGCTCATTTTTAAAAGGGAAAACTTTAAAAAGCACTTTGGCTCGTTATTGTTCCATTATATACTTATATTCTAAGAAGACCATTTCTTTCGTTTTTTAAAACGATTGAGTTGCAGTTTTTATAGGATTATTATTGTATTTTATTCTTAATGTTTATTATAGCGTTATTGGGTTTTTATTATTTTTTAGAGAGGGATCCAGAGTTGTCTCAATCGAATACCGTTGTTCTGTCATGTTCTACAAGGAGGGTCTCCTAATGGGAGTCTCTTCCACTCTCTCTCCAACTGAATTTTGAATCGCTTAAAGCATTCATCCTCCTATACCAAAAACAGACACACAAAAACAGTCAGCGATCACGATTTGAACAACTACTTTATAGTAAGACATATTTAATTTTAAAAACTATTCAAATATACTCAGCAATAAGAAACTTAAAAAATGAGCAAAAAATACTACGCTGGACTGGACCACAATTTATAAAAGTTTTACAAAAGAGCTTTTTGCGGTCTTGACTGATTTTCAACCACTATCAAATTCTTTGTCATTCTGAACAGGTCAAATATTAAATGTTCGTCACAAGTAAATCGTCCTGTCTTTCCACCTCACATATCCTCTAGTATAAAACTAAAACTACCTGAGATTTATTTTTGCCACGAAAGGCATCAAGTGTAAAATTAGACCTAGTTTTGGTTTAACTACCTCGTGCAGATATTCTTGTCAGGCAGGTTTTTTACACTAAATGTGCCAACAACAAACAATTAATGACAAACATACGACAGGAAGAATAGAGTTGTAGACAAGCTTCACAATATTCATACAGGTGACGATACATAAGATATATAATTGTACGGTTAAGTGCACCAAAAGCTGGAAGCATTTATGTGCTAAGTACATATAGGAACTTGAGCATACACCGTATTCAATGCAAATGTGCAAATTAAAAACGGAAAGATTTGTTTTTTAAAGAAATGTATTGGTTTGCATTTTGAATGAAAAAGTGCTGCTAAAGTTCCAAACATAATAGTTATTCAAGCTACAACAGATTTGACATTGACTACTATGATGACTCAGAAAAGACAGTGAAGATATCAGTCAAGGAACCTCCGAAATTCAAGACAGAAAATAAAAGGTGACAATTGTATAAGTAAAAAATGGGAAGTTTTACGTCCTTTAATCCATGAAAAAACAGGGCAACTATAAATATAGTATTCTAAGGGGAAACGTGTGAAAATCACTTACATTCCGGTTCCTGGCCTTGTGTATTTGAAACAGGTTGAACATAATTCGTTGGAAACAGTCCCACCGCATTGCCTAACTGCCCCTTCCACCAGTCTGGTTCATCTTTGGAAATTATAGTGATAACGTCATCTTTACCAAATGTTAGCTCATCCGCGTTCTGTGCCGTATACGGGTACAAAGCAATAACTTGTTCTGCAAAGAGCAAACATTATGGTTAAATGTAAAACACTTTAAAACAATATGACAATTTGAGCATGACTCAATTCAAGGTTTGCGTACCTTTTGTCTCTGAGTAAATGGGAGCTGCCATCACTGGCATTTCTGCAATCTCATCAAATGGAATGGGTGTAGTCCTAGAGGATGATTGACGTGACCCTCCACCAGGTCCAAGCACTTTTACGTACGATCCGGGAAACCAGCCTATTTGACGTTTTTTACCTTTCGCCTATTTGAAAAAATGTACAGCTTAGTATAATAGCTTCCTTATTGAATATTTCTTTTGCTATTTTTTGAAACTCGGACGAGCAGTAAACGCACCTGGAGTTCGCCTTCCCACCAACCAGACGAAGACTTTTTTCTTACTGTTATCAACTGTCCGCGAGTAAGCACAAGTTGACCTTCCGACGTTGGTTGATAATTAGCCAGCACTGTAGCAATTTCATATCTTTTCTTAGTTCCAGCTTTCGGTGACTTTTGAGGAGGCATTCTTGTCATTTCACTAATTTCTCGTTTAATTTCAGCTTCTTCGTGTGGTTCTAATTGTATCTTAGTTGGTTCTTCACGTTTATTACTGATATCCTCTGCGGGGAGAGCAGACACGTCATTTGGTATAGTAGCTGCGTGAGATTCCTCTGGGTAGCCTATATTGTTGGTGACATGGCCCGTGTCAGTGCTGTCCAAACCTGCATCCGCCGTCGCTGCCACTTCATCCTGTTTCGCAACGTAATTTGCGGGAAATATTCCTGTTCTGTCAGGCCCAATTTGACCGGTCCACCATTCACCCTCTTTGTGAATTACCAGCACCGTTTCACCGGCATCAAATGGCAAGTCTCCCGGTTCTGCCGATTCGTATGGATATAGCGCAACATAGTATTCTGAAAGCAAAAAGATGAATTTTAATGAACATATCAATAAAAGCATGATGGCTGTATAACAATAAGGAGTGAACTTACCACCAGCTTCACTAGCTACTGGCAATTGACTTTCCACAGCCACTGCATCAACTGGTACCCTGTGCATCAATTTAAAAGTATTAGTAAGCAACAAAATATTCCATTCAAAATAAATTCTGTACTGTTTTAAACATACTCGCTAGCGGGAAGTGGTTCCACAAATGACTCTGGAAACCATCCTGAGCTTCCTTCATATGTACCAGCTAGCCAACCAGGGTCTGGAATAATGTCATGATTTTTCTGGAACACAAAAACAAGTTACATAGAGAATAAACTTTCAGATCTAAGTTTTGCACTAAATGTATTTCTGACAGTATACGTACCCTTATTATAGCACCCGCCGGAAATGATAACTCGTCTGCATTTCGACCTTCAAAGTCATATACAGCTCTGTAATAGTCCGAAGCATCCCCATTGACGGCAGCTGCTTTTGGAGGTTCCGCCGTTGATCCCCACGCCGCGTTATAGTCAAACTCTTGTTGGTGTTTCTTACGCATCTGAATAACTGTTTCCCGTTTCTGTTTGTACTCTTCATAAATAGTCTTGCAACTTTCGATCAAAGTCGACAAATTTGATTTAAGTTCATTAACTTCTTCGATGGCAGTATCGGAGTCAGCTTGTTTCTTCGCCAACTGTATCAAACAAAAAAACACGACGTTACCACAACTGTAAACTTAAAGTAAAGTGAACGTTCAAGAAAAAACACTTACTTCATCTTTCGCAGTTTGTAGCTTTTCCCTGAGAGCCTTTAAGTTCATTTGTTTCCCTTCACTTTCACTGGCAAGTTTTTCAAGGCGTGCCTTTTCCGATGCTGCATGTACCATTCTGTTATTTTGCTCTTTTAGTTGGCTTTTCAAAGTGCCCATGTCATTCATGAATGTATCACGTTTCACTCGCATTCCATCAATTTCCGTTTTCACCGACGACACTCCAACCCGCGTTTCCGTAATTTTTCCAGATAACTCCTTTACTTTATCAGTCTGCAAATAAAGACAAGGTAATTTTACAAATCGATTCCATAGTCTGTATAATCTCAAAATGCAAATAAAATTAGCTTCTAACCAGTTGTGACAACTCCAATTGTAAGCCGTGGTTAACTCCTTTCAAGCGTAAAACTTCATCCTGTTCTTTCTGGCGTCTAGCTAGCAGTTCTTGGCGTTTGTTATCTTCCATTTCTAATCTCCTTTGACGCTCCATCTCCCTCCTGGCCGCTTCTTTTTGCTCTTCCATCTTTCTCATTTCTTCCAGCTTTCTTTCCTCCATCTCCCGTTGCATCGCAAATTGTCTTTCTCGTTCTTCCGTTTGCCGTTTTTCTAGCTCCAGTCTATAACAACAAGATACGGCACTTGAAAATGAGTTTTTGAATTCATATTTCAGGTTTGTATTCAAATATATCAAATTTTCTATTACCTCTGCTTTTCTCGACGTTCAAATTCCTCCCGTTCTTTTCTTTCCCTTTCTTCCCTTTCCCGTTGCCTTTCCATTTCTAAAACTCTTCTTCTTCGGTCCAGCTCTGCTTGACCTTTGTCAAAGTTTTCTTTTCTTTTGTCTTCAAAGCTACTTTGCATTGATGCTGTAAACAAAATTGCAACATTTGAGTAATTACATGCCAAGGTCAAACAAATGTGCGTCCTTAACTTTATACTTGTCATAAAAAATTACAAGGTGAAAGTATTGGCGGTCCGTCATCCCCAATAGGAGTGTTGGTTCCAGTATTATGACCACTTGCGATAGCGGATCCGGGTATGCTTTTGATTGACTGTTTACGGGATCCTGTCCTGAATGATGGCGGTATGAGTTCTGGAGTTAGTTTAGGAGGCAATCTACCAGTCTATCAAGTAAAAATTATATATAAGGCAAACAAGATTGGAAAACATTTGATAATTTTTGCACTAAAAAAGGTTTGGAGTGCACAATTGTACCTGTTTAAACAAATCGCACAGATGAAGGGCAAGAACAAATTCTTCAGAGCCGAGACGCCCGTCAGCATCCATATCTGACAGACCCCAGACTTGAGCCAGGATAGGCTGTGGAAGACCTGTTCCAATTAATATGTTTCTTGCTTGAACACCTGTGAGGTAACCCGACTTGGTTCTGTCATGCTGATTGAACAATTGAGTATATTTCAGCCTAGACGCGTTGGGAACCGCCCACTCCAGCAATGGCGATGCTCTAAAGGATTCATAAAATATATTGGTTTTTTTACAATTTCTAAACAATTATAACAAATATTATGCATTTTAAAATATCCAATACATACACATACATTGAATCATGACTAGTTATGGAAGCGGATCGATGGATAGCATCTTGCGCTGGAACGACTGGACGACCTCCTAAGAACAAAAGAAGCGTACATTTATTCATATTCATATTTTAAAACATAACTGCACTGACAAGTTGTCATTCGTATGTAAATTACCGGCTACAGGTGGAGTAGCAGAGCGCAGAGCTAGGCTAGCAGGTGGTACAGCACTAGTTGGCATTCCAGCTACCATATGCTGAGCAGGGATTCCACCGACCATGGGTGGCATTCCTCCCACTCCACTGACCATAGGCTGAGCTCCCATACCACCAACCATGCCTCCAACCATAGGCAGTCCCCCGATAGGTTGAGCAACGGAACTTGCTAGAAGAGGTGGTGAAACAATTCCTCCAGGAACTGTGGGTCCCATTCCAGGCAACGGAACGCCTCCCACCGGAGGAGGGACAAGTGGTCGAACCGGAGGTGTAACCATGCCTGTGCCAATCGAAGGAGCGGGAGATATAGGTGTAGTTGTACCTGAGCATGCTAGCACCGCCTTGAGAGCGGGAGGCAATACTGGAGGAATTTCAAATCCTCTGAGCTTCATCGTTATGAGCTTGCAGGCCACACTGAATTCATTGATGTCCATTTTCCCATCACAGTTGGCGTCCGCGAGTGTCCATATTTGTCCCAAGACAGGCGGTGGAAGCCCAGATTGTAGCAAAAGCCCTTTCGCTTGAGTTCCGGTGATTTGGCCATCGATTGGGTTCAAACCACGGAACTGCTCCATATGCCTCGCCCTCTCCACGGGAGTTACTATCCATGGATCCATCTTGTATATAAATATATAATATGGCTGTACACTACCCAACAACAATGAACACTTGAAAAACTTCCACTTTTTATGACACTACAATACACTTTGGGAAATCACCGCGAGTTTACACCTCCCTCTCTACTACTGTAATTATTGCAAGAAATTGGCCATCAGATTTAACCACATTGTGTTTGCGAAAAGGCTTATTTCAAAAAGTTGAATCCACTTCCTGTTGTTGTTGCTGCTGCTTCGTTGTCCAAGTTTTGTGTCTTGAGTTGCGTATAAATAACATCCTGTTATCCATTTGGTACGTGGCAACTTTAGCTGTCCATATTAGACTGAAAATCACAAAAAATCGGCAATTTACTCAAAAGTGCTTCCCAACAGTTTTCATTTTTCCAAACGTCTACTCTAAATCATAATGTTCATAACTCTTACAATTTTTTTCATTCAAACTTTTTTTGACGTTTGCAACTGACCAACCGTCACATATACATGCACATAACAAATTGTTTTCAAAAGTGCAAGGTCAAGAAGGCAGGTAAATAAGCTGTCGGACCACCTGACAAAGTGAAAGCTGCAAAATGTGGGCGTTATTTTTCTATGACCAGAACGAAACCTTGTCCGTTTCCGTTTTATATAATACTTAATTCATAGACACCCTAGCGTAAAGGTCAGGTCAGTCCACTCCTTTGCCACTTACTCTTCCGCCTTCTTTTCTCCTCACTCTCTCGACTATCGGTACAGTGTAGAAAAGAAATGTTAAGGATTCTCATACACTCAATTATACCTATACCATACCTACCTATTATTGTAGGAAAACTTGGCTGTGCACAGGTCGCATTATAACAAGAGGCTAGGCTACTACTCTATTACTATTGTAGTCGAGGTCCAAATGCGATATTATTTTTATTCAATGAGAGACCATTATGTAGTGGTGCTACTTGACTTGAGCTCTCTGAGAGAGAGAGAGTTTGAGCTGCTTTTTTACTATTCTTTTTTACTCTACCCTTTCCGTTTTTCTCTGCTGTTTGTGTGGTGGTAGTAAGCAGGGCAAGAGCTATACCTAACTTCATTAGATAAGACGAATATAAGACACGCAAGCAAAAGCAACGTTTGTTAAACACGATATCAACCAAAATGCACACTTGAAATGATAGTAAAAAATACTCCTTCTCTTTTTAATACTACAAGCTCCACTTGCTCTTTTTACTACCACCACTTGGCATTGTAATATTAGGAGCAGAAATCACAGTAAAGTAGACGTACTGAGCGAGTCGTGAGTCTCAAAGCGTGGTGAAAAGCAGAAAGGAAAGTCCTTCCCTGAAAATAAAAACCAAGAAGTATACGAGCCGATCCCATAAACTGAGGACCATCCTATTTCAATAATACTGACTTTGCTATGCTCTCCCACATTTTGTCAGAGTCAATGTATGCCATGTATTTACATGGGCGTACCGAAAAAAAAATCTAAAAAATGTTTACCACTACTTACTACTTTGCCAAGCATGTAGATATGTATAATAGAAGAAGACAAACAGTGTGTTTAAAATACCTACCTGTCTTTAATAGGGAGTGAAGTCGCCCAGCAGAGAGAATAGAAAGGAATAAGAGTGAGAATCTGCCGAAATGTTCAGGAGCTCCCTGAGACACTGTCTATGCCATGTAATGTTCTAAACACTGTATGTGATGATATGAATGGTATGGATTACATTGCATTGCAATAATAATTCGTATAGGTATTATATAATAAACATAATGAGTACAGATCTATGTACATGAAAGGAATATATACATAAACTTTACATTTTACGTCAATATATGGTAAAAACTTTTCTTCGCCCACTGACTACTGACTGTAATATGCCACACACAATGAAACATTTAGCGTATAAAGTTTATACCTGACTTTGTCGATTGAACGGCTGAACAACGGCTACATCAGCATTATTCAGCATCACTGAACTGAAGCCGAATTTGATATGAAACTGAAACCACTTCAATAGCACTGAAGCATGATGAATAATAACAAGTAATATGATGAATACTATGAATTCTCTGAAGAACACAAAACGGTAACTAGAGTAGAATGTTGACGTGGACTAAAAAAGGGGAGTAACACTCAGAGACGCAGACACGCAAAACTGACACACTTCCTGTTATGACACACCAAAACTATGACAGAATAAAGTCAACTTGCTAATGACATTTAAAAGCTTGTGATGATGACAAGAAGAAAGAAGCACCTGCAAAATGTTCAAGTGATATCTTTTGCACGTACTCACTTCCATGCTGATAACTGATGACTGGACTAATGCTGGATTCTGGATTTCAGGACGGATGCCACACGCAAGACGCAAACACGGAACAAGGAGCACCACTGACAGGAACTTGATAAATGGCAATTCGAAACAAACGTTCAAATAATTCTTGAAAACTTTAGCGTGGAATTCACTGAAAGTGAAAAATTATGTTTTAATTGCTCTTATCCAGTTGCTCATCATCATGTCACCGTCACCTGTTCACCCGTGACAGCTGACACAACCAAAACACAGTTTGTTTTTGTTTAGATTTGGCTCATTTGCATGTGAATTTAGTGCAGATACATTGTTTATTTACATGCATTGTTTACATTCTTGTCAATTCATCTCACCAAAGTCGCTGAACAAAGTGGGGAACGGTGAACCGGTGAACATGTTCGAGACTTTGACGTACGTCGTTTAAAAAAAAGGGTACACACTAACTAGCAATTAACTTTTGACAGTTTTAGCGGTTAGAACGTGACAGTTATAAAAACGTGACTGTTTAAAATCCCAAAATGACAATTCAGGCAGGCATCCAAAATCCAAAAATCGTTCTTTCCACGTTCACTTCACAAGCTTGCTTCATTTGGTGCATGACATCAAGCAGACAATGTTTGGATTTTGTGGCGGTGCTATAGTAAAAGCAGCTGCTTCGATGTTTTGACTAGCCTGTGCTGCTGACTGATCTCACGAGGCGATTTCATCATGCACCCTTTTGGCACTTAAACTTCTTTTAATTAAATTATTAGTAACTTTACAGCTTTAATTTTTGGACCATGCCCTGCTGAACCGTTGACAAGATTTCCTGTGTGACATGAAGGGATCAGAGTTTGAAAGTTCCCTTGACGTGAACTTCCCGAATACTGACCGTGGTGAATGCTCCAGCAATCCTGATATTCTCGCGTCTGTTTTCTGAGGAAACAGTTGCAGTGATAAGCAGTTTGACACCATAATGAATCTACAAAGTTTACAAGCGATGCGTGTTAGTACTTCAATGTTTTTCCGCCGGATACTTGGTGGAAGAGTGGCAGTGACGACGACGACGAGCAGGTCACCAAATATGGCTGTGCAATTGTGGAAAGTTCGCAACTTTTCGAACCTTTGTGTTTATAAGCCCAATTGTTTTGAGGCAAAGTACCTTATAGCTGGAAGCAGAACTAGCAAATGGTCCAATAATGACAGCAAGAGAAGTAGAAAGGGTACGTCCAAAGAATGGGAATGGAGTTGGAAGTCATTGCCAAATGAAGGGCGTAATTCTAACCTGCTGGCAGCGCTTGGATTTGGTCTTGTTGGGCTGACGGTTGTTAGTAATCAATCTGGAGCTGGGAATAATAATGCATGTGAGTTAACCATTTTTGCAGTTAAATTAGGAGTAACTTTTAAAAGTTGATGGATATTTGTAAACTTGATTATTACTTGGGCTAGACGGACATCGGTTATATCGAGCAGCTCAGGATGGAGATGACTTGGAAATAAGGAGGCTTTTAAAGCAGTATCAAATTGATGTCAACTCTAGGCATGTTTTGGGTTGGACAGCATTGCACGTAGCGGCAATGAACGGGCATTCGTCAACTGTGAAATTATTGCTGGATGCGGGAGCAGATCCGAATCTTGGTGATGAATTTACTACTGTTTATCATATGGCACATAAAATTAAGATGCACTCTTTGGAAGGTAAATTATTTTCTAGTTACTTACTAGATAATGGAAGATTATATAAGTGTGATGCGAAGCATCACACGCCATATAATCTATATTATGTGAGTCTTCCGGAACCGGAAGACATCACTAAGATAACACAGGAGTTTCACTGGATGTCGGGGGAGAAATACCCTTAGTTCAAAGTGAGACGAGTCATAGTCTCAATAAATTTAAAAACTTCTTTCCCGGGAATAGGTGCGAGAGGAATGGTCCGTCCGTTCCGTCCATTCCAGCAGTATTGCTTTAAAGATCTCATCGTCGACACATGACATTGGGTGGGAGGTGGGTAGTGATGTCTTCCGGTTCCGGAAGACTCACATAATATAGATTATATGGCGTGTGATGCTTCGCATCAAACTTATATAATCTTCCATTATGTTTCATCTTCCTACACCTACAGACATCACTAAGATAACACAGGAGATTTTAAAGGTCGACGATGAGAAAACGGCCCGAAGTGTTGGTACATATTATTATAAGATAAATTAACAAACAACTTTATAAAAGTCAACTAATACAATTAATTTATGTGTATTCATATTTAATCATAAAAATGCCATACCATGTTTCAGTTAACGATATAAAAATCTGAATAATAGGAGCAAACAATGTTCTATATAATACGAATTAACAAAATCATTAAGTACTATTAATGTTAAGCACTGTTTCACAAAAAGAACTAGGATTGTCTAATGGTCGATTATAAAATTTAGCAAATGTCGAGCATTTCGTAGACCAGCCAACTCTTTCCAATATTGTATCAGTACTCATACCACTTCTGAGAGCCTTAGAACTAGCTGCATGTCTAAAACTGTGAGCATGAAATACCGATGTATCTACCCCTGCTAATTCCAATACATCCGAAAGCCACCGGCTAATTGTGTGAGTAGAAACTGCATTATGAGGTTTTAGAATACCAACAAACAACTTATCCGATTTTCTCAAACTTTTTGTTGCGTCAACGTAATCTCTTATACAAGTATTCACACATAATTTTTGGTTCTCTAAATACAAAGGTAAAACTAACACTGGGTTTGGTTTACCAAGTTTCGTTCATTTTGTGTTTTCTCGAATGATTATTTGTAGCGGATTACCCCATACAATATTTTTTACAGTAATTGCTCCTAAGGATTGTACACGTTGGGCTGTAGACAAAGCTAATAAGCTGACTGTTTTTAAAGTTATTTGTTTTATACTAAGATCGCCATTTTGTGGCCATGACAAGAAAAGCTCAAGTATTTTGTTTGCATCCCAAGTCACCTCATAACGTGCGCTTGGTGGTCTGAGCTTTGCAACTCCCTTCATAAACTTAATAACTAGCGGTTGAGCTCCCAAAATCTCTCCTTCCACTTTCCCTAGAGTCGATGATAACGCAGATTTTGCAGTATTAATTGAAGAATACCCTAGGCCGGATTCATATAAAGATGTCAAATAGCATAATACATTTGGAACAGTAGGTTTACAATAATTAATTCCATTTTTTGTACAGTAAGCAATCCACTTATTTAACACACTATTATACTGCTTAGTAGTTCCAATTGAACAGGCCGATTTTAAAATATTGACAACGTTGTCCGGCAGGTGATTTGATCTCAAGACTTCGTCGACAAAACTGCGGCCATTAATGTTATTTTGCTCATCGGATGAACTCTGTTTGAGTAAGGACAATATAAAAGTGATTTTGACTTTAGAATCATGACCTCAGAAATACACATTGACATATACTTGGGGTACCACGCTTGTGCTTTCCACTGTGGAGCCACAACAATTCCACTACACCCTTCAGTTTCAATTTTGTCAAGAACCCTACCGATTAAGCAAAACGGTGGGAACGCATAAAATTTGTCTGGCCAAGTAATAGTAAATGCATCTACGGCCATTGCAAATGGATCTGGAGTCCATGAAACATAATTTTTGCATTGATTTGTTAACCTAGAAGCAAACAAGTCTACGTTTGGGCTACCAAATTGTTTACATAATTTATTAAATTGATATGCTGCTAGTTTGAAGTCCGAATTATCAACGGACTCTCTGGAAAGTCGATCTGCTTCTATATTAACTTTTGTATTGATATACGTAGCAACTAACAAATTGGCATTTACTTCAGCCCATCTCCAAATTGTTTTTGCTATATTATGACAAGTGGGAGATCTGCAACCGCCGTAGTTATTAACATATGCAATTGCTGTCATATTGTCACTTTTTACCAAAATTCTAATATTAGTTTTATTGCATAATGATTTAAGATCAAAATAGATGGCAAGTAATTCCAACTCGTTGATGTGAAATGCTTGTTCTGCTACATTCCATGAACCTTTGGTTTCTATACCATTTGCTGTACAACCCCACCCTTTTTACTTGCGTCTGTGGTAAGAGTTACATCAGTGGTGTCAATCGGTATGCGTCGAAAAGCAGTATCAATTTTTTCGAACCACCACTTCAAATCTAACTTTGCTACCTCGCTAAGAATAATAGAAGCATCAAAATTGCCATTATTATTTTTTAAAGCTATATCCTTTTCATGCTCTAGCTGTTTTACGTAGACAGCTCCATACTCTACGGCAGGCACAGCAGCAGATAGTATCCCAATTAACTCTGCTATATATTGAATGGTATTTATAGGATTACCAAGGCTCGTGCATATTTTAGCTTTTACTTTTTCACGTTTGTCTGTTGGCAATGAAATTGTATATGCAACACTATCGAACATAAAACCTAGGAACCTTACCTTTTGGGAAGGTTGCAGTTGTGACTTTTTATAATTAACAACTAAGCCAAGCTTATTGTATAAGTCAACTGTTGCATTCACATTTATTTGACAGTTTTTATGATTTTGACCTAATACTAAGCAGTCATCTAGGAATGATACCGATTGAAAGCCCTGCTCGCGAAGAAATGCTAAAATCGGTCTCATCATTTTTGTGTACACATATGGTGCTACATTTAAACCAAATGGCAAGCACGTGTAGGCAAATAATTTGTTATTCCACCTAAATTTGAGATATTTATGATGACTTTGGTTGATTGGGATTGCGTGGTAAGCATCCGTTTGATCAATAACTGCCATAAAACATTTCGGTCTAATTAATGTACATTTCATTTCGGTCCGTTTAACTGACAGGCTCTGGAAATTATTTCCCAATAAGTTGGCGGAGTCCATATTAATTGTCAACAGATCTTTGACGACATTTTGTGGCATTAGCTTAGCGTTCTTGTGGTGATGATATCTGAAGCTTTGGCCAATGAGACTAGCGCCTGGGATAAAGTATTTTGGAAACTTTGCATTTTCAGGTCAGTCATTTTAGCTTTGGTCGGCAGATTAGTCCAAATCTCCGTGTTCATTTTTGGAACCATGAATTCCTTGCAGTTTTCAGGGAGATTAATCTTTGACAAAAGTTGAGCAGTCGTTTCTTTTGATAATGGCCTTTGTACAGTTCTTTTGTACGCCTCTGCTACTACCGGGTTTATTTCGGGACCAATGTCCAAACGCTTTTCAACGTCTTCAAATGCCGTTAAAAGATCGTCATCCAACTCTAATCCGCCATCTACCCATGACAAGTAAATTTTTTATGTAAATACTTTTGATTTCTTTTTTAAATCTTTGAATGATGATTAAATTGAATTAAAAGGCATATTAACACACCTGCATCAGCCGTATTGGCATTCATCATCATTTCAACTCCATCTAGAGAACTGTCATTGGCATTTTGGCCTTCATTGACATTTACTTGGCTGCTCTGATGGACCAATGGTGCTCGAACATCTCCAGATTCACTGGAATCATCTTCGGTTAAGTCAACCCCTAGTTTGTTAGTTAAAGCATGCATCATTGCTGGAAGCTGCTTGAGGATTTCGAGGGTGTCACCATGACCTTTAACCGTTTCCGCTAATGCGGAAAGTTGATTTAAATAGCTGATGTTGGATTGATCGCCATCGCCACTTTCAGTGAGATTCGGCATGTTTTCACGTTACTGTAATATAATACAGAATGGCACATTTTACCAGATTGTTCTAATCATTTTATTATCATAGACATCACCTTCAGTGATTAAACTTGTCTATTTTCTGGCCATTGTCGGCTCTGCTTGTATCCCATTCAGGGTTGCTCCAAGCAAAAATAAATGCATTCAGCATCGACTTTAAGTCTGCCACTAATATTGTTTTGTATGGACAATATTTTAATATAACTACTCACAGGTTTTAATGAACTAGCTAATTATGCTTGTTCTGTTCACACGATAATATTATTACCCTAATGTACCAACACGAACAGGCAAACGAAAAGTACTTACCGCTTCGTCGATAACCGCTTTTGAATGCTTTCTACGGATCCGGAACAACAGATTTGCACTAGCTAAGTTTGGACTGGAACTGGACCACTCATTTAATCATTAAAAACAAGTTAGTTAATTAAATTAGGCTATAACTCCCCCAGGCATGCCTTGTGAAAAAACAATACCGCTGGAATGGACGGAACGGACGGACCATTCCTCTCGCACCTATTCCCGGGAAAGAAGTTTTTAAATTTATTGAGACTATGACTATGATTTGAACTAAGGGTATTTCTCCCCCGACATCCAGTGAAACTCCTGTGTTATCTTAGTGATGTCTGTAGGTGTAGGAAGATGAAACATAATTGTAATGCTGACAGCATTTCATTCTGTATCTTTCCTTCCTTACTACTTTGTTAAACAGTTCAAATCCAGCGAGAGGATGAATTCAGTGATCGTTTAAATAATAGAACGAATTTTAAAGGCTGCACAGCAGTAAGTTGTAAATGTCTTTTAAAACAATTAAGGTACATCATGATATGCTGAGCTGATAAAATCTTTATAACTTCTCCAATTTTCAGTTACATTATGCTGCGTTGAGTGATGACCCAGAGACAGTGCGTGTCTTGTTAGAATATGGTGCTAATCCAACCGCTGAAAGTGATTCTGGCCATTTACCAAAACAGTATGCTAAAGATCCTAAAATTAAAAGTCTACTTGACGAATACACCTCTAAGGTGAGTAATTCAACTTATTGCTTAAAATTTTATTATATGGAATTTAATTTTTACATATTGTGATTTGTAGTTTGTAGAACTTCGTAAAAAGAAGGAAGCGGAAGAAAGAAGAAGATTTCCTTTAGAACAAAGGATAAAAGAAGTGATAGTTGGTCAAGAGGGAGCAATCACAACGGTCGCATCAAGTAAGGGTGTCTTCATTATTACTTATAGATAAAAATGGAAAAGTAGCGAAGAAATTATTTCATTGTGTTTTGTCGATCCTTGTTTCTAGCTATCCGCCGGAAGGAGAATGGATGGTGTGATGATGAGCATCCATTAGTGTTTTTGTTTTTAGGAAGCTCTGGAATCGGTAAAACTGAGCTAGCGAAGCAAATCGCTAGGTACCTCTACAAAGATAAGAGGGAAGCTTTCATACGGATTGATATGTCTGAATATCACGACAAACATTCCGTTGCTAGATTCATCGGTGCTCCACCCGTAAATGAAACACAAAGACTAGCTAAACCAGTATTTGATTCTATTGTGAATTTTATAACTAATTTTAAAAACAAATTAAAGGGCTATATAGGCCATGAAGAAGGGGGTCAACTCACAAAAAGGCTGTCAAAGTTTCCAAAGGCAGTTGTGTTGTTTGATGAAGTCGAAAAGGCTCATCCTGATGTGCTAAACGTTTTGCTGCAGCTATTTGATGAGGGTAGAATGACTGATGGACAAGGAAAGACTATCGAGTGCAAAGAAGCCATATTTGTGATGACATCTAATTTGGCTAGTGAGGAAATAGCTGAGTATGCGATTCAACTTAGAGAAGAAGCTGAAAGTGTGGCCAAGGAGCGATATGAAGGAAAAATTGGTACGACCAATTAAGTACAAAATATCAAGGCGTTACTCTCAGATTTAACTAAGTTTTGCTCTCATTCGTATATTTTTAGATGATAACGAAGTTCATGAACGTATTAATATTTCATCAAAATTCAAGGACAGGGTTGTGCGGCCAATTCTGAAAAGGCATTTTCAAAGGGACGAATTTCTCGGGAGAATTAACGAAATTGTGTATTTTCTGCCGTTTTCGAAATCTGAACTAAACGAGTTAGTTACAAAGGAACTGAAGTACTGGGCAGAGAAAGCGAAAGAAAAGCACAATATCGAACTTAAGGTAAGTTATTACAAGTGTTATTTTATACATGACGCATGAGCAGCAATTTTCAAATTGGCTTTTATTTTTCTTAAAACTTTTTAGTGGGATAACCGAGTTGTGCAAGCGCTATCCGTTGGTTATAACGTACATTATGGAGCCAGATCTATCAAACACGAAGTAGAGAGGCGAGTTGTAAATCAGCTTGCTGCAGCACATGAATGTCAACAACTAGAGCCAAACTCGGTAATTCATATAACTGCGGAAGAACTGGATGAGAGTGGGGACGGTGACGTGGAGGAATACAAAATTAAATTGAAAATAACTAGAGGTGATAAGCTAGTTGATTTCGAAAATCCTTATGTGTCCCCATTAAATACTGACTAATTCAGACAAAATTTTCGATTCAATAAATAAATAAACAATTAATAAATCAATTAATTAAAATTCTAGTCTAGGTTGGAATGCCTTTAAATAACTGATGCAGCTTTAAAAGTACCTAAGCTGTGTACTGGGTATATATTGATAGTAGTGTAGTTAACTGATGACTGATAAAATATGATTGATACGTAGACGCAGTATGTACTTCGACAGTGTGATAAAAAAAGCGACAATGAAATTTTGTTATTTTTGTGACTCTTTGTGTAAAAAATGTATCTGCTTTAAACGGGCAATCGCAACCGCTGTATGTTTTATCTAAAAGTATTTTTTATTCTTATTGTAAAGTACATAGTACATGTAGAGTAGATATTTGTTCTTGATACATCTTTCAGTCAAGTATGTACATTAAAGAAAATTAAAATAACTCCGTTTTGGAATAAAAATAAAATTCTATATCAAAATATTACTAAAATACAGAAGTTCTGGTGAAATTGAAAGTTCAAACTTTTTCAATATGTATTTGTACACTTTCATACGACAGTTATCAAAACAAGTCTATAATTTTGATGAAATATTCTTCTTCAGGTATCTTTTGTTGCACGTTATCACTATCTCTTGGTCTCTAGTTTCAATCAATAGAAGAGTCATTGAATTTTAGCTGTGACATAATATAGCTTTTAAAAGAAAAGGATACCATTTTAATACTTTTCCCACTCTTTGTTGCACTTCATTTTTCTGTGCATTATTTTACGAGAACAATATTTGCCTATTTGTATTCTATTGATAACATTGCCATCATAGTGCCAATCGTACAAACAGTCAGTTTTTACAAAAACGTTCTAAACTTTATCATTATAAAACTTCTGCTAATGATTTATTGAGTATGGGTAGGCTTAGATAAAATATTTGTTTCCTGTCTTAACTGCCATATTGTTGCTACCAATCAAGTAAACAATTTTCGCAAAAAAAAATTGCAAATCATTACGTATCGTTGAGGATAATGAGCAATTGTACGTACCACATTACATTATTACTGGATTTTTCAGCTTGAGAGCAACGGCAGCTGTCAGTCCAGATCCTTTTCCGCTTCCATCCTCGGTCAACATGAGGGAAAACTAAAACAAAATCAATTTTTATCATACTGATACTGGACTAATGCGTTTCATGAAACATTCATGCATGATAAATATTTGCTTGAATACAAACCTTTCGTCCAGGACTACTGTATTCTTGAATATACTTTTTCATGAGAGTACCCAAGCGAGGATGTAATTTGTACAACGACCCATCCACAGCAATGGTTACTGAGTTTGGCTTGTTCATTCTTTCCAAGATCATAGCTAGAGCTAGAAGGGGAAAATATTGAATTTTTGCATTTAAGTGCATAACATGTTTATCGTAAATAAAATCGCAAAAAGTTAATGACTTACTGATGGACACTAATTTGGCAGCTCGGTCAGTAACAAGGTAGCAAACATCTTTTACAATGCTGATATCATCATTGTCAAAATTGACTTCAATTTCATCAAGCACTATTAAAACAAACAGAGTGGTTGTTAATTTTTTGCATAAAAACATGCATGTTTTCCCAAATGAATGAGAAAATTGTTCGCGTAAAGCGTACCTAGTCTCACTTGATCAACAGAATGGTTTATAGTATCACTGCGGAGCAATAAAAAACAGATAATTAATATTTTTGTTTATGTAATTATACTTATTTATACAAAATTGGCAACATTTCAAAAGTGTTATGTTTACTCACGACTCAATCATGGAAATAAACCGAGTGGTGAAGGCTCCCGGTGTGAGTAACGCCTCAGATGGCACTCCATTGAAGAGTATGCGGTTCTTTGTAAGCTTTAGCAAAAGTAGTCGAGCCAACTCTCCCAGATATCTTCCGCTGATATACTTTTCAAAAGTGAAGGACTTTGGAAGAAGGGATTGACGATCAAGCTCGTCGTCAATCTCGGTTCGGATAAAATCCAAAACGCCGGTGTCACCAAACGCTCC
The DNA here is from genome assembly GCA_029691765.1 of Entomobrya proxima. Classification (NCBI taxonomy): domain Eukaryota; kingdom Metazoa; phylum Arthropoda; class Collembola; order Entomobryomorpha; family Entomobryidae; genus Entomobrya; species Entomobrya proxima. Next base: position 9,171,632 of record CM056169.1, read on the forward strand.
AGATTCAATGTCAATGATAACCTATGTATAGAGTTTTCATGTTATTTTTCAAAATGCATTTTGATGAAATTACATCGAAACTACTATCAACTCAGCATACCTCGTCAACATTATCTGGCCGTTCTCCATCTGCCCACTTTAGAACCCTTTCCGCTTTCTCCAGGTAGCATGCATTGCTTCCAGTTCCTAAAAAGACATATTTATGTATGAATAGACAATTTCTTTCGAAAGAACTTTCCCAGAAATGGGAGTTAATACCTAATATTAATCCGATTCCACAATTCTTGTCCAAATGCGCTCCTTGGATTAGTGTGCCAGTAGTGTCATTAAGAACTGCAATAACATCCACGTTCAAATCCCCTCTCCGCTCAATAGCATCGTTAAGCATTTTCACCGCATCCTCCCCCACGACTCCTTCACAGTTAAACGTTTTCGTCCAAGTGACCAATATGCCGGATGCAAGTCCTCGCTGATCCATAGGGAAGGAGAAAGTAAAGCCTAGTGGAATCCTTCTATCTGTAAGGCTGTGTTCTACGCAAAACTCGTGAATGCAAGTAGCCAGGTAGTCAAAGAGAGGAATTCCGTGGCCTAGCCGAAGTGCTTCGGACACGTGAAAGTATTTTACTTCTTCTCTAATCAGCTTTCCTTTTGACAACTGCAAAAGTATTACTCTGAAGTTTGTTCCACCCAGATCCAAAGCGAGAAATTCCCCTTCCTCTGTTCCATCGGGGAGTTGGGTTATGAACGTGTTGCACATTTGTAAGGAAGATTTCTTTGGTGGATTTTCCTGCAGACCTAATTCCATCTCGTCGCAGAAGATTTTACCAATTTTGTGCATTGTATCCTTGCTCAGTCGGAAGCCTTTGACCAATTCTTCGTACTGGAAAGTGAGGTTAAAATTTCAAATTGCAAAGCTTCGCATTTTATATAATTTTCTCCATACATTTCCATTTAAAACGTTCTGTAAAATTTTTATCTGTGTTTTTACAAATAATATAAAGTCATTGTTTTGAGTACCAATATCACATTAATCATGAAAAATAACTTTCTTTGACAATTTTCTGAATATGCTTGCTGTGTTGAAAATCAGAGTATCAGGATGCCCCAAAAATGTGCATTGAAGCGAATAGCCTATAATTCAATGATTGCATACAATAGCAGCATGTAGCTTTAAGCCTTTAATAATGTTTAGTAATGTCTAATAATTTTTATTTAGTCAATCTGTTGAACAAGTGACTAATCTTACCATTTTTATTTTTGTGCCATATTGTACCGTTTATGCATGTACCGTATATCTTCATTCTAATATTGGCTAAGTCTAAGTCAATGTCATGTAACATTTCAGATTCAAACCAGTGTTGATGATGATCATGATAATGGGCGAATTCATTGAACTTTTCTTACGTGCGTGTTTGACAAGTCACTATTTTCCCGTGTGACAGAGAGAATTAGTGACTTGCGGTTTTTATTTGATAGCACGAAACAGGCAAGTGCTTTCTCTTTCAGCTGTCTGTGTTGATTGCATGTTAAATACTAGAACGTTCCAAATGAATGCCCTAGGTCAATATTATTCTGTTTTTACACCAAAGAAAGGTATAAATGAGCTAATGGGCTGTCTCTGCTAAAACACAACCTGTATTGTGTCAATTAACATTTAAGTTCTAGAGTGCATCATAAAAGATTTAGCAGGTGCAGTTGTAGAGTTATTGAACTCGAGCACATCATGGCCGTTAAATGTGATATTGATACTTATAACGACACGGCATGTACGGCATACTCTTAAACTTGACACTTAGGTGAAAATTCTAAAATAGTAATTAGTGTTAATGAATGTTGATAATGGTCAAAATGCGCACTATTCGCGATGCTTTGAAATGACGTAATATTACGAAGTCAATACTGTATGTATAATGTTTATTTGTAAGGGAGTGTGATCGACATTTCCCCGAATTCCAACCTATTTTTATTTTCCCTTTTTTGTATCAAAAAGCATGCCACTCAAACGTCACTTTAGCAAGTCGTGTGACCTTGAAGTATAAACCAGGGCATTGTGAGACAATGTTTTGGTTCATACACGTGTTGAAATAAGTACATAAAATGATAAAAAGGAAGTTTACGTAAAAACAAACCTGTAAAGCTTTGGTAATATCCGAAACCTCCAGACGTGGAGCCTCCACCGGAACTCCACCGGTTGTAATACTGGGACTCATATTGTCGCACTTTGAAGGTTGACTACTCACTACTTCTTGACTTGGAATCACGCTGATATTGATCACCAAAATATGCCGGATATAGGTTATTAGTCTAACTTGTGCTGTAAAAGAATATAAACAATAGACAATAACAAAAAACCGCAATTTAGATAAAATTAATGTAATGTGTTTACAAAATCATGTCTGTGTTGACAGGTATTTAAAGTCCAATGAAATAGCTAAATGGTAAGCGATGTGATGGTACTCTAGTTGTGGCTAGCTAAATAATTGATAAGGATAAAATGCTAAAATGTTGTCACATCTTTTTACCTTGTAACTTACACGCTTATTCTAGTGACGCCACATGAGAAACATGCTTGTGCAAAACAAAGTGTGCGTATCAACTGCGCATTAACCGTAGTATACAAATAATATAAAATGTACGTCTATCTTTTTTCCAAGTATAACAAAATCGGAGAAGGTAAGGACTTTCTAACAAGAGCAATGATGGAATATGGAATAATATTGTCTGCTTTTCCAGGCTTTAGAAAGCTATTTGCATGCAATATGTATAACTGCTATATATTATTACTGCTAATAGGAAAGTGTTTATGGAACATCATGCTATAATAAAGCGTTGCAAATTTCAGTAATAAAAACGTGACATTTGCGCTTGTAAAAAGGCTGGTTGACTAATAATGACAGCCAGTTTCATTGATCTAAAATGTCCCATAAAGAACGTGAAAATGTGTTCCGAGTTGCCTCTCCTTTTTTCACTTCTTTCACCACCAGCTTTCACTCGACCACTTATGATTGAATGCTCGTTAAGTAGTTCTAAGGCCAAGAGCAAATAACAATAAAAATACCACATGCCTTTTCACAGAGCAAAGTGGCGTATATCAAAGAATTTTTATAGTGTTCGTGCTGCTGTTAGTATGAAGATGAGATGCAGACAACTCCCTTGTTTTTGTGAGTTTTTTAAAACAAGTTTATACCATGCTATGAAGATCTACACAAAATCCAGCAAGAAAAAGCATTTTTGCACAAACAATTTAGCAACTTACGTCGTGTGTCGCGTTCTGGATTCGAGGCTGGAAACTACGTTGCTTTGCAAAGAACGGCTGCACGGAACGATGTGGCAAGGTGAAGCGAAGTGGTGGAAATGAAGGACAAGGTCTGGAAGTGCGAGCTTCTTATGCTGAATCCAATTCTATTTCAGATACAAGCGATGATGGGATGTGAGAAAAGCGCTGGAGAGAAAAATATTGCAAGCGAGATAGAAATAGAATCTTTTTCGTGTGACTACACGCGTATATGCTGGCGCACAAAATATTATGTATTATGCATGAAAAATGGTAAGTGAATGTGTACGGGCAGGCTGTCTATTCAAAAAGTTTCCAGATTCTGGACAGATTGATGAAGCTGAATGTTGGAAACACATTGGGCTTACCTATTTTAGCTTAAATACTACGCATAGTAAGTCAAGAATCTAAGAGCGCCATTCAATTACCTTTCATTATAAGCTTCGTAGTCGTAGGTGGTTAGCGCATGCATGTGGGACTTGATTTTATTTGGTAAAGCCTATATGAAAACCTGTTTCGTTCATTCATTACAAAAGTGATGTTGGTAAGGACTATATGAGCATTGAGTGGGTTGTGATAATGAAATAGTTCATTTGTCATTGTGTTAAACTGCTACTCATCCTTAATTTGCCTAAAGTGATTAGAGCTTACTACTACTATTATTAAGGATAAATACATGTTTACTGCTAGTTAGCACCAAGACTAATCGTAAAACTCGTAATTAGTAGCAATTATGAATGAATATACAAAACTACGCTATTGATTAGTGAAGGAATGTTCATTGGCAGCATTATTGTGACCTCAAAATTTGGAGCACAATTGTGGCTTTGGGTTCATTGGGCTAAGAAATGTTAACGTCTTACATTTGAACTTTTTCTATGAACGATGGCTTTCTTTGGCTTTATAAAGGACACACCTGATAGAATAATGAGAATGGGGAAAGAGATGTGAGATGAAAATAAAATCTGGTACTTTCTTTCCACATGTTAAGGAAAGTAAAAAAGAGAAAGGAGAAACATATCTTGCTTTTGCGTCTTGTTTGCAATCGGGGCTATGTGCGACCACTAACAACTTTTTTTAGGTTTTGTATTATAGAACAAGACACTGTTCGTTGTTGTAAATAAGACGATGTTACACTATTATATTATTAGATAACAAGTACTAAAACTTAGCTTTTATGTACTTTTGAAGCAAACCTGGGAATACAGCAGGGATTTCACTTTAAAGTTTGCTTTATTGTCGTATTGTTGTATAACTATAAAATTCTGCATATCCGTGGAACACGAGAAAACAAGAAAAAGTTTTCATTTCATTTAGAAGCCTGTATGAGACATGATAACGAAACAACGAGAAAGCTAGGTAAATACTACGAGCAAATTATGCCAGTTGCAGAATTCCACGTACATTTTTTCAGTTGAGCTTCAGTGCAAAAGTATAATAACTAATTTTTACAGGCAGAGGCTGAAAGGAAATTTTTTGTTGATATTACATGCCTACGTGAGTAAAAGAGTCATGTCTTTTGAGAGTTAATGAGTTCATATGACTATTTTGCATTACTAACGAACTCAAGGTGAAAACATATTGACGTAGTTTTCTCTTTTCTCGCAAAATAAAATAATTATTCCTTTTCAAATGTATGGGTTTCTTTTGTGGCCCGATATCTGTATGTATATTTTATGGTTGTTGAGCCAGGAACAAACAAGTAAACGCCAGAAACTTTGCTTTTATGCTTCATAGCTTTGTCATGAACAAATGTCGGATTGATTTTAGAAATTGAACCTCTGTGTTAACGCTAGGTGAACACTGTTTTTACATGATTTTATGTTAAGAACTGCGCATCTAGTAATATTTCAAGTCGAGATATTTGTACTCAAAAGATCTGCTTGTATAGATGCTTTTGTACTATTCTCCTGAATGATTATAATGTGGTTTCCAGATGTTCCTTCATTCTCTGCTTTAGTTTTTTTATGATCTCCATTGAAAATACAAACCCAATCCAAAGCATGTCGAAGTTCTGGTCTTGGTCTTCATTCTGTCGATACAATAAAATGCGCAGCTTGGAGTAATTTTTTCATGCATAAAATATTTTAAAATGTTTGAGGAAGGTTATGTACATATTTCAACAGGTCAATAGGAGCAAATAAAAGTATAAAACATGCACACCATAAAGCCAGAACAAAAAGACATGCTGCTCGTTAATTAATAGTCCTGGTTTTTGAGAAAGTTGTTGGTATATTTTAATTTTGCTTGATAAGTCGATAAGTGGATAGTAGTAAGACTTACTAAGTAAGTTGCTGAACCAAAACTGAACTGATCGTTAAAGAGATATTTTAGATTTCCATTTCGTTACAACTTCACAACCAGTTGTTGCTTGCCATGTCATTGAAATACCAAGCTGTTTTCCTTGTCATAATACCAGTATCACGTCGCCATTTTGGAGCCAGCAGCGTCGGCAATGAAGCATCGACATCTTTACTATTATACAACACGCAAAAATAGTAGTACATAGCCGCAAGAAACACAATATGAGTAAAAAACTATTTTGCATCTCTGTCCTAGTGACATCCTATCACTTGTGTTGTGTAAGATTGTAGTCAAGTGCAAGCAAAGCTACTAGGTATAAAGATCTTAGTAATTCCTCAAAACTACTTGTAGAAGCACAAAGCCAGAGCAATAGGAACAAAGTTTTATTGGTTGGTATTTGCTAATGAGTGGGTTGGTAGGTAGGCAAGGTCGGATTAAATGCGTAAAAGTTATGAATACTACTGAGCATATATATTTATGCGATCCCAAATTCCCAAACATACAACTTAGATTAGTAGGTATATTGACAAAATCACGTTTCGACAGAATCAGAACAAGAAACAAAAGATGCTTACCTACTAATACTTTGTCAGGTATGTAGTGTTAATATGAAATTAGCAATATTGCATCCAATGATAAATATTCATTTATTCCTTGACATAGTAGTAGGTGACATGTTTTCTTTCCTTATGCATAGTTGTAAGACTATTCATTCGCTATATCGTAAAGATTTGAAGCAATTTGTACTTGCAGTGAGCAGGTTTAGCTTATAAGCACTTACTAATAGAATAGGTAATCGTAATTGCATTTTTTGTACCCGGTCACTGTGCGGTTGTGGTGGAAGAAGAAGTACATCTCCAGAATGTCATACGCTAACTCTTTCTTGAAACATATTTCAATGTTGATTGGAATAATGCATATAACTAAAACTAAATTAGTATTAAGAACGTTGTATATAATTTTTTAAAAAGAACTTGTATGTTTCCTTCACTGTAGTCTTCGACCGCTTTAGTATATTATTCAGAGTTTCAGTTGCAAGTATTCTATCGTTTGGATATCAAGTACTGTGACTTGTAAACACACAAGAGTTCAAAAAGTCATAAATCATTACTTTAGAGTAATTATGATAAAGTAGATAATTTATGAAACATCGTAAATGTTATAGGTGAAGGTAAAAGTTACCTATTTTCTGCACACATTAACTGGCAGGTGGATAGGTACGCACTATTTCACAATAGATAGGTACACAATATCAACTACGTATTACATATTTTATTGTTTCACGTGGCTTTAGGTTCGCGTTGACATTGGTCAAGATCATGGAAGCTAATATTCAACATTTGACCGTAGGTCTTCGAATTACTAATTTGGCTTTTTATTTTAAGCCAACAAAGTCAATAAGTGTTTATTATAATTTTACATCAATATAACGACATGTTTATTTTAAGAATAGACGGTAAACTAGCAGGACTACAGATTAACAAGTTTCGCTGGTGTACAACAGTTCTAGTAAAGCAATAATTAATGTACTAATTATTTTAAGGAGAAACAAGGTAATGTGGATTGAAATGTTTGTTTATAAAATTTTGAATAATCATTTATTTGTTTTGCTTTGAATTTTGCACTCGTTCGTCGTTAAATTCTAGTGTTCCAGGAGTTGCATTGAGTAAACCCGTTTTTCCTTCAGAACTAGTATGCAAACATTATGTCATGTCCATTTCATAACTCCATTCCATCCATAAAGGCAAGTTGCAGCTTAGTTTTGATATTCATAAGCATTCAGTTTTCCAGTTGGAGACATGTGTTCTTAAATGATTTAAAATTAATAAACCAACTGCCGGCCGGCTACGGCAATTGACATGCTATGAACAAGTATTAATTTATACGTGTTCTCACTTTGCATAAAATCTGACAGACAAAACTCGATTTTTGTTTATCCTCACATCATTGCAACTCATGTAAAACTTTTAGTTTTGATTTGCTAGGGTGCTAGGGAATCCTCAGTGAGAGGATGATTTCTTATTAAATATGCACGATGTGCAGATCATTGCAAAGTTGATTCTGACTCGACATACGATAAGATTTGAAGTGTAACTAAAATATAACCCCGATGTACCATAAATCCTATCAGTAGTGTTAGTGGTGTTGCATGCACAAGTTGAAAAACAAGTAGTATACAACATGACCTTTACCATAATGCAGTTAAAGATGCCACTTTTGAATGTTTTATCTCAACTTGTATTTTTATCATGCTCATTTTTATAGAACGTACGACCTTGAACGAGCAAAAAATTCACCAGAATTTAAAGCCTTAATTACTCTTATCAAATGCCCTAACAATCAGAGATTTTCTTATTTCTTCTTGGCACTGGATGTGCAAATATAGAGCCAGATATTAAGAAGTATGCAATCCCCCCAATATTTGCATTTTTTATGTTGCAACAAATAAACCGAAATATCTTGGTTTGAGATACAGGTCGACTTTAGTTAATTTTGGAATAAAAAATGCTGTAACGTCTCTAAAGAATGCATAAAAGAAGTTGCACATTAGTGCTTTGCAATACATTCTTTTTAAAATTATACTATTGTGTAATATATTATGTAAGCTTGATAAATTAATACTTTTTTAGTATTTGCTCAACACATAATCCTATCATGTCAGATTTTGGCTTATGATAGTATGAATGTAAATCCAGTTAATATAGCAGTGATATCAATATTTATGAGGTTATATGAGCATGTAAAAGATGAAACGTAACATGAGTGGTTGAAAAGCTAAACCATCAAGGTTTACTTGACATACTATAGTGAAATGGATTTAGGATTATTCCAAACTGCAACACTTGTATTGTATTTTAATCCGATCTTTTTAAAACACGCAAATGATTGCAGTTGCACGTTCACAGAGACTGCGTTACACGTTTCTGTAAACTGGGAATACAAAACATGTCATATTTTGAGAGCATGAAGGAATTTTTTATTTTTTCCTTTTAATTCTTTCAATTTTTCCTTTGTGGAAGGCAATTAATTAATGTTACCATTCTCCACGTGTCAAGTGTAAGTGTCATTGGCACCATATACATAGTTTGACAACAAAAATACTGAATAAATTAATATTTTTTATCTCTCAATGATCATGAAACCGCATTTTGATAATCCGCAGGTCACACGAGTCACACAGCTTACAGTCATACGATAATATAATTCGTAAAAGTTTTATGGATAAAATCTGTAACCTGTGCAATACTATGTTAAATGTTAAGCTTTAGCTTTTTAAAATTTCTTTTAGCTAAATTATCGCTGAACTCTTGTTTTCATATTATGCAAAAATCGCGTCGAAATGTTAAATAATAACTTATCATTTACGATCATCATTATAGCTTTTTTCTTGTTTTGTTATCATTTGCCTTTTTAAGTATATGCTATTTTATTACCATTAACTTTTTACAAAATATTTTAACATAAAGTTTACATTTACACACACAGGGAGAGGTAATACACGTTAATACTTGTTAGTTTAATTGTTTGTTTCTTTTTTTGAGTCAAAATAAAATCTCCGTAATTTTTCCTTTCGTCTAATTAATAATGAGATTATTTTGGTAAGTTGGTAAATGACCATTTTTCATTTTGTAATCTGAACTATTTAAATGTGCAGCATTTTCTTGTATATATTTTTTGTACATTAATTTTGTTAAATATTCTGGTTACATGGATGTTGTACTTCTCTATATTCACATTTTTCACATTTAAATTATGCATTTTGCGTCAACATTTGAAGTAAAACTTGATGATCCATACTATTCAGCGTGGCTAAATCAATACCCAATGCCTTGGCCATGGTGGCCAGGTCGAGACCAAATGATTTAAGTAAGTCTTTAAAATCAACCTCCTCTCCAGTAAGCGGATTCAGAAGCTTGGGACAGCTCTTGTTACACTATTTATTTTAAATAAAAATAATAAAACATAAATGTAATAATTTATTCATTAAACCTTCAAATTAATGTAAATAATTTTTGTAGCGCAAATACCTGTGGCCAAGAGCATTTTTCAATTAATCTGATTTCCGTGTTTGTTGCACCTCCATAGATCCCCGGAGTGGCATCGCAAACACTGTACCACCGACGATTTCGTTTTCTCTTTTTGTGCTTGTTCTTCTTGTTCTTAGTACCAGAAGGATTTGAGTGGTGAAAGTGACTTGGACTAGTAGAGAGCGCTTGGGCAGTTCTATCTGCATTTCGCTTTGTTGAACTAACCAATTTTCTTGGGTTAGCGTTATCTCCTGCTATTACTACTTCACCAACTCGCTGCTCACTTTTTGTGGATTTGGGATGTCGGCTTCTGCTACTGCCCGATTCTTTTTGTCGCTTTTCCAGCTTCTTTCTCCTGCGTCGGGTTTGTCTAAGGTTGTGACTGCTACTGTTGTTGTTGCTAGTTTGCTTATTATGATGACGATGACGATTATGCCTTCGACGATTTCGTCTGGAGGAGTCATTAGAAGTTACTGTGGGACTGAAGCTATCGTCACTGGATGAGCTGGCAGCGCTGCTGGTACTTGGGGTTGATGAGGTGTACACTTTCCCATGACGGAACAGTCCGCGTTGACCATGTAGACTAGATTCGGGGTCATTACCGTCCCAGTACATTTGAGATGGTTTCCTAAAAACATAACGATACATGACGACTGTAGCACATGTTGATCCAACTTACTGAGGTGTAGATACATTCTGATTAAATTATACCACTTGAGTAAGTTTTCACTGTCAAGTGGTAGGTTTGTACCTTTTAGGAATGAAATTAGACTCTTCAATAATTCCACCGGATTCCCAACACTTGAGTGCACGGGTTAGTTCAACCGAGTTCACTTCCACGCGTCCCCAATCCCTATGTGTCAGAATTGTGTGAGCCAGACACGAGGGAATGAAAACATTTCTGTAAAATGAAAGAATATTGTTTGGTTAAGAAAACGCTCCTGTTGGAGAAAAGTTTAAAGTGTTTGACTTGTGTAGTCCATTGGGAAAGTTTCTTACGTGACGTTCATTAGCGTTTTCTTTAATTCATCTCCAACTTTATATACATAATCCCATTCCTCTTTTCTCAGGGCGGGAGTGGGCACATTATTTACAATCATTTGAGCTTCATCAAATAGCCATTGAAAGACGAAAAGGGAAGCTAAAGAGAATGAAAATTATGTTTGAATTAATTTTCAATAAGCACCATACACAGTTAGTTCTTAAAACATATATATTTGCAAATTCTAGTACCTTTCAACGTGGGATAAATTCTATAGCCAAAAAAGCATATCCATGGCTCATCAGGGTGTGAATTCTGACAACTGTCTGGCAAACGAGCATTCCACAAATTCATTCCTTTCCTCAGGGAAACTTCTGGTGGACAGAGGATCACATCGTGGCAATTTGCTTTCTCCGTGTACAAAGGCACTTTGTCTATAAACCAGCCCGAGTCCGTTATCCCTTTAACTCTGTCCCTGCCGGTGGAAGTAGGGCCAAACTCATCGTCAAGCAAAGATTCTACATGATCCAGATTGATCATTACTCCAGTTCCACCTGCACTGTAATATTTTAAAAATAAAATCAATTTTAGAAAACTTCTCTTTTAAAATGTTAGGTGCATACTTTGGCAATTTAAATTTTTAAAGTACCTGGAACCAGCTAAGATTACGGATGAATCTGCATTAAGCCCTTCCACTTTAATGAGATTCTTGATTACTTCATCGATAATCAATGCCCCCATAAAACTGAATGGGTTGCCATCTTCGTTACCGCGTACACGACCACTCCAAGTATCACTGGAACAATACGGGATGAATCTATGCAAAACCAGAATGAAAATATGTTTGATTTTGTCAATCGTCTCTGTATTTCAAATGATAGAAATAGTTAAGTTCATTGCTAAACTATATTGTTATAACTTACACATGGTTAGCGTTCCACCAGTACGGGTTTTCATTAAGATCCGATGATAAAATACCACCAACTGTGGGGAAAATATCAAAGCATTTTACTAAGTTTGTGTTTGCATAATGCAAGGCTACATCTCGCTTGAAAAGATTATACTATTATGCAAGCATCCATCTCTTTGTCTTCCTACTTACCATGTTTTACACTAGGCCAACCAGAAGAGCTCATCAAGTGGTTCAACCTGTGCCAACGGTTCATGCAGCTTCTTTGATCAAAGCAGTACCAGCCACCTATTGCAAATAGAAAATCAACACAACTTGAGCATTTCATTCAAGTTTGCAATAAAACATTAGGAAAATGGAAATGGAAATTGTTACCTTCCAAAAATATGATCCACAAGTTATTATCATCGTTTCCAGAATAGCTGGATTTTCGAATGTAGTATCTGTAAAGCAAATTCATAAAAATAAGTCCATTAGCAAAATTTTGAAACCAAAGTTTTCGCAAAAATAAAGAGTGTGCCTATATAAACTATTTGCCGTCATTGCTATCTTATCAATGACCAGTCATCCAGTCAATCCAGTGCACACTTGACCATTGGCTATATCCGGAAAAACCATCAAAGCTTTAAAACAGATGCACGCATTAGCATCATTACATCATGATTCCCCTTCTAACAAACTGCCTGACCAGTAACCACAATAATCATAATAATAATCATGTTCAGCATCATGTTGTGTGTGTACTATATCTTCTATTTCCCTATAAAACATTGACGGTGATGTGATGGTGGTGAACTAAAGTCTCATCTAACTCTCTACTCATTTATCTTGAATAACAACATCAACTCCACCGCGGCAACAGCCCGCAGATGCCTTGTTAGCCAATTCAATATTATAATCGATAAGTAGAATCTTTTTTTCCTTTGAAGGGATGCCGCAAATCGTGAAACGCGATCAAATTCCCTTTAGTCAAACTATGAAGCATGAGCAGAAGAGCTAGTGGAGTGAAGATGAAAAAAGAACTTAGTCAAAAAGGGGCCGCGCACGGTGATCATGATGATGATGGCCAGCAGAGAGGAAAAGGGAAGATCTTATATATCCCCCTTGATAATAACATAACAAATGTATGAAACACGTACTACTAAATATCTACTTGAGAGAGAGAAAGACGAGTACAATTTATCTCTACAAAATGTATAAAGAATAAAGTTTTGAGAAGCAAAAAATAAGTCTTTTCATGCCACCTTTTCCTCTACATGAAAGGGTGCCGAAAACAGACACATACAATGCAACAATAATAGTAATCTTATAATCTTGATCTTCCTTTTTAGCAAGGCAACATCACACACACGGAGAGTCAGCAATAAGAACAACTTTTAAAACGCTTAATAATAACAGACGACAGCCACAGTTTGTTACTTTTTTACTACTGTTCCACACGTTGTTACACATTTTATAGTTTTAATTGTGTATAACAGGTCAAGTCAAAAGCTAGCGGAGGACTTGTTGGCGTTGGCGGATCGAAATACGGGCTACATAACAACCAAAGTTTGGAATCTCTAATATTTTTTAGAGATTTTCATTTTCACAGCCGTAAAAACCGCAGAAGAAGATTACCAGAACCTACCCCGATCCCCTTTAGCCCTGCTGGCACAAAGGTATGCAAAGCTTACGCTGATTTTTATGTCGCTAGTCGGTCTGTACTCGATAAGCTCAAAAACGTCTTTCTGACAAACGAAACATTTATTTCGGTAGAAACATTATTGTAAAATGTATGCTGCCACAATGCTAACTACTGTGTACTTTTCTATTGTGCTCATTCATTTTTTTCATTTTTACTTCTATTTTGTTAGGAAAAGGGTTTTTTGTGTCTCAAGCCCAGCCAAGAAAATGGTGGTGGTGTTGCGGCATTTTCTTTGCCTCTTTTATTGAAGCATTTAAGGGTTTTTGAGAGAGGAAGCTACAATAATAATGAAGGATTTCTTTGAGATATAGCCCTTAAATTTCTTTTTGTGTAAAATGCTAATCACATAATAGGGTAAATTACTTAAACGCAGCTTCTGTATAATTTTCCGTATAATCCTCTTAGACCAATTCAATCAGTGCGTTTTTTGTAATGAAAATTACATGCGTGACATTTTACCAAAATGCGAGTCCAATGCATTATTGTACGGACAATGACAATGTACCACTTTTTGTGTGATGGGTTGAAACTTGTTGGATATATATTCAAAATGAAAAGTTTCTCACTTTCGTTTAAAAAATTCTCAACCCCTTTTTGCTTCCAATTTTATTCTACATAATATACAGTACATAATACTTTTTTACTTTTTTTTGTCTTGCCATGAATGTGTTGCGTATGCAATTTGCCGCATTAAAGGCCCGCTTTTGCCAATAAACATTTTTATGGATGACTTCCGGTTTGTTTGTGGACACAAGCCCGCTTCCTCACTTGACGCTGTACACAATCACGAAAAAGCGACAAACCGTTTTTACACACAAGCCCATAAACACATTCCACGAAACAAATGCTCTTGGTAAAACACAAAGGCTTTCCGCATCGCACACAAAGCGCAGTTAGGATTTTGTATGGGTATGAATTGTTTCAAACTTTCAAAGTGCGTATTGTGTCTAAGCTAAAAAAGTATATCTCTATGAAGTCATTCATGTTGTAAGTAACCAAAAACTTTTTGTTTACCCTGCTGGTGAGCCGTCATTACAAGTGATGGATTTATTTGAGAAGTGGACCAGTCCCAAACCCTGAGTTGACTTGGCAAGACGTCTGCTATTGCTGCTGCTGATTATACTTTTACTGGTGTAACTGCCACCGTTATTATTAGTAGTCCTGTGCTCTGGAACTGGAGCTATTATTGAGCTCTCAATCAACTCTGATGATGAAGATGAACCATCATCACCACTTGTTTTCATGCCGCTGCTGCTACTACTCTCCTTGCTATGATAATAGTTGACGTTTGGCTGCTGCGGGTCTCTTGAGACTGTAATTTGAGGTTGTTCTTCGTTTCTATTTTCACCATTGTGTTTGTTTGCAGCAGTTACAACACCGCTGTTGTTCTCCCCGATGATCCCATTTTCAGCATTGTCCTTAGAAATCTCAGGAAGTTCGTATGTATTGTGTTGTGCCGGATAATGATGATTGGTATTGGCACCATTACTTCCACTGCTTTTGTCTCTAGCTTTCTTGCTGGAAGTATCATCGTCATTGATGTCTTCTTCTGGTGGCCAATAGATTCCCTAAAAAGCGTTTTAAAAGATATTTTTAGAACTGCTTCTTTTTTTCCTAAAATAGGTTGCATTTCCGGAACAACAGATTTCCATTTACGGAATTATACTCAATTTCGGATAATGAAAACATAGCCTTTTTAAACCAAGTATTATGTACTATAGGCTTCGTTCCTTACGTTATTATTTTCAGCATGAAATTTTGCACCGGCCGGCCTTGATGTGGACGAAGAACACGACTGAACATCCAGGAACAACACAAGCAAGAAAAAAGCCATTAAGTACGTCTTTGGTCCCATGATTAGCGTTTTTAAACTCTTTTTCTACGTTTCCGTTTTCGGCAAATAATAAATACTGATGAGAATGCTAATATATATATACGCGTGTGAACCACCGACACAGGCCAACACACTACTCGGCGCGTGTTCCTTGGTTGTTGTCACACAAACAATAATTATTATTATGGCTAGTTCTACTTTTTGCCTCTGCTCCTCCTAAATCTAATGAGGATTCACTTTCTTTTAAGAATGGTTTCATGTGGGCTATAAAGAAAAACTCTAGCGAGTCGTTGCTGCTGCTGCTGCAAAATGGTTTTAATGTCAACGGACGGTTACTACCAGTATGAAATAAAACTACAGAACACTGAAGACGCTTTAGCAGCATGCTTTCTTTTAGAAAAGTGAAATTCCTCCACGTACTATACATGTGCTATGCATACACAACAATACACCTATTTGGGACGCACTTATAACTTTTAATGATTTTGAATGTAGACTACACTTTCTGGTCATGAAGAAGAATATGAATCCTACGCAAAATAAACCTTCAAGTCACTTTTCTCCAGGTAGTAATAAATTGGTTGTTTATTTGCAACATTTTCACAACTCTTTTGTTTCTTATAATTTCACTTTGGATATTAAATTAAAAAGGTATCCAGTCTTTACTTGGCGAGTCTAATTGTAGCAAAAGCATTCTTCTTCGTTATGAAACCAAACAGCATCAACACACCCCATGCGTCACACTCCGAATCTTGGTCAAAGTGGTAAAGTCCCTTGAAAATCTGTCTTCACCCCACTTGCACTTGTGCCACTTTTTGTGGATGCTTTAACTTGAACAGCAAAAGCTCTACTGAACAAAGTAAAATGTTGGACATGCAAAGGCCTTTTTCCTTCTTTCACCTTTTATATTTTACGGCAACTTGGCCAAGTTACCACACTCACCAACAAGCCCGTACTAGTCAACTCATTGATGTATCACACTGAATACAGTTTAAAGCAACAGGCAGGCAGGCTAAATGGAAATGAACGTGATATGATGTGTGTTCTGGGATGCCTAGTAGATTTCTAGATGCACTGCCAAAGTCTTTTCAACCACTGCTGAACAATCACTACCTCACCACCTATCAGTATACATGGAACAGCGGTGGTGGTAAAATAGTGATCATGATGATGATATATGAAAATGGAAGCTAGAAGCAGAGAAGCGGCTCTGGCTCTGGACTTGGATCATCTTCTCTGGCTCGTTATCGTTTTTGTTAATGATGACCGTTTTCTGCTCTCGTGCTTGCTTTTCTCTGTGCCTTGAAGACATTAAGGGCAGCTCAGGTACAAAATATATATGCGCTTGGTTCTTTAGGAGGCTTTTGAGAACACTGTTTCTGGTTTTAACGGGCATTTTCTAGAGATATGCAAACTCCACAAGTTTGTAGCATTGGCAAACAGTGTAACCTATCATGTAACATGTACCATGATTGATTGCAAAATTGACCTGAAAATTGAAAAGCAGTGAACAATCTACAGAAAGAATTTTTTCAGGTCAGAATAATAATGTGTAGGTGAGGCAGGAAAAAATGCATAACTTTTTCTGACAAGGTGAACAGTGAGTATTTTACGTGGTAGTAATTATGCTTAAGCACTCACCAGTTGACAGTTACTTCCCAAGAACGCGTCTGGAATGTGTCAATGAATGAAAATTTTACTGGGAAATGGATTACGTTATTTTACTGGTATTCTTATGCTAATAGTGCCAAGAAGAAACTGTAATAACAATATGAAGAAAAAAAGAGTTATCGATCATTTGTATATTTTTGCCGAAATGAAAAGAAGATTGCAACATTCATACTATCAAGTTTGTAGTGTAAAGAGTTATAGATTGTATCTCTCTTGGAAAATCAGAGAAGGGTGATTTATGGGGGCATTGAATCATTTATGGGATGTTAAGTGGAATGTGATGATATATTGATTGTATCAAAAATGAATTTTGATTTATTACAGTGTTAGGTTTGCAGCCAGAGGCGCCTCCACCTTTAGCCAGAGAAAAAAATTCCGACAAAAGCAATAGGTCGTAGGTCTTGTACGTTTCCAGCGTAAATTGTGCTGAGAAGAATGTACAACATGTCATCTTTAAAGATTACTTACCCGCTTTGTACGCATTGTTCCTTGTACTTTGTACTCAAAAAGAATTGCAAAAAACATTGTTTGGTTTACAACCTACAACCCTGAACTGATTATATCACCACAAAATACCGCGAAACGCCACTTTTGTTTGCTTACGTAGGTTAATGACTAAAACTCTGTGGTATTTTGCCATAATCCATACAAACGCCCATCATTACTTAGAATTTTTGGTTTTTAAGGGGTCTTCAAATCCTTATTCCTTATTGCCAACAATGGGATCAGTTATT
This sequence comes from Entomobrya proxima, assembly GCA_029691765.1. Classification (NCBI taxonomy): domain Eukaryota; kingdom Metazoa; phylum Arthropoda; class Collembola; order Entomobryomorpha; family Entomobryidae; genus Entomobrya; species Entomobrya proxima. The sequence goes on from CM056169.1 coordinate 9,189,053, forward strand.
CAAGTAGCAATGTTGTAACCGAAAAAAAGTTCTAACGCAATGTGTCTCTGTTCATCTTTCTTTACCATCTTCTGTAACAAGTACACAAAATGTGTGTGCCATGTACAAGTTCTCCATTGCAGTAAAATAATGGTAGTAGTTGGTAGTAGTAATGTGTGGTGTCTGGTTTGGTGGTAGTTACTTTTCTTCAGTATTACTACCAACTTGAGTTGAGAGACTGGAAAAAAATCTTATTACCAATGTCGGCAAAGTTCAAAGAGAGTTTGTCTGTTTACATAATAGTAGCTCATGGGCGCATTCAACCGCAAGTGTCCGACATGTTCAGGAGGAGTCTCTCATTTCTTTTCTCTTCTCATCTTCTCCGTTTTTTACTTGAATGATATGCGTTTATAACACAACAACTCGGATGATGATGGTTGTGTGATCTGTAACAAAATGGGATGCATGAATTTAAAGGACTACTGGTGAAAAATAGAATGAAATGGAAACATAGGAATGTTCTCAAAATAAAATTTTGTCTTTTGGGGTTTCCACAAAGGCTAGCACAGAAAATTGTGCAAGCCTTGTACGTCAGATATGTTATAACTGAGTTATACTTTGAGTAAAGTTTATAGTAGATGCCATGAATCGCCTGTTATCAAAATATTAACATAGCAAAAACAGTGAACGGTCAAATGTATCGTTTATTCCAGAATTGTTAAAACCAAATAATAAAAAGCATTTATGAATAAAAATGCCAATGATATAGGTCAGCTTCCAGTATAGAGGCAATAAAACATAAACCCAAGTCTTCTTGGGGGGCACTAAACGTTTCATTCAAGCCATTGTTACAATTTTCCACTAAACAAGCAAACATTGAATTCCACCAATAATCATTATTTTCTCCATTTACTGAGCATCTGCCCTTGAAGAAAGTCATCACATCATCATGGCACATGCATGCACCCCATTTTTACCAACCATGTAATTACCGAATTCCAATATTTACCTTTCGCAAGGGAGAAAATTATAGGACGGTGAATATTACATGTAGCAAACATTAAACAAGATTTTGCTGCACCAATAGTCCTGCATTTATTCTCAACCAAAAATGTTGGTTAATCTGGCTTATTATTCCAAGCCCAATCAAATCAATCAAATACTGTTACAGTTTACATTGTTGAATGAAACAAGCCACGGAGTTGGAAACAAGCTTGTCTGTAGATTGACAAATGAATGAATGATCAACAGAGAACAAAACTTTTTACTTGTAAGCACCAACCTTAGCATAGTCGGTAATTGCTTTTGATTACTTGTATGTATGCCAGTGATATTATGCCTAGGTGCACAGTGCACAGGTGTATATTATATTAGCCATAATGATAGTGGTAGCCTGCATCCTCATCCTCTGATTTATACATGCTTTACATATTTTTGTGCATGCATTATAAATGGTGGATGAAGTGGAAGCCTGTTATCTGTAGTTAACAAGGTGCCGCTTTTTCGGAAGACGATGGGCGTGCAAAGGAGAGGAATCGATAATTACATGTTAGGAGAAACGATGAGTAGCAGAAATTACCTTTAAAATTGCTGTCTTGTTAGTGATATTGTTTATGCGACTAGAAGAAGAAGGGAACTCTCTTTAGCTGGTTAACTAGAAAACATGGCAAAACAACTAACAAGAATGGTGTTCATAAGGAAAAATCATTGTCTCGTGTGCGTACATCAATACAAGAAGAATCATGCTTCTGGGAGGAAAAACGCTCATCATCATAATCACTGCAGAAGAATGGAAGCCAGCAGCAGCAGCACTGGTATCGATATGGTACCAACAAAAAATTGCGTGACATCTGACAAAGGGTTGTACGAAAATTCTTCAGAAACCAGAAACATAACCTTGCATATCTTTAGCTATTAAAACATTTTTCATTTTTCACTGGCAAACTACCTGAAGGATTGTTTTCTGGTAAGTTCCCCAATCCAAACTTCATGTGATTAAAAATTGAAATTTGCATGAATGAAGATAAACTTGGAAGTTGGAACGCAGAGGCAAGAAATATTCTCTAGCCCCACCTCCACGTGTGTACGTGTAGAATTCATTTTGTTCATCGGTTTCATCATGTTTATTACATCTTTCGTGGCATTGCAGGAGCGCTTTATATTTCATCCGAAATTCCGACCTGCCATTAATATTATTATATATTTAGCTGTGGGTTCTGAGTCTCCTGTGTCGGTCGGTATTCTCTCAAAGAGAACAATAAATTATTGCAAAGCAGTCGAAGTAAAAATACCGCTGGGCTGTTCAAGGTCCATTGGTAGCCATCATTAATTAGTTTTCTTTGCTTTACCAAGTTTGGAATAATACAAGCGATCAAATTATCAATAATTTACAAGATATATATCAGCCATTATATAACATACCTTGTTTTTAATCTATAACAAAATCTCAGTGCATGAGATGATGTGCCAAGTAAAAAATACAAAGCAATATAAGATGATGATGACAGGCGAAAAACCGGCAGCTATGATCTCGTTAGTCACTCAACAACCACACGATCCACCTCTCTCATTCTTCCGAAAAACAAAAACTAACACAAAACTTGGAGAAAGATTTGAAGCTCAGCACATGCATGCAAACCTTTATAAGATTCCTTTGCACACACAACTCAACTCTCGAGCAAGGTGTCCATCATGCCAAACTTGAGTTGAGACAAAGAAACCGAAATGATAGACATTAAATTCATTGCGGCCCACATCATCATCATCTCATGATCTTGTTTGGAAATGCATTTCGTTGTGTTGTGTGTAGATTTTAGTACTTGAGAACATTTATACAGTCTTGCGAACGATAACTACACACCATTTTATAGGCCATTACTGTCAAGCTGCAAAAATCTTTTTATAAAAACGGCATATGCAAAAAAAAAGAAACAAAAGACTGGAAGCTATAAGTTTTCTGTTTTATAAATTCCAGCTTCATATATTCAACTTAATATTATTACAGGTTATTTATTTTTTTAGCAAAGCAAAGAAAAACTGCCTACGTGTCACGAAATACTACTCTCTCGGCTTTTCCGTCTTCTTCTTCATTCTTTGGAGGAATGACAAATTGCATACACGACGGAAGATAATAAACTCTGTGTGTCGTGCCCGGGTGCTCAAATTAAAGCATTATACCCTTTCCTGTGATTTTTTCTTCTTTTTTTGAAACGCTAACAAGGAACTATTAACCAGACTGATGATGATGGCTTCTTTCTTCTTCTTCTCCAGATGATGAAGATAATGACGGTGAAAAACAGATAGATGGAAAGATGATTACTCGGCATAATATAAAATGCGTTTTATGGTACTTGGTGTGCTTGTGCGCAATACGAAATGATAAGATAACTGCGGTTTAAAGCGGTAGCTTCTGTGTGTTTCTGGTTGTTGTGTAGCGATTTTCTTGTTGAAGATGATGATATTTTGTGCTGATAATGATACACGGCCACCGTTTTCATTCCTATACTACTACCATATAACCACTTGTATGTGTGTGATGTTTTTTAAACGGAGGATGATTAGAAAGAGAGAGGAAAATGATGATGATAACGATGATGAGAGTTTAATCGAGATACAAAGAAAATGTGAAGAACAGACCAAAATTACGGAAAATGCACAAGAATATTTCTTGTGGCTTGTTTTATTTGTTTTCATCATTTCTTTTTCGGCTTCTCAACAAGTAAACTCCTTTTTCCTCTCCCTAAGTCTCTTTATGTCCTCCTCTGTGAGTTTTTTTGTGCCGCTTTAATAAAAAGAGGAAAGGGGAGGAGTTAGCTCTGTCATGAGAATGGGCAGAAGACAAAGAATCATTCTAAAAAAGTATTTTTTATGTACTACAATTATTATCTGGCATTTGCGGCGGCGTTCATAAATAAACGTACAAACTAGCTCCGGACACGGGAAGTTCATTTTGATTTTGATGTGGTGCTAGTTTGTAGTTTAGTTTATTGCACCATGCCATATCATTATTATGTTTTGACGATTAATGCTCATGTACTTTGAATGACTATGACTTTTTTCGTTACACGGTTAATCTTTGTCCATTCTCTCAAGGTGTTAACTGTATTAAGCACATTAAAGGTTACGACTAAACAAAATGACAGTGTAATTCCACGCAAGAAACTGTGCGGTTCTTCAGTTAATAAAAGCTTGCCTTGTGTCGGCATCTTTTTTACAAAAATATTTTGAAACTGAAATCAAAGAGGAAACTTTTTCTGCTAACTGCATAATATACAATGCAAAATAATACAGAATCTCGTTAACCAAAAAACTTGATACGTTCGTTTTTTGTACTTTTTGTACCTGCGTCCATATATTTCCTCCTCTATAGCTGCTCGTGCATGTACCTCAACGCTATCAAATTTCAAGCGAAATAATATGTAGAAGGGCTGTGTTGTACAGTAGCAAAATAACGTTTTGTTATAAAGCAACCAAGGCTAAAATCAATTCAGCACGCAGCAGCGGTATATTTTATGCGTATCTGATCAAGAAAAAAAAAACAGAAACTTCTGTTGTGAGACTTTCCAAAAACTCTAGAGTTTTTTCACGGCTGCCATTTGAGAATCGCCCTTATTTCGATTCCCACTCTAGGTCTTATTACCTTTTCACAACAGCAGACAGCTAAGCCAAGCCACATTCTCTCTGGTAGAAAGAACCACAGTTCAATCCATTCTTATTTTTATGAAGTGAATAGTCATCTTTTTTAGAGGGAGAGAAAGAGATGATATTATTGTCAGTAGCTCTATTCTATTAATTAAGGCGATGCTGTAGTTGTTGTGGATGTCGGCCTCTTTGATCTCTTTGAAACAGGTGTTCTTCGGTCAAACGGTTTTCTGTTGGGTTCCTCTTCAGTTGAGTTGACTGATGTTGCAGGTTACAGCACACTGGGAAAGAGAGAATATACTCAAACGTTGAGTTCAAAGTCAAACACAATGCTCACTCATCCATTTATCCTTCTTTCCTGTTTCTATTATTGAAGCAGTAACAGCAGTGCAGTACAGGATTTCAGAAAGCCATGCCGATATAAAAACAGTTTCTCATTTCATCATAATATCAATGCTTCCAACAACCAACTGTGCCAATAAGCAACAATCCAAAGATTATTGTATTGTGTGTAGTGTACCAAATTTAGTTTCTTCAATTCAATAATTCATTTTGCACACTTAAATTGATATAATGTCCACTTATGGCGTACTTGATACTGCTCTATAATGCGCCAAGTTGAATCTCGTAAATCCTTGTGAATATGAAACACAGTAGGTCTAGCTCTAAAACTGTCATAAATCATGAGTTAAATACCTGAGTACATTAACAATACTGCTTTGTCCACAGAGTTAAGGGTGCCTTTTCCCTTTCTTTTATACTTAAAGGTCATTCTCGTAGTGTATATGAGCTTTCATCTAAATAAAAAAATCTAAGGGCTACTAATGCGAGTGGCTAAAGGCTATAATCCTTCAAATCCTTTGGTTGCATTCCGAATGCTTAACAATTGGAAACTTTCAGGTTGACTTGTAATCTGTTTGTTGGTGGTATATTGCAGTACAGGTAAAAAGCTTTGTGTCGGGTAGTACCTGCTTCCTGCATAGGAACTCAACTCTTGTCATCAACATCAATGTGCTTTGAATTATTACCAGTTTCATTGCCCATCTCATTAATTTTGAATATTTTAAAATTCAACAAACAGAACCATAAATAGTTCTATTTTTCACCTTTGACAAAAATAGCAGCAGCAGCAGAGCAGTCAACGTACAATGTAATTACTGGCTTCTAAGTACATTTGCGTTTTGGATTATCACACGTCACACAAGCAACAAATACAAAGTCATCCAAGCAGAATATAACTATTGTAACTTTCCCTGTGACTTTTAACATAATTTTGAAGCACACAAGACCATACGGTGATGACATGATAAGACACTTCATATAGCATCATCAGTGACTTTCGTAACTTTGTTCAGATTCCTGGAAGGAAAACGTACAAACACAATGAAGTACACCAATATTGACCGTAAATGCGTCACATATTTTCATGTAATTCCTCACCCCTTCTTAATGAGATGTCATTTTCATAAAAACTTGTCTGTAGAGCAATGCACACTCTACAAGCTTCATGCTCAAATTTTCCAGTTGGTAGTGCGTATGGTAAACTCGTAGGAGTTCGGAACACGTAGAAAGGAAAAACGAGGTAAGTTTTTACGGCAGTCCAGTCCATTAGGTCCTACTTCATAGTCTAACAATGTGCTAACGAGACTGCGATTTATACCAATTAACATGTAATTATCTGTCGGCACGCTCTTATCTTTCTACAGAATCCCTTTTTGCCTCTTTTCGGCTTGTAGCCATCTTCCCTTTGTGCCGTCATCAAAACAGATAACTAAAGTATTTAGGCATAAACGCATAAGAATTATATTATGTGTATGTGCTGGGTATTTCTAAATACCAAAAATTGTACATATACGATAATCATAATGACGACGTGCCCATGTTGTGATAATAGAGAGGAAGCTTCTTCCTTACTTGTCTTAATGTGCTTTCCTTTCTGTCATTTGTTTGAAGGCTTGCCTTATGTCTAATAACCCGTTCTCTGTGGGCGATCATAGCAAATATTCACATATAAGTGGATATATAGGCACATACATAACTAGACTCGGCTTTTTGCCCATGATAAAAAACCCATTTTGCCGTACATTATACATTTTAACAAGTATCTCGTAATGGGTACCTCCACAACTAGCTATACCCACATGGGCATATTTGAAATTCTTTTGAAACTATTCGTGAGACAGAACAATTAAAGGCAATAATTGCTTTGCCGATTATGTGTGCCATGAAAAGAATGTTATGTGGGGCCGACAAAGAGAGAAAAAAAGTAAAACTAATATCAAGCAGAGCAAAAATGTGAAATGGGCTTAAATGCATTTATACATGAGTATATAATATGGCTTTTCCCGAAAGAATAGTTATGATTACAATCAATGGGATATTTAAAAAATTATTTACGCACAGTTTATATGATTCATATTCATATTACATTACTGCGATGTTCACAATTAAAATATATTATGTAACAACAGTGTTTGTGTGCTTACCATTTTGATGCAATTCCTGGAGTCAAAAATATTTTTGCGACAAAACGGGATTCGTTTGCAAATTAGTTATGGTGTTCATGTAGTAAAGGATGCAGTGTAACGCATTAGATACTGATCATCTTCAAAACTAAATTGAATTTATTTCAACTCAACATGTTAAAATGTCACGTAAGTTACAAGCTTCAACTCTAACGCAAGAATTTCCAGGTTCCTTCAAAATGACAGAGAATATTCCACATTCTCTCTGGAGATCCATTTAGGAATGGAAAAACAAGACATTTTTTTCCTTTGTAGGAGGTGATTTGATGATGATGGATTGATTATTATGTTGGATGTGCAATAGTGCTGCTGTTGCACATTTTTTCCCACTTTTCTACCTACATCATTTCACTTCCCATTTTACATCCTATGCCATCATAAGAATGTGCACTTTATATCTTCATCTTTGTGTCACAATTGGTCATCCCTCTTCTTTATTGTATTACTGCTGCTGCTTCTGCTACTTAACTTTTATTGCACATTCTCTCCTTTTATACTACTAGTGCGGCTTCCTTTGAGCCCAGTGTCAAAAAGCGTTAGAGAATATTAAATTTTCAAAACTATTATCACAGGCTCGCCCAAGGTGTGGTCCTTTGTCAAAGTCACAATTGAACCTTTCTCCCCTAATCTCAAATAGGACCAACAAATCTTGAAAAAGTTCAATAAATCAATTTTCCAAAATCTTTTTTCTTCTCTTCTTATTCCATCCGACTGACTATAAAAGTAAACACATTACTTCTTATCTTGATCTTGTTATCACAATACATGCTTGTTTTTACGACAACTTGAATCACTTCTTGGTAGTAAGTCTCTAAAACGTAAATTGTCAAAGGAAGTGTTTTTGTGTTACCGGCAAAGTGTGTCTGTTCAAAATCTCTGAAGATGGCCCAAGTGTGAGAGAAAATGCACAGAGATGGGAACGACAATTTTTTTGCCCCTATCTTTTGTATTCATGTGACTACGACACACACTAACATGTGTGCATAGTATATCATGCCAAACCTAGCCCAACCAGAGAAATGGACAACATCTTTTCAATTACTCTTTCAAAGTCGCCGAAAAGAGGAGCCCGTCTTTTGTATCACATTTTTACCTCACATTATGATAAACTTTTATTCACTTAACTCACCTGCGCGTCCCTTCATTTCATTCCTTTCTTCAAATTATTATTACGTTTTCCTGTTACATTTTGTTATTATTACTTTGGAGGGGCAGTATGACACCATGTACCAACAAATCAAATGCATCAATGACAAAGGTCAATGATGGAGAAGAAAAGAGAACCCCCCACTTTGACACATGGACGTACATCCAACCTCCCAAAATATTAGTGCACATCCAACTGACTTTTGACCAAGAATATAGATGCCGACAAAAGTATCCCATGAAGGTGATATTTACACCAGAGAACGTACGTACTTTTAAAAGAGTGGACAAGAACTAAAAGAACATTTCTTTGACAAAATATGAAAGCATGATCAGACTTCTTAGAGAAGAGATAAGAAAGAGACAAAGTTGAACAATAGCTAGAGAGCAAGATCCTGAGAAATTTTAGCTTGTTTACCTTTTCGGTGCACATAAGTAATTGGGCAGAATAAGATATCAATGGTAATAAAACTACTAATAAATAGACAAAATGGGATTAAGCAACAATGCAGCTAAGTAGTTAAGAGGTGTAAATAAGTAGGTGTATAAGAGGTTTAAAGTAGTGTATAGCATCATCGCTACCTTTTTTCTTTGCATCACAAATCACAAGTATGTATTCGGGTTTCTTGTTAATGAGGTTATAAATGTATAAGCGCATAATAATATTACTTTCGTAGTTTTTCTGAAAAAAAGCAAGCTTTTCAAATCAAAAGTGACATGGAATCGTTTTCAGCATCAAACACTAGATCTTGCAAATGTTAAGTGATAGCGTGGGAAATTCCTGAAATGAGAAAAGCGAGAGAATAAGAATATAGAGAATAGTGGCTTGATTAGATAATGAAGCATGTTCCAGTTGGAGTTTAAGACGAATCGTGCTAAACTAAACGTCAGATCCTGACCTACCATATTTCACAATTCCAGCAGTATAAAAATGCTTTTGAGTGTTATAAAATCAAGTGCCGGTTTTAAGGCCAGAAATCGATTTTGCCATATTATTTGCACTGCCTTTGTTCAGTTCAGTATAAGCAGGCATGTTTTCATTAAAATAGAGAGGAGACACCACTTGATAAATTACGGTAACATTTTTATAGCTAACAATCAAACCGAAAAAATAAATGGGTTATGATGCCACTTTTTATACTATTTCTTTGCTTTGCTGCTTTTACCCCTATCCTTGTCACTACGTTTTTGGATAAAATTGTTTAAATGCAACTTTCATTTTAGTTGAGAGAAAAAAAGAAGAATTCTCTGTCTGAAACGAATTCCATCTGTCTGTCCATATGTTTTTTCTTCTTTTTTGGTCTTCCTTTTCCGTTTCTCACGCCTCCATCATGTTCCCGTACGTCTATCTCATCTCTTCACTTGATTGCATTCCCTGTGTTGCTTGGGTGTAGTCCAAAAATCCCAGTCCAACAGCAGCAGCATTTCCTTTTTGCAATCGAGACAATAATATGTCGTGGCAAACTACAACAAAAAGATACTGCAAATGGTTCTCTGCGTCGGAGATTTTTGTATGTTTTTTCGTATATCTATGCTGCTGGGTGGTGGCGGTGCACATTTTTGCTTAAAATGGTTGACTGGTTCGAGGTTGGTAGTAGCAGGTCTGAACTGAAAAGATTTAGGAAACTGTTTTGGAAAGAAAAGTTGCAATTAGAACGGGCAATTACTCGGTTTCCTTTTTACATAGACATCAATAAGGCAGACAAGAGGCATGTAAAACTTTTATTTCTCTCTTGTCCATATATCTCTGTGTGTATGTGTAAGTAATCTGTAAATAACTGGACTTATGGTCACTTGTCACCTATTATTCTCTTTTAGCTCGCGTTCCATCTCTTCCATCCCCAAAAGTTGTACATCTTCCCATTAGCCTTTATATCCTGTCTTGTGTGTGTGTGTTGTTGATGCTAACTTTATATGCTTGAGTAGAATTTTAGTGCTAAATAATTCCTAACCTAACACCCGCTCAGAGAAAAACATACAGAACAATAGCCTTCATGGGAGGTTGGGCCTGAGCTCAGGAGTCGATGGCAGACTGACCTCATCTCGTTTTCTCGCCTCCCTGTAGTAAGTTTATACAATGTACTTAAGGCATAATTTAAGGATATAAAACTAAACAAACTTTGCACAAAGTATGTGTAATAATATTCTTGCCTTCCGGTGATGATTTATTGCCTTTCAATCAGAGTGACATGACAAAGCTTCCGAAAAGACCATCATTAGAAACAAAGCAATTTTATTGTTATGATGGGAAACGTCACTTGTACTGCCAAGTATTTAGCCGGTAGAGAGAGGATATCTCTATTTATTTGTTGTCTCTGTACAAGGAGCATATTCTGCTTGTAAAAGTGATTTGAACATGTAAACTCACAAAATATTTGTCATCATTTGACTTAAAATTCCTCTCTGTTCGTATAATATGTACCCAAAAATACTTTAATAAAGTTGCAACCACCACCACCACCAAGAATTTTAAAACTTGGGGCAGATGACGACAACGACAACCACATTCATAATCTACAACAACACGCATATAAAATATTAAACAACTGCAGTTTCATCCTAACTCGAACGAAACACTTTCCGTTTTTCATTTTCTTTTTCCAGCATCCTCATTTCCACTTTTATTTGAAATATCGTATTTACAACTTTTACTAAAAAAATTCTACTACCGATATAGCCTTATACAGCACAAGCTTTTTATTTAAATTCCCTACAGAAAATGTGGATCATGTGTGAATGTAGACTAGAGTTTAGTGTAATCATAGCTTTTTTTAGGGAAAATGCACACTTTTAAAGAAAATCATGCTTCTTTCTTGCCATCACATCCTCCGCAACATTTCCTTGTGCAATATCATTACGATTTTTATGCACATAGGAAATAAAATAATATACTAACTTGTATTTTTTTTCTTGTATATGTACACCAGACAGACAGACCAAGAGAGAGAAAGGAAATACAGACAAATCTGAAATCAGGAAGAAGGAAAAGGGGAAACCATCATTGGAACGTGATAGGAAGAAAAAGTACGAAAAAACACAAACTTTCCGCGTGGTTATTTCTTTGCCTCTGCATGCATCTTTGCTTGGCTGGCAGTAAAAAAAAGAAAACTTGTATTTTTTCTGATGATATAAAAATGATTGTAATATTATACATGAAAAACTTACAAACTTGGACTAGACAGAACCACTGACGTTTTTCATACTATCGCTTTTAAAGGGCTAACTATGTGGGAAGACAGAAGATAGAAAAAAACTTGTGCACACGAAGAAAGAGTGGAAAACAAAAACGAAAAGGACGGTTGACGCAGTCCATGATTTGAGTGGCATCGTCGTGGCAAGAGTTTGAGTACACTTGAAGGAGCACAAGATAAAATCACAAAGGGTCGACCAACGTGTCAACTTGAAAAAAAGCTTTAAGACTTTTGCCGTTCTCTGTTTGCCTTGGTTGGTTTTGTTGTAGTTTTCTCGTTCTCGATGCTCAATCTGCAGTGTGTTCATGTACTCCACGCGAATACTTTTTTTAGCGTGTAAACTTTTTTGAGGTCTCTTTTTATCCTAAAGGTTAAGTTTGTGTTTGTATGCTTTCTGTTTCTTTTCCAGTGTAATAATATATTTGTAAAGTGTCCATGAATATAAATGTAGGAAAGTGGAACCAAAAAGTCATTTCTTGAAAGACTGTCATACAGACTGGCAGTTTGGCCTGGTTTTTTGTGGGTACCACACATATACGTGCCCATCTCCATCTAGCAGAGCTTGGAAATGTCTGGGTTATGGTATGATTATTATGAAGACGTAAAATACGGATTCTACTTGCTAGTTTGCACTTTATCCTTTTTCATACCTTTTCATCTTTACGCTACAAACAGGCTATATCTGTAATATTGGTTGTACTATAGTAGCGGTTATTGTTAGTAGTGTTTCCGGAAACTTGGACGTTTTACACGCATGCCACATCTTATACATTTTTTTCTATCGCATTAATATTCATCAGATGAGGTAAGAGATAAATAAAACTCGAGTAAAAGAGTGAGATAGAGAAAAAAATCGCTTTCTGCATTCATGTAAAAATCAGAGATTCATGGAAAAGCTGTTCCAGGTGTTAGTGACAGTGGCAATTTTCATTCATTTCAGTAAATGGAAAACTCAGAGGTTATTTACTCACATGCACGAATGTAAAAGATTATCTAGAAATCTGTATTAGAATAGGATAGAAGTTATATAAGCCAAATGTAAACTATTTTTATTCAGCCTTCAGCCTTGCACCTCTGCATTTTCAAAATAAAATAGATAAAAATACTACATTGGAAGGAACCTAAAAATAACATTGTAAAAATTTAATGCAATACAAGAAACTAGGTCTTCATGGGGAACTAGCAAGTACTATTATGGGTAGATAGATACTTGGTAATTTTGCTGATATAATTGACATTGATAAACTTTTTGTTGTACGAACTCAAAACTGTTTACTAAAACCTGTCAAATAACTGTTTGCGTAAGTTTGCGTGCAGATTTACACTTCAACGCTGATCAACATATCCGTTAAAATTTAACTTTATGCCCCATATACCGCTACAGTTGCAACATATGTACTACTTCTAAACTCCGGGGATTGATAATGTGGCGGTGTGGTCTAATGGTAAGACGTTCGGCTGGTCTACGATATGAACTTGGTCCTCTAAGAGTACAAGCTGGATGAGCGACTGCGTGTCCATGGACCCGCACGTGACTGCAGCAATGTAGTATTATATTACAACCACTGCAGGACACTGGCATCCAGTAGGTTCCATTCGTACAGAGAATGAAAAATCCAGGTTCGATTCCTGGCACCACCACTGTTTTTGTTTCAAAATTTAGCATAGAAGGCTTTTGTAATAAAACACTATCATGTTATTTTTTAAATACAGCAAATCAAAACGTAGCAAGTTTTAATTAGCACTCCATACGCACATTTTGTCACAAGTCAATGAATTTCATTGGTCAATTCGGATTGCCCAGTCATGATCAACTTTACCGTAGTAAATGTCTGTAAGTGCCTTTCTAATCCGTTTGTAGATGGGCTGATCTTGCCTAGCCGTTGGAATATCAAACTTTGAGCCTTCGAAAAAAACGGAATCCACTGGGGTGATTATGTTTGGTGTACCGGAACCAAACATTTCTCTTAACTAGCACAATAATTAGTAACTTGTATTAATTTGGCTTCGTATGCATAAATATAATGCATCAGTCATGAATACCTGATTATTTTGAAGTAATTTCTTCAGATCTGGCATCGTGACTATTTGTTCATTAACATTGAATTCTTTCCACTCATGAAATAATTGAATAACGCTTTGACGTACAACGCCATTTAGGATTAGACCGTTTAAAGGCGGTGTTACGACTTCTTTTTCTTTAATAAAATGTAAACGATATATAGGTAAAAGCAATTAATAGCGTTTCATAAATTGCTGACTATTCTAATGCTCACTTACCTCCATTATCTTTTCTAATTACAAAGAAAACGTTCATGTTGCTAATGTGTCCTTACCCTGACACTTTTAAAGGTAATTCTTAAACCTGGAAGACTGTATAAGCTACCTCCAGGTAAGTATTTACTACAAATTTTGAATTTGTATTTTGCACTGATTATTGATTTTATTAGCAAACTGATAGCTTAGCATGTTTTACAAAAATAATGCAAAAAATCATGTTGGTTAATTATTGTGAATGAATGCAGGACCACGCGGTTTACCTTTACTAGGGAACATACCTCAGATAATCGTGAATCCTCATTTGAAGCTTTCGGAATGGGTGAGAATTTTTGGACCAATGTTTACGATAAAGTTTGGGATGAGAAAGTAAGGAAATTTTTGAATGAAGAAAGACAATAAATATGTAAGAGAATCATTGGAATGAACTATGCTATGTTTTTATATTATTTAGAGCCTTGGTTGTATCGGACGCAAAACTAATGAAGGATATCTTTTCTCTTCCTGCTTCAACTGGAAAGTACAAAACGGACACCTTTCTCGTTCCAACAAGAGGTCCACATGGAGTACTTAGCACAGAAGGTCAAACATGGAGTGAACAACGCCAGTTTTGTATACGTAGCCTAGTAAAGCATGGTTTTGGCAGTAAGACCTCCTTGGAACCCATGATTGTAACAGAGATTGACGAAGTATCAGAGTGGATCAAGGCAGAAATGGAACGAAATGGCAAAGTATCATTGTTAGAAATATTTCGTATTGCCACGAACAATACCCTACTTACAATTGTATGGTGGGGCAAAACAACAAAAACCACTCCGTTTAATATGAAAGGTTACACAAAGTAAATAAACCGCAGTTGTGTAGTTGTTGTAACCCAAGTAATTGCTTGAAATTACACGTATAAATCTGATATGTGTACTATGTGTACTTTATCAAAATGGCAATGAAAAATAAATATTAAAATCTGACGGAGTGACATTGACTCCTTGGAGTAAAGGACAGCGGCTTGTATGGGATGTCACCTGCGTGGATACCTTAGCTGCGACATACCTACCTAAAACATCAGTCGAAGCTGGTTCTGCTGCAGAGCTACAATGCAGATCTAAACACTCCAAATACTCAACAATCAAATCCGCCAACTACTTTTTTCTTGGACTGGCCGTTGAGACATTGGGACCTTGGTGCAAGGAAATGAAACAATTTGTGGAGTCTATTGGTTCACATTTCATCTTAGATTCTGGGGATCCAAAGGCCAAATTTTATTTATGCCAGCGTATCTCACTCGCGATTCAACGTGGAAACGCCGCCAGTGTTTTAGGGACCTTTCCAAACGCAATTTCGATGGAGGAAATATATAATTTATAAATTTTCTGTTACCCTTGTTATTATTTGTGAGAAACCCATGTTGAATAAATAAAACCGTTTACAATATTAAAATAAACTTTTTAAGAAAATAAGAACGAATTTAAATTTATTGTACCTTCTTCATATTCAACATCCTAATAAATAATTCATTTATAACATTTGTTTGCTATTGTCTAGTTTGCAATTGCAGTTCATTGCTGTATTCATGCATTTGCATGTGCACACATTACATGTAATGGATAAGAAAAGGAATGAAATGATTCTCCGTTTTAGCATTATGTAATGCCTGAGGACAGTTTAAACTTATCTACATTAATTTAAATCATATTAAGCACAAATTAAGCACCAAATCAAGTGCCTCGCGTTTTCTTGGATGAAGAAGATGATCACGAGGCCTGATTTTCTTGTTGCGAAAGCTGCTGACGCAGACTTGCAATCTCTTGAGCCTGTTGAGCAATAACTAAATCCTGTTGAGCAATTTGGTTTTGAGGATCAATGTTGTCGGTTCTCACACGCTTCCTGCGCGGCTGCTGGCTGCGCCTTGTGTCCACCCGAATGGGAGAAGAGCTGGATGCTTGCCGATGCTTTACCTTGACGTGAGCTTGCAGTTTCGCCTGTATTGAATAAACTATATTAAAACGGTGACTGGTGAAAAGTTAAATTAAATGCTAAATTCATTTATTACCTTTGATTGAAAAGCCTTGTTACATAATTGACACTTGATCAGCTCTCGGTTTTCTTCATGTGTCTTTAAGTGCTCGTCTAAATGGTATTCAGTTTTGAAAGATCCGTTACACCCCTCATGGGGGCAATGCAAGTCTTTTTCGGTGTGAACTTTGCGGTAGTGCATGTTCAGTCGACTTTTGCAGTAGAACCAACTCGAGCAGCCTTCTTCTTCACAATACTGCCTATCGTAAGCCTCCACATGAGATTTGAAATCGTCAAATGTTGGATACTCTTCTCCATGCCTTTTCTGATGGACTCTAGTAAGTAAAACAAGAAATGGATAATGTAATATGTATTTTCGTTAAATTTGTTGAATAAATTACTCGTTACTTACGGGCATAACCTGTTCTTGTGCACAAATTGGTCGTGCAGTTTGAGTTCAATTTGATCATCGTTCATATAGCGACAAGTATCACATTTCCACTTTGGGACATCCCATGAGCAAGGGAGGTCGATGGCAAAATTAAGTCCGGTCAGTTCATTAAACTCCTCCAAAGTGGATCGGACGGCCATAAAATTGGAAGCTTCCGGATTAAACTCTTCCGAGTTGCTGATAATAAACTGTTGCACTTGGTGCTCTCCCAGAATAATGAGCTTGGCAATGTGACTGGGTTCCGGGATCAATCCTTGAACCTGTGGACTGGAATAATTAAATTTATTTTCACACATGGCAAACAATCAAGCACGGAAAACATGAATCAATCAATTACATGAAATATTTTGTCTTACCTCCCATGATAGACAGGAACCGTGACCAGTACTGACTTCCACCAGTTTCGGGCCACTTGTGCCAAGTGGCCTTCAGTAGACTTCAGGATGCCCATGTTCACAACAGCAAAGAGGCGGACAAGATTACGAATTAAAAATGTAGCTTCGTTCCGTTCCTTAGAGAGTCGATGATTCGCTATTCATTAAAATTAATTCACAAATATTAATAGGATCATACCACAACCAAACTCAAGTAAGTTTTTTGTGCTAAATAGTACCTGATGTAGCAAGATGGCACACATTGTTGGCAGTTCTTATTAGCTGTCCGATCTTCGGTTGCGTGTCAGGTAAGTCATGATCTTGCAGGTACGTTGACTCCGCTCCGCGAGGCTGGTACACAGGTTCTAGTGTTGCAGGGGTCAAAATTTCAACCACCACCAAGGGTCGCATACTATTGATGTCGTAGGACACTGCATAGCCATCCAAAAAAAGCCACGTCCCTCCAAGGTCGCTTATTCCCAACCTAATGATTTCCTCGCGGATAGTAGTCGCGTTCACGGGATAATCCATTTTCTGCTTTTCCTCCACAATCGATGAGACAGGTAACAAATATCCGATCATGTGTCCATGACACAATTTCAAATGAACCATCAGGTTCACAGCTCCTTCCAACTTTTTCCCACATACTAAGCAGTTTGTCGAAAATCTGTGGTAATTACGGTTGTGCACACCCAAGTTTTTAACTTTTGCTCCGCACTCCAGGCATGTCTTTAATTTAATCTCGTCGGCCATGGTGGGTACATACACTAATTACTAAATCAATTTTGTAAATGTGTAATGAGCTTGAATGACTACTGGCCGGAAAACCGTACTGAGGTTTTGAGGAAAGCCTGACAAGTCTGATACAAGAATAAGATGTCGAAGCAATTTTAGTTTCTGCTTATATAGTAATTCTCTCCTCCGCAAAGACAAGAAAAAAGTTCGAAAGTTCGAACCAAAAAACGTTTCTAACAAAGAACTTCCGTTCCACCGTTCCAGTCACAAAGAAAAACAGGAAAGTCTGGAACGGTCACGAGAAGAATACTGAACTCTGAACTGCTTGGCCCGGAAGTGAGATTTCGAGTACTTTTACCAAAATTATAGTGACAGGAAAAAACAAGAAAAAACTTAAGAAAAATACAAATTAGATGCCTAATTTACAAAAAGTATCCAGCAAAGCTAAAAATATTATGTATATTATTTCTCTGTCCTCTGTTTCGTTGAAACAATGGTCTTATTGCGGATATTTTTCTTGTAAAAGTACTGATGGGATCCATAAGAATATAAATGCATAGTCAAGAGAATATACAGATCACAAATACTATTTTCATAATGACGAAAGATTGTATAGCAAAACGTATAATGTCTGAAGATGAGTATATCAGCATCCCTAGCCGAGCCATTTAACTCGCTGATATTTAGTAAAATGTTATCATTAAAGCAACAAGTTACATAAATGCGCAAACTAGCACTAAATCTGTACTCATCAAAGGAAGCGTTTGTTCGAGAAGAGTATTGAAAGGTTGAAAATTTTTCTTTATTTGCAAAACCTAAACCCTCAGTCATGTAAGTATAATTTTCCAAAGTATTTTGTACTCATACTGTAAGGATTGACTTAACTTCTGGAGGGTACATATTATGTATCCATTTTATCAGAAAGACATTGCATATTCATAAGTCACAAATTACAGAATAGTACATCGTTGTATAGTCAAAATTCCTGAGGACTCGGTAGTATGTCGGTTTGCATCATGTTCACTAGTGTGCATGAGGATACAATCAATCGGAACATGAGTGACAGATTTGGACAAAGTCCTATTAAAGCTGCTCCTGGGTATGCTTACCTATTTTCTCCAGGAATTGTGCTAGAGAAAATGGCAGATCTTTATGAAAGCTTTCACTGGGTTCTTACAAATTTCCGTAAGTTAATAGCAGAGTATAGTTTAGTTAAAATATTAACTTTGGAAGTTAAAGATTGAAAAATGGGATGTATCAGATGCAATTATTGCATCTATACTGATCAAGCGCAAAAATGCTTGGATTCAAAGTTTACCACAGGATGGGGACCATAGTGGAGTATTTCAATATGATACTGATTCGGATGACGTATTGCATTTACGACACTTAAAGGGAGCATTCACTGTATTGATTGGGGGACTTGTTTGTGTACTGGCCGTGTTTTCATCCGAGTTCGTAGGAAAAGTCCTGGGAAAGGTGAAAGCAAAAAGGGATAGGTTGAGGAGAAAGTGGAAACTACAGGCAAACCTGCTCGCATACAGGGGAGCGAGTGAGTTTGGAGAATCGCAAAGTTAGCATGTTATTGGAAAATTTGATGCAGTAAGTTTATGGTTATATTAAGATTTATAATATGTATGTTTTATAGTTATGGCTTTAGTTTTGCAACTTTAATACTTGTAGAGCTATGCAGTTTTCCGTTACAAGTGGTCTGAATTTTCTGCCAATTCTGAAGTATGTTGCCCCTTCAGCTTCCGGTTACAACGCATTGGATAAGGCCGGAAGAGAAATTCACGAATTTATTGGCGGATTAATTGAAGAGCATAAGAAAACCTTTGTTCCTGGAGTTGAAAGGGATGTGATTGATTCATATTTGGAGCATAGAAGAACTGTAACAGACCCAAATTCAAGCTTTTCTGGAAAAGTTGGAGGTGAACGAATTTTACGGAATAAATTATATTTATCTTTTTAGTTAGTAAGAAACATTGTACCTATTCCATAATTCTGAAAGGTCTTTTTGTCTTTGAAGATACATTTACTAACCTGCATTGTGCACTTCAACATGTAGACACCCATTTCAACAAAATTGCTGTAAGCCAATCGACTCAAATCTTGTATATTTGAACTTTTCTCATGATTGGTTTAAAAGAAAAGAATATTAAAAACTGTCAGAAAAAATTAGGACACATTCAAAGGCGACGAGCAGAAGGTAAGATAACAAGATGTCGTTTCCACTGATGAATACAGCAAAAACAAAAGCTTTGATGTACAAATCTTTTCTCAATCTTTAAAAACCTACAATAGAGATTTGCATATCCTGTCATGTAGGTTTATGATTGACTGGATTGCGGGGAAAAGGCTTATTATTGTTTTATTTTACTACCAGAACAATCTCATTTTGCTATCCGTAGCTTCGCATGCTACCATTGATTTTCATAAACAATCGACAAAGAGCAATATCACGTCATACCAAACATTCCAAGTGAAAAAACGAAAAGAAAGGATAATATAGGAAGAAGCTGTCAACTACAAACTATAAGACATGTTCCGCCACAGGGTTGATGATGAGACGACACGAAAGTCATCATGATCATGATTTTTTTTTCAATATGTACGAAACACATCTCATCATTCAAGCGACTTCTGCAGCAATCATTTGATTTGTAAATCGGGTCTCTGTAACCAGAGAACTTGCTGGCAGTCATGCTCCTCGGCCATTCTCTATATAGTTTGTTACAATGAACAATTAGTAAAAAATGCAGGAATTAAATTATCACCACCTTGTTAAAGTTTGTTTAAACAGTTTGATTGGATTCATCTCTATATTATATTATATTATATGGCTTACTTGGATGTATATTGGCGTGCAATAATTTCCCCCGGCTTTGATATCCCCGTTTCCACCCGGCCATGCTTTTACATAGTCCGGATTTGCATAAAGGGAAATAAAATTTAGCTCACTTTCAGCAATCGGACAAAGGATAACGTACAACAGGGCAGATTTGCAGGCTGTTACATCAAGAGAAGGCTACCAAAATATTTTTATTTTGGAATTTTCTTAATGATCTATGCTTAAAAGCTTCATATCTATGTGTTTCTTGTTATTACATCAGTTCCAATGAAAACCGGTCTAATGTACAAGCTGCTTCCCTCTTCTTCTGGAATCCAGTCACTTTCCAACTTGACCAACCTTTTGATACATTCTATCAATTCGTTTGGATCAAATGAAGGCAACAACATCCGCTTGGCACCTACTAAAAATCTTTTAAGGCTAAGATCCGGTCGAAATAAACGCACACAACCGTCATGACCCCTGTACGCTTTCATACCTTCAATTACCTGAAATTTTCAATATGACATAAGTATGCTTATTATGGTATGGCACACTACTATATTCATGTTGATAACCGTACTTCCACTCCATAATTCAGACACTTTGAAGCAGGATGAATTTTAAAGCTTCCCACTGGATCTATTTTTGGAGTTGCCCACCCATGTTCATCGTTCCATCTTACGGAAAACATATAGTCAGTGAAATGTCTCCATAATTTTATGTTCTCGTGACTTGGCTTTTTCTGGAGTTGTTCGTCTGGAAGCATTGTGATTTCCATTTCATCCGCCTACACATAATTTCAGCATACATGTATTTTTCTGAATTGTATTAAAAATTTATCTGCGTTTGTGATTTAAAGGAACAAGGAACGGAAATAAAAATGGTAACCTTAAAAGTTCCATCTGGGTAGCTTCCCGATTTGGTGTTTCCGCTTCTACACCTTGCCAAAATTTCGGTTAGCACATGGGTCCTTTCCTGGGATGGTAGTAACAACCTTTTCTGCAAAACCAAGTTCAACGCTTTTATTTGGTGACAACAACGCAAAAGTTGGGGTTTACAAAGATTCCACATACTCTCAAGGTAAAATTGCGTGTCAGTTTTTGTAAGCAGTTAAGCAGCGACATTCTTAAACAAGCCAATCTCAATCCAGTACAAAATACCTATGCAAAAAACATGTGGTTAAATGTCAGAGCGACATGTGTAATGCGACATGCGGTGTGACCAAAGGTGCTAATCTGATCAGTAACTGGAACTGGAAAGTCGAACCGAATCTGTGCTGTGATGTTGATAAGTCGTAAATCCATCACGTGTCTACGGTTACTTTATACAACATGAGTATGGTCACTACTATTGCCACCACCCCGATATGTCACCCAATTTGGAAAAGTTTTTTACTTTTGGTGTGGTCAATGCCACAAAATAGTGAAATGAATGTTGAACCATTAGAATACATATACCATACTTTTAGCAAAGTCATTATATAAACTTGATGCAAGCACTTAAGCAACTTGGTACTTGGCCACGTCCTTCTCCGGCTCTCTTGGAGAATCAAACCAATTTTCTTTGCAATTTGGCACCCACACGATACATCTTTTGAATGTTCCATCGACAAGGCCGGATGCCAGAAAGATTTGACACGTATACAACGCAAGCGGAGAAATGAGCAAAATCAGAGAGAAAAACGTTGATACATCTTTACAGAAAATGCAGTTTTTATGTAGTTAATTAACTGGAGAAGAACTCTTTGAAATGCATAGAGTCATTATGGCAGCAGGCTCTAGACCATTAATGCTTCCAAAAAACTACCACTGGTTATTTCCCAACACGTGACTACTCCCTAACTGAAGCAATACAAGTTACAAGAGAAGAGGCGTATAAAATTCTTGGAACTTTTATTTGCCAATTTCATCTTTTCCCACGATTTGTCTCCATTTCTATATATATGTGTTGAATGTTGGCTGGGGTGACATTTTAGTAGATCATGGAGAAATTCCATTGCAGAGGCGTATTCCACTTTGGAAGAAAACTGAGAAAGCCATGCATATTTTTGGTAGATAAAAATGCGTTGACAAATGAGTGGAACTGGTAGAGAGAAGTGCTGAATAAGTAGTATCAATTTAAATACATACGGCTTCCTTTCACCAAGTCGTGGTGATTTTCAATCTGTGTTGTAGTTGGAAATAATACATATAAGAACCAGATGCAGAATAAGCAACTTTCTTCAACTGTGTACCCAAAGTTATTTTTGGCTTTTAAAATGCATTGACAATTTCATTTTTTTTAATTCTGGATTTTTTTATAATTCCATATTAATGTTTCTTACTTTTCAAAGAAAATTTTAAAAATAAGAAAAAATTTGCTTGTCTGAGAGATTTTGGAAGGTTTATATTATAATGGGTTGCACTGTAGCCAAAACCGTTCTCATTCATTTTAAGGTACATGCAGAAATGGGATTTGAAATCAAGACAAAAAACGGTTTCAGCGGAAGCGTATAATATTTGGAAGGGAGTAGTGAAAAAGCGTGAAACTTTATGGTAAATTCCCTCCCCATCTAATCTACACATTTAGACGCATCGGCTATCATCATTTTAACAAGCCAGTAAAATATTTTTTCCGCACAGAAATGGAAACCACTTTAAAAAGGCAAACTAGATCGAAAATGGGACTCTACTCTATTTTTCCAAATATATCGTCTATTGTTATCTTTTTTAGAAAATACAGCAAGAGTAGCACAAGAATTCAGTTTTAGTTTGGTTTAAAGTTGAAATATTACGCTTCATGTAATATTTTCACGGGAAAGGCATGCTTTGTTCTAATTTACGCAAAAAGAGTACTATACCGCACACGAATACTATACACACAGTAGTACCAATAAATCATTCGCTGGCACACAAAAAAACGATTCCAAAATTTAGAATGGCAGCAGTATTTTATTTTATAATTAAATACTTTTGATGAGGAATGCGCGTTTTCAAAAACAAAAAATTGAAACCCCGGTACTAGGGATTTTGGTGGTAATTTGGGTTGATGCTGTGATGTGTAGCAAAATAATATATACATAAATAGAAATTTTACATTCATTACTCTTTTTAATGCTGGTACTCATACATACAAATTCTCCGAAAAAATATTTTTGCTTTTGCTGCATACATAATATCCAAGTCGTAAAAATAGTCTTCCATTTTCCCTATACATGCAATACATTCACTCATCTCTCTTTTTAACGGTTCTGGAACTGTCACACAGACACATCACACCATACTTCACATACTCTTCTAAAAACAACACTGAATTGTGGTCGTGTGGACGTGTGGAAAATTGTGAAATTCCTTGTGCTTCTCTTCTGCTTTGACTAAACTGACATGAAACCAAGTGTGTAAAACGGAAGGGGTGAAGTAAGAACCCGAATCGAGAGAGAATGTGAATGAATGCAGTGTACAGAAATTGAAATACAAAAATACCCCTTTTTACCCGCTTTCCGTCTACATCTCCACTTTTCTGCTCGACACAAGCTAATGTACATCTATCTACTTGAGTTTCTTCCTGCCACAAAAGCAACTTGGACGCGCTGTATAAATGTACTCCATTCCGTAAGACGGTAGAAGAGATGGGAATGCAGCAAAAAGGATGGGTCCCCGATTTTTGCACAGGGAACGCGCTTCAGTATTCTCTTCTCGGATTCCTTTTTTCGATGCCAACATTATCATTGGATGAGAAAAGGGGGAAGTGATCTTGCCGTGCTAACGTCTTTGTTAAGCCAGTTTTCAGTTTCGAGTTTCGCCTGCTAAAGACGAACGGCCATACAATCAACAAGACGCGCTCTAAAAACGCAATGACATTGCCACCGCCAAGACCAAGAGAAGAAAAAGGGCAAAGTAAGTATCCAACTCATTGCTCTAGAGCTGCTTTATATATACCATTTACTTTTCTTGTGTGTGAAAAGACACCAAGACAAGTAAGAAGTGAGTCTCGGAGGAGTTTAGGCCAGGCCAAGCAAAGTGAGAACGCCAAAGTCTAAAGAAGAGAGAGACAACGTACAAGATATTTAGTAATTTTACTCGTATGTAAAGTAAAGCACACGACATTCATTTCCACACACACATAAGCTGTATCTTTAATATTTCTAATATAAAATTTATAAAATATACACTCAGTTATAAAATTATTGCAACCAGAAAAAAAAACTTTTCTTTGCGCTTTACATTTGCTTCGTATTCATCATCCATATAAACATTATTAAAACCAAGAGTATTTTTTCGCTTCCAGGCAAGTTACCAAAAATAAAAAAAGACAGAAGAAGAGCAGACCAGGACGAGGAAGAGTAAAAGCAAAAAAACTGAGTAAGTATAGTAGTTGGAAAGCAAAGTGGCTTATTGGTGTAAGTATTTTAAGGAAAACTCAAGTCATTGAGTGCGTACACGGTTTTTCGGTGGCGACACACCAGCCACAGCATGAAACTTGGTATAGTTTAGATTTTTACACAGAGTGCAGCTTTTTTACTTCACGGGAGCACATGAGGAGCAAGCATGGTGGCATATTCTGACGATACGGGATTTTGCAACTCAGCAGGAACACAAAAATAGAAAAAGAAGAAGTCATGATGATCTGCTCATAAGAAGAAAAAATAACTAAAGTTTACATGAACCTTGCGTTACATTTCACGTTATTGTAAGTAAATACGTAAAGTATTTCTCTACTCTTTCACACACTTTGCATCATTATCATCATCCATTTAGTTATATGCTCATCTCTCTTTCGTTCTCCTTTTTTTCTTCGGTTATATTCCCCACAACTGCAACTTAACACACTGTGACTGTACTGGTATTTCTTTAGCGTAGATAAATTACAAGTGGAAAATATCATAGTGTCATAAGTTTCCTTTTGTACAATAAACGTTTTAGCGTAGATACTGCAATCCACGCAATATTGTTTAAGGGATTCGACAAGCTGACTATATATATACTTGTAGCATAAAAAGCGGAATTAAATAAATTAAACTTTCTTAGAAAACTGATTCATCTTATATGAGTGCTCTCGGATTTCTCATAATGGTACACTGCTCCTGCTGCTGCCATTCTGTGCTTTCTAAGTAAAGTAAGAAGTAGATATTGCGTCGTTCCATGCACTTTATGAAATATGAACATTTTTATTGCCACGTACATGCTGAGAGGCAAAACACAATAAGTTGTTTAACTGGCTTTCATAAAGAGAAAATTGACAAATGACTACTTAAAACGGTTCGATTGTTATGCGTGCTCTGTTTATATTAGGCTTTTTTTCTAGTGTAGGGCTAAGCTCTAGAACAAGTTTGTGTTGACTTGTGAGTTTCTCGATACAAATTTTTGTAATAAAAAGGATTCACGTACAAACACGTGGCATGGGATAAATATCTGTCATGCAATATTGCAATTTACACAGGGCGAACCGGGATTTGTACAAGTTGATTTATTATTGCAGACAGCCAAGTTTACTTTGTATGTAGTACACAGGAAGCCTAATAAAAGGTGTGGTAGTGTCAAATGTCAACACGTTAATATAACAATTATTAGCAAGAAAGTTTTTTGTGTGCAGGAAAAAATAATTAACACGAAAAGAAGTGTGTGTAGGTCTTTCTACAAGATAATCCAACAAAGCGTGATTATATCATCGTACCCCATCATCCCACACTTTCTCCGTCCTTTTGTGGTTTTGCTCTGCTTCCTAACCTTTTCACCAACTTCTGAGTGAAAAGACCTTTTCCCCGCGTTCAAAACAAAGTTTCATTATCAGTAGTCATTCATCGTTAGCACTACTTAGTTGTTCTGTGTCTCTCTTGTCTCTTCTTCAAAGAAAGTACGTCTTGTGTGTAGGTTTTTTCATACAACAATTCTTTCTAAATTGCAAAGTCTCTTCAGGGACTTTTTAAAATAGAAAGGGAAATAAAAAGAAAGAAAAAAAATCCCCGGGGACTTTATATAAGACTTTTTTCTACCTTCTTCCTTTTCCCCAAAAGTATATGTGTAGGTTGTCCCCCTGTCCTCTTTACTATTATTAGTATTTTCTATTCTCGCGAAAACTTCAAACTAAAACCTCTCTGTGTCTTTACACTACTACCATCACCAAGCACGAAAACTGACTTTGTGTGGAACTTGTCACCATTACCACATCATTTTAGCACAATTATCCTTTTGTGCCCATTTATTCAAGTAAATTACACGGGTAATCTTCATCAAAACGAAAGTTTTCCCACTAAACTATTAACCAAGCTTTACTAATAATAATACTGGAAAGAGTGAAAAGAACAGAGAAGAGAAAATAAGATAGTGAAGCAGTTCACTAGTCAGTAGTGTGTGGTGTCGTGGTAGTAAAAAAGGAGGCTTTCATATTATCCTTCTAAAATAGTTTCACGTTTAATGACACAGTTATGTAATATCAGCTTTTTGTGCGCTCAGTAGTGTGCTTCTGTGTTGTTGCAGGTTTTTATCTGCACGGCTGACATCATCACTACCACCACCGCACCGCAAGTTCCATCACATCTTACGCTTCTGCTAAACTGAAGACGCTGGCTGGATGAGCAGCCCTCCAGTCCAGTCCGATATCTGCACGTTGTCGTTGCACACACATATTTCCAGCAAGAGAGAAGCTCCTTTCTCACTTTTACCCGTTTTTAATCTCCGCACTCCTGCAGAAGCAGCAGTAACAGCAGAAGCAAAAAAGTGCTGAAAAGAGTTTCATCATCATCCTTCCAGTTTCAAAGGGGAAAGACGCCTAGCCAGACGAGTGGGTACGTAATAGTATTAATCGTGTCAGTCAGCAAGAGAACGCGGAAGAAGGAGAAAGCATATTATTTGTAGCAGAGTTCGAGGGAGAAAGGTGTTCAGTTTGGCTGGCTGATTTGATTCACACGGACTGGATTTTCGTTGGTGCGGTTCAAACCGTATACTAAAGTGGCTTTGTTGAGTGAATAAATGTGAAAGTGTCTCCATCCTTGTCTTTTCACGTTGAGGAATTTTACCAACTTTGCAGGACAGAATAAAAAGGGAATTTTTTCCTTGAAACGAAAGAGACAGATAATATAGCATTTTAACCCTGTCTGAATAATAGCTCACCGCTTCAGATTAAGTGATTCTCCGCCTTATTTCTTCCGTAACTGAAAATTCCCATAATTTTGTTGACTGAGAGTGTGTACATATTTATCTTGCTCCCCTTTCTTCCCATGACTTGGCTTTGGTTTGCTAGTGGTGAGAAGAACTGATGATGTACACCTAACTTTAAAACAAGAAAAAACCGCAACAAAGCCACTACTCCAAATTGTTTCCAATCTTGTTCCAAGTGCGCCAGAGAGAGGTAGAACAGAGAAATGAATAGAGAAATTGTAGCATTTCCAAGTGGAGTGCCAGAACAACGGCAGTTTATTATTCAGCGCGATAGATACATATTGTTCTCACTTTTTCCTCTGAAACGTAATCTTTCTTCTTAATCTGGAATCGTGCCTGTGTGACCGTGAGAGAGTTAGTCGCACAGAGAAAGGGAGAAAAATCCCTAAAGAGACAAATTGAGACACCACAAAAACCCTGTGCATTTCCTGGAGTTCTTTTTCACGTCTCTTTGACCCAAGTTGCCCCAAGGGTCTGAGCAAAGCTGGCTGTACAGTACAGTACACAGTTTGCATTCTTGTGTCATCTTATCCAAACTTCTCATTATTGAGCCGTTGTATGAATACCTGTTCTCTTAAAGCAAGCACAGGAACCCCGTATTACATTCTGTGTGACAGTCGACAGCCGCAATTTCTAATAAAAACTTATTATCCGCTTCTTAAGTGCATAACACAGGCTAACTTTTATCCATCTTATCTCATTCAATTAAATCTTTGCAGGAAGAGCAGCTCGCTTTATTTCCAACAAAAAGACAAACCTTTGGTTAGAACATAAGAGCATATAGTATTATTGCGTGGTGTTCCACTACAGAACAAGAAAGGGATCCAAACGGATCTATAAATAACCATTATCACTTCCACTGTGTGGTTGAATCTCTGAACTCTGAACACACACAAATGTACACTACGACAGAAAATAACGCACATACACGGATACTCAGGTTTATGAACACAGGCAATTCTGCTAATATAGCTTTCGCAACATTGATGTTATTGTAAAAGTACATAACTTATTTACTGTCTGTGTACACCAGTGGTGTCGGTTTGATTCGTTGTCCCCTTCAAGAATGTTTTTCTTTCCTGTGTAAAGTGCACAGTGTCTTTTTATGGTATTGGTGTAATTGATATAAACATAAAGTAACTTTAAGGGTTAATGTACAAGGTTCGTTAGTTAATATTATTACCACACATCTTGTTTGGTGGTCTCTTCCTGAACAATCAGCGATATCTTAGGTCTGGATCACAATGTCGCAAATCAATAGCCCTTTCCAGTTATCAGCTTTCTCAACCATTTCTACTGGAGATTCCTGCACGGATTGCAAGGTGAGACATCGTGATCGCTACAAAATAAGTGAACAGGAGAACAATAATATGGACGGTGGAGAGTACGTATATCATCAGAAACATCATCATCATCATCACAATGCCGTTGATCAGCAGAAGAATAAGGGACGCAGAAATACAAGCCTACTTGGAATTGTTCTTCCCTTGACATTGTGGATCCTGGCTAGTTTTCATTTGGAGACGGTGGGAGCGTTGCCAGAAATTATCAGGCTTGGTAAGTATCACAAATCTTTTTCTGAAATATATTGCTTCTTCCTCAGTTTTCGTTGGTCGCCTAATGTATCATAAAAATTTTGCACTTGTTTTACCACACCGCATATAAAGCCATATAAGATCATTGAACTCCACGCAGAAAATAAGCTGTTTCCTTATGGCATCATCATATCAATACTACCGATTCATACAAATCAAAAATTCTCACACTGGAAAATGGAAACAAGAGGCTAAAGTCCACTTGTTTCTTATTTTCCTCACTAAGTCAAAGGATGAAATATGGAAACAATACATTGCATTGTATTTATTAATGGCTGGCATTTACTAAAGTACAAAAATATATGGGGTATCATAACTGCATGTAACTTACTACTATGATGATAAGTTCTGAAAATATGGCTTTTGTGTGTTTTGCTTGGAGTACCCAATACCCTTTGAATCCATGTAAGAATGGCAATGGCACTCTGTGGAGCATTAACTAATGTGTGCTTTTTGCAACAAAATATAATATACTGCCATTGTTTTACACTCTCTAGTTATATATTATCGAGCTGCGAAAACTCATTGCAATTTCTGTACAGCAAACTGTTATCCTCATATTTTTTTCGCGTTGTTTTTCCTGTCCTTTTTTGTTTCCTTTTTGGGTATTCTTAGACTTGCTCTGGCAAGAAAAATCCTTTTTCCTCTTTTGTTTTCCCTATAAATATTATTACTACAACAAAAAATCTTTCGGTTTTACTACCAGTGTGTGTACACACATCATACCAAGAAAAATACAATGCTTGTCATGTATAAAATTTATATATGAAAAATCTTACCACAAATATTGTTTCCTCCCAAAACTTTTAATCTGTTCTGGAATCTCTACACCCTTCCAACAAACTGGCAAAATAGTGTCACCAACGAGCAGCATACAAATATTTTATGCATTTTTACTCCAGAATATATGTACATACTCTGTTATCACTTTCATTTTTTGCATAATCGCTAACATACTTTACTACTACAGAGTGTGGAATATGGTACAGTAATAAAACTATACTGCCAACTACTGTATTTTTGCAAACTTGTCTGGCGCTGTTACAGAAACTTGACTAATTCTCTGCAAGGATGCCATGCTTTTCTGCCTGACACTCCTGCTGGTATTGTGTTGTGCTACTTTATTGTTCTAGTTTCATTAAACTTTTGTTCATTTTTATCAAATATTTACTGGCCTTGCGTAGTACTATTCATCTCCTCAACATCGAATGTTCCAAGTTGCATTTTTGAAACAAGAGAGAAGAAAGACAGTGTTGAAACATCAAAATAAAGTGTGCTTACAAGTTGGGAACATGTTTCTTTTTTAATTTTTAATCCTGTTGGTTGTACAACAATAAAGTGGAAGTGTGTCAAAAGGGAAAACTTTTTACTGACTAGTTTCACCACTCCCAAATGATGACTTGTAGAGCAAAATCATGATTACGATTGTAAATTGCAATCATGCCTTTTCTTCCACACATTTTGTGTCATTAATAATTCTATTTGAAGGACAACTGCCAGTTTGACCTAACGTTTTACTGGAGAACCGTACTTTTACAATAAAAAAGTTGTTCATTGAATTCATGATACATAATGGACGTGAGCATTCTTTCCAGAGAGAGTTTTCTTTATAAAAGTTTAAATTCGTTTTCCAGAGCTTTCAGTCAAGCAAGAAAAGATCACGTAATGTATGACGTTTGTAACATGATTAAAGTAAAAGCCCAAGAAGAAAAGTGATTTGGAGCGCAGACAATATTCTTTTTGTTTTTAAACTTTTCAGCGAAGATTGAGAATTCATACGCTTGTCTGGGAAGCTGGCTAAAGAAGCAATATGTATTTTCATTGTTCATTCAGTTTCAATAAGTAGAGACTTTTTTTGTCTAAAAATAGTTCAATGCATATTTTTTTCAGTATAAAAATGGCAGCAAAAGTTGTTGGAAAAATGAAAAGGGGTAAAAGCCGAACTAGAGGTATGCGGATGATGATATTTTGCATAAGTAAGTAATAAAGTAGGCAAAATTGGATATGAAAAGTGGAATGCATGATAAATGCCAATATTGACATGAAAGGACATGAAACTGAGGAAACTACTCAGTTTCTTGATTCTTGTGTTCTGCAGAGTTTACTCCGAACCTCATCGAGATTAATACTCTGAAAGAAGTTGAGAAAATATGGAATTGCCAAGTGTGGCTCAAGTCTTTTTTCCTTGAGCTTGAACCATACACATTCTTAGGCATACACAGATAACATATGTAATTCCGATTTTTTTGGGGGGAACTCATCCATAATTTCTTTTATTTTTTCCACTTCAGTCGTGGCGCGTGGAGTTCATCATGTAAAAGTGACAATCTGAAACTTTTCTTGCTCTTTTGCTTCCGCACTTTATTTTTGTAAGAATTATTCAAAGACATATACAATTTTTAAATCCAAGTTATAAAAAAGTTTCCAATGAAATTCAGACGAATATTTTCAAAAGCTGAAAATCTAAAAAGAAATATAATTTTCATTAAAATAGATATTATAGGAAACGAATACAAAATGCTTCACTTTGTTTAAAATCATATTGGAAACCCCGACGTGAATCTATTAATGATACTATGTGCGTTTTTGTTCTAAAAATCTTTAAATGTCGTGTGAACTAGACCAAAACATATATTTACAACATTTTTCACTTTAATTTTCATAAAAGCAAAATTTATTATTTGAACTCTGCAAAAATATTTTTATCAGTGATGGTCCAGCAAACAACCGTATTTCCTGTAAACGTTCGTGCGTGGACATGGACATGAATTTGAATTGTCAACTGCGTGACTCCTCTCCAGAGACCTTTCAAAAAGTTAAAGTTGCTCTCTCTATTGAATTGAACTTGAATATTGCATTGATCAAGACTATTTGGTATTACTGCTGTGTCATGTCTGTTCAAAGACAGACTAAAAACTTTTCGTCAATAAAATTGAATATTCTACGAATCCCGCCCGTACAGTCTCCAAAACGCTATTATTGCGCTTCAAAATAGACAAAAATAATATGTCAATTCAACTTTCTCAAACATTTTTGTTTGGCTCATTTCTTACTTCCTGTACAGAAATACTTCTAAAGTCTTGCACTAACGTAAATTTTTTCTGGTAGTTTTTATCTTTTCCCATTTCTTTAGAGGTAAGCATGGGTGCTGAATTGAATTCAAAGTAAAATAGCTAGTGGAGATATATGCCATACACACATACCAAACCGACAAAGCTAAAATAAGATATTTTGAGAATGCGACAACAAATAATGCGTACCAAACTAGCCCATCAACAATGTCATGCAGGAGTGATTGTATAGTAGCACTATAAACTTGGAAACCAGGGAGGAAAACAAGACACTGTGACTGGCAGTGAGCGGATGTGTGGATAATCATAGCAAACCAAGCTAGAAGAAAGCGACAAGCAAAAGAGAAAGCAAAAGGATTACACTTGAACGATAAAGAAAGAGGAACTGAGAGAGAGAGTAAAAAGAAAAGAAGAATCATTGAGAAAGGAAACCGCCAGCTTTTTCCCTAAAAATCTACTAGTAGCATAATCTAAAAAGAATGTTTAATGTTATCTTTGTTGTAACAGAAACCTATCTAGGTCTATGTTTAGTTGCTTTTTTTTCTAGGTATGTACTATGTACATATTTGTACTATATAAAAGTGATGGAGTGATGTGATGTCTCTTTTTTCCTTGTTGACTTTGTTTGATGCTTGGCCAAAAAAATAAACGAAGAAAGGAAGACTTTTTTCTTGATAATCCGCAACAAGCTACGCATCACTAACCGTTTGTCCTAATCTACCCGCTTTTGCCGCCTATTTTCTACTAACTGTGCTCAAAAAGCAAATTTTTTGTAATAAGTAAACTATATATGTACAATGTTTGCAAGATTCATATCGAGCAACTGTCCATTATACATAATAGCTCTTTAGTAGGAGGTTTTTACGTTTTTGTTATCTTTGTCAGGATTCTCTGGATTCGGAAGGATGATGATAATGATGACGGCTCACATGTAAATAAAAAGTAGATGAAATGTAGGCAACGTTTGCGTTCAAGTCCTATTGTCCTTCAACTTGTGGAAATAATGGGAAATGTTATATGTATATGCTTGGTTAAAATGTAAGATAACAACTGATGATGACAGTGTATAGTACGCAAAAAAACTATACAATTGAAAGTCTGAACCAAACGCTTTAATACTGTTTGGTTTGTTTCAGTGAATTGAATAAAAACGCTGTACTGCGTACATTTTTGTACAAACCATATCGCCTCAAGATGATCTATACAGTCTGTTTGTGTGTTTCTCTATTATTTATAGAACATCTCCGTGTATAGTTTTTTGCAGATTTTTACTTTTTTATAGCTACCCAACAGAGATTCATATGCAGTGCACATGTTATTTATGCCCAAATGCTCGCAAGCCGTCATTGTTTCCGTGTACTTTATTTTGGCTCATGATCATAACGGAAAGAAGGCAAACAAAATAGCAGAAAAACGGTATGACTAGATGAACATAAAAATACTATTTTTCAACTGAAACTAAATCTCAAGTCCATCTGTCCATCCATCCATCGCTTCTGGCTCCTGCCATGCATGCTCTAGTACAGTAGTTCGTTGGCTTTTTCTTATTTGTGGACTTTACACTCGTTGCGTTTCTTTTGTTCATCCGGCTTTTGTTTTCCCATTGGATATAAAGGATGTGGACAGTTTCTCTTTAAAAGTGGAAAAGTACGCTATTTTTCTGGAAACTTTTCTTCGAATTCTGAGAGAATTCATCCCTCTTGTTTTATTCGCTACAATTGTCATCATACCCTGTTTAGCATGCGTACACTACATGCAATAAACTTAAGAAAATTGCGGTTAAAGCATAAAAATTGAGCTGCTTGAGGTTGTTGGCGGAGACCACACGATGCGATGCAACAATACCATCATAAACAGTTCAATTGTGCGCTTATATGGTCTTGTCCACGGTTTGCTTATTATAATGGTTGTATATATACTTGTTAAATATATAAATATAAACTTATTGCTACCGCCGCCGTTACTTCTTCCGGAAGAGATTTAGTCTTGAAGATGCCTACACTCCAAACACAAGCAAAAATATCCTGCTTGCCCATAATATTCATCCGAGTATGTGCTTCTCTTTCAAATGCCCCACGTAATGCATCGGTTCCTTGATGATGTATTCTTCTTATTTCTTATCCCGAGTCTCATCATATTGTACATTCTCTTCACAGAGAGAGTTGTATCTAACGCTCGTTGCACATCCGTTTCATGTGTCATATGTGAGTTAGGTCCCTCTGATTATATGTATATTATTATGTACGCTCCGCTGAGCTCTCTCTTGTTGGCTTTAGGAAAAGAACTTTTTCCATAATTTCTTTGTGATTCGTAAGAAGACCGTATTACGGATACCCTCCGATGATGACGACGAGGAGGATGATGATGAAGGGGAGAAGAGACGAAGATGCAGCGTAAAGCCAAAACCAAGTCAGAACTTGAAGAAGAAGCAAAATGGGAACACACAAGTTGTGTTCCTTTGGAAAATAAAATTGCAGGGAGTTTATGTTCTATCGTGCCTCCCTGCTAGTAATATTCTTCCCTGAGCATCATATTGTGTTGTAAAATCCATATTATATATAATTATTTTTATATATAAGTTTTATTTTATGCATTTATTGTTGCTCAGATTTGAGGATTAGATGCATAACATGTGCTAAAGGTATCTACACTGAGCTTTCTGGTACTCCTGCTTTTGATAAGACCTTCTAACTCTCCGTTTTTTTCTTTGAACAAATTTCTTGGCTTGAATTTTCATGTGGGCCATGTATGATTGCATAGTGATCCGACTTGTTGGCTTTATTACTTTTCCAGTAAGCCTTTCCAAATTATGGCATGTATTTAAATGCCTTTGCAAACACATCCCCAAGCCCAAAAGTCTGTATGTATGATATCGTGCAGTTGAAAAATTCAATTTGCCTTTGGAACCCTTTCAAGTGTAACAATCAGATGTAAGTTTTAGCAGTGGTGAAAGCCATTCCAATGACACACACAGGTTGGACCCAAAAATACTTTATGGATTCATATTTCACGTATTAAAGAAACTGGGAGGGAGTTTATTACACAGGCCGCCAAAGAAATGAATTGACCTTGGACCCCGTCCACAAGATAGTTGCCCA
Source organism: Entomobrya proxima (assembly GCA_029691765.1). Lineage (NCBI taxonomy): Eukaryota > Metazoa > Arthropoda > Collembola > Entomobryomorpha > Entomobryidae > Entomobrya > Entomobrya proxima. The sequence goes on from CM056169.1 coordinate 9,224,118, forward strand.
ATGCAGAACTCAAAATTATCTGCAATGAGCGGCTAAAGTGTTTGTTCTAAAAGATACGATGAAAGTTGTCTACTTTCACCAAAAAATTTCCCAAAGTTTGCCCAATTTCTACAGGCAGACCAATGTGGTGCAATTGCAATAATCATTGATAGCCAAGTTCACTGACCAGCATCAGCAGCTGCATTTTGCACACGCTTACCATTAGTGGTCATTTTTGCTTGTCTCAAATATAATAAATCCACTGCAGAGTAAACATATCTATAAATTTTTACGGTTTTTGGACAATCCCTTATTTCTGTAAACTGCATTTAATGCAATGCAATTTGGAATCGCACCACAAAAGAAAGCTAAAAGAGAACTAAATGTCCGCCTCATCTTTATAAGTCTTATCTCACCCTGGTTTATTCCAAAGTCTTAAATAAATATGCTTCTATCAGTGCTGATTATGCACATAGGTACATTTTACAGTTATCCCCTAAAGCATTCCACCATTGCTTGTTGGCAGAGAACTTTTTTGTGCTTACTACTACAAGCTTACCAGACAATAAGGCAAACATATTCCAGTGAAATGATTCAGCTTTAAGACACAAGAATATCAAGCAGCAGATTTTTTCAGAGAGCCAATGCCTGTGGGATGCATACAAAGACTTGCAGTATTATAATTCGTTCACATGTGTGATTACATTTTTTTGCAACAACTGCCACAGCTTATATTATATTGAAGAAAAGAAAAACCCATGACCGTTTCCAGCACAAGTTTTCCTTTTTTTGGAAAAAATGTCCTACATGGGGATATATCCACAATCCACACAGTAAAAATAAAATGGAGACATTTGAGCGTGTATACAACACGCTATCATGTGAGATAACAATGTGTGTGTGCACTAGCTCATATTATTATTGTCACGAGGTTGGTGATGGTAGTGGTGTGTGTAGTGGCAGAAAAATAACTATAACATACGCGCGGAAAAAGAGAAAGTAGCCTGAACGGAAAGAGAAAGATGAAAGAGAAGAAGAGAGCGACACACACAACAAAGTGTTCATACAGAGTGCCCATTACTCCTTTGTTATGGGTCTCACGGGGCTATCAACTCGTGCTGTGAGTATGATGGCTAAGAAAAGAGCCATTTTTGTCTCCATAATTCTTCACTCCTCATTGCCTTTCACTCAGATTATTTCGACTTGGGTTTTTCCTACTATTTTACTCACTCACTTTCCATAGCTTTTGTGTATAAATTGTATGCAAGTTTTACCAATTTTCACGCACATATGTATGCATCCAGTAACTAACAAGCTAGCCAGAAAGGATAAAATATAACATTGAGATGGGACTTTCGTAGAGAAGGAAATACGGCAGACAGACAGGATATGATCATGAGCGTTGAATAACAAATCGAGTTGAGTGAGAGACACAACCTCTCACTTTCTACTTGTGAGTAAGAGAGTAGCAGACATGTTATGTAGTTTTGTTTCTCTCTCGGTGGTTGGTACTAGTAGATTGTTGAAAAACAGACAGGTTTACTCATTTGTCAGGTGTAGAAATAAATGAATTTCCTACGGTATGACTACGCACACACGCCACTTTTTATGTTTCATAAGAGAAAAAGTAGAGCGTTCCCTTGTTTCTTGTTACTTTTTTGCAACGATATGTTACAGCAACAAAAAGGTGAAGTAAACAACTTGGAGCAAAACATAGGGGTACACCTTAAGTGTAAACAAGCTGGAATTGTCGACATCCGCCAAGGGACGGCTTTTTAAGAAATGCTGAGCGGTGAAAGTGAAGATTACTACTTGACTTGTGATCTTTTTGCTCCTTTAGAACTCACTCCATTTATATCTCTGTTGAGTCTCCAAGAAATATTAACTTTCTTTGTACGCTTCCACACGAGTGCATAAATTTGTGCACTTTTTTGTGTGCACGTTGATAATTTATAAAAAAAGAACTGCGGCATGCTTAATATTTAAAAAAAGATGTGTGTATAGTGTTTGGAGCTATTTTATACGGAGAAGAAATATGCTGACGCAGCAAAGTTTCTCATAACTTTACTTTTTTTGGTTGGCTCATTTTACTGCCACATGGAAGGCTAGATTGCTTTCACTTTTTTGGTATCACAATCATGATCATTATCGTGTTTTATCATCGTCCTCTTTATCGGAGTGAGAGTCTTTAGAGAAAAGAAACTTCTCGTTGCTTACGCACACGCACACACAGTGGCTGCGATTTCATTCAACCAATGCTCCTTTTTGGGTGATCATTAGAAGCAAAAAAGATGATGAAGTAAAACGAAAAAAACCACCATTCACATGTTTTTGTTGCCAACAGTGTAAAAACTGTGTATACCATTGATTTATATGAGTGTTGCTTCCAGTTTTGTTACAAAATGAATGGCTTTCCCAATCTGTATCCCACTATCGTAAGAAAGAAAAGAAAAAACATTTTTATTACTGATTAAGGTTCAAGATTATTGAGCACACAGCCATTGTATTTGTATCCCGTACTTTTCTAGTTGCAGATTGCTAACAATTTTTGTTTTTGAAGAAAACATTCACATAACATGGGTTACCAGCTACACCAATCATTTCCACTGCTGTGGTTGGTCACAGAATAATATTTCATTAGAACATCCCATTTTAATAAAGCTATAAAAACGGCGGTGCATAGTTTGCCGCATTTCCTTATTGAAAACTGCTTAGTTTATAGATGACCTTGCAGCAAAAGCAATGTGACATTGCTGAGAAAGCCGTTTTTATAGAAATCAGAATCGCTACAAGACAGACAGCAACAATGATAACCTTCATAAAGCGTTCTTAGTATTTTCTAAATAGAAGCAAACCAAAAGCCAACAGAAACGATACAACAAATGATGATAATAAGAAGTACAGCAGTGATAATGTGTGCAAGCCAGAGGAACATCGACCACAACTGCTGCTACCGCCACATATTTCTCCTTGCACATTACCGCGCTGTGTTATATTATACCTCGTCTAAATTTCCGTCGACATTTTTTCAGCTTCTTAGAGAAGAGCTCATAGATATGTCCACCATTTTTATACTCATTCTGTACGCATCACGGGTTAAACTTGCCTATTGGGACTACTGAGAGTAAAGTGCGTCTGTCTACATATGTCTTCTCCCTTCCTCCGTAATTCACCACAGAGCGGAGAAGCCTAGAAAAATCCCTTGTCCCGTGAATGAATGGGACATTGCATTGCTCAGCTCATTTCTTCATTTCCAGAGGAAATGAGAATTTCCTTTGGTGTTTTTAGTTGGCAAAGTGCAGCTGCTCCTTCGACTTTGAAATTGGCATGAAAAGGCTGTATACACGCAAGAGAGAGATGTGCAAGTGAG
>CM056169.1:9227566-9408846 GCA_029691765.1 Entomobrya proxima
TTGTGTGATCTAATAGAGAGGTTTAGATGTACAAGCATTCGTCTCTGAGCATTCATTCATGGGGAATTTTCGGAGTGAATGTTGGCACTCCCGAGTTTCGGTTTAGATTTTCGTGATTCACTCTCTCGTGATTCACAGCTCACCAGATGACAAATCAGATGTTCATTGTTTGCAAACAATGAACATAAGACTAACGTTGACTGCATACAGTTGACCGTAAACAATAAACATCTGATTTGTCAGCTGATGAGAGCGGCACCCAGAGCGGTCATTTCGCAGATTTTTTTTTGAAAATGTGGGCATCGTGAGACTGCAAATCGTTGACCTTACGAATGAATTCCGAGGTATTCGCGGAGAGCCTGGTGAATGCCAAATCATTCTTGTTTGCACTCAGAAAATCATTCGGGGCGACTTGAGAATGCCAAATTGAATACTTTTTGCCGGAATGCACGGCCATCTAAACCTCTCTAATAAGAGCACAAGAAGTTCTTTTTTATACATTTTCATTTTGCTGATAACGTATGTTGTGGAGTTTTCATGAAATTGTAACGTTTATGCTAGCATTTGTAGTGTGTATCAAATAGTTATTGGATTGTACCAAATAGCTATTGTGTTAGTTCGTAATCAAAGTATTTAATTGCTGTCAAAATTATAAGTTTATCAAATGAAGTCATTATTTAGCGAGTGTCAAATGTATGTAGCTTTAGAATGCTTGTACTAGATGTAAAATGTATCAAATGTTCGTAGCTAAGGAAATAAGTTGTTTATGTCAACGTGCCGTCGGCTGCAACGCGATTGTCCGGGGTCAAGAGGTCAAGTGGAGAGGAGAATTTCGCCTATATAAGGAGCCTGCATTCTCGTCACTCGGGTTCAGTCGTTCACTACTCGTTCGTTCGTCACTTGCTATTGTAGTTCAAAAGTTGTAACTTGTCTTGTGTAGTAAAGTATTTGATACAGTAGTAAAGTATTTGATACAGTATTTGATACAAACTTGATTTTGGTTCTTTAGTCATTTGTCATTTAAAATAAGCACACAACATCATAGCCTGAGCTTCAATAAATGGTCCTTCGAGTTTAAAAAAGAATTAGCACTGTGGAAAAGTTCATAAGTGATTAAAAATGGCGATGACCAGGGAGGACGGAAACGCCGAGCAAGATCAACACCAGCAAAGGGATAGTGTGGAGATTGTCTCAGCAGAAAATCAACCCGAAAACGTGGACCAAAGGTCAATTCATCAGTCAGTGAAAGGAAGTGCAAGTCACCGCTCACGGAGGACCCGATCAAGTGAAGTAGCAAGACGACTTATGCAAGTTGAACTAGAAAAGGAACAGCAATTGGCAGAGGTTCGAGATGAAGAACGAAAGTTGAAACTAAGCATGGAAATGGAACGCCTAAAGGACAAAAAGCGACTAATTGAGCTCAAGTCGAAAGTCCAGGAGGAGGAAATCATTGAAGAAGAAGAGGAGGAGGACAGACGATCAAATGTTCTCAGTAATTCATCGCAAGGTCTAGATCTGGAGGAATGGGTAAAGAGCCAAGCTGACATGGTGCAGCAACGGAAAGAAAAATGTCAACAGCAAACGGATGGAGGCTTACCAAGGGCCCAAAAAGTAAGCATTCCAATCCGCACCGATACCAGACCGACAGCTGATAGCCAAAGCGATGAACAAAAGAAGATTGACAATGGTGAGGACTCTTTCAAGAGGATGGCGGAATCCATATCCATGGCGATGAAAAGTGTACTCCAGTCAACACCAGGGAATTATGATATGAAGAATTTCATGGCAAGGCAGACTGGAACAAGCAATCTTCCGGAGTTTCATGGAGATCCGGAAGAATGGCCGACTTTCCACTCACGTTTCAAATCGTCGACGGACATGTGTGGATTATCGGATGAAGAAAATGTAGCCAGATTGCAAAAGTGTCTGAAGGGAAAGGCTAAGGAGTCAGCCCAAGCAATGATGACCTCAGGCAGCAAACTGGAAAGTATTTTGGATGTACTTAAGAAGCGATTTGGTCGTCCAGAGATGATCATCAAACGGATGATTGAAAAAGTGAAAAATGTTTCGCCGCCAGCGGAGGGGGACTTCCAGTCGATTGTGGATTTCTCCATAGCGGTGAAAAATTTATGTGCTACAGCAGAGTCATTCGGACTTCCGCTGTACGTGAAGAATCCTACACTTGTGGATGAGTTTAGGAAGAAGCTACCGCCAAGCCTGCAGTTGGAATGGGGACGTCATGTGGTCAAGCTGGGAACAGAAGGGGATCTCAGTGAACTGTCATCGTTTTTGGATGAAGTGTCGTCGGCCGCTGTGATGGTGTGTGGTAGTCCTGTGGCACAGAAACCCAAAAAGAATCGTGACTTTTGTATGGTGTCAGTGGAGGTGAAGTGTCCAATTGGCTGCAAGGAAGGACATTGGTTACACCACTGTCCGAAGTTTAAGATGATGAAGGTTAGCGAACGGTGGGAGGCGGTAAAGAAGAATCGTGTCTGTTTTATTTGTCTGGAGAAGGGACATGCACGCTCAAGGTGCCCACTACCTATCTCTTGTGAAGTGGATGGATGCAAAAAGTTACACCACCAACACCATGATGCTAACTGGAAACAAAACAACAAGAAGAATGGTAATAAGAAGGAAGAACCGGCACCTGAAAAGAAACCAGAAGTAGCGAAAGCATCAACAGCAGAGAAACAGGTGTTCGGAATGATGGCCCAAGTGCAAGTGACTATTGGAAGAGTGTTAGTGAAGATTGTTCCGGTGGTGCTGACAGGACCAAAAGGGAGTTTAGCAAATGCGTTTCTGGATGGAGGATGTGGCCCTACAATAATTGATACAGCGATAGCAGACTTTCTGGGTTTGGCAGGAGAAACATGTCCACTTCATCTCGCTTGGCAAGGAGGAAAATCAGACGTCGACAAGGACTCAAGGATTGTCTCTTTGAAAATACGAGGTGTGGATGAAACCGAAGAATTTGATATCGAGAACGTGAGGACCAAACAGGACCTACGACTGCCGATGCAACCGATGTCAAACTACAAGTGGATTAAGAAGTGGAATCATCTTGCGAATGTGCCTTTCCCTGAAGCTGTATCAAAACGACCTGTCATTGTAATCGGACAGGAGCATACTTTCCTGATAACGGACAGGAAGATTGTTGAGGGACCGAGAAATGCACCGATAGCGAGCTGGACTTACCTAGGATGGGTTGCGTCAGGACCAATTGGGAAACCGGGACAAAATGAGCGATCCGTATCAATGGTGGCGGTGGAAGGGAGACAAGACCCTGACATGGAGCTGAATGATTTGGTCAAAGAGCAGTTTCGGTTGGAATCACTTGGAATCATTAATTGCAAGACATTACCATTATCAATGAAGAATCAGCGAGCCGAACAGCTGATGGAAGAGAAAGCGAGACGAGTTGGCGATTCTTGGGAGGTGCCAATGTTATGGCATTCAGATGACCTTGTCCTACTAGAGAGCAGAAGAGCAGCGTTTCAGCGACTACGCTATCTGGAAAAGAAGATGGATAAGGATGAAATCTAGCGACCATGTACTGTGCAAAGATTGAAGAGTACGTGGAAAAGAAGTTTTGTCACAAGCTGAGTGATGAAGAAATGAAGATAAAGAGCGACCGGGAATGGAACCTTCCTCATTTTGGATGTACCAATCCTAACAAACCCGGAAAACTAAGGATGGTTTTCGATTGTGCTGCAAAGACGAATGGCACAAGTTTGAATGATGCTTTGATACAAGGACCGGATCTAATGTGCCCGCTGGTTAACGTGCTGCTAAAGTTCAGGCAAAGGGAAGTGGCTTTCTGTGGGGACATAAGGGATATGTTCCATATGGTGAAAATCCAACAGGAAGACGTCTCTGCGCTACGTTTCCTGCGGAGGGGGAGAGACCGAAGCCGAGCACCGGATGTGTATCAAATGGACGTGATGGTGTTTGGTGTAAGTTCGCCGTTCCAAGCACAATGGGTGAAAAATAAGAATGCTAGGGAATTTGAAACGGAATTTCCTGAAGCTGTGGATGCCATCATCAACCGTCACTACGTTGATGACTATTTAGACAGCTGCTCGACTCCAGAAGAAGCAATTAGGAAGATTATGGACGTCAGGGAGATCCATCGTCGTGGGGGATTTGATATCAGAGGATGGCTCAGCAATGATGATGACGTGGTGAAAGTTGTTGCGCCTTCAGAAAAGACAGCTGATCTTACCAAGGACGTTAAAGAAGACAAACTGGAGCGGGTACTTGGACTGCATTGGGAGCCAAAAGCCGATGTGTTCAAGTTTATAGTTAAATTGGAGAGACTAGACCCGAAGATTGTGGAAAAGGTGAAAGTTCCTACGAAACGGGAACTCTTGAGACATCATGAGTCTGTACGATCCGTTGGGATTTATCGCGCATCTTACCGTCAGGGGAAGGATCCTGTTTCAAGACGTGTGGCGGAGCTCAGCTGGATGGGACGAGCCAATGAAAGAAGAACTGGAAGGAAAATGGTATCAATTCTTGGAGCAGATATTGAAAATTCATGAAGCAGTCATCCCACGTTGTGTAGCACCAGCTGTATCAAATTGTGAGGACCTTCAGCTTCATGTTATGTGTGATGCTAGCCAGCAGGCCTTTTGTGCAATCGCTTTTCTTCGTGCCACTGGGAGGGGCGGAGGAATCAACGTCAATCTCGTCATGGCAAAGACTAGAGTGGCTCCCATCAAATCCGTATCAATTCCCAGGTTGGAAATGGAGGCGGCGCTGATTGGAGCGAGGATGTCTAAGTTTATTCGAGATGGATTGGACTTACCTATCAGACGGACAGTTCTATGGAGCGATTCTAAAAATGTGCTGTGTTGGATTAGAGCGAATGATCCTCAGCGATTTAAGATGTACATAGCGCACCGAATAGGAGAAATATTGGATCTCACGGAAAAATCAGACTGGAGATGGGTACCTACGAAAGAGAATGTTGCAGATGATGGAACTCGGGACGTGATACCAGCTGACATAAGTAAGGAATCAAGATGGATTCGTGGACCTCAGTTTTTATGGGAACCTGAAAGTCAGTGGCCAGCAGAAGCAGATCAGCTGCTCGGAAGTATCAATTCTGAATATCTGGAAATGAAGAAGGAACGATGCATGGTGATTCTGGAACCGGAGGATTCGATACAAGTTGAAAACTACAGCAGTTGGGAAAGATTGGCAAGGGTTACGGCTTGGGTACTTAGAGGAGCGAAGATTTTCAAAAGAGAGGCGATTGTATCAAATCCAAAGTGTCTGTCAGTTGGGGAGTTGAGGTCAGCAACAAAGTATTGGATTCAGAAAGTACAAGAAGAAAGTTACCAGGACGAGATATCAAATCTGAAGGAGGGTAAAACGGTGAACCGATCGTCGAAGATTGCCTCACTCTGGCCAATTCTTGTGGATGGCGTCATTTGTGTGGATACGCGTTTGGTAAACTCTCCTTCAATATCAAGAAGTGGAATATTCCCTATCATACTGGAGAAGAATCACCCTTGGACGACTTTGCTTATGGACTACTATCATCGGATCTTTGGACATCACGGAGTGGATCTCATCTTCAACGAACTACGGCAGCGATACTGGATCACTGGAGGAAAAGCAGCTGTAAAGAAGATTGCAAGAAACTGTCTACAATGCCAAATGGAGAACGCGAGACAAGTACCACCGGCAATGGCAGCGCTTCCTGAAGTACGAGTGACGAAGCCAAGTAGACCATTTACCTTCGTTGGAGTGGATTTCTTTGGACCGATGGAAGTTGTAAATGGACGCAAACGGGAGAAACGGTATGGTGCATTGTTCACGTGCTTAAGTACGCGAGCTGTGCACTTGGAAATGGTTTATTCGCTTTCTACGGATGATTTCATCATGGCCTTTATGCGGTTCATTTGTCGACGTGGAGAACCTGACGAAATCTGGAGTGATAACGGCACTAACTTTAAAGGAGCAGAGGCGGAACTCAAGAAGGCGGTGAAGGAAATGGATCAAGAGCGAGTTGCGGACAGCCTTTCAATGCGTGGTGTCAACTGGAAGTACATCCCACCGGGATTACCGCACTTTGGAGGAGCTTGGGAGCGACTGGTGAGATCTGTCAAGACTGCTTTGACAACAATACTCAAAAATAGGATACTCAGCGATCAGTTACTGTTGACTGTGTTGGCGGAAGCGGAATCATCAGTGAACAGCCGCCCTTTGACGACTGTATCAAATGACAAGGACGACGCTGAAGCCATCACACCTAACTGTTTTCTCATCGGGACTACAAGCATCAAGCAGCTACCAGGAGTATTTAATGACAGCGATTTGTGCCTCAAGAAGCGGTGGCGTCAAGGTCAAGTACTAGCGAATCACTTTTGGAAACGCTGGTTGAAGGAGTACCTGCCATCACTTTCTTTGAGGACTAAGTGGAACCGCGAAACACCGGAAATTAAAGTTGGGGAGCTTGTGTTTGTTCCAGATGCCAATCAGGTTAGGAATCAGTGGACAAAAGGAATAGTTGAGTCGGTTCTGCCAGGAAAGGACGGAAGAATTCGTGTTGTGGAGGTGAAGACCGTCACTGGAGTCTACAAGAAAGCCGTAGCGAACCTCTATTGAATCCCAGGATGGAATCAAGATCGTGATTCCGGCTAGCAGAATCACTGGGAGGGGTTTGTTGTGGAGTTTTCATGAAATTGTAACGTTTATGCTAGCATTTGTAGTGTGTATCAAATAGTTATTGGATTGTACCAAATAGCTATTGTGTTAGTTCGTAATCAAAGTATTTAATTGCTGTCAAAATTATAAGTTTATCAAATGAAGTCATTATTTAGCGAGTGTCAAATGTATGTAGCTTTAGAATGCTTGTACTAGATGTAAAATGTATCAAATGTTCGTAGCTAAGGAAATAAGTTGTTTATGTCAACGTGCCGTCGGCTGCAACGAGATTGTCCGGGGTCAAGAGGTCAAGTGGAGAGGAGAATTTCGCCTATATAAGGAGCCTGCATTCTCGTCACTCGGGTTCAGTCGTTCACTACTCGTTCGTTCGTCACTTGCTATTGTAGTTCAAAAGTTGTAACTTGTCTTGTGTAGTAAAGTATTTGATACAGTAGTAAAGTATTTGATACAGTAGTAAAGTATTTGATACAGTAGTAAAGTATTTGATACAGTAGTAAAGTATTTGATACAGTAGTAAAGTATTTGATACAGTATTTGATACAAACTTGATTTTGGTTCTTTAGTCATTTGTCATTTAAAATAAGCACACAACATCATAGCCTGAGCTTCAATAACGTACCTTATGAAATGCATTAAAGCGTGTGTATAAATACCTGTATTGCTACACACGCATTCCCGATTTTGTTCACCTACTGCTTTATGTTTGTGCATTTTGCTGGATTCTTTGCTGTCGCGTCGGAGTCATTTTTAGCCCTTCCAAACCTACACGGTATCCATTAGGGAGGCAGCACTCAAGGGGCTTGCACGTCTTGTGCAGCTTTTGTTACTGGTATAAGGATGATGATGGCACTTCCTGCGTTTGAAGCTGTTGCGTGTGTGTTACAAACTTTCTCTCCAAAACGTATTTTTGCCTCTTTTTTATGTCTGCTTTTGATGAAGTACACTTGAATGCGAAAAAGAACGGAGAGGAAAAGATGATGAGGGATTGGGAATGTGAATCAGTTTACCCATCCAAGACACAAAATGCGCTTTTATCGTCATCTCTTTCATAACTTTCCCATTCATGTTCCATTTTCACCCCAGAGTACACGTGATCCATGTGGCCAGTACAGAAGAAATTGCCAGACAAAAGAAAAGGAATACTTTCTTGAAAAGTTATCATATAGCAGGTTATTTTGTTACCTATCAAAACCGTCTCCGTTGAGAGTCGAAATTCCAGACGTGTCGTATTTGCAGTTTGCAGTCATTGCTTCTGTCCTCCTTTTTAGTTGCATCATTATCATCATACATGGTTTAACTCTTCAAAAAAGTAAAAGTAATGATGAAAGACCAATAAGAACAAAACCCTACTATTGCTATTCGCCACAAAGGTTGTAAAACGGCAGAAAATGGTTCAAATTCCGCCTAGGCGTTAGTCTAATATTCCACTGGTCTCCAAACATCTTTTCCGAATAAATACATCATATTTTATCGTTTAAGTTGGTGATGCTGGTGGTAGCTGTTCAAAATGCATAAGAAGAAACTCGACACCAGCACCATCACCAGTCCCAGCAAACCAACACGTTTTGGCCACTTCACACACGAGAAAGAAACGCATTTTCACGTACACGGGAAGAAAGTAGAAAAGACAAACGTGTGCAAAAAGAAAGTACCGGCAAAAGAAAAAACGTTTTCTTATGCAAACATGAGCACATGTAGAGCGAGAGCTGGGTTCTTCGTTGAAAGTAGAAAATACTACTTTTGTCCTCCATTAGAATATGATACGTATTATTACAACGAATGTAAATGTTCTGGAGTGTCATAAAAACTGAAAGTAGGGTAAGGTTTCATAATATCAAATAATGTGTGTGTAGGTACACAGGGTAGTATGATAATGTGTAAATCGAAATGTTATACATTTTATCATCATTCTGATTTTCTCCAGCATTTTCTTCTCAACCATTTTCAGAGATATATAGAGACATAATATTCAAGCTCAGTTTTGTTCTCTTTTCAACGGACATCAGAGCCATTATGTAACAAGGGCCTTTCTTTCCCATTCATTAGCAAGCAGCACATACACACACAACTACACAAGCGGTAAATAATGAATGAATTCATGGATTTTGTGTAAGTTTCCGCCTAAGTGCTCCTCCACTTTTACCCACTCAGGTTTTGGCTTTACATTGCGGGTGTGAGAGTGGGACTTGATGGGCTATACACAAAGTGACGAGAGAGCGAGAGTGAGCAAATAAGAAAGAGGAGATTAACTCATTAGCCCAACAAGAGCATAATATATGGGAGGTGAATGATGCTCTGCTATAAAGTCTAATATATATTTGTAGGTTTTTATATAATTATGCACTATACTATTTTATATGCAAATTGTATGTGCATACCATTTCATATATTTTCTGGTAGAAAATCTACGGGGTCAAGTCGTCCGTACTATAATCATTATGGTTCGTTAGTCTCGTATCACATCTTCATATTAGCTTTCTCCTGTCCACACAGTCCACATCGGCTTTCTCCGCACCAGCGTTGTGAGCCTCCTGGTCAGTGAAAAATGTTTGCCAGTATTATGAAACATGACAGTATTATTTTGCTTCTCTCTATGTGCTTCTGACCAACCATCATCATTGCATCATGGATATGAATTTGAGCAGCTGTGCTCATTCATGTAGTTAACCCAAAAATATATATAACGGTTACACTGATGATATACCAAAAAGATTTTTTTGTTCCCCGAGAGCAAAGATATTGAGGAATACATTGTGTAACATATGAGGGGAAAAGAAAAGAATGTGACATTACAATCTTTTGAAAAGAAGACTACTGGAACGTTGCCTCAGTTTTTGTTCGAGGACTATCTCTGTGGAAAAACTTTGGGCGTTCAAAATGGAACTGAAGTGGAACTTTGAACCGTTTCATCCATAAACCATGAAATGTGCAAATATTACCTCCTAATCTAATTCCAGCAGGTAGGCAGTGGTAGAGACTCTTGTAGAACTTGGTTTATGCAAGATCTATTTGGTTTACCACTTGAAAATCTTCCCTTTGCAAACTTGGTAAAATGCAGAAGATTGCTAGCTGGTTACAAGTTGAATTATGAATAATGCTGGTTTGAAGCCCGGGTTTTGGAATTCTTGCCGCAGTTTCATCACAAAATTACCTCAAAATGCACACTTATCTATATAAGTCTGTAAGGAATAACTAAAAACTAAGCCAATGTGAGACAGAGAGAGAAAGAGAGCTTGGCTGATAAGCCGCATTTTCTTTTGAAGGACCTGTCCCTGTATCCGCACTTGTCATACTTTTCCCTTGCTAAGCATTCCTTGAAAAGAAAGGGAACGACGGGCCGACGACGACCATGAGAGCTCGGAGGAGGACGATCATCAGAGTAAGAAGCTTTTTGTGAACGTTCAAATAAAATATTATAAGCCTTTACTCCGTACTACCTACACATTCCACTCCATTTTGCCTTGATAGTTTGTTAGACAAAATGGATGGACAAGTGTTTATCTGTAGTGTGTAGACAAAGCACAAAAAAGTCGTTCTGTGTAGCACACAGTACGGCAATTTCGTTCTTTCAAATATGCAGTGAAAATGTTTTTGTTTTTCCTAGCTCAACCTCAGCCATTTCAGAGTGCTTATATAATCAAACCAGCATCGTAGCACAAATAAGTGAACTTTCTAAAATGGCGTATTAACATCTGAAGTGTGTATCTATCGTTGATGCGCGAATTTTAAGAGAGAGAATTGCTGAAACGATATTTTCGTGGAATGTTATTATGTTTATGTTATCATTTATATGAGCGTAAAAACAAAACGCTCTGCTGTGCTCTCGCTGCTGATGTGTTAAATACACACACACACATCAGAAACACACTCAAAACTTTATATACCTATAACCCTTTAATACTGGATTGGAAAAGTTTGCAGTTTTTGAACGCTTTTATAGGCACTCATGTATTCGCAATGGGCTCTCTGGTCTCCTCTTCTCTGCATTTCATTGCCACTTTAAATACCTCTTTCTCCCACTCCATACCCTTTTTTACAGAAGAAGCTCATCTGAACAAACATACTCAAGCCACATATACATAAAAGCAGAAATATATAAAAGTAGGCTTAAGAACCACAACACAAACATATACACACATGAGCATCATGGACGTAGGGATAATGACGATGATGACGCATCACATCAAAATAACTATATCTTACAACAACCAGAGTACTTTTCTACTACTGCTGTTGTTATTGTTATTATAGCGGAATTACTCAATAGTAGAACTTTCTCCGTAGAGGAATGTATATAGCTCATCTAATTGTAGAGGACAATACGAAATTGTCTTTTGCTTCTTTACTTGTCGGGTAAACTTTTGCTGTGTAAATTTTAATGGTCTACTTATTCAACAAACACTACTTACCCAATTTTCATATTCTATGAGACGTGGCACCTAATGAGCTGTTAAGGCTTTATATATAACCGTTTGAAGTGATTATTCGAGCAGGACTGAATGACGTCAGGAAGGACACGGAAAATTTCCTATTTACTGAAATGCCTTTGAGGATGAATGCATAATAATTTTTTGTTCAGTTTTGCCATTATATCCTGCTATTTATTTAAAAGGCAGTACGAGAACGGAAGATCCAGCCTGCAGACAGATGTACCAATTGAACCGGGCTTTTGGGTTCATTGAAATAGATTAATACTCGGAATGTTAACCAAATGTTTTGTTAGTCAGGCGAATGAAATCCATAAAAGTGGTCGTGAAGGCATATTGATCATAGTCGCGACAAAAGAGCTATACTTGACAGTATTTTTGTAATGTGAATGCATCTCTAGTCTGGTCTGGACAATGAAAGTGCATTAAGTGAACATTATGAATATTTTCGGTCATAATAATGTTTTCTCAGCGAATGCCTATTACTGTGTCGTAGTACTAACTAGGAGGAAAATATATGAGATTTGGGATCTAGGCAAAGTGTATTACATTTGCAAAGCATGTCGAGCTACATTTTATGTTGGACATTAGAGAGGCAATATGTAAATATGGGAAGTCTCTGGAAAATGGGCATTTCATCTCACAATAGGCACAATATAATAACTACTTGGTCCTCGACCATACTAAGCTTTTCCGTTTTCATATTGCAGCCCATAATGCACATAGATATTTAGCTGTTGTTGCTGCTGGCCATCATTATCATTACCATGATATCATAATAGATTCGGTTGCAACTCATGCATGCAAATAGTTATGAGAAATGTTTTTGAATGAATTTTGTAAAATCAGCGCATTTAAGGTCGTTGAGCTGAACGTGCATGAACAACAATACTTAACATTGTTATGATTTAGTACTTACAAGCATTCACCAGTGGTGTACATGCGTACGTAAGTACAAATTAATGTACACAACGCCACCGTTAAATCTTGTCAAAAGGATTACTACCAAACGATATTATCGTTAGATTATTCTACACATTTGTTAAGAAACAGCACCGTTTTTATCAGACTGCTCGCAGTAACTTTCTTCATTGTTTTTATATGTATGTTTATATTCAAGATCGTGAATGAATTAAGTCATTCATTCACTCATTCCGTCCAAGCGGCAAGAGAAAATTCATTTGTCTTCGCCCCGGCTGCATGAAATCCGTCAAATTCATTCATACTGAGACAGAGAGTGAGAGGCTTCATTTCAATTGCTACTTTTCTTTTATGTTTTTTTTCTACAAATAAAGCACTTCTCGCTTTCAGACAAATTGTTAACACTAGACTGACCCTTTTATATTTTTTTCTCTGAGATGGAGTACATCAAACTCGAGATTTTTTTCGCAATTTACAATTCCTCTCCACTACTAGTCGAAAACAAACTATGCGTATTATATTGTGATGACTTGTATGTAGCATGTTTCATCCTAGAGTATTGTGCAATAGAGTAGAAAACGCATAGCACAAGAACAAACTTATTTCAAGCCTGCAGTGGAAAATGAGAGAAACATTTTCATTTTTTATCAAAACCAACAACGAACGAAAATACACACACTAAAATTTTTATTGCTTTCATTCCATCCTTTTTGTACCCGTCCAACTTTCAACGCGTTTGAAGTGCTGTTTATTATTTCATGAAAGAAGTACTCCGGAGGTGGTGTCAAGCGTCTTCCTGTAAAACATAATGGAATACCGGAAGCGTCCAATATTATACATATTCTGTGTACAAAAATCTTAAGCAAAACTAGCTATAAAAAGTGGAACGAGCAAACGAAAAATTCAAATGATGATGGCATTAATCGGTTGAAAAGTAAAAATAACTTGGCTTGTTATTGCGTACCATTGTGTACGAGCAGGTTAATGCCTGGAAAGTCTACAAGTTAATGTTTTCGATTATTTTTTCTCTCCCCAAAGAACTCTGTTAAATGGCCTTTTGTTTTTTAACCTCATTTACATACAGAAAACTTTTAGTGATAAAAATCTTAAAATTTTACTTTTTCTATTGCATGAAAAGGCGTTAAAAAGGGTTGAAAAGCGAAAAAAAATAGTGTTAGCGGAAGAGATGGGGCAAACTGATAAAAACTTGCCAGTCACAAAATTAAATTTAACTTTGTTCATTTATTTTACTCTACCAGTTTTAAACAAAACTGAGAAAATGAGGCAAAGGATGAACATTGCTATTGCTCGTTTTAGAGAAAATAGCACTTTTCAAAGAAGAAATGTGTCTGAAAACTTTCACAAGATTTTTGGTCTACCAACAAAACAACACATCATTTAAAATGGTGGAGAAAGTACCAGCATTTGTTAATACACTCATCAGACACAAAAACAGCGCTTTTTCACAGCGACATAAGACTACTAAACAACGTCGGAGCTGCAAATAAGTGTACAAATTGTTAAGATATATATCTACGCTCAATCCACGCATCCACCGCACACACAACCGCACAATCAGTTCCGCGTGTGGATCTTGCAACTGAAAAACCGGAAGAAGTCACGAAGAAGCCTGGTGGTGGTTAAAAGTAAAAGGGAGAAAGTGATGTCTGCATTTTACATCTAATACCAGTAAATCCAGCTTAAATCCATCAGCAGTTTGATATTAACTTTCATCTAATGACCCTCCAAAACGAGATGCCTTCATTACCGTTCAACTTTACGTACTATATACACCATAGTCTATATATGCACTCAACTTCACAGTGGCGATAATAATTTTCATGATGAGTCTGGAACTTTGCTTTTGTCGGCAAGTAGTACTTTTTATATATGCAATATACACACTGGAAAAACATTCTCCCTTGTTTTAAGCATCTCAGTTTACATTTCTACTAATTTACCGTGAATAAAACATACATTTTATAAGCACATAATTGCTACCACCGCCACTGCTGAGGTAAATAACTTACACTAGTGTGGGTGGCTCTTTGAAATTTTACCAGAATGAAAGCGTGCTATCATATAGCCTCCAGTCTAGCGGGTTTTAGTAAAAATTACACAATTTTACACTGATACACCAACAATACAACAAGGCAAAGTGAATATTTGTCTGGTGAAAACAAAAAAACTAAGGGAAAGGCAGCAGTTATCATTGTATCACCACTACCTTTGCCACTAACCAAGCCTCATTTTTAACCTCTCTAGTACTGCAAACTTGCTGTACAATTCCTCAATGTTTTGTAAGCTGCTTTGTTCCACAACAATGTCCACGAAATGCAAATGTTTCGCCAGACTCCTACTCTACTGTTTGTCATCTGAAGCATGTACAAACATTGAAAGGAAAGCATACGGTATCTACACACTTTAACCCTAAGCTCCCGGTCGGAGAAAGTTATAGACAATGAGTAAAACCACTAATAATATAAGTGTATGTACATAAAGGCAGTAGTAGAAAGCCCATAACTTCAAAACAAATTACGGTCATCATCAGCTCCATTGCAGGGTAAAAAGCAGTCAAATGAAAGAAAAGTTTTTTGTAAAAGACAAACTTGATAGCTTTTGTGGTAGTGACAATAGCATTTCTAGTGCATAAACTTGTGTGCATTAAAGGCAATCAAAGTAAGCTCATCAAATATTATATGCTTTATTTACTTTTTAAGTTGAATTGATAGGTACACACAATAATGTTAATAGTCTACTTTAGAGGTTATGGATTGCAGCACTTTCTCCGAGTAATATTGTTGCAGCAGCAGCTACAGTGTGCAAATAGCTTATTAGCGGTTAATGTTTTATACACACAGTCTTCTATTTTCATTGCCCCTTTTCTATTTCGGAAAACTTGCAGTCTTAAAAACTTTCAGGAAAGCATACACTCTCTCAGTAATTTAATTCAACCGATTACATTTAGATAGCAGGGTAATCTATTTTGTATTGCATTGTAATATACTATATTAAGCAGCAGACAATAAAAGCCCAAGTAAAGAACTTGCATCCGGAGCTAGTACAAGTCTCTGTTTCTTGCCTTTTTTTCTTTTCCGCGTCTCCCCTGCAGCACTTTCTATGCCTAAACATTTTATCTTTGGACATTTCTCTCTTATGCAAAGGGAAAATACTCATGGCACCCATCTCTCTACTAGTGTGTAGTAAACCCCGAAGGGTAGAAATAGTGAAGCACACATGTATCGCTTGATAGGAAAAAGTTACAGCTACCTATTTATTATCACAACCGTGAAAGCTCCTGGCCTGCTCGCAGGGAAGCTATGTGAAAAAGTTTCCTTTGTGAAAGCAAGCACAAGAACCAATGAACCTTTGAATGAGGGAAACTCATCCACATCCCCTCTCTCCTTCTGTGCACTTTGTTATATATGCGGGCAATGAGCAGCGTCTCCGGAATGTGCATTAATGTTTCCTTTTCACAACGACATGACCAAAAATACCGTGTACTAAAATGCTAACTACTTGACAATGAGTACATTTTCGTTACTTGGAATATTTCCTTTTTGGTTGATGGCATCGCATACGAAAACCAAAGGATGATAATTTAGCCCGTGAACTTTTATAAAGTTGCAAGGAGAAGATGAGAGGGCTTTATGAGTACGATAATTATACGGTTTGTATGTGTGTGTAGCAGCAGCAGATGTACTTTGAAGCATTTTATTAGGAAATTCTTACGTTTTTAGTAGTTACTTACGCAAAGATGTAATATAAATTTGTTGGGTGTATTGAACCGGAAGGAAGGCATGAATTAATACAACATTCTGCTGCAGCCTGCATCCGGGGGTGGTAGTGGTGGCAGTAGGAGGCTGCCCATTTCCAACAAAAAGATGGGAATCTTTCTCTCGTCTCAAAACAGCCTGAAAATACACTGATGCTATATATGCTGGTTGGTACACACTTTAGCAAACATTTGGTTCAGCTTGTTATTACTGCGGTGTTTGGTGATGGTGACGTCCGCGGTGGTGGTGGCAATGTTCACAGCTTGAAAATGTGTAGACCAGCAAGAAATAATAGTTGGAATGCATCACGGGATCCGGTCCGTTTACTATTGGACTGTCGTGTGAGTGTAGACCAAAGGAGAAAAGGAGAATGTTTTTGTTTTATCAGTTCACTACTACCACTATTATCACGGCTATGTGTTGTTCATTTTTTTATCACACACACTTTTATAGTGTGTCGTGTGTCCGTGTGCGGGTACCAACTTTCTTTGCATATGTGTGAGAAATGTACTACTAGTTATATAAAACAAATGGCGCAATGTGTTTTGGATTTGGACCGTTCCTTTAGCTTTGGACATTTTTTGTCGTTGGGTCCATTGTCCTTGTAATGATGATGACACGATTTAGTTTCTCTCTTTTTGTTTATGGCTCTTGTGGAATTTTAAGTTGCTTATGTTTTATTAGTGCATTTCATAAATCATGGGAGTGAAACTTTTGGAGTTTTAAGTTAAAGAGTAAGCAAATGGTGTATTTTACGCTGGACACCAGCCAGGCTTGCATAAAACAGAAGTTGAGATTTGATACATTAACTAACTTTTGCATTTAAAAAATTGCAAGGGTTCAACAAAGGATGAAAATATTTAAGGAATATTGAGAATTAATCCGGAAATAGATTTTAGCACAGCCTGTTGCAAATGTTAGTTTATTAGAATGGTAGGCCGTTTGTTCAAAATAAATCATGTTTTAAGTAAGAAAACAATCATTTCCTAACCAAAGCAATGTTTGCTAACAACATACATGAAAATTATTTTAAGTAAAAACGAGTCCGTTTAATTTACAGCACAAAAGTTTTCCACTTGACGAAAGTAGAGCAAGCAATGTAATTTTTCTCCAGATAAACTTTTGTTCAATAATGATAACATGACTGGAAGCTTCATCCCTTAAAGAAAGTTTGGGAAGAAGAAAATTAAAGCATAGGAAAAGTATAGGAGTAATTTGAATTTCCAAGTTTATCGGAAACTCTGAATTTCAATGAGTCATCATTTCTTTTTCGGAATTCGGACACAACTTACTGACTAACTGGTGTATCGGATCTTGCTGACAATGAATTGTATAATATTTTGGCTGGAAGCATAATGATGCTAAGCATAGCAAGCACATTTTAGAACATGAAATCGACAGAAAGCCGTGTACGCACACACAAAACTGTAGAAAGCATCAAAAGGAAGTTTCTCAAATCAAAAGTTTCCCCAATGATTCCAATTGTCAACCTATTTTGCTGTTCAAGGAATTTCTCCTCTCCCTCAAAATCGATTAGCTACTGACAGCTTTTTATCTTTCTCTGGAATCTCCCTACAGGCCAAAAATGTTAAAAGGATCCATAAGCCAGCGGAGCAGCATTCATACGCACAAAAATAAAATGTCCACACTTCAATATATTATTCTTACTGCGTACTTTCCTGTGCTTCTGCACTACAACAGCTTATAAATTTGGTTTTCTCGCTTCTGCAAAAAAATCTTTTAATATCTTTTTTCTGTCCTGCTTGTCTCCGAAATCCGTACCTATATAAAATGAATTCAGTGCCAGAAAGGAAATCAGAATGTTGATATACAACCGCAATAAATATTTTCCTGTTTTGCGTTATCCTTCTGCTGACAAGTTAAACACTAGAGAACACAACCAGCCTGCGCTTATCTTTCGTTTTTGTGCCATGTACCAGACCAAACCATGAAAACTATTATTTTTCAAAATAAAAGCTCATCATCATAATCTTCGCGTAGTAGATGTAATAATCATTAGCACATACTTGTTTTCTCTACTTTATCTACTTTCGCATCATCATCAGATAGAACGAGAGAGAAAAAAAAACAAATAAACAAAAACAACGCATATGGCTCATTAAAACTTCTTATAATGTTGGAGCGGCAGCGGAAAGCCATCATTCCACTTCCAACCAAAGTAAAATCCAATAAAAACACTCTCTGGTCTGGTTTTTGAATAGAATTATTATAGCTAATAGACAAAGCACACAGTAGGTTATATATCCTTCGTATATAATACATCCCACTTGCAAAAAAATGTTCTATTATGAACAAGGGAAACATTCATCCATCTCAATTGAGCAGTTGAACACAACTAATTTTAAAAACTTTCTAGACTCCTTTGAGACCCTCGCCTCTTGAGAAAAAAATGTTGCGTGTAGCTTTTGGATGATGTGTTGGACTGCTGTAGACTACCAACAGCATAACGCGCCTTGATCAGCAGCATCATCCACCATTCTTCTGTGCCACTAGTAATATAACAACAGCACTCACAGAGCAACAATACTTTTTTTTACATTGGTTTGCTTTTCGTTAGAATTTTTTCCTTTTACACAATATACAAGGCAGTTCTAGGAACCGTCAACGCAAAAAGAAGAATTACCATTATTGCTATACGCTTAAAAGTACCTAAATAGAAGGCAACTCTGTGCTCTGTTGTATACACACAACTATTTAAGTCAAGTCACATCCTCTCTAATGCTCGAATGGTGCAACTTGAATCATCAGCCCTTTTCTTCTTTTCTGGCTTGAAGCAACGGCTAACTAGCTTGTTGGCCTGTTAAGAATATTATATTCCAACAAGTTCATTGAATATATTGGTTGAGTTCAAGCAGTGTAAAGAGAAAGTTTGAAAATGATAATATTGGATTTGTAACCGCTGTATACTTACTCATGCACACACAGAGGGACTCTAAAAATAGTTTTCCCTCAATGTCATAATAATAAAGGCTCAGGATCTTGGTGGATTTATAAGACGAGCACTATACTGCTGTAAAGGAACAATCAATATGACGCACATTGTCAACAACTTGTGTGTGTTTCCAACATTTTTAAGCAACCACTTGTGTGCATACTACTGGTACGTACAAAAAATGGTAGGTTCGGTGCAAACATACTGATTGCAATCTACAGGAAGTGTGAGAGGGAGGACAGGAATGTAGCATGACTTCTCCTCCCATTTTCCTTACAAACCGGAAAACTAATAATTTTTGCTAGTTTACTTGAGACCATCTACCATAGCTGCCATTTGGGATATTGGAGGAGGAGGAGGTAAAATGTAAACCGTTGATGGGATGTTTTCTCCCAATTTAAAGATGGATAACATGATTTTAGCATTTTATTCTTTGGAAAAATCTGTTCGTTTAATTTTATTGGGAGAATTGTCGTTTTATAGCAGAATATAGACCGTGATATACAAAGGCAAGCAATAAAACCAGAAAATTAATTATGTTTAAGAAGCCCTCCTGTCATCACTCTCTTAAATGGCAGCTGTAAAAACTTTCCCTTCTGAGCTTTAAAAGCTTTGTAGCCATAATGAATGTCGTAATAATGATGTCAGACAATAAAACAGGAGAAAAGTGAAAGGTCTTTGCTCTTACCAGAAAGGAAAGGAAAATGGATGAGCAAGAAAACTATTACTGATTACGACATTTTATTGATAAAGCCCAGATTAGGTATAATAAAACGCTAACAATGATGGATAATGTGTGTACATTCGTAATGAGCTGGGTGGAACAGAGAACTTATAAAAATATCAATTGTGCGTTGAGTGCGTGCTACTTACCAGTAAAAGCGGAAGGATTATAGATCATTGTATGGTTAGCAGCTATTAAGAAAAAGGATACTACAAACGAGCCACTCTAGAGAATCTCCACTTATATATTTTTTGTCCCACTACAACTAGCAGGGGCGGGAGAAGGAAAAGTCTGTCATAAAGTCTCAGGAAATACACGGTTTTACTTTCACTTTATTGTGCAGCAAGCCGATTATTACATGGCTCACCTCTGCACAATTTGGAGAGTGGAAGCGGCGGCAGAGAACGAATTTCAGCATTCATCTCTCCGGAAGCCTCACGCTGGGCTTCTTTGTTGAAAGGATTTATTTCTGTCGTGATAAATCAAGAAAGTGAGCACGAGGATTCTTGTACAGGTCACACAGCAGAGCAGATGATGCTTTACTGGTTTTTGGGCTCTGATGATTGCTTTTACAAGCAGAACGACGAGAACAAAACAAGAGTTGGAGTATATATAATGCATGGCTTGTTGTAGTAATGTCTGGTCTGCACTCTTTACATCTTAGCAGTTGCTCTTAGGTATTTAGAAAGTTACACAAAATTTATATATTGTCTCTCTTTTAGACTTACTGGCTTGCACAAACTGTTCCTAGAGAGTTAAAAGACACATGAAAGCGGCGGCACTATTATTGTTGTGTATAAAACTAGTATAAAATTTGGCAAAAGGGTTTCTGAATAATGGTCGGCTTGAAAAAGTTAGATTCATGCTGCATCATTCGCGTGTGTAACGCTCAACGCACAAGAAAAGAAAACTTTCTCCGTACACACTTAACACACACAATATTTATATCTCGAGTGGCAAAAAACATTTAATTTTTCTATCAACCATTTTTTCATCTGTGCAGCTTCATCCCAATATATAGTAGCATTGTATCGTGGTGGCTAAAACGACTTATGCTGTGTGGCAGTTCTCTTCACTCAATGTGTGGGAGGTAAGGTGGCAATATCTGACTCTGAAGTTGAGATATTGAAGAGGATTTCAAGAAAAATGGGCATGAGATGAGGGCAATAAAGATCTGAAGCACTAGGCTGTACTGGCTTTGTGGATGAAAAGAGGAATGGAATTCAATTGCAAAAGAGAAAAAGAGAAAAAAAGTACATTATTATTTTTTATTTTCCAACAAATGCCTGTTTCGCGGATAAAATGTATTTTGTACATTTGTACTATTTTTACAAGAGAGAAAAGACACATGACTGAAAAAAGTTGAGCATTTCATAGTAGTCTTTACACTTTTCTTTTGGCTTTTTCACCACTTATATGTGTGACAGCTAAGAATACAGAATCAATTTGATTGTGTGTGTATAGCAAATTGTAATGTGGCACTTCAAAGAAGATTGCAAAATGGTGGGGTTTTACAACATGCGTATGGTAGATTTCATTGAAGCGCAATAAGGCATGCTGCATATTTAACCGCTTGGTGTACAACTTTTTTTACAATATTTATTGGCTCCGCATACCACACTGACACAAAATATATCACATAATATGTCATTTATCCATGTGTTTTTCAACGAGAGATAGCTGATGCATAGGCATATAGTTTTGCATTTTTTGTGCTGTTTCTTTTAAAACAATTTATATTTTTTGTTTTTTTTTCTTTTCTTTTCATGACTTATAATGTTGTCTCCTTTGTACTGTTGTAGGTGGGCTTTTTGACATTGAGGACCGGTACGAGGAGACAGCATTCCGGCATGCAGTGGAGAGAGTAAATGCAGAGCAAATTTTGCCAAGATCACGTTTAAATGCACAGTGGGAGCGATTACCTAGCGGTGATTCATTTCACGCTTCAAAGAAAGGTCATTTTTCTATTTTTATTTTATTTTGGAATTTTGTTCGTGTAACTTGAAAACTGACAACTCTCTGATGACAAAGGTGGTAAATTCTTCAATCTAGAATACATTTACTTGCGACTTATGAAAGTAAATCTGTATCTGTCTCGTAATCCAGTTACTTTCACCTTCTTTCCTCAAACTTACTTCAGTTTGTATTTTCAGTTAACAAAAGCTCATTCTATTCAGCCAAAGCCTACCACAAGCCAACCAAAAAGTTCAAATTTTCCTAGAAGAGCAAACCAGTAAAAAGAGTCATTATATCCCAAACATAAGCTTTTCCCCATTCTGACAATCGCTTTACCTCTTTCATGTCATTTACTGAAATCAAGATAGGCCATCAAATTCTGTGTATGAGAAGCCAATTTTATCTGGTTGCTCTCCTCCCCCTAATCTTTTCAGATATTTTCATCAAAACCAACATCATCTGAAATAAAGCTATACACAATGGCTCTCAAATAGCTCTCTGGTAAAGATAGCTCTTTTGAAAGCTGTCGTAACTGCAAGTAAATAAACCGTATTAAATCTCCTACTATCATCATTGTTATCCGTTTAGAGTAATATCAATTGACTATTGAGTTACCAGAATAGAAAAGCTGCTCTGTAGGAATTCATGTGACTCTCATTGGTATACATTTACCAATTTACGAAACGTTATCCATGACCAACATGTTATTGAACTTAGTGGTATTCATTTCATAATTTGCTTTTACATAGGTATTATAGTTTTCTTTAGCTAACAGCAAGAAAAGAATATTATTTGGAATCGATTTCACAATGATGGCTTGAGATAATTGAGCGTATTTTTTGGAAATTTTGTATGATGAAATATTTTGATACAAAATTAGGCCCTGGCCAAGTCATTTAAAACTCATTCCATGTCAGGATATCACAATATTATGGGGTACTAATTTTCATTGCAACATTTCTTGGTACGACAAAGTTGAGTTGATAATTTAGATGTTGGGAATCGGGGTCATGTAATTTAACTTCAAAGTACCTGGTAAGGGGTGAGAAGGCAGGAAATTCATTCCAGAGACTTTGTACCGGAGTTAAAGTTTGAAGCACATGGGCTATGGATGCATCCCATTTTAGGAAATTTTTTTCACTGCATTTCAACTAAAAAACTAGTACCCCTTCGCACGTGATGAAATGCTACTTGTCTATCATGTCACTATCCGGTTGCTGCAAATTATGTTTTTATATTATGACACATCTTAAATTTCAGCGATAGGAATGTACAAATTGGATCAGTTCATTGTGAACCTGACAGTGTACAACTTTACGTGAATGTTCCCAAATGTAAGCATTTTCACGCTAGAGAAACATGCAGACACGTAGCCAAATAAAGTATGTTTCTGGCAAACTTTCTATCCATACGCACCCTCATAAAACGATCTAGATTATTTTATGGATATCTATTCGTTAGCTCTCCAATTGTATTATTTCTTTGGACCTTAACCCGCACGTAAGTTTTAAGAAGGAGTGACAACTTCTCTTCTGCAAACTTGTTTCACGTTTGTTCTACCAAGCACGGAGAAACCCGGCAGTTATTGCCTTGTTATCTGCCGTTTTCCGTATATAACACACAATCTCCAGTGAAGGATTCTCATATTGCCCTTCTAAACATTTTTAATGCTTGATTTTCTAGCTTGTATCGTACTTTCTACAAGAGATAGGAGTAATGTCTTTTTCTCATTTTCTGATTTCGTGTGATGAGTTGGCCAATTTCCCTTTTCAAGATTTCCACTTGTATTAAATCGTTTCCAGTATAAGGATACTCCATACTACCTTCATCCGCTGTTATTGGGTACTTTAACCTTCCAAGTGAATCTGACTTACGTACGCACTACGCACTTCCTTTTAATTTTTTGCTGTACTTTAGAAAGACTTACGTTTACATTCCATCCAATAGAAAGAAAAGGATTGCTTCGTTTCTGCAAAATGTTCTTGACCGGAATAGGAACATTGTGTGAAACGGTTCATAAAACAGATCTTAGGTTTGCGATTTTTTGTTCTGGCCAATGTTCTAACTACCTGCAAACTGGCATATCTCGTTCATTTCATTTTTATCTTACAATATTCGAAAAGTCCACTAATGTACTATAGTCTAGTCTACCATCGGCTATCTAATTTTTTAACACGCGTATCCATGTTCATTTCCAAAAACGGTCTGATTAACTTTCTATAAGTATGAGTTACTGCATTCACTTTAAAATTATAGCCAGCGCTTACAGTATCAAAAGCGAAATGAATAAGAAATATGCATTTCTAAATGCAGTGTACTGTTTCTGATTCCACTGGCTTCCATCCCAGTAATTTTATTACACGTTCTAACACTTTCCCCCTCTACCATTTTATTGTTTCGTATTATTCCGCTCTAATTTAATATGCATCCGTGAATGCATAAATAAGTGCAGTGCGTACATTCATCATTTAGAAAACTCAAAAAGATGAATTTCAAAGAAAAGTTGCTAGTTGCTATACAATCCACGCTTATGCGTTTCTCTTCTGTAAAATTCCGTTTTGGATGTAGTAAACTTCATTTTCATTCCTTGTTTTCTTTTGTCTTCGTCTCAGAAACGAATAACTCGCACTGACTTATTTTTACTATCCTTTTGTTGTTTACATTACTCTAATAAAGCGGCGATTCACTTTCCCTGCAGATACATAATACATAGATACATAGATAAGTATTTTTTATCCCAACGTAAAATACAAAAGTACGCTTCATGCTCGTGCATTTATTTGTCGCGTTACATTTTTAAAAGTTCTAATATTTTCCTTCATTCAGTCAGGTCTAAAACTTTTTAAAATTTTGTTTTTGGTAAAGACAATAAAATACAATTGCTCCCTGTTCGCTAAAAACACAAAAGTTTTGGAATGCTGGAATAATGCATATTTTTGTAGTTTTCCAAAAAATGGATGCATGCATTATTTTGAACAACAAAAAAGTGTAATCAGCTTTTGGTATTACTCCAGGAACTGAATACCACATATTAGAAATGTGGGTATAGGCATATACAACTCGCTGTTAGTGTCACTGAGAACAAGATAATAAACGTGGCCCAAAAAATCGATTCCTGTGTTCCACATTAGCAAAATCAAAATTAGTGTCCTATTAATGGTAATCAGACTAGCTCGTAATTTAATTTTCTTTTATTAGGTTTCCCATTTTTCTTTTGAGGTAATTGATACTTCCCATATCTTTTTCTATCGGGGGAATACATTCGTTATCATCACTCAACCTTGCGTACGCAACTGATGCACGAAAGAAAGAATGCTCAAGGGCGTATTGAATTTGCCTCAATAAAATAAAAAACCAACGGGTGGTACACATCTACTTGGGC
Source organism: Entomobrya proxima (assembly GCA_029691765.1). NCBI lineage: Eukaryota > Metazoa > Arthropoda > Collembola > Entomobryomorpha > Entomobryidae > Entomobrya > Entomobrya proxima. The sequence continues at coordinate 9,252,384 of CM056169.1, forward strand.
TTGCTTTTCAGGCTCAAAAAACCCAACCTGCAATACAAAGCAGCATCAAAGGCAAAGAAACATACTGATTTAGACACACTACCTTTCTAATTCCGTCCCGACAATGCTATTACTGGATTTTATACTGTCTTGACATTTTTACTACTGGTTTGTCCTTCCCCGGGTGACATCCCTTGGACCAAGTTGTTAAAAAGAGCAAGAGAATAATCTAACTTATCGCGTGTTCATAAAAGTGTTACCAATTCCAATAAAAACAAAGCGATTGTTTTATGCACAAGGGCTAGCGTCCCAGATAAAACGCGGAGAACGTATCTATATTTTATGACTAGTAGTCTCTGAAACCAGGATAGGCCATTGTCCCTTTTGTCTTTGCCCAAAAGAGTTATTATGATGATTTAAATCTCTGAAAAAGTCATCATTCATCATCATCTTGTTTACTATTCTGAGGACAGTGACACACTTTCCACATGTACTTTTGAAACTGTCTGGATCGTCGTACAGTGTGATAGTGTTACACATGAAAAGAAATCATCATTATTAACGCCTAAACATGATATTCCTAACCAAAACGAAAATCTAACACAGTTGCATAAAATGACTTTTCTTCATTTTTTCAGTTTTCTATCAGTACTTCAGCAATTTATTCACAATACACCCACATTCTCTTTGAATAACTAACTATTAGTCTTCCTAATGAATATACACACACAACTTGAATTTTTTATGAGGTTGATTTAAATAAGGAAAGTATGTAAGTTTTAGACTATACACTATATACTTTTCTCTCTGCAAGTTTTAAACGCACCCCGACTTTACGACCCATTGTAATACTTGTAGAGTAGTCAGGGGCGGTATAACTATGAAGACGAAAAAGCTGTACTCATTTATTCCACCACTGCACTAACACAACCACCACCACTACTCTTCCATTTTATGACTTTCATTACCAACTAACTTTCTCTTTTCTCTCTCTCTCTCTTCTGAGTCTAATTGTCGCTGCGGATATTTTGATCTGGAATTTTGGTAGACTACTAAACTAAGAGAGTGTAGTACAAAGTACAAGGAGGAAACTTGTATTGCTGCGAATATATCTGAGAGTATATACCTAAGATATCATTATCAGTGGGCGTGTTTCTCGCAAGCCATTATTATTCTTCTTTTGCGTTTTTTGCTGATGCTGCCGCCACCGCCACCAGCACCAACTTTCTATTTCTTCCATTTCTCCTTTGTCTCTTGTAGATTTTTTTTCTCTCTCACTCTCTGTTTCTTGTCGATATGAAAATTGCCTCTCTTGGTACATATTATATTCTTTCCCCAATGCTGTACATGCGTGAGTTGGCTATCACTCCTCTCTGTCCGACGGTAAAGTGACAGATATTATGGCATTTGAAGGTCCTAAAACCAAAGTAGGTTACCGTACCAAAAACATTCATCATTGTGCAGTAATGCCGTTACACGTTAAATAAATGAAAGTACATTAATTCGAGAACCGACTAGGAAAACGGATGATGATGATGATGACAATGACGCTGTCGGAATTAAATGACAATGGTGGTAGGGTTTTTATATACTTTCTTTTTTTGTAGTGTGTTGTTTGCTTGGTGGTACACTTTTTATACTAAGCCGTAGTGAAGTAAGGGTGAAAGTGAAAGGAATACAAAATTCGCTGCGTGAGACAAGGCATTCCTCTGAAAGTCTGCCACCACCACCAGACAAACACCAAAAGGTTTTTCTTTAACTCCAGTTTTCTTTGCCTTAAATTGATCCGATTTTCAAATTCAGGTCAAACTTTCCCAACTGCCAGCATTGTAAAAGGGCATGAACAATGTATTTGTCTTTAATTTCAATGGAAATGTGTAAGGTTGAACATTTGACATGAGGACAGAGAAAAACTTTATGTGCAGTTGTGTATAAATGCAAGATGAGTACAAATATATATATATATATATTCACACTGACAAAGTAGTAGCATAATGAAAAAGGGCAATAAAAATATAACTTTTGTTTCGCAAACCGCAACTACAGTTTTGCAAATTGCAAAACTTAACTTGAATGGAACACTCGTTTCTTTATAATTGAGTTTCTATCTACTGCGAATTTCCAATTCGATGCATTATTCAGTAATATTGCGCTTGGTGTGGAGTGCAGAGCGACACTGTACTTAACCGAGGCTATCAATTATACGACATGAAAGGGCTTAATAATTCACACCGCTTCAACACAATTTGAAAGACTGAACAAATTGAACAAAAATATAAGGTTTGCTTTTAAATGTCATTCATCGCGCGGAATAAGGAGCTTTTTGTAATTCTAAAAGAGATGATCTAGTGTGCCCGTGGGTGTATACATTTATATCTTTGCGATCTATGGCATGTACTCTGAATACCACTTGATACCGTTGACACATTTTTGTCGTCCTTTTTCCTTTAGTCATTTGACTTTCACAATGACACTTGAATGGAGATCAAGTTGACATAAGTCTTATCAGGACACTGCGGCAGCTGTAAAATTTGGTATGACAGGCAAGGCAAAAAAACTGACAAGACAACAAACAGAAAATGTTAGAGCGTAGAATTCATCTTTCCTTCATATTGCCATTGCCTGCTTTTGGATGTTGGTCCTCTGATGTCAGTTACAATGAGCGTAGCCTGTGTATAGAAAGAAAGGGAAACAAAATACAAAACGGGAAAGAGTGAAAAGGACAAAAGCACGCAAGCCTTAGCTGTGTGCCTAACTTATAACCACGAAAATTATAGGCTATGATTGCATAATACAATGCTGATGCAATTGTAATGATTGCCAACATTCATAATTTTACATGATTTCAGTTTCGTATTATATTGTTTCGCATTATTAAATCTTATTAGTGCCCTATTCTTTTTCATGTGTTGTAGGACAAGAACAGAATAAGCTTGATGTGAATGCATTTTTGTATATTTCGCTAATTGTTACATTAGTATATCTCTTGAAAAAATATTACGACCAGCGGACTACCCTACTTGCAGAGATGTTGAGTTTTTCCAATATCTGAAGGAGATTAACATTAAGCTTGGAAATTTTAAATTATTCGGTAATAGTTGTGAATACACCTTCACAAACATTTTTTTTTCTGCTGAGAAAAACAAAAAGTGCATCTTCTTTGTCATCTCGTCATTTTAAAAGCGGCCCCTTAAGTTCAGTCACAAATTCATGCACAAACGTATAAAGAATGGAATGTACGCCCTTCTTATAGCCTTCATACTAGAAACACAAATAAGTGGTGCAAAAAGACAGATGAAGAAACAGGAATGCGAGCAAAAAAGAAAGAGATCATATCCTTTAATCTTCTATAAACATCACATCATATTTTATTTTTATGCGATGCTCCATTTGCCATTTCTGGTGTGGTAGAATATACGGATGGCTAGCATTGTGAAATGAATAAAAAGGTACATAATATTATATAGCAATGCATGCTTTACTGTACTGTAACGAGGCTGTTTCCCAATATGACAGTTTCTGTCGTCTGACCTTTCTATTTCTATATATGTCAAGCTCTAAACCAGTTCTGGTGAGGAGGCTTGATGTAAGATGACATATCTTATTCTTGCGTCCTGGCAGTCCGTTTTCAAAACGTGTGTATATACAGTGCAAACTACCGAGGGAGAAAGAATCTCGGTTTTATGCTACAATCGATTTCACTTGATTTCCTTGGAATGGGACGGGGTTAGTGGAATGGAAATGGACTCACAGGAATGACAACGGAAATAGCGCAAAACTACGATTATTTAATGCCCGGCTACATAAATGAGGCTTTAAGACGCATTAAGTCAGGAAGAACTTGTAAAAAGTACAGCAACTTCATATTATAAAGGAAAACGGCATAATTCTACCATCTTTAAGTTTTCTTTCAAAATATAGACAAACTGCTTTTGTTAATCTTTCTTCGACTTATGCCAATCTACCTAACATTCTTCAGTTATCATGCACAATCAGAGGACTGAACTGAAATTTCAAGAAAACATGATGAAATTAAAAGTACGAGTAGAGTCATCGTGCTTTCAAACGGTTTACAAATGAAACTCAACTTTATCACTAGCATGACATTTCCCTGGTAAAATAGGTCATGTTTTACTACTGGAAATTGTAAAGTGCATAAAAATAAGATGATCTCTCTACACTAACCCGTTTCCTCTCAAACAAAATTCCAAATAGTAGCAACAGCAGTATACCAGCATTGATTTAAAGTTGTGATCCAATCCAACTGCCCATAAACTGCAAAATATGCATCTAAAAGCGACTGCGACTTCAACTTGTCCAAAAACTTTATCTGCCACATGAAACGAAACTACAGAAATGAAATTCATGCGATCATCAGCCTTAACGCGCGCATCATCTTGATGTCTTTGTATCTTGAGAGCTTTAATCCTTTAAAAAATATACACGAAGAATTGGAAAGAGGAAAGGGTCTCTGGATATGGTGATACTTAAAGATATTTAAAGAAACTGCAGACAGTCCGAACCTTTTAGCATTTCAGGCCTTGTGTATATGCTTGCATTTCAAACTGCCAAGGAAGGAAATGAGCATCTCCTCCAAATCCTTTTCTACTTAACTTTCTTCCTTGGGCACATTATATTCCCCCGAGTTTTCTGATGTTTACTTTCCCGGGCCAGTCCGAAATAAGAGATTCTCATTTTTACGAAAGTAGCTAGCTTACTGCCTACTTTCTGCTAGTTGGTTGGTAAAAAACGTTACATTTTCTTTTATACGTCCCTCAGTCACTCTATACTACTCCTGCTCTCACATACACAAGTAAAAGGTTCTAAAGCCATGTGACGCGCAAACTTTCTTTTTTCATGCCTATGACAGTTGAACTGGATTAAGTGACAATTATTTGGAGTGGTTCCCATTTGGGAGCCCATGTCCGTTCTCATAAAGCGTAATGCCACCGGAATTATCAGAGTTGTTGTCAGCGCATCATCATCACTCCCGTCATCATCCTCTTATTTTTTCGGGGTGATCATGAAATTGAAGTGATGATGATGGTTCAATAATGTGTAATGTAATGTGAGTAGCATAGCGCACCCATAGCGCAATATTATTACTTTTCACAAAATATATTTTCCCCACATGAAAAAAATTGATGATGGGGCTTTTCTGTTTTTTCGGTATGACTTTTTATTCTTCTTGTGCCTTCACAACGTTTTTTATCTCTGGTTTGTGACTAACGCATCCTCAGTGTGCCAGCTGTTGCAGGATGGAATGGCAGTAGTGTTTGGGCCACAGAGCCCACAAACTGCAAATCTTGTTCAATCTGTTTGTGATGCGTTGGAAGTTCCCCATGTTGAGACCAACTGGGACTATCGCTCAAATCGAGGAAATTACATGATCAACCTCTTTCCTCACCCAGCGACGCTTAGCAGGGTATGTATGCGTTGTTTAAAAAATTTCAAATTGCACATGTCAGCAAACATTATTATTATTCAATATTATATGCTCGCAAAAAGAAGAGAAAAATGCTTTGGTGCATAGCAAGGAAAAATGAGTAATGGTCATAAACTTGAAGCCAATGATCTCATTAATTTAATAGGCATAATAATAATATGTTCTAAGACGCTCCCTTGCAAAAAATAGCGTAGTAACTTTCTTAACATCCAAATTAATAGCTTTTTATGCACCAGCCTTTGAAAAGCCTTGTACAGAAGAGAAAGGAGATGAACTTGAGATGTAAAAAGTTTTTAGGTTTTTTTCCTATGGGTCAATTATCCTTGTGTGTGCTAAGCAAAAAAATGTTTACAGGCCTTTGCAGACGTTATAACTGCATGGGGCTGGGATAAATACATAATAATTTATGAAAATCACGAGAGCTTGATTCGCCTGCAAGAAATCCTCAAGGATTCGGATCCCACGACGAGAAAAGCCTTTGTAAGGCAGCTTCCTCCAGACGATGACTACAGGTTGGTACTTTATTCATTTTTCTTTTTTAGAAAATCTTACTCTGTCCGTTGATCTTTTTTTTCTCCGTAGTAAAATTATACGGTTTATGATTTCAGCGTGTGTAAAATGCATTCTTGGCGCATTATAATATTTTACGGCTTACACTTGGCTTTTTTATTGCAAAATGTGTATTGCAGACCACTGTTTAAAGAACTGCGTTTCCAAGCCGGAATCTCTTCCATTATAATCGATTGTGATAGCGCAAAGCTCCCAAAGATCTTTGAGCATGCACGGGAAACGGGAATGATGAAAGACCGTAGATACTTCCTTACATCTCTGGTGAGTAAACATTATCAAGATTAATGGTTCATTTATCCAAATAATGTCTTTTTAAAACTGTTGCAAATAGGGAAAATATGGAGATTTATGGTGGTCTGCGTTGTACGCAGAGAATGCTTTAAAAATGAAAATATATTTTATGCAGCACAAAGAGCACATGAATGCAAAAATGTTAAAGCTCAAGTTGTACAAAAATAGTACTTTTGTGTGAAACGGAAAACAGTTTTAAAAAAAGGCTAGTCTCGTAATGCCCCTAAAAACAGAAGCTTCCGTTCCTTACAGTTTTTTATGCTTGCTTTCATTTTTCAGGATATTCGCACACTGGACCCAGAGGAGTTTAGCCAAACAGATAGTATCAATATTACTGCCATGTCGTTAATTGATCCGTCGCGACACCAAGTGCAGAGCATCATTGAACAGTGGAGTGACCTTGTAATAAACGGGTTCAGAAATCGGTCTCACACAAACCACTTTTATGATGATACATCGGGCAGGAATCGGTATCGTGCTCCGGCTCCCAGTCCAACAGAGCCTGTGCCCAATTTGGCCAATAATATGTTGAAGGTATTGCAACAGAAATGATGATAATGTCAATAGCATAAATTGCAAATGGATTATAGGTTTTTGCGCTGAATAGAATTTCACGGTCAATGGTAGGGAAATGATCTGCATTGTATGTTTTATATTTTTCTATCGTGTTGGTCCATGGGATTACATTTTTTCTGAAAATTCATCAAATATGATCAATGACTCCAACTTGTAGTATGTCACAGAGTTTACCCATGGATTCTCCAGGCATCAGAGTAAACTCCACATCCTTAGGTGCCACAAATGTCTTCTTGACGTTAACAACATATAATTCTATTATAATCATTGGTAAAAAATCTATATCAAGTTATTACTAAATAATTGAATATATTAAAATATCTCCTAAAATAGGAACACAAACAATTATTCAATTAGTATGTTATCCGCATCCGCCTAAATAGGTATGTTAAGGAGCAACATTTTCGTGGATAAGTTTGCATAATATATTTAAGTAAGCTTGCATAATAGTTCAGACTTTTACTTCTCTCATACCTTATCGGTTTCTTATTAAGTTTAAAAAAAATATTTGAATGGGCAGAATTGGAAGAAACCGGAATATAAGCATTGGAAGAAATTATTAAATTTTTTAAACAAACTCTCGGGCAAAGTTCTCATAATCTGGCAAAGTTGCTTTCGCACTACTTTCAAGTTGATGATGTGCAAAAATGTTCAAAAGCTGAACCTAGAGGTTGCCTTTTTGCATTTTTCTATCTTTAATTTTCTTCCCATTTTTTATTCTCACTAGCTGCTCCTGTCTCATTCGTACACCAGCTCCACTACTACGATTACATTAGTGTATGCAAGCGTGCTTAAGACATGATAATGGTATTTTTATTTGAAAAGAATGAACTTTGCAAAGGCAGAGAACAACGGATACTTATCCTTGTATAGTGTGTGTAGTAGGCAGGTTTTAAGCTTTCACCATTACAGCGTTTAACATTCTGTCATGCATAAATTATACAACGCCCATTTTACAGCAGCAGTTTGTTAGTGCTACACTATAAAATGCATATATTTTTACCAGGCCTAGTTTTACATGAAGGTATTGGCCAAAAAGGAGTCGCCACCAGTCACAAACGAAATATTTTACAGCATAAAATGTTCCTTTTTAGACTGCTGGAAACTGTATATTTTGTTTCGAATTCCTTTTTCTTATTTTATAAACCATGATGCACAGAGTTTGATAGCATTCTTTTGTCCGAGCAGTTTTATTTTTTAATGAAATGAAGTTTGTGTCGGTTGTCTGCATAGTATACATGGTCATATTTCTCGCTAACAGAAAAAATGCGGGGTCCCTGGCCCAAGCACACATACACCATCCTGCTTTTAAATCCAGATTTTTTTGGCCTGAAGTTTGGGCAACAAATACCAATTTTGAAATGAACTGCGCGTTTTTGAGCAACGGCAAAAACATATTATCTGTTGTATATAGTAGTAGCTAGCACACCCAATTGGGCTTCATCCTATTATTGATACTGACTATAATAGAAAAAGCAAATGTGCCGTAATTGATTTTGTTAGACGGAAACAGCACTGATGTATGACGCAGTGGAGCTTGTGGCAAGAGCCCTGCAACTTCTGGATAGCAGCCAACCTCAAAGGATCGACATCAAATCCCTTAATTGCAAAAGCCCGGACACGTGGCAGCAGGGACACCTTGTACTCGATGTACTTCGAAAGGTATGTCGTGTGTCGTGTGTGAATCCACAATATAGATATTTTTGAGTGAAATTATTATACGTGAGCATCATAATCAACCTCAATACTATAGCCAATATATTAATATTATTATTATACTATACACTATGCCATTGATGTTTTCCTCGACTTGTGCCAAAAAATGCCTGAACAAGCACATTTTCACGCTAACTTACGCATCCCTTTGATTTAATTTAGGTGAATCAAAAGTGAGCCTTTCCATACGCGAAGCATCGAAAAAATTGGACGAATCACATACATGTTTTATTCATTATCTGTAGCTTCGCTTCCTGCGAAAAAAACTGCTAAATGTCGCTTGTGACATAAAACATCCGATATTGCCTTGCATTTAAAAAGGAAAAGGAAATACTTGACGTTTTATCGATTTTTGAAACTATGTCTATCTGAATCAAATCAAATGTAATCACGCACTGATATTCTTTTACAAAAAAGACGTCTACAGAAATAGAGTTTGGCATTTTTTAGGTTTGGAATTTACAAATTGAAATGTTGTAGGAGAAGATAGCAGATAGGTAGATAGAAATTACGGAACCAAGTAGACTAATGTAAAATTCCCTGTAGCGAAGTTATTTTGTGGTTCCAGATGATTTGAAAAGTGAGGAAACGTGAAAGGAATAGCATACCAGAGAAAATTATCCTTTTCATGGGCTATTTATTATGTCTATTTGCAAACTATCATGTTTTATGCTCACTTAAACCAGTGTAGTACTTCACTCCACTTGACTAAACTTTCCCCTTTTCAAATATAAAACCACTTTCTCTTTTTTTCTCTTCCTATTTTCAGATCCAGTTCGAAGGTATCACCGGTAATGTAGAGTTTGATGAATTCGGATTCCGCAAGAATCTCCAACTGGACATCATTGAACTTGCCAAAAATGTAATAATGCCCCTTATAACGCCTCCTTGCACACTGATATTTTGTCAGTTTTCTAAAATGCGCAAGTTTATTTAATGCACATGTATTATAGAAAGACACACTGAGCACAAATTTGGTAAAACGCACGCACACACACACATTTCTCTTTCCACAAGGAAAGTCTATTTATTTTAGTCCGATTTACTATTTAAAAGTAAACTAACCAGAAAAAAACTTGGTAGCTTAACATACTTTTGGAAAGTAAATCATCTACACCTTTTTCCTATTTCATTTATTACACGCATGACACAATTTTTTGTAGGGCTTTCTCCGAATCGGAATTTATAACACGGCCGTGGACGGAGAAAAGTTTGCCTGGACTAGGACAGTGGAGGAGACTCTGAGGCAACAGGAGGAAGATCTTAAAGATAAACTTTTATTCGTTACCACAATCCTTGTGAGTGGAAAAGAGACAAGAAAAGAGAGCATGTTTTTTGTGTGTATTGTCACTGTCGCATTCCATTCCAAAAGCTTTCTCTTTTTGAACCAATGCCATTTTTGTATAACTTTTGAAATATATAGGGCCCACCCTATGCCTTTAAATCAGAAGATGGTAACATCACAGGCTATGTGGCAGACCTTACAGAAAAATTGGCAAATTTGTTAGAATTTCGTTATGAAATTCGCGACGTGGCTGATGGCAAGTATGGAGCTCCCGATAATAAAACTGGTCGATGGAATGGCATGGTGGGCGAAGTTATGAGTGGAGTAAGTTTAATTTCTTTGTCATTGTCAGAAATTTAACTTTGTGCTTAGAATGAAAATGAACCAGTTTCTAGGAATGTGACTATGGTGACTTACTTTCACTTTTATCACTCTAGGTTGCGGACTTGGCCGTGGCCGATCTTACTATTAATTACGATCGAGAGAGTGCCGTTGATTTTACAAGTATGTTGGGTATTTTTATGTCTGGGTGCTAAAAATGCGTATTTCGAAAAGAGTGTAGATGACAGTGACAAAAATACATTAACACATTTTCCCATGTAGTGCCATTCATGAACCTCGGAATTAGCATCTTGTACAAAAGTCCGGCCAAGAAACCTCCAAGCTTGTTTTCATTCTTGGAACCATTCAATCCAGAAGTATGGATTTATATGGCCACGGCTTACTTGGGTGTATCATTGGTGCTTTTCATCTTGGCCAGGTAATTTAACACATTCTGAAAGTACTTTTGACAGATTGTAAAAAATAAAAACTTTCATTCATGGAAAGCATTAAAAGATTGTTCGAAACTCGTTCCAATTTTTTTTAAAGCTTTAAGTATACAGACAAATATATGCATAGGCAGAGTTAAACCAGTAGTGAAGAGTCACATATTGACAAATTATACCATTAAATTGGCGTTTATCCATCAAGCACATATAAAACCAACTATAAATTTTATAACAGGCAGTGTGACACATGAAATTGGCAGTATCAGCGTTTAGTTGTTAGTTTTACACAAATCACAAGGACGGTGACAAACCATCTATTTCATTTGTGATTTCTCCATTTCGTAGAGCGCTTTTTCCGTTCCGTGAGAGTAGAAATAAAATATCCTTTTACGTTCACGTAAAAAAGTGAATACACACACTGCTTTATCATTTAATGGCTCATTATTTAGATTCGATTGTTTGCATTGCCAAGAAATTTTTAGCTTTTTGTTGTATTGCAAATGTATAAACGTAACATTATAAACTGGTTAGAGTGCATATTATGTGTAGTAGTACTTAAATTTGCAATTTATTTCCGTACAAAAACAGTATTTTACGCAGAGTGTCAGTAGAAAATTGGGTTTTAACTTTGACCTCTCTATTTATCGTCGTCGGTAAAATAATTGAAAGTAGAACAGAGTTTCATCCAAATAACCAATTATTTTTTCATGTGTATGCATTTGTTTTGTAGGTTGAAATTGGTAATCTTTCTCGATTTTATTTTTTAGTGTAAATGTTAATAAGTTTGATTAAACAACTTAATTCAACATATATTTCTTTTGCTTGTTATATAAACTGTGCACATACACCATTGATATTATTGTATAGAATCAGTCCATCAGACTGGCAAGAGCCAGCACCGTGCAGTAGTGATTATGGCCAAATCCTGGAGAATCAGTTTAATATGATCAACTCTCTTTGGTTTTCTACTGGTTCTATAATGGGTCAAGGATGTGATATCTTGCCAAGGTAGATCCCAAGACGAAAAAAACCGATGATGGTGATTTGATGATGATTACAGTTCTGGTGTTCTCTGTTCTTGGCATGTTATATACCAAATTACCAAAAAAACAAAAGTAATACTACCTATTATCTCTATGTGATGATGATTATCGTGATAACACAAAAACACTCGTGGGAACGTTTGTCTCTTTCACCGACAATACCGACATCTCATTAAATTAAAGCAATACCATACCGCAATAAAATTATATAATGCAGCTTCCCCCTTTTCTCTCACTTTCTATTAAAACATTGCTATTCTGACCCTTTTATTTGTGCAATGCAAAACCTTGACCGTTTTTTCACCCTCGCTCTCACGCGTTTGTAACTGTGAATTTTTTCACCCTTTGACCCTTTGACATAATTCACGCTGAAAAAAGTGTCGCATATTATACAAAATGGCAAAGAATAAATGTTATATGAAGGCACACCATCCGGATGCGCAGATAGATCACTTTATATATGCTGATTTTATGCATGAAAATATAGTTTTCGCGTGCATGAAGGCAGCTTCATTTTTGACACGTGTACACTTACATAATTGCTGATGTTATCTTAAATATTATATAGTGTTAAGTATTTAGGATGTAAGGATGGCTGACGTGCTTTTTACTTTCTTCAGTTGGGACAGAAATATAGATTATAACAGAACAAAGGTAACTCTGGTTTAGGCCATTAGGAGGTTTCTAAAATGTTTAAACAACTTTTCCAGTAAGAATGTACTAATTTTTAGCAATTATTGAAGGAGCACCTATAAAACGCAACAAAAATAAAATGACTACCGGCATGGCTAAAAACACATTTGTCATTTCCTTTTTCAATACTGTCTATCTTTACCAGGATAACTCCTATTCAGTGGCAAAATCCTCATCCCTGCAAAGATGACCCTGATGAGCTAGAAAACGATTTGGGAGTCACTAACGCACTGTGGCATAATTGGGGCTCCCTCATGCAACAGGGTAGTGACATAGCGCCCCGGTAAGGAAACAAAAAAATGAATGAAAACTTCAAAAGCGTTCTAGCTCTCCTCTTCAATAAAAAATTTCATTCTATTTACAAACAAATATTCTTCTGTGGCCAGTTTTATTTTTTTTATAAAGTTTAAAATATTACTACCATTTTGCCAAAATTAAATTATTTTTTTGACGGTTTCGTTGACTTATTTATAAAAGTGCTCTTGCATATTGTAGAATGCTGCGCAAAATAAAAATCCTATTATCAACTGCTGACGTAGTGCCAAATTAGTTGACTCATCACTCTTCTCCTTTTACGAAGAATGTAGTTTGCAACAAAAAATAAAACGTTGGGGTATAAAAATAGCTTGCTAGTGCGCATAGTGCATAGACAATAGATTACATAATAGCAATGCATTATTTTCTTAGAATAGTTGATAAATTTTTACATTATTAATTTAAAACTGTAATTTAATAATAGTTCGTGAGTAACATAATCTATTATAACATTTTGTTTAGAATAGAGAAAGTTGAGCAGCTGCAAATGTCGTCATTCTTCAACTGACTTGACTACTGACTGAGAAAATATGGAGTATTCCATGCAAAATGAACCGTCTACTCATAAAGCAATCGTGATTCGTGATGCTGCAGAAATTACAAAAATGTATTTTAGTAATTGATGTAATTCAAAGAAAAAGATTATATTGTGCACGTTAAAAGTACATATAGGTGAAATGCATGCATGCAATGTTTTAATGAGATATTTTTATTTATAATGCTTTGTAATGCATCTCTGTAGGAATGTTTCAATTTGAAACAGGGCTGTTGAGTGCATGATGATTGGGCATGATTATGTTTATTCATAAAGCTTGTCCCCACGCTTATATGTTCGTTTTTGAATGTAGTTTTTTGATCTTTTACCCCGCATGTTAAACGCTTTGGAATGCAAATGCATGTACAGTTTATAGTGCATGTTTAAACGCAAAGTAAAATTTAATGATGCTGTACTTAAAAAGTTTACTGATAAAGATAACATTTTGCTTATGCTTTTGCTATAATTTGTATTTAGTTGTGTTTTGAAAGGTCTGGTAAATATGAAGATGCGTTAATTTAATATTTCCACTTTATTCTTTTCCAAGGGCTCTTTCAACAAGAACTGTTGCAGGTAATACATTTCCTGAAACTGTTTCACTTTAATGTAACCCAACTTATCATAAAAGATTAATGACAGTGTGTGTGGGACTGAGTAAGATGTAATGAAGTAGCGCGTGGCGGAGATGGTATCTCCGGAAAAAGTTATTTATTTCAATGTTTCCACCCCAGTTAGCCCAAAATGACCATGTCGACATTAACTTGACTTGAATAATTACTTGTAATATTTTTCCGTCTAAATTATCCCACACACATTTTACTCTGCGTTTTATATCTCTGTTTAACTATTAATATCAGCAAAAATGTTTGATTTCTCTACAATATTATTATGTTAAATGCAGGCATGTGGTGGTTCTTTACACTCATCATGATTTCATCTTACACTGCCAACCTTGCTGCGTTCTTGGCCAATGAGGGTATGGAAGCGACCATTCAAGATGCCAAAGATCTTCCCAACCAGAATAAAGTAAAATACGGTTGTGTGAAAGGCGGAACCACACAGAAATTCTTACAGGTATACACTCTGTCTTCTTGTGGTTAAAAATCATAATATTTTTTATTCCAAAAGTTATGATGGTTTAGAGACAACCCCCCAAAGTCATTCATTTTAACGTCTTTGTTCTTCCGAGCTATTTATACATTAATGGACTGTCTTTCAAAGAAACGCGCAGTGTCAACATGCAAAATTTTCAAAACTATTCATCTGTAATACGATATTATCCCATTTTGACTGAGGGGCTGTTTTTAAGAAGTCAACAGTAATAAAGCTGATAAATATGTTGTGTGTTGTTTTGTACATAAGCCAGAGAATTACTCAGCACAAAGAAAATACACATAACCATTCATCATGTTGTACATAGGCCACGTTATTTAAGCAATGTCATGCAAGAATTATATTGCGAATCCCTTTCACCTGTCAAAACCTCTTTCTCTTCACTGTCTCTCTCTCTAGTCAAGTTGTATTCCACTGTTCTGTCATTTCATAATATTACATCACAATATACCAGAACAACAGAATGATGTACCTATTTTTTGAGTTCATAAGCGAACTATCAAATATTATTGCCGCTTGTGCTTGTAAACACAACTTTAAAACATCACGAGCTACATAAATATAACATACCTATATGATAATATGCGTACTATTGGCTTAGTATATCTTTGTGACAAGTAATTAATGGTTCCGGAACTAAATGTGAAGCATTGCCAACAACTGTGTCGCCGGGATTTTGTGCGCACTTGTCTACAGAGAGAAATTGTTTTCTTTGTGATTTGGGAACGATAGGTTTTATGGCAACACTGCCACATAATCTACATCTAGATGCTGTACAATGATCTGCAATAAATGAAAACTTTTAGCGTAAAAGTTGCAAAACTATAATAATAAGTAGGATGGTGCGCAGTAAAGCAATTATTTACAGTTCGTACATTCTACATTCTATATATATTTTTTTCATTTTCCGCCTTTAATTTTTTATTAATAGTATTGACAGTATATAATTTGGACTATACCAAACAATAAATGTGTCGAGTGAGCACATGGTATACATAGTCAACAGTTAATTTGGCAAAATGAAATGCAGGAAATATCTATGTGATCTCGGAATGTAAATTGGAAAACAATTTGACAAAGGTTTTATCCCATACTTTATTGCACAGAATGAATTAGATCATTTGATGGATGAACATACAACATAGTCGTCCAAACACAAATATGTAAATATTTATGTGCTCAATTATTATACTCCTTGTGCATTTATACTTTGTTGCAGACTTCTCCCTTTCCTTTGTACAAAGAAATTTGGACAAATATGGCAAACATGAAACCTGATCCTTTAGAGGACCGTACACCCGGCGGAGTGGACCGTGTAAAAAAGGCAAATGGAACGTACGCCTTTTTCATGGAATCAACCAGTATTGAATACGCCATTGCAAATGATGAAGAATGCAGACTTACACAAGTTGGAGGGTTGCTGGACTCTAAAGCTTATGGCATTGCTTTGCGAAAAAGTATAAACAAACAGTGATCAAGACGAAAGTTTATATGTTTTACTGATGCGCAAACACAAAATGCATGTTTAAATCAGTAATGTTTTATTATGACAAGTTTTATGGATTTATTATGTACATCTTTTGTAGATTCCCAGTACAGGAACGCGTTCAGCAATGCCATTCTTCAGTTGCAAGAGAAAGGTGAATTAGAAACGTTAAAACAGAAATGGTGGAAAGGCACAGGCATGTGTGCGGTAAGCGTGTGTTCTCAACGATAAATTATTTTTGCACATTTTGCAAAATGGAATTGCTTGTAATTCAAAACTTTCTCTTGACATTCGGCATAAAGACTGTGGCACCTCCAGCAGGCGGTGCTACCGCTTTATCAATGGCACACGTGGGTGGCGTCTTTGTGGTCTTGTTGGGTGGTTGTGCAATGGCATGTTTTATGGTATGACTAAAATCAAAATAAAATATCGGGGGAAATTTTTACGGTTATGAAAAGGGTTAATGGTTGTAATTATTAAATTTAAATGGTTGTATAGAGTATCATCGAATTTATTTGGAAGTCAAGAAAACTTGCAAAGAATGTTGAGGTAATAAAAATATTTAGGGTTGTTATAAATAATGAATAAAACTTGTTAGTGTTTGGAAATACTAACAAAACTGATTGTGTTGTGTGCACTTGTGTGTGTTTTGTAACTTTGCATTTTCCAGAAGCGAGACGATGGAAGAATCGTTGTGACAATTGACTAACAAATGAAAGAGTATGGTACTAACTTGTAAACAAGTTTGCTGTGACACTTTTGAAATTGAAGTTGTGTGGGACGGTACATAATAAACCGTTTAAAATATTTTTTCAGGACGACTTCTGGGCCGCCGTTTGGAAGGAATTAAAGTTTGCCATTTTCTGCCAGGGTGACACGAAACCGGTGAATTTGAAACCCAAAACCATTCTTGTCTGTTAAATACTCTTCATTTTTTACTGAAGTTTTTGACATTTTTCAATTTGTTGTGTTTTAGGTGAAGAAGACTAAGCCACCGTCTGAGCCCAGTGTGGGAGGAAGTGTGCCGTATTTGGCCTTCGACCAAAAAGAGCCATCCGACTAGAAAGAGACAAAATTATTATAACATAATTTTTAATATGATAACAACCGAGCTTGGAAATAACGGACTAGTTATATAAATTATTAGGCTTTTTTGAATGATACCGAAAAGAATCGGTTTGATGTATGTAAAGCAGTTACAAACAATCATTTAAAAATATTGCTGGTATAATAACCTCTATGCAAATGATAGAGAATAGGGATACTATATATTTTTACTCGAATTACAGCGTAAGATATTTAATCATTTTTTGTAGAAATGTGTATGTCTAAATATTACTAGTCATTAGTCATTAGTCACATCACAACATATATATTATCCATATAATTTTCACGGTTTGAGCATTATTTCAAAAAAAAGCTATTAAAGCAAATACAACATAAAAATGTGCCTTAAAAAATAAAATCGAATTGGTGTGGATTCAGGTTAATATACATTTTAGTACTCGGACATCACAACGCAAACATATTTATCTTTCAAATTGATATTGATATTAAAGTATATTGTCTTTAACTATATAGCGTGTATTGGAGAAGACCAGTTTTGACTGAAAATTCGCACTTTGAAAAAATAAAGTTTCAATTATGACTTGTCTGTTTGTGTGCAAAATGTTTATTTCATCCATCATGCATTTTTATTTCTGCTAAAGCTTCCTTCGGTGCTGCTTTGCACAATGAAATATTATAAAGTTCATTGCCTTTGTGGAAAAATGAATTTCTCGTTTAATTTTACCCAATAGTTTGTAAAAATTGTCATTAATTGATCCTTTTTCCTCATTATAGAACTGTAGGAATAAAAAATGCCAATTGCTTTCCGTCGCCGATAACAAAATTCCATTACTTAATCAAACAACACCGCATCAGCATTAAATTGGAAAAGTTCGCATACAGCGTTTTTATTTTTGTTCATAAACTGCGCAATAATTTAAATATCTGAGCTTTTACTAGCCTATCTCGCTAGAGTCGTCAGCTAAAAAACAAACTTTTCTCTTCTGCTGCAGCTTTAAACCTAATATATATATAGGTCTTTTCAGTTGCACTGCAGTTCAGAGACAGATCTAAATTTAGAGCTTCAACAAAAGTACACGTTTTAACTTGACAAAATAAAGCTGAGAAAAGTCCGGACCGGAAACATGACAAGACTTTAGCTATATGCTTGGGAATGCGCTACCACATGTACCATTTCTTTGTATTATTAATGCTTAACAGTGTACTTGATCATAGACATTTCAGTACCAATAAATTCGAAATTTTTCTACTATGAAATGAAAACGCAGAGAGAGCACCCGTGTGTGCCCTCTTACTTAACATTACATTTCCGTTAGCACACGTTCGAGTTGCTGCTGGCAAGTGCTTTTAGAACGTTGACATTAATAGGAGCGCATTGAGTCTGAAGCAGCATGCGTATTTACACTTCTTGTAATGTAATGTTCATTCGGATGGGAAACACATTGTTTTTGTCCCTTTTTTTCTTGGAAAACATTAAATGTTTGAAAGCTGATGCTACTACGATAAGCGATATATGTATTCTTCTTGGTCGTGTCGTGTGTGTTTGTTTAATCGTGACGATACGGAACCACGAATCACCGAAATGTTTTCAGCGGTGTGAGCACACACACACACGTTTTAAAATCTCTCTCAGTAGTAGAGCCAGTAGCCGAGAAACTAAAGTCAGTATTTAGTACGGTCGGCTACTGAAAAATAAATGGGTGTATTACTGTTCTAATAAGCTATTTCCAGCTTGTTATTACCAAACTTTACAAATTCCAAGCATGTAGATAACTGATTTGTTGTTCCAACATAATTTATGCGGAAATTGACATCTAGCACGTTTCATTTTACGAGTGGTTACGACTATCAGTCTCTGCGGAGGATATACTGAATTTTTTGCACTTTCTCTTCTATTTTTGCAAAATTCATCGAACCAATGTGATCCCAAAGTCCTTTATGCGTAGTAGAATTATTTTATCCAGGAAACTTCTATTTAATTCTGATCTCCTAAACAATTACTGTAATGTAGTTCCTGCTTTCAAAATGTGTTGGTGCTAGTCTAAGGTTCGCCGAAACCCAAGTTTTGAATTGGACCGACATAAGGTCAAATTAGCCAATCTGTGAAAATGTGGAATCCTAGACATACGTGTTTAGTGATTCTAAGTTTATGTGTTTGGAACTCATTATGCCAAATGCTAATACCAAATTCACATTACGAATTTAATGGTGGTGGAGGGTTACCGGATGTAATTCGAATCGGTATGAATTTTATCAAAGAATTAGTGCAAAGGATTCATTAAGTTATGGAATCATATTCATTGTATTTTTATTAAAGGAGTGCAAAATGCATAAATTTTCTGGCATTGCTTTTTACAAATCTTTTGTTTGCAACTTGAAGTATAATATAAAGTACTGTCAAAATTGTGGTGGTAAAGCATTAATATTTTGTTATTGACATAATTCACAGGAGGACTATTTGATGAATCCGACCCTTCAGAGGAAACTGCATTCAAACATGCAGTGGAGCGTGTCAACGCTGAAATTTCCATCTTGCCAAGGAGTCGGCTAAGTACACAAATTGAAAGGCTTAGCTTTGGAGACTCGTACCATGCTTCGGACAAAGGTATTACTTTTGATTTGCACAATTCATCCTCTGCTTTCTTTTCAATAATATTTTCATTATGAAAATTTAGTTTGCCAAATGATGAGAGAAGGCATCGCAGCAATTTTCGGACCTCAAAGCCCCGAGGCTGCAAGCCATGTCCAGTCAATTTGTGACGCATTTGAAATTCCACACATTGAGACAAAATGGGACTACAAAATCAGAAAGGAGAACTATTTAATTAATTTATTTCCTCATCCTATGACCCTCAGCAGAGTAAGATATTTTGTACTAAAATTTATGAAATTGCGAGTCCGCGTACGCATATTTATGAGCTAACTTTTCCCTGCATTGATGCCTTTAGGCGTACAATGATCTCGTGGAAGCATTCGGCTGGACAGACTATGTGATAATCTATGAGAATAATGAGCGGCTCTACACGCTCCAGGATGTAATAAAGGCATCCCAACCAAATGAAAGGAGAGCCCTTTTGAAGCAACTTCCGGAGGGGGATGATTACAGGCCGATGCTAAAGGACATTTTGTACTCCACAAGTATTTTCAACGTTATTATTGACTGTGCAACGGAAAAAATCACGGATATTTTGAAGCAAGCTCAACAAGTTGGACTGATGACGCACCAGTACAGCTTCATCATTACAACCTTGGTAAAAGCTTTTCTCCTTTTACATATTGGCTATTGCCGAAGTATTAGGTTCTTTGATAGATCGCTCATCCTTATCCATCAATGTGCATCCATTATATAGGATCTACATACTCTGGATCTAACCGACTTTAGCTACGCTGACATGAACATAACTGCATACCGAATAGTTGACCCCGAGCGTCCCGAGGTAGATGAAATTGTCCGAAAATGGAATTCCCTAATATCTGTTGACAACTTCAATAGCCGAAGTCACATGTACGGATCTTATGGCTATTATGGCAATGATCAAGGATACATGCCGAGCATAAGAAATAACAAAAGTCCAATGCCATACACAAACCCTGCTCTGGTACCGGAAAGCGAACAAAAAATGATGAAAGTAAGTGCGAAGACATGAAGACAATGAAGACGAGCTCTTTAACAATGCATGCATCGTGCGATCTAAAATACGCATAAAGTAATACGCATGAGTAATGGGGAAAATATATGACGTGACAAAACATATTATTTTGCAGACTGAAACAGCCCTCATTTATGACGCTGTCACCTTATTTGGCAAAGCCCTGCATGTTCTAGACAGTAGCCAACGAATCGACATCAAGCCATTAAGTTGTGATTCAAAAGACACATGGCAGCATGGGTACTCCATAATCAACTACATGAAAATGGTACAACTACAGGGCCTAACGGGGCTTATCCAATTTAACACCTCTGGGTATAGAACGGAAGTGCAAATGGATGTAGTTCAGTTACAAGGACAGGTAAATCTTACGAATTGAATTGAAATCAATTCTATTTGAAATTCAGAGAACCATTGAAAATATTACTTTATATGTTGTTGTACCAATGTAAAGGGGCTTCGGAAAATTGGAACGTGGGATTCCAAATTCGTAACAAAGTTCAATTGGACGAAAGCGGAGCAGTTAGAAATAACAGCTCAGGATGATAGCATTGATTTAAGGAATCGCACATTGATTGTAACAACGATCAAGGTATTTTAGGTTACGAAGGCAAATAAAATTGTTTTGAAAGGAAATTAATATTGGTTAACGTTTTACAGAATAATCCATTTCTGATGCTAAAACGATCTACAACTCCGCTTAGTGGCAATGCTCAGTACGAAGGTTTTACGGTGGACCTACTTGAGTCGCTTTCGCAGAAGTTAGGCTTTAAATACATTATTAAAATCGTATCTGACGGTGCTTATGGATCTTTGAACAAAGAGACAATGAAATGGAATGGCATGATTCGAGAAGTTATTGACGGAGTAAGAATTGCAAGATTACAAACATCTTAAGATGGACTACTTTCTTAGGTTTAAGTGAACCGCCTGACTATATTCGTGTTTCTTACTTTTGAAACAGGAAGCGGATATTGCTGTTGCGGATTTGTCTGTTAATAAGGACAGACAAAGTGCGTTGGATTTTTCCATGCCGTTCATGGTATTATTTGGAATTCGATAATTGTTAAAATAATTATAGATGTGGTATTGCGTTGGGGTTAAATTAATTTACCTTTATCTTGAATTTTAGAATTTGGGCATTTCAATTCTTTTCGTTGAGCCAAAGAAAAAAGCACCCGAGCTGTTTTCCTTCATGAATCCATTTGCGGTTGACGTTTGGATGTACATGTTTTACGGATTTTTTGGAGTTTCCATTGTTCTTTTCATTATTGCAAGGTAAAAATCCAATTCTTCGTTGGACATCATTGATATTTACTGACCAGATTTTACCATAAGAAATGGTTGACATATAGCATATATTTCCCAACACATTCGTAAGCAAGTGACAGGTCATATTTAAACAAAAATGAACTTTGATTCAAAAGGATAAGTCCAATGGAATGGGATTGTCCGCATCCATGCATTGAAGATCCAGACGAGCTAGAAAATCAATTTACGCTACTAAATAGTTTTTGGTTCACTATCGGTTCTCTTATGCAACAGGGATCTGACATTGCTCCAAAGTATGTTAAGCCCGAAAGATATGCAGGATTGGTTTGTTTTTCCGCATTTTTTGCTTTGAGTTTGAAGAATTTTTGTGTGTGTAAAAAGAATGTAGCATCAGTTAGGTTACGGACAGTTAATCATATTTTAGGTGTTGGTTGATTGAACTAAAACGATTGAATAATTCTACAGTGTTGAATGAATAGAAGACTAATATGTTGAATGGGTAATTAATGTACTGTTAACCATTTTATCTAATGCGTGCTCTCTTACGGAAGGATTTCACCTTACGAATGGACTGCTAAACCTCCCATAATTACCAAAGATGGTTCCACTGAGACATCCTACGTTAACAAGCTAACATTTATGAACTGTCTGTGGATTGTTTTGGCTGGAGGCTGTCGACAAAAGACACACTACTATCCTCAGTAAACTCAACCCTTTTTGCATGCTTAAAACCAACCTTTGATTTTGATTTAAAACGAAATAGCTTGCTATGCATTAAAATTGGAAGCTTGCATTTTTTAAAAATAAATTCTTACCATGTTTTAAAACTGATTATGATGTGTTTTATTTCATAGGGCAACTTCCACCAGAATGATGGCAGGTACGTTTATAAAAATATGACGCGCAGTAGTCTGCGCTAAAAGAAAATATACTTTGCAAAAAATCAAAACACTCATGTTTTTAGACAAAATATGACGGTCGATGGTCCACTAGTTTATAAATCTAATTTCCTCTCTATAGGTATATGGTGGTTTTTCACACTGATTATGGTTTCATCTTACACTGCCAACTTGGCATCCTTCTTGCTTGTTCAAGAGAAAGACGAACCTATCAAAAATCTCCAAGACTTGCAACGTCAAGATGTTATCAAATATGGTTGTGTCGCCACCGGAAGTACTGCAGGATTTTTCAAAGTAAGCAAAAAACTGAGCATTTTGACAGTCATATAATAACACATCATGCCATATGTTTCCGAGAAAAATGAAGTCAAGCGGATTTTCGGATCCCGTGATGATAATATAGTTCTGCATAAATAACATGTTTAGTCAAACAGAAAAAATAGATCTGTCGATTGATTATATGACTTTTTATGTCAAAACTCTAAAAATTGTACGCACACAGAACTCTCCATTCCCCGATCGTGTGGCAATGTGGAAAAAGATGGAGGATTGGAATTCAAAATCCCCTGGTATTTTACCCAAGAATAATGCAGAAGGCATGGCAAAGGTTTTGAAAGAGCCTGGCAAGTACGCTTTCTTCATGGAAAGCACGGTAATTGAGTACAACGTAGAGCGGGTCTGTGGACTGGCACAAGTTGGAGGCTTATTGGATAACAAAGGCTATGGCATTGGAATGCGAAAGAGTGCGTTGATGCATTTTTCTGTTTTTTCAAACAAGACATTGTTGTTGGATGAAGCTCTAGAAAGTGAAAGCAATAAAAACATTTCGTTACTTGCATATTTTTATTACACGCCTGCATGTAGATTCTCCTTACCGTCAGGACTTTAATGGGGGCATTCTGAGACTACAGGAGGAAGGGGCTTTGGATAAACTGAAGCGAAAGTGGTGGAAAGAAGAAAGGAAAGGAACGGGATGCGCTGTAAGGATTGTAACACAGTTTTGCATTTCAAAGTAGATGCATGTAAATGGTTAGTAAATGCGTTGTTCTACGTGCTTGCAATATTTTGCAGGAGGAAGAAGCAGGCAGTAATGCCTTGGGAATTGCCCATGTGGGTGGCGTGTTTGTCGTTTTGGTGGCTGGCTGTGCGGTGGCAATAATTTTTGCCTTTATCGAATTCTTTTGGGAGAATAGAAACGTTGCGGCAGAACAAAATGTTCGTTTAATACAAAAACATGAGATAATGCTATTTTATTTTAAAATTTTATGATAATCTGTAAAAAATGTGGATGATGATGATGAGTAATGCATTATTTATTTTAATATTGCCATTGCTCTCTATAAAACCAAATATAAATATTGTGATTAATTTTGTAAGTTTTTATGTGATGCATGGTGTATCGCGTAAGTATTTTATCTATATGTTTCTAATACATTTTGTTGTTACTTTTTATTTTGATTTACTTTTGTAGGAAAATGTTGTTGAAGAGATGACAAAGGAGCTCAAATTTGCTTTGTCATGTTCTAGCAATACAAAGCCCGTATGTTTAAGTTTACCATTTAATTACTTTGTTTTTCTTTTAAAATGTTTTGCATTTGCACATGCTTTCGTTTTATTTGCAAGTAGCAGAGCAGCAGATCTAGAACCACCTGCTGTTCTATTGTTTAAAGTATTTTAAGCACATTTTTATGTTGTTTATGTGTGTTTACGTACAGGTGGTTAAAAAGGAGAAGAAAGATTCACTATCTAGTGAACAGGGGAACGGGAACGGGAATGGGGATCAGCATCATGACAGCAATCAATACTTGGATCTTGGCCTAGACTCGTATGGCTTTCCTAATGCAGCCCCACGTGCTAATGGAGGAATAAATCAGGAGGGATACACTTGATTTTTAATGAATTCTAAAGACCCTAGTTTACACATAAATAATATTCAGCATCACCACCACCACCATCAACCATTGCGTTCTTCTGGGAGACGAGGAATGATAAGCGGGACATGCGTTACAGCGTCAATTGATGAGGATGATTTAACTCCGCCACCGCCGCCACCACCTCCAGCGGATGTAACGGTTATAAGAAAACATGGCTTGCGCAGTAGTGTTACTGCTCCCGGGATACCTTCCCTGCCAATTAATATTACGAGGAAGCCTAAACGTCATGTCCGCTTTCAGAACACTTGCTCTCCCACCAGTAGATGTAGAAGTCCAGAGGAAGACTTAGAAGTTGTTGAGTACGTTACTGACGAGTTGTAATTTTTAGCTGTTTAGATTTATTAACCACAAGTTCCATGTACAGAAAATAGTAAAATAGCTAGTTAATTCTGCAGTATATATATGTCTTGTATATAACTTATAGTTGTAGCTATTCATATTATGCATGGTGGTATGTGTTCCAATAATGAATCTCCATTTCTTGAGAAAATAAAAGTTATCCATTTCGCTGATTCCAAACTGTTTTTGACGGGAAATAAACAAATGACAAAAAGTGAATTTTGGTAGATTTTTTGCTTTTCATAAAGTACTTATAATTGTTTGCATAATATGGTACTTCATAAATATACATGTATGTATTTCATACAATTGCAGAAAAATATACTAATAAAAAGTAGGATTCCTAGTGCTTTCACTTATTCATAGAACAGCTATCCCTTAAGACATTTGCTGCTAAAATAATTCACTTCGACAAGTTAAAGCAAGATTTAACTTTTAGCCAGGACCTCTACTTAATGCATACTTTTGTATAAGGCAATTACTAGGTAGGCTTTTATTCAACTTTTGTAGTATAGAGAGTATTTATAGAATGTAAAATGTAATGTAAGAGCACAACTATCTTATAAAACATTTGTATTTACTATTTATTATACTTACTGGATATGTGACAATCTTTATATACTTTAATTTCCCATAATGTGTAATCTATCAAAGCTGTATTGAAGCTTTTAAATAGCTAGTCTCTAAATAATATCTGTGCATAAATGCTAGCATAGTACATAAAAATTTCCTTTAAACATACTGTAATACTGTATTGTAATAAATAATCCTTTTATTGTTAACTATATCTAACGATCAATAAAAATAATTATTATATGTCTCCCAAAAACCCACAATAATTCAATTCAACTAAATAAATTGTACTAGTAACAAATAAATTAAAGCACCTAATACAGGAAGTTTATTTCCCAGAGCTGCATTTTGTGTTTGAGTGCCTTCTCAAACCCAGCCCGTTGTATAGGATCCTTAAACAGAAATTGTATCCCCCTCAGATCAATGCCTAGAATTCCGTTAGGTTGGCTTGCTAACAACACCTCCACCTGCTTAACCAGTTGGGCATTGTCATGCAGCTTGAGTAGATTTGAAGCAGGCTGCTGGGAAAACGAGTTGTGCATAACCAAAGCCTTTCGAACAGCTTCTATTGTATCCGGCTCGCCATTAAGTACACCCACCTGGCCTACATGTTTTACCCACATCTGCAGGCTTTCTAATATGGGCTCTGCAGACCCTGTTTCATCTTTAATTCCGTCAAAGAATAAGCGTCGTTTGACCGCTTGGAATCCATCCGGATCATAGACAAACACTTGGTAAACCGAATTCCCCATGATGTACGAATGAATCTGGGGAAACGTGAGAACAAGCATTTTAACACGGAACATTTTAAAACACTGCCTACAACTTGGAATGTTTAACTAGCTGTTTGAAAATATACGCTTTCTTACTTACGTAATGTGTTCCAACAACCTTAAAAAATTCGTAAGTGGATAACTCATTATCAGGCAGGAATCTCATGAAGTTGGACGAATAAGCCTCTGCAAATGTCGTATTTTCAATATCCTCCACAGTACCAGATCCTCTAACCAGAAGCACTTTCACCAGCACATAACGGTAATCACCCTCCACAAAATGCTGTTCTATTCCGAAATTCCTAGCAATTGCCGCAGCTCGCCATCCTCCCACCCAGGCTTGCCATGGTTTATCCAAACCCTCAATACTAAAGTTTTTAAAATAAGCTTCCATCAACGCACGAATGTCCTCGCATAGATCAAAATGAAATAAATTGTGAAAAGGCAGAGAATCTGTTTCGTTCAAAGGCGAGAACTTCACTTCCTCAATTTTCAAGGTGGTGGGCTCGATGACGTTGTTCACGGGCTCCAGAAACATCCACGTGTCATTTTGTATAGACCCAGAAGTATTTTTCGCTATAACTTTCATGCTCAAGCTAAGATAGCCGTACCTGGGGAATAAGTGTATGACCCCTCCAACTGGAACTAGGAAAAATTCGGGGCGCATGATCATCGCCTGCGACGCACCTGCTCCTTGAGCATGATTTCCAGTATTATTAGCTTCCCCGACATTTCTAACGTGACGAGACGCTTCTAAAACTATATGTAGTGATTTATTGTTTGTTTGAATGCGTTTGTGGTGGTGATGATGGGTATACGCAGCTCCCACGTGGCCAATTAACAGAAACGAAACAAAAAGTGTAAAAAAGCATTGTAATGTTGTTTTTCTAGTGGGTAAGTGCACTGTTTTTGAAGATTTTCTTTGGTATATAAAGGTGATGATTGAAGGAATTAAATAAAGGTAACGGTGGATCCATATGTGATCACTATTTGTTCTATGCAGCAACAATTTAATAAGGAAACGTGCGACAATTGAGACAGAAGTGAAATTTTCTTCTGATGCTCCGCGCTGCTGAGGTTGACAAACAAGGCAGGAAATATCCATGATGAGGTACGTTGTATGTATTAGACTAATTCACTATCGTGTACAAAATTGCACATTGTTGTAATTACAGGAAGTGGTATCAATGACACAAAAACTATGCCATTCACTTATTGTCTTGTCGTATATATTTCATATCTTTTAATCAATGCGGTCTGTATGTTCTTTTCTCTTTGATGTGTGATTAAACTTTTATGGATGGCATGTCCATAGTGTGCAGAAATTTTATGGCTTTAGATGAAAAAATTTACTTTCCACTTTGTCTGCAAAATGCTGATTAAATTGAGATTAAATACCGCGCTCAGGGTCTTGCTTTGGAAGCCTAAACGAAGCTTTTACGAGTCTGTTGTTATCTCTTTCCTTAATAACCAGGATGTTACACCAAAAATTATCGCAGGTAGGTAATGTAATTAGTGCTAAGCCTTGTCTGTGATCTGCATCAGTGATGAGTTTGTGAATGAGAGTGAACTTTAAACATGAGCAATTTTGTACGTGTTTAAAGTACAAGATAGAGAAAGAGAAGCAAAAAAGGTCAAGAGTAGGTTGTGAATTTTAAAGGTAACGAAAATATCAACACAATAATATATTGTGTATATTGTACTTGGAACTAGAGAATTGAGAATTAGTAGGTACGGTGGTGGTAGTGGCTGAATGGGCCATTAGCAGTTTGGCAGTTTACAAAAATTACAAGAACAGTGTACTATAGTCATGTTGTATGAATATAAAATCCATTTATTGACATAATGTGGCAAGAGTTTGATTTGAAGGATATATGAAATATGAAGTAATGCTAAATACAATGGAAGAATGGAATATGGAATATTGTTCTGATCACGGTTTTAAAAACAAAGGAAGGAGTTATGCTTTGATTTTTTATGTTCATGCGAAATACAAATGTCTTGTGTAATGCTTGGCTTGTCCTTTAAAAAAAGTGCAACACACTTTTAACGTGTTAACTGGCTCTGGTTTATATTTCATCATAATATCCATTTTATTTGGCAAGTTCAAGTGGAAGACGATAAGTAAAATATTGGTTTCTGTTTTCTTTTCAAATTGGAAGAAAGATGTCCAATGTATCTTTTAAAGATTGCCCATGCCCAGATGCTTAAATCTTAGAAAAATGAACTAGGATAAAATTGAAGATGAGAAGAATGTCTGTATTGGCAATGAAAAATGGAATTAAATGACCAAGTACAAAGTAGAAAGAATGGATACTCGTTTTGATTTATTGTTATTGATTCACAATCATACTGCATTCCAAGCTGACTGGAGACCTACTGTCTGCCATCATTCATGATGACTTACAAAGAAAAATACATCATTCATTTTTATCATTCACTTGCGATTATGCACGTAATGCTCATAAAGCACCTATACTAATTTTATTTCAATGCACAAGCTAAACAAAGAAAATTACTACTACGCAGTCTATACTGTAGGCTTAATTACCTTATAAATTCTACCTTTTACTGGAAAAATTGCTTGAACCTTGCTTTTCACGGCAATCCAAATCGCAAATAGTATAAATTTACTTTGCACATTTAAAATGCTTTCGCACAGGCTTGAGAGATTTCTTTAGACTGACCAAACCAGTTTCACACATTTCGCAACATCTTGCATGGTCCGTGGTTTCCTTTAGCCATTCCTTCATCAGTTGACGAATTGAGATTTTCTCGGGCTCCAAGAACATGCAGCACACGTCATCGTCCACTAGATCATCCTGTTTTGGAAAGGAGGAAATGAAAAGCACAATTTTAACTAGAAATAATTCTCTGGAACCAGCAAACAAATTAAGAATGAAATGCAATTAAGGTATATAGCGTACTGTTGTTGAACTGACGAAGGAATTTGCGGTGACCTTTTTCCATTCCCTGTCACGGTCCACCGTAAAGAAAATGCGCTTTGGGTCCAAAGAAATTATGGAATCAGCCATGTTCATAACTTTAAACACGTTGACTGAAAAAGCAATGAAAGAAAAATAGTCCAATATTTTATTTTTAAGCAAAATTAGCGAACTAGTTTCTAAATGACAAAAACTACTCAAAAGCCAAAAATTGCTTAGCCACTCAACAAATACATCTAATACGTTGTAATATTAAGCATAATCAAATGAAAATCCTGGATGGACAGAAGGCGAGCTAGGAAACCTTCGATTTCGTACAGACCAGCATGAAAAGCCACGACATGTTATATCATGAAAACAAGTAACTCGAGATCCCGAGATAATATGCAAATGCTTCTAATTGGTTCTATTTATATGTAGGTAAAGTTGTAACATGTTCAGATGTTTAAAATGCAAATAGCAACTAATGGATGACTTGAGCATTAGTAAGAAAATCATCGCATCGACTAAAATGTAAATGCAAATAAGCTCAGGTCTTTTAAAAGTGTGTAAGTGTATTTAACATTTAAAAACTTTCCATGTGTATTTGCAGTTTCCAGCATGCTACGACAAACAGTTTTACGTTAAATTAAAGAAGAAATCTATGATATATATCTAGTTGTAGTCTAATATTGTAAAAACGAGATGAAAAGTGGAATGAACGACGCTTGCAACATGATTACCAATTCCATAAGCGAACAAGCGCACCCATGCATTACATGCCACCTAAATAGTTTTATCTTTGTCTTAACCGAGTGACGAAATTAAAGCTATTAAAATGGTTTCAGTTTCCTTGTTCTCAATGGGGTGCGACTAGCGGGTGATACGTTTTACTCCTCACTGACATACGCAGGGGGCATCTTTCAGGAAGTTTGTTACCTACCTTTCAATCATTGTAGTAATTGTAGTTTAATTTGATTCAAAGTTTAAACTTAGACAAGCAAGACAATTTGACAAGTTGCATTATTTTTTGTATTTTATAAATGCATAATAATAATTGTTCGAAGAAGACTGAGCATTTATGGCGTACTGGCGAACAAGTGACATGCAAATGACATAAGTTGAACGCATAATGCAACAATGTCTGGATTTAACATTTAACCAACAATCCTCATTCTTGTTAGATTGTGACTGCATAGTTTGTTACAATTTCGTATTAAACTGCAACTAGATATGCATCTAAATGATGAACCATTCGACACTGAGAACTGAAATTATCTGCATGCCTTCTAAATCTTGACTGATACAACTGCGCAAATTATTGTGACGAAAACATTATAGAAGCAACACTCTTAGTATTGTCTTTCCCTATTATTTCTTCCAAAAAACTTTCAAAATCAAAGCAAAAAGCATTCAATTTCGCATCTTTACACCACAGGCAGGTTGCATACTAACATGCAATTACAACTTGATGAATACATTTTGCAGAAATCAAACCTCTACATTCATTCATTACAGAAAAGTAAAGAACTTAAAACAAAAGCCGGTGACAAAGACAATACGTATAAGAAATTTGCAATATCAGATTTACCATTAAAAGTAAGTACCATTAAATAGCAACACAAACGTATCTACCGTAGAGAGCGCATCATCATGAAAGAATCAAGCTAACTTTGAGTGAAGACAGATGGCTTGTAAAAGTGTAACAATTGACCCAGTAGTATGGTGCCAGTATTGGTAGCGCCATAATTTTACGTAAATGCGATAATATTGCATGATGGCACGCAGAGCGTCTAGTTACGTCTTCTTGACAAAATGTTGCAGGTATGTGTATACGTCAGCGGCATATGTCATTATTATTTCGTCTACTATCTACTAAAATAATCTTGATTTTTACTAATCACTTAGTCCATTGAACTGAACATTTTTATTATTTTGCAGAATTCCTCTAATCCTAACCATGTACGACTTAATACAATAGCCATAGCCATGCTTAATTTCTGCCTGATGAATATAGTCTGGGGTCTGGGGTCAAAAGGGTCTTGTTTATAGGCATTAAACCTTGTTCTCACCTTGCTTGGTTTAAAGCAGCGTGGGTGTACCTATTCCTTTTTGCAAATCTCACTTCTTCTGGTTCTGGTATCGAACATGAGAAGGAGAGATAAAAAGAAAATAGAGAAATCAAGCAGATTTGCTCTCATTGTCAATGTATATATTTTTGTGCACAAAATTATTGTTAAACCTACGACAATCAACGATACCTGGGTCTGTTGCGTTTATATAAAATGCAGGCTTGTACTTTATCATGCAAATTTCGTTTCATGTTATTGTCTAAATTTGTATTATTCTGGCAAATGATTAAACTATGTGAATTGATGATTAGATTTGCTAATTTCCCTTTTTACTGCAAAAGCTACTTGTGTTTGTTTTGAAGCCTAGCTTATCGAAAACACTTAAATACATTTCGATTGTTGGTTGTATACTTTTAACGTAGCGTTTGTTAATGAGCAATTTAGAAATTCAAGTGTTGCACTGCTAATCGATTGCAAAATGAAAGAAATTTTGTAGTAGTCAGTTGGAATCTGACAGGGGAACAAGTGTCACATGCACCAGTTTCTACTTCCCAAGACCATGCTTTGCAAACTCAAAACTTATAATTGCCTATTATGAACAGTTTGATTCTTCTTTCAAAATCTTAAAAGTTTGATTTAAAATCATACTTTAAAAACACAGAAAATGAGTAGGGCAGTGGGAAAATCCTGTGTGGACACTATTAAGCGTAGTAGGCAAAATGTGGCAATTGCCACGCAAGTACTTAGTCCTAGTGCTATAGGTGGCTCTCTGAGAGGTCAACGAAGACTGAAACATTTTGGACCTCCGGACGATGACGAAGAGGAGTTTATTTTTTACCGAAGAAGAGCAGCATGGAAAAAGTTGGGATATTATGGACTGGCCATTGCCATTACGATTTTTGTTTTAATGGGTTAGTAAAGAAGCATAAGTTCAAATTACTAATAAATTACAAATCACTTTAATGGAGTTTTATGATTACTCATGTAGGCACTATTCTTGTTGTGGGTTACCTTCAAACGCAAAGCAAAACCAGTAGTCTTCAGGTATCTCGATCCGTCAAATTGATCCAAGACGCAAAACCTGCCTCTTATATGTACACAAGCAAAACTACTCCTGATCCGCCATCTCTTGAGCCAACCGATTCCCAAGAGTATTCCCCTACAACACCACAATCCTCTTTTCTTCGCTCATTCGCAAAAGACGACTCTGAGGATAAAGAATCCCTATTTAATCAAAATGGACACATTTATTTTTCCCCGTCAGATGAACCAAGTTCTGATTCATCTAATAATGGTGGCGAGGATCATTACCTGCCTGATTATAACTTGGAAGGCGACAGTTACAACACTGGTTACGACGAGGTTACTGTTAAAGTTAACACCTCGTTTCTGGTGAACCATGAAAACAAAAATCACGATGAGGACAACCATGATGATCATACTAATCATAGTCATGCGGATCATGAGACAAATGAAACGTTTGGTAGCAACAACAAAGCCAATTCAGAAGAAAGAGTGGTAACAATAGAAAAAGAAAGGGTGGATAATGATGTAAGCAGCAACAATGGGGATTGGAAATCTGACGATGCACATGTCATTGTTGAGATTCCCATTATAGACAATGAGGAGAACAAAGACGAGATGCCTATCAAAGAGAAAGCTCTGCCTCCACAAGACACAGTGTTCTCTCTAGAGATTCCTATCTATACCAACAATAAGAGTAGCCTTGCCATGTCAAAACATTTAGCTGAGGAGATTAACTTTGTTGAGGAGAGCGAGCCTGTTGTAGAACACAATGTGTCCAGTGAAATTAAAAATGATGATGCTTCTAAAATTGTAATGCCGCTTGAAAATGCGTACATAGAAATTACAACAGAAGAACCAATAAAACATAGAAGCAAAATACCTGACAAATACTTGGAAGAAATGGAACAGGAATTCGCCAAAGATGGAAGCGAAACGCTGAATAATGAAAACTTTCACAAAACCATACTCCATACTGCACTTTTCCATCTTGATGAGGAGAAAGTGAAAAAGGCGAGCCCGAGTGCAACAGCAATTTTAATTCAAGATCATGATGATATTGAGGATACAACACCTAACTCTGCTATTGAAAATTTCAAGGAATCTCATGAGGCAACCTCAAAAACGAATGGAACCAAAAAACTAAAAGTAAAAATTCTGAAAAATGATCAAGTGATGAATATGAAATCAACATTTACTCCGCCGGAGAAACGGGCTCAACAATCATCAGAAGAGATTGGCTCACTATCAAGTAGCGAAAAGAAAGTTGCTGAAATTTTGCACTCGTCAAATGCAGAGGGTCGACGTAAGCAGGTTCACAGACCAAGAAATAGAAACTTTCTCAATGGGACCAGAAATAAAACAGCTAGTGATTGGAAGCTAAAACTGAGGGTCAACAAACCGAAAAAATATGGAGGTGGTTTGGAAGGCACGGCATTTGACAGCTTGAATGTTTTCAGTCATCCAACTGGACTCCCTTTCAATTTTGGAGAAAGTGAATCAAGAGGTTCTTCGTCATTTGAGGAAAAGCCAAGACTGCTGGCTGCGTCAGGGTTCATGCCTAGTTTTGAATCCTTCTTGAAAGCTATTTTGTCAAATGTTCAACAAGTCAACTCAAATGGAAAAACTCCTAAGAATCGGTTTTCAAACAACAACCAAATGTTTCACACTACGGAACATCCCTTGCAGGAAGCCCCATCCGAATTTGGCAACAGCTTTGCAAATAGCATAGACCACTTGCTGCCCACGGCCAGCACCACGCTGTCAAGTCCTATTCTGGAACTGGACCCAACGTCGCAATTCCGTAAACGAATATTTAATTCAAACTCAGACCATGATTTAGTATTTGACATTGCTCCACCAATTCAAGCTAGTGCAAGCCTACCTCAACCTGAAACTTATTTTGACCGTCTTTCAGGACAATATCCAACCGTGGGAGCAATTGGCAATCCATCTGCAACTGGAGCCACTTTGAGTAACAACTTCCAGTTACCCACATTCCCCCCGCTTTCCTCATTTTCCACTGCCGCCACATCTCACTACGACATAAACCCAAGTGGTAGCAATGACAAACCCGAGCTTGTCCCAGGAATGGTTCCCCTCAACCTCGCTTCCAGCTACATGCCAGCCGCCGGATTTGGCTTATCTAACAATCCCTACACTGGACAGGGGCAACACAACCAAAACTCCGGCTACGGTCTGCAAAATCCATTTGGCAACAACTATAATGCAGACTTATCCACATTCTCTTTCCCCAACTCTGCCTCTCCATCGTATGGAAACTCACCCTTGGACAACATTGGTTCAATAACCACTGCATCCGGTACGGCTCCCACGTACAACACCATTGCTCAAGGGATGCATCTCCTAAACATGATTTCCGGCACGGTGCCCAGTACCTATTATCATGACCAAGTTTACCACTCTAGTCAGCCAACACCAACTTCCTACCAAAATGATGGATTCTCACTTTCTCCGCCAGCCTTTCAATTTTCTACAACTCCACCAACCAATGATTTCTCCACATCAACAAATTTCGTTCCTGCACAGTCATTCGACTTTAGTAAATTTAGTACCGCACCTCCCTCATCTCCACCACCACCACCTCCTTCATTCTCTCTACCACCTTATGACTATCATCCTCCAGAGGAATCTAGTGGGGGTCAGCATAATAGTATCCGACGCCCGCAGCAAATCTTACCTCCACCGTTATCTTTCCTTCCCCGACCCATGTCCTTGAAATCCGACCGTGAAGCCCTGGAAAAGTTCCTCCAGGAAGACAATGACAACGATCAAGAACCTGCCGCAAGTTCCTTTAGTCAAAACATTCTGACAACTTTCAAAAAGAATAAGCCAACAAAAGACAAGAAAAAAGTAGGAGCATCCGACCAAATACCTACCACCACTGCGGGAAGCATCATTACCCTAATGACAAAACCCAAAATGCGAACCACCAATTTGTTCAGAATTCCTCCAAAACCCACCACCAGTACTAAATCATTCTCATTTGAAATTCTTCCCCATAAAAATCTCACTTCAAAGAATTACCTGAGCCCATTTGCAAACACTGCAATATTTGATGGTCTAAATGAAGTTGGTTCTGCCAATGATCCTATAGGGGACGATGATGATGGTTCAAGTAGCAGATCCAAAAAGAAGTCTGGGGCAAACTTGAACATACCTATTTGGAAAAGTCTTCCTCCAGATCCCATCCCCAACTACCCCAATTCCGCCAATATTGATCCCAGATATTACAGCTCGGGCATCAGTCATCCTAAAAACAATCATGAAGTAAACTCAAAAGTGAATGCTGAGAAGAAGTCTACCAAACCAGCTCATTATCATGGTTCTGCTATTGGATTAAAATCAGGATTTTTTACATGATCACAACAACCTTTCAATAGCATTTACTATAATTAGAAACACCTTTTTAAAATCATTGTTATAATCAATTACTGCCAGTAATTTACTGGACAACAAATGATTTTGCTGAGCGTTTGGCCAATAAAAAATTCGAAAAAACTATCTTTTCAGAGTGTCATAAATAGTCTTAGAATGCTTCATTCCAACGCATTTATAAGAATGTATTTCCATAAGTGCGATCTAATATCATTCAGATTTAAAAGGAGCAATCCCCTCTAATTAGTTAGAAGAATCATTCCACAATATTTTTCAGTTGGATGATTACCGTTGGACCAATACAAAATCCGTAAAACCCATTTATTTATTTATTATTCATAGGGTCTCCTGAATTTTCAAACAATCATCAATCACCACATAAATCATTAATTTTAATTAATTCCTTGAGGCTGCTAGCAAATTGGCAATGGCAGCTTTTACGCAAACCTATTATGCCTCCGTCGTCATCAAGCCATGGTTCATGAATCATGAAAGATGCATAAGCGTGAGCCGTGAGCACGCTACTCCTCAGAGGTAGCAGATTGCCCAACAACAAAGCACCTGCTCTCAGCTGTGCATACATACCAAATCACCACATTTCCAGATGATAAGGAATGCAGTTTTTGGGATTGAAAAATATTTTTCCCAAAAGAAAACGTTGACCTTTCTTGTTAATTATTGCATTGCCACATTACTAAATGACCGCTGACCTTTGGACTGAAAGATTGACTTACCAATTGACAGCAGGTAAACCTTTTCTTGAGCGTGAAGAAAGTATATCAAGTTATCAA
Source organism: Entomobrya proxima (assembly GCA_029691765.1). Classification (NCBI taxonomy): domain Eukaryota; kingdom Metazoa; phylum Arthropoda; class Collembola; order Entomobryomorpha; family Entomobryidae; genus Entomobrya; species Entomobrya proxima. The sequence continues at coordinate 9,288,919 of CM056169.1, forward strand.
TCTCTACCTCTCTAAATTAAGAATCTTAAAAAACGCCCACTTCCTTTAGGTTGCCCATGCTTCTGGCTTGACGCGAGACTGTTGGAAACTTTGGACGAGATTTGATTGATCTGTGATCTGCATGACACATGTTGCCAGGATTTTCGTGTGAGTAGTCCGAGTAAGGGCCAGAGTGACTGTGTCCAAAAGTCAAGAAATGCCAAAGGAGAATGTCAAGTTAATGTTACGAAAAAGGTAAGCAAAGTGTGTCTTTATAATCGTTGAAAACTGTTGTTAAAACTATTCAATGACAAACTTTTGGCAACATTTTTAATACAGAATGAGTGTACGAACTCCTGACACGAGTTTAAGCAAACTTCCAGACTCGACCGCAATCGCGAGAAAGATTGAAATTTATGCCAAGACAGATCCCTCTGGACCAAAGTTTCTGAAATATCTAAGTTATGTCAATGCACTTAAAAGGACTAAAGGATCGTGTGGGAGAGGAAGCTCACCCTGGATTGAATTGAGAACGTATGGGGCTCTGGAAGCGGTTATGTTGGCGCTGAAGCAACTGTTTTTGAGCGAAGAGGTCAAGAGCTTATCAGAGGAGGTGGCAAGACCCCCCTCGTCAACGCTTGACTTTGTAAAGAACAGGGATCGGGTCAGGGATATTTGCAATGTGGCACTGAGCATTTTGGGCAATGCTTTTGCAGTGGACTATTCAGTCCGAGCTCAGGTATGTCAATAATATTTCAGCTGATAAGAGACAATTAAAGTCCAATATTGAATTTATATTGTTGCTACTTTTGCAGGCGGTAAGTAATGGGTTTGTCAATTCACTGCAGCAGTTCATTTCAAACTTTACCCAAAGCGCAAAAATGGCCTTTAAGAACGCTGAAATTCTTAGTAGAGCTGTAAAGTGTACTGCAAATCTTTCCAACGATTCATACTGCCGTGAATCTGTGATGAAGACTGGGGTTGCCATTTCCATTATAAAACTTTTAGAATTGGCAGACGACCTTGAGAAGACTTCTGAAGCTGAAGATTCTATCATGGATAAAGGAAGTCATAGTCATTTGATATGTGCCTGTGTTAGAGCAATGAGGATTCTAGCTTCTGACTCCAAATTTACTTGCAATGGGAGGGATCATCTTTTAAAGTTTGGTGGACTTGTGGCAGTTATAAATGTGCTGACTTGGGATGCCAAGTTGTCGTCCAATGAGGAGTTGGTGCTGGACGTTGTGCGAGCCCTAACACTACTAGCAGTTAAAATAAGGGGAGCATCTGGAGATGTTATCGATAGGGTAATGCATTGATTTTTTCACCAAATTATGTATGTATTTGAATTGTAGGAATGGTATGCATTCAACATTGTATTTATTAATTTCCTCAGCTCATCTATAATCCAGAGGTTTGCAAGCTTCGTTGTTTGGTGAGAATTTTTGAAAGCTCACAATCTGACGGAAAGTTGTACTTGCCTATTATAAATTGTCTGACTAATCTTTGTTCAAACAAAGATATTAGCGACTGTCTCGGTGGGCTAAGAATCTTTCACATTATATTGGAGAAGCTGGATAACTCTGATGAGAGCTGCTATTATGGTAAAAACGCTTTCAGGTTCATATTATGGTAATTTAAAATTTAGATGGTTTTTTAAAACATGATTTAATTTTTAGATTTGATTAAACTTCTGATTGCACTGACGAGGTATTCTTCTTTCAATCAATCACACCTTACCACGTCGTCTTTAATTGGTTCCACTTTGAAAATTTTAAAGTAAGTTTCTTCATCACTGAACAACTTTAAACAAGCCAATGTATTTTTAAAAGCATGTATAATGTATTTCCTTTTCTATAGGTCAACAAACTTGAAGGAATTTCATAGCTGGCTATTAACGGTGTATGAAAAACTTTACGAAGGCTCCTTGTCAAAATTGATCCAGTGTGGATTAGTAACTCATTTGTGTGATATATTGCGTGGCGAACTGGAAGAATGTGATTACGACTGTTTGCGAAGAAAAATATCAACTTTTGATGACGGCAAGTGTTCCGTACATCAATCTCAAGGAGAAGGAACTTGTCCGTTTGCCCCTGTATATCGTTGCACTAGTCCCAGTTATCAAAAGGTACGAAAATAAACTTTTTATTCCATGTAAATCTACCAGCGTGTTATCCTACAAATTATATTGTGTTCTGATAAACACAGATTCAAGAAGAAATGAAATCAATGGGTACTTTATTGGAAGAAGAAGTTGGCAATCGTGAATATATGCAGAGAGGGGAGGACTCTCTTAGTCCTTTTAGCAGTCCGGCTCATTCGTCCACAAGCGGAAGTAGTAGCCCTTTTTACTCTGGGGCTAGCATGGCATCCTATTCCTCATTTAGCGAGGACGAAGGTTGTTACAGTCCCAGCCCTATTCACTTCCAAAAAAGATCAAGATCCGGCTCTCCGGGAGTAAACTGTAATACCGAAAAGATGGAGGAGATTCAATCTACCTCATCCGATGTAGACGGAGATTTAGATGCACAGGGTCCAGTCTTAAAGAAGCGAAAACTGGAAGACAATAGATTATCCTCATCTTCAGAAAATAGCAGGACGCAACCATGCACAAATAAATCTTTGGAAGTCCTAAAAATTAGTGCCAAGAAGATAGTCAGTGTTTTAAATATTTTATATAAATGTACACACATATCTCCGTTTCCCCAGTCAATCCTGGAAATATTGCCAATATTGTTGGGAATCATGGTAAGGGGTAAAGTGTCATTGATGCCTCAACGTGTGCACTACGAACCAGTTGAATCGGATGATGAGTTTCGTGACTTGAGCCGAAGGACATTTGAGGTATCCTACAAGATAATCTTAAAAATGTGTTCTATATTCCAAATTTTCCCAGAAATGATTGTATCTGGTATGATCCCAGTTTTGCATCGACTCCAAGAACCATTATTCTCTGCAGATTCCATGGTAGAAAAACAGATAGGAATAGTTCAGGACTACTGTTCGAATCTAATTACAAGAATGGTAGGAATAGAAAATGACACTGCAGGTTGGCGCGAGGGGTTTATTATGCGAAGTCTTTTGGTAAACAATTCTTCCATTTCGGATGATAAAATGGACCAAACTGTTCTGAATATTCCGCTACTTTACGAAAAACATCCAATCTTACTAAGAAAATTTGAAAGGAAGGCAAAAAGCTGGACGAAAATTTTAGACATGTTAGTAAATTCAGATGAAACCTCATTTTATCGTTTTGAAGATTGTGCACTAGCCCTTTGTTCAATCTGTAGTGCTCTTGGGGTAAAGTGGAAGCCTCATGATGCTGGAAAGGAATTGCCTTCCTTGCTAAATCTTCCGGTTGACATTAGGGAATCAGAAGTCTTTAAAGTTATAGCTAGAAATGGTGATGATGATGACACTCAAGATGAGAAACTTGTAACGCTAACATTAGATGATGGGAGCACGCTACTGGTTAATAAGGAACTTTTGGTAAACGCATCACCCGTGTTTTCTGCCATGTTTACTACTGGGAATTTTGTGGAAAGCTTAGAACAAAAGGTGCATTTACCCAATGTATCCTTAACTGGAGTATGTCTACTGTTGAATCAACTATTTATGTTAACTCAGCCTCCAATTTCTTTCAATCCAAGTTCTCAGAATCAATATGAACTTGGGACAATCTTTGAGCTTTTCTCCTTGGCCGATCGCTTTTTACTAGATGATATTTACGAAAGAGCACTAAATACGTTGATAACAAAGTACATTTGTCCCAACTCAGCACCTATAATTTATGCAGAATCGGTAAAACTTTTAAACGTACAAAAGTCGGATGGTAATAGGCCAATGTTAGGAGACTCCAGTTTAAATTTGTTTATTTTGAAGTACATACTAACCGCAACTGGCATTAGAATGTCAGAGAGGTGCAATGCTGTTAGAAAAGTATTTGATACGGTTATGCCTGAGCATGTAGTTCGAGATTTAAAGGCACTGATTGAACACAATATGTATAAATCTTGATGTTAATAAAATATTTTTACGAAAAGATGAAAAATTCTTGCTCCATTCCTCATTTAGGGTGTGATACCTTTTTGTGATTCAGGTGTTTAGCAAGTTTGTCATTTTTGCATACAAGGGGTTATTTGAAACTGAGACTTCTAAAATGTGTTATACTGGTATTTGTAAATATTGACGTAGAGAGGTTTTTTCTAAGTTTCTGACCTATTAGATTGGTCACAAAACTATGAGTGGTGATATTATTCATTTGTTCTCTATCTCTTTCATCAAAGTATGCTTTTCTGTATCTATTAAAGATTTTGAAATAAAAATTGTTACATATTTATGAATGTCTTTTTCTAATGTTATCGTGTATATGATATTTCCTTTTAGCCTCAATCTAGTATTTATGATGGGCTAAAATTTCTGGAGAACTGTCAACCGAAAAAAAAACAAATTCTGCTAGAGTAAAAGGATTTTATCCAGTCATAGTCATACTTATCGGAGAAGACTACCTCCTGATGGTATAGACACAGAGTTACCAGGATACTTCCTACTGTAATGTGTCTGCCATGAAGAAATTGCAAATGGTATCGGCATCGATTGACAATGGGAAGACGAAATGAAAATAAAAAAGTCATTTGAAGAATCAGAGGTACCAATCCTTAGCATGACAAAATAAACTGTTCTAAAATGGCAGCAGTGTATTTTTGTATGTATATTTTCAAGTAAGTTAACACTTTTGCCAGAAAATGTCTTTAGTTATTACTTCCTTTTTTGTTATCATTTCAATTCAATTCATCATTAGTTTGAGGCATTAGGCCCAAATTATTTCTTGAGAAATTGAGCAGAACTTTTATTTCAGTAGGAGTAGGTTTACTTGCATAGATCATTTGATCCACATCACGTCTGGTGCACCTTGACCAGTAGGAGCAGACTTTGCATAGGTCTTTGTTCCCTGTGAACAGATCAGTTGCTATAGGCCCTTCATACTGAACATTTACAGGTTTCATAGCATAAAATTATTAAACTGTAAAACGGTGGCTTTTCCCTGGAATTTTTATATATTGTAATGCAGAAGGACGAAGGAGGATAATGTCTAACGTTTGAATTTGCTTTGCCCAACAGTTCTGACTTTCGTATGTACTGAAGTTAGGACCTTACATAAGGAAAGGATTATACGTAGTACTTAGAACCAAATGTCCGAAGGGAAACCACCCGATGCAAAGTCGGCGGCGCCAGCGCCAGGAGGAGCTAAAAGTGCTGCTGCCAAGAAAAATAAGTTGGATGATCTTAAAAAAGAGTTAGAGCTAGATGACCACAAATTGTCTGCTGAGGATGTTTGTGCGCGTTATGGAAGTGATATTGACAAAGTAATTTTTTTATGTATTTTATGGAAAAATTAAAACTTTTTCGATGCACATTAGACAACAGTAAAAACTTATCCTTAATCCATAAGGGACTAACTCCTGAAAAAGCAAAAGCTGGACTGGAGAAATATGGAAGAAACGCACTGACCCCTCCTAAAACAACCCCTGAATGGGTAAAGTTTCTCAAGCAGTTGTTTGGAGGGTTTGCTGGACTTTTGTGGTTTGGAGGAATACTATGTTTTGCTGCTTATGTAGTAGACAGGCTTGGGAACGAGGAAGATGCTTCACTTGACAATGTATGGCATACTAATGCAAAATGATCCATTCATGCAAACTTTACAATTTCACACTTTTCATTTAAAAAATCCGCATGATTTCAATCTTTAAGGTTTATCTCGGGGCTGTGTTGGTTGGGGTGGTGGTAATTACTGGAATATTTTCATACATGCAAGAAGCCAAAAGCTCAAGAATTATGGACTCTTTCAAGAACCTAGTACCACAATATGCGACTGTTATTCGGGGTGGTGAAACGTTGACCGTTCGTGCAGAAGAGCTGACTCTTGGAGATATTGTGTTGATAAAATTTGGCGATCGAGTACCTGCAGATTTAAGAATATTGGATGCGCATGGTCTTAAGGTAATGCTTATAGTCTACAAGTTATAGAAAATCATGTGAAAACAGTTTTCATATTTTTTTTATGAAATTCTTCTGATGCTTCTTGGCATTATGGTGTAGGTGGACAACTCCTCCCTTACAGGCGAATCTGAACCCCAAACAAGAAGCCCCGAGTTTACGCATGAAAACCCTTTGGAAACTAAGAACATTGCCTTCTTTTCCACCAATGCGTTGGAAGGTACTGCAAAGGGCATTGTAATCAAAATCGGCGATAGCACTGTAATGGGTCGAATTGCTGGGTTAGCCTCAGGGCTGGAAACGGGTCAAACCCCAATTGCACGAGAAATTGAACGATTTATTCACATGATCACCGGTGTAGCCGTCTTCCTTGGCGTGACCTTCTTCTTTGTTGCTATTGGCCTGCAATATGAAATTGTGGATGCTGTGGTGTTCCTGATTGGTATTATTGTGGCGAATGTGCCAGAGGGGCTACTTGCAACTGTGACGGTAAGCATTTTATGGAATAGCCAGTATTAAGGCAACTAGTACAATTTTGAAACAAAAGATCATTGGATTCTATGGAATAGGTGTCACTGACACTAACAGCCAAACGAATGGCAAAGAAAAATTGCCTTGTGAAGAACTTAGAAGCAGTGGAAACTTTGGGATCTACATCCACCATTTGTTCGGACAAGACCGGAACTTTGACCCAGAACAGAATGACAGTTGCTCACATGTGGTATGACATGAAAATTGTAGAAACTGATACGACAGAGGATCAGTCAGGAGCTAAAAATGAAACTGAGAGTGAAGGCTACAAGGTGAGTTTTCAAACATAGATTTAAATTGGAATAATTAGTAGTAAGCGGATATAGGTTTAAAACAAGAGATGTGCTGTTACTTAGGCTTTGACTAGAGTTGCTGCTTTGTGTAATCGAGCCGTGTTTAAGGGAGGTCAGGACGATGTGCCAATTATGAAGAAGGAAATCAACGGAGATGCTTCCGAGGCAGCCTTGCTAAAAATGTGTGAAACCCAATTAGGAAGCATTGCCGCACTCAGGGAGAAGAACCCAAAAGTTATTGAAATTCCATTTAATTCCACGAACAAGTATCAAGTTTCCGTACATGAGATTGAGGGCGATAATCGGTACTTGCTAGTAATGAAGGTGGGTACTGAACAGACTATTTAATATGTTGTGTTATGTTATATGTTGCACTAAAAGTTATACAAAGTTGCGAATCTGTTTTGTATCAGGGTGCCCCAGAAAGAATAATGGATCGTTGCGCAACAATATTTGCCGGAGGAAAGGAGCAACCTTTTGATACTGGGGCAAAACAAGAGTTTGAAACGGCTTACATGTCACTTGGAGGACTGGGAGAGCGCGTATTAGGTACGTCATGTCAGTACTCAAATGATTATATTTGTGTCAAGGTACATTTGATTATTGCTAGCGCTTTACTTTAGGATTTGCCGACCTGTGGCTCCCCAATGACAAGTTTCCAAAAGGATTCGCATTTGACGCAGAAAATCCAAATTTTCCGTTGAAAGGACTTCGATTTGTGGGTCTTATGTCTATGATTGATCCTCCCAGAGCTGCTGTACCGGATGCGGTATCCAAATGCAGATCGGCAGGAATTAAAGTTATAATGGTTACTGGTGATCACCCCATTACAGCCAAGGCTATTGCTCGCAGTGTTGGCATTATTTCGCCAGGTAATTATTAGCAAAATATAGGTTCAAATTGTATTTTTTTTAAATTCGTTAGTACTGATGCTGATATTTTTATGGCATTTCAGATAATGAAACCATTGAAGATGTTGCTGCGCGTTTGGGAATTGCTGTGGAAGACTGTGACCCGAAGCTGGCACACGCTGCAGTTGTCCACGGTGGCGAGTTGAAAGATTTGAGTAGAGAACAGCTAGACAACATTCTAAACAACCACTCGGAAATCGTTTTTGCCAGGACATCACCTCAGCAAAAGTTAATTATTGTAGAAGGCTGCCAGCGTAATGGTGCTGTGGTGGCCGTAACTGGTGACGGTGTCAATGATTCGCCTGCTCTAAAGAAAGCTGATATTGGTCAGTTTACAATTTACAGATATTTAAAAAAATAAGCACCAAATATTTTCTTTGCAAATATCAATCGTCGTTTTATATGAAATTCAGGAGTTGCAATGGGTATCGCTGGCTCTGATGTTTCTAAACAGGCAGCAGACATGATTCTGTTGGATGATAACTTTGCCTCGATTGTCACCGGTGTGGAGGAAGGACGTTTGATTTTTGATAATTTGAAAAAGTCTATTGTGTACACTCTCACATCCAATATTCCTGAGATTGCCCCGTTCCTTTGTTACATCTGCTTTGGAATTCCACTTCCGTTGGGAACTGTGACTATTTTACTGATTGATCTGGGAACTGACATGGTACAAACCATTTGTATTAACTAAGCGCAATTAGTAATGTACGTTATGCTGAATTAACGCAATTTTTAAATAAACTTGCTTATAGGTACCAGCCATATCTTTGGCTTATGAAAAAGCAGAATCTGATATCATGAAGCGTAAACCAAGAACCAAAAAAGATTATTTGGTAAACTACAGGTAATACGCCCTCAGTGTAATAAATATTCTCTTGGTTGTAATTGAATTCAATAAATTGCTAATTGGGTTCATTGTAATATTTTATTTCAAAGGCTCATCTCTCTGGCATACGGGCAGATTGGAATGATTCAAGCCAGTGCAGGATTTTTTGCCTACCTGGTTATCATGTGCCAAAACGGATTTTTCAGCAGTGATCTGGTGGGTATCCGTAGTCAATGGGATGCCGATGGAATTGAAGATTTGACAGATTCTTATGGACAAGAGTGGACATTCTCCTCCAGAAAAGATCTTGAGTGGACCACACATACCGCCTTTTTTGTGTCAATTGTGATTGTCCAATGGGCCGATCTCATTATCAGCAAAACCAGAAGGAATTCCATTTTCCAGCAGGGAATGGGGTATTGAGAGAATCAAACAATTGGCTTTACATAATTCATGTAATTGCTGTGATTTGTAGCCAAAAACTAACTTTTATTTTTTAGAAACATGATTCTGAACTTTGGCTTGGTTTTCGAAACCGTACTTGCCATCATATTTACCTATGTGCCATTCCTTCATGTGGCCTTCAAGACTCGACCTTTAGCGTAATCAAATTTCCTTCTTCTTTCAAAACATTTTACTAGTTGCATTATATTATAGCATATAATTTATAAGCTGATTTATTGCAGTCCCATTTGGTGGTGCCTGCCCATTGCTTTCTCCTTCTACATTTGGGTGTATGACGAGGTGCGCCGACTGCTACTTCGTAAGAATCCTCCTGGAGGGTGGGTTGAATTGGAAACGTATTATTAGGGTACTACGAAGAATCCATCCATGTTCAGTGAAATAGCGCTCGATACCAACCAAAATTATTATGTCACATTAACCGTTATTCAAAGTCCCAATTTCAATGAAACTTAATAAACACAAAACTATTACTCATAATATTTTCCCGTGTGATTTAACATTACATACGTCCTTTTACATATTATATGAATTAATTTCCATCTTATCAATGCCATATAATAACATGACAAGTTTTACCGCACCGTTTCCAAGTTCGAAAGCCAAATTCCTTGCAAAATAGCCTGTTGCTAAAAAACGGTGTACATGTATTCGTATATGTTGGTACATTTAAGAATGGTCTGATAGTCCGATGTACTATTAGTACCTCGTTGTGTATTCAGTTTCATGATAATGTAATCGAGAAAAGTAACCCACATCTCTTTGGTCGTCTATGTGATGCCGCTGCTCTGTTCTAGTCCTTCTACACGCAAGTTGCAAGCTTGCAACCAGCGCAAATCCCACATAAACTTTCTCTAACGGTGTGCTTGATGGAAGTAACAGCTTTTTTGCTGTATAATGCAACAATTATATGAGTGTGTAGAGTTTATCGAGCAATGCAGTGGAAGAGCAATACCGGGACTAGCTTTTTGGGCTTGTCATCGCAAAAAAAAAAACTTATTGAAATCTTGTAGCTTGAACTTGTAACTAATATACAGCCTCGTTCTGGTTATAACACCAAAGGATAAATCATAGTCATACAGTATCCCATAATTTGTCATTACATCTGACGTTCCCAAAATAATCTGACAGACCGGAGAATTTGGTCGTTTAATAGTTTATATAAAAAGTGGAAGTTTCTCGATTTAGGAATTATGTCAAGGAAAGTGAGTGAACTAGCGCTTTTCATTTTCAGCACCATAGTTGTGACCCTGGAAGCCGGATCCCCGTCATTGCATCAACCATACCCCTACCACACCTATTCTAGAAATAATGTAGAGCAGCAGCCTGTTAGACAAATTATGGGATCTAGACGAAACCCACTCGCAAAGAAAACGCAACAAAATTATGCTGCAGCCTTTCCGCTGAAAAAGCATGATGACATGATGGGTCCAGGTGGCTCCTTGGCAGATCCAGTGTACGCGTTCTTGACCCCATGGCCCTACAAATTTATTACAAATACTACACATCCACTCATGGTGAAAGTTTTGCTGGTTTTTGTTGCACCCATTTTGTGTGTTCTGATAGCCATACAGGCTTGGGTAACATACTATGGTCCGTCAAACAGCTATGACGGAAGTTGGACAAAGCCCTTAGTTCCACCATCATCACTATATGTTGTGCAAGGGGCGGTGGGGGGCTAACTTAAATGATAATGTCATGCATAATGCAATGCAATTAACATTTATAAATTATAATTTCCAGTTTGAAATATCAAAAGTGTAAATATGTATGTTTTTTATATAAAATGTTGTATTCAGATCGAATATCAATTGAATAAAGTGACAAAAACACTACTCTCAAATATTTGGCAAAGATTATCTCAGTAGTTTAGGTTTGTTTGATCTTTGTTGATGATAGATTCTAAAATAGTATATGTATGGCATAATTGACCCTTTTGGCTCCAGGAATGGGTGCATAACGTATAATTATTTTTTCAGTAGATTTTGCGCATTACGTTATGTGCAAACTGTTATAACAAAATAATATCCTTTTTTGCCAGAAAGTTGTTCTGGTGCTCTTGCTGCAGAATGTCTGGAACCGTTGGAAGCTATGAACATAAAATCACTAGACCAGCGAATGATTCATCATCTCTTGACTTTTTTAATTTAGAAATGCACGACACGTGTAAGAAACTAGCCACGCTACATTTTTACAATTTTATACACCTTCTACCTACCTCACTCACATATCACCTAACACCTAGAGCTTTCGGGGTTCAGAGGTTTGCCAAACAACCAGTAGCATGTTAATAATTGTTAATTCCAATCAAAGTACAACAGGCTTTTTTATTATATTCCATGCTGAGCAAGGCTATATAACAAACAGCTAAAAATGTTATTTTGAGTGATTGCCGACTACTACTGTTATCGAACACGAATTGTACATCTTTGTCCTTACTTGGTAAAGTGATTCATCTTCAAAAAAGCGAGTTTGTAATTTGATCTTGGCAGAAGGCAGAAGCTACTAAAATGTACAATTTTACGTGTATAGTAACAAAATCTGCCAGAAGTTTTTGATAGATGATATCATTGCCAGTGGCCAGTTTCACCAAACACCAAAAAAAGAAGATGATAAAAAACTTGTCTTGTCTTCTTATGAAAAACACACAAACAGAATGGCTAATATTAAACAGGTAAACTGCTTCTACTTAATGAAAATTCAAAAAATGGCAAATGCTACATGGGTACAGAATTGTAGTAGGCAGAACCTGAGAACCTTCTACTACGAAACAATATTAATAATTTATTACTACAAGTGCTTATTACTGATTCATAGGCGAGAACACGAGAACAGAAATGATTTGGGAGAAAATGACAATGAGCTCAACATTCTGATTACGGCACTCTGAGCCGTTGTGCGAGGAACGGAGCAATATATATTTGGTAACAATGTACAAAAAGTAAGTAGCAGAGACAATAAAACGTGTTTCCATTAATATCTTTAATGAGATTTGATTCTGAAGAAAAACCAGACATTAGAGATTTACTCGATACATTGTACTCCACGTTTGGTAATGCTGAGGCACCATGTTATGCCTAAAACGTCTGCCTTATTAAGGGAAGCAGCAATATTGTTGGTCTTACTCTGGTTTTAGATTGCAAACCAATAAACACTCAAAGTCAAAAGTGTGAAACAAATAAAAAAGTGTGCGGGTTGGATAGCAAGTGCTATTGTATTGACAAGGTATTTCGTTAGAACAACAATGGAATTTTACCCAGGCACTTCTTTGTTGTAGTAAAAAGAAACCAGTTAGCATTGCTGTCTTTTTGACAGCCCGAGACAGTTTAAGAACAAACAACACAAAAATTCTGGAAACATTTTCAAGAAATCAAGAAAATTCGATTTTACCCTGCCACAATAATGCAATTGATAAAATTCAATGTTTCGTACGCAATTTTTCATAGAAAAACTGAAATCTGTGTCGCATTATTGACTGTAAAAAGTTAGCAGTGATTGAACATTATCCAGAGTGACATAATAAAGTGAAAGTACCTATATTTACATGTAGATTTTGTACTAGTCAAAAACAATTACAAGGTCGTTATAAGTAGTGTTAAGTTCATTGAGAATGACAGTCAAAAATAGTCCTCCGCTATCCTATTACCGTAACGGTAATAGTGGCAGTTACCACCGAAGATTCATTACTTCATCTCTGGTCTTCCTACTCACTGTACATATTCTTTCAATAGATGCAAAGTCCCTGCCTATGAAACTCATGTTCCCAAACGATAGGTAAAGTACACAAGTTTCTGTTCTCATGAGTTTTGAATGAAATATATTTTATAGCAAATTAATGATATTTACAGCGATGAAAGCCCATCGTCATCATCAGCATTAACAACACCATCATCAACAACGACAACAACAACAGAGACATTATCAACATCCATTGCTCCAAGAGCAGTGAACGAAACCGTAAAGTTATGCCCCGAAAATGGAACAAGATACCACAATGCAACTCAACAGTGTTGGAAAATTAAAGAGAAAGGTCCATGTTCAGACACGTTGATATTTTCAGTAGTAGATAAAATCTACGGTGACTGCGAATGTAAACTTGATGAAGGATTCTTGAACACTGTGTGGGTGTATAATGAAAAGCTTGATAAATGCTTCAAGAGTTATAATCAGGTACTTAAAGGCTTGGAAAATTTTCATTTAAATAAAAAATCCGAAATGTTAGTCTAAGTTAAATTTTGAAACAAATATAGGCATACTGCAAAACAGGAGAGTGGCTCATCTTTAGTGATGATAATGACGGTGAGCCCACTTGCGTTCCCAACAAATGCGAAAAATTGCAGCAAGAAGATCCTGAAAAGAATAAGGAACATCCTGTTGTACTCTACAACAACACTTGCGTTAGACTTGCTCAGTCTATGGATACCGGAAACTGTTCCAACTCTACCGATGTTCTAATAATCGACCACAAAACAGGAAAGCCAGAGTGTGCAGACTTTTCATCGCGCAATGTAGGCTCGGTCAATGGTTTCAAGTGTCGACCCGGAACAAGAAGGGACAAGCTGGGGAAATGTCGTACAGTCTCAAAGGTCACTTTTCCCCCTTCATAAAGTTTGCCGTTTATTTGTGTGATTTATATACAGGAGGCATGAAAAAAGTTTCTCTTTAAAAATCTTTATTCTATAGACTAAACTTTTTTCTTTAAAAAAGTTTCCTCATTTCTTTGATTTATATCAATTTAGTAATAATAATGGCGTGTGTTTTATACTGTTGCAGTAAATGTATAATGTGAAATGTTGGAAAAAATGAGGAACTGGAAATAAAGCTGACGATAAAAGTTCGTGATGATGGAAAATACCAGGTCTCAACATGCCCCTACTAAAACGCATCGCTCTCTTGTGTGGTGTTCAAGGTCAATCAGCCATAATGGTATTTTGGGCATCTTGAAAAAGTAAAAACCTGTACTAAAGTACTACACATGATTGATTTTTAGTGGTTTATATAATTTTTATGTATGTATGAGAATTTATATGTATTATATAAAGGATGCCATGTGTCTCTAGTTCAAGTAGTTAAAAACAAAGTTTTTGCAGATTATTTTTTATTAAAAACCTGTGAGCAGCAGCGTGAGTTATGCATTATGTCATTCTCATAGTGTTACGTGTGTGATTTATTGGAAAAGAAACGAGTCAAGTTTAATAAGATAAAGTTAAGCGTAATAATTAATTCTTTAAAAAGTGCAAATATGTATGAACTTTAGACTTATCATAACCATCATATAAAGTACCAACATTTTCCTCTCTTAAGTTTCTGGGAAAATGGCGAACGATTCAGTGTAACGGATACACTATACGTTGGAGAGTGCAATCGCTTGTTGTTAGCATGATGTACCATCGTGCTCAATGCCTAAATGCATACGTCCGTTTTCTGTTTCCTTCTCGTGTTCTCTGGAAATTGCAACAGATATTGAGTCTGTTTCATATCAATTTCACTTTTTAATGATGATGGGTTCCTTGAATTATGTTGGCAACAAATAGGTTGACGTTTTGGGATTACGACTTTGACAAGTAAAGTGAACATCTTAAAAGCTAACCTTCATATATTCCACTATGACGCAATATTTTTCAATTTTGAGACTAAATATACAATAAAATTCATTGTAATACTTTGTTGGAACCCTTTTCAAATCAATTTCTCTCCACCATTTCATGCTCACATTTTACAGCAATTGATCTTTTGGTATGAAAGTGAAATTGCAAAACTTCATTCTGTCGCATGTCACCCCTTAGACTTACTTTCAGCATGAAACCTGTGCTCGTTGTGATAGTGGTGTTAGCACTCTTTGTAGAGACAACGCTGCCTTTTGCTATCACATTCAAAGACCTGAATTATACAGTAAGTACCAGTCAAAGAAACCGTCGACGGAATCCACAAATTGTCTTTGAAGCTGAAACTAGTACAACGGTTAAAACTACAACTAGTACAACACGACCAACGACGGTTGTAACCTCTACAACCACCACTCATACACCCAAATTTTCTGAAACTGCTTTGAATTCAACAATTTTACCACAAAATATTTCATCTGCACTTTCGCGATATACCCTGATAAATACAACTGAAGTTGGAACAGTAGAAAATGATACAGTCATCATTGAAGATGAATTGGCACAACCAGCCAATCATCAACAGCCATGTAAACAGGAAGAAACCAGCATAAAACCAAATAACTACCTTTCTGATGAGTATATAAGGTAAGACAATGACACGTGCTTCTATTGTTTTAGCATTATGGACTTTCGATTCGAACTACATTCGTATCTGTTTTCTACTCCATTTTCTGAAAAGTCTTTATTGTCTTTTCATGGCTGACTGAGCTTGTCACATCATATTGTATAATCATTCTTACTAGGTCTAAACTTTGTTCAAACGTAAATGCGTCACTGGCCAGCAACTATCGATTTGATTTGGATGAAAAAGTTTGTTCCGAAGTGAAGAAGCAGTCCCATTGCGGGAAAAACATGATTTTCTACAGTTACGCGAGAAGTGGTGTTTACGGTTATTGTGACTGTGACTATTCAACTCAAATCCCGCTGGTCTACCATCCGCAAACAAAACGTTGCTACTTTATGTACCAACAGGTAAAAGAAAATGATTTGCATGTCATGCTTATTTATTCAAGTAGATCGATATTCCAAGTTTCTCTGGAATTTCACAAAGAGGAATTTTTCATTTTAAAATGCTTTTGAATTGATAGGGCTACTGTGGAAAAGAGGAGTGGGTTGAGCTGAGAAAAGGAAATGCGACATCCGTTTGTACAAAAAATCAATGTTTTGATGTTGGTCGACCGA
The DNA here is from genome assembly GCA_029691765.1 of Entomobrya proxima. NCBI lineage: Eukaryota > Metazoa > Arthropoda > Collembola > Entomobryomorpha > Entomobryidae > Entomobrya > Entomobrya proxima. The sequence goes on from CM056169.1 coordinate 9,304,769, forward strand.
ATACCTTTGGGGCAGCTCCGTTAGCTTCTCGAGACATGGCACCTGAGTACGTGCCTTTACGTGGCGACGGTCCTTGCGTGAGACTAAATCAAGCAAACCCAGAGTTTTGTCCAGCAAAGGGTGACATTGTAGCTTTCCGTTGGAAACGTGAATTTTACCCAAACTGCGGTCCTCCTGAATTAAAGGTCCGTTTTCTGGGCGACGTGGGAACACCAGAATGTAGACCTGGATCAGTAATGACAGTAGTAGGAACATGCGAACCTGAGTGGGATTTTGACTGAGAAAGTGCTGAATGGCTAATGTAAAAATTGTGTTTGCATGTTCTACTTCTGCTTCAGCTGAAACTATCACTTCATGATTTATGACATGACAGAGCTTTTGAAGTACAACATATTGGAAGAAGATATACTATGTATAAAGTACACAAGAAAATAAATTGATACAAAATGCAATTTTATACTACAATGAGCTTGATTTTAACAAACATGTCACATGCATTAGCGGAAATTCATGCAAAAACATCAAGATTTTATGCAAAATTATATGACCTATGAACTGTATTTCCATACTGTTCCCTAACGAATTTCCATATTTTGCGTTTCGTGATGTTACCAGTTCAATGAGTTATGAACCTCCTACGTTTTTGATTTTGGATCATGCAACATGCAACCTCGATCTGGTTCTTGGAGACTAAAAAGAGGCTTTGGTAAAAATTAATAGCATGATGTATGAATGCATGGATTTACTTTGTTTTTATGGGAATTGCTGAACTGTGAATGTGAAATTAATGCTTATGGTAAGTTGTATTATTATGGGATTTAAAAAACGGGAACAATTACTGCTTGGAACAAAGTGAATCCATTAACCACTAACATGTGCGGTGGTGGAGTGGTGACTTTCTATAAGAAGAAATAAATACCTACAATTTGCATGAATTCAGTTTTGTTGATTTTCCACAAATCACACAAAATCATTCTTGGTATCATCATGTTTGTGTATTCAGCGGCTAAACGTTTGCTGAGTTTGACAAGTAGGCTTCCCATTACACATAGCTAATTATCATTCCACCAAAATGTCAAAAGTACAAATTCTTTGCCATTTTTATCCTGTCATGCTATCATCAATATAAATAAACCAAAAGTTTTATGAATTAGTACAAGTGCAAAATTCAGTGAAACCGGTTGTAAGCATTTTTGTTAGTTCCGCGTATTTTTGCAAATGGTATTAATACAACAATAATGATCACACATCAAACGACATGGGAGAATTTTCCAAATTCCTTTGAAAGGAATCATAATAGCAGTAGGCTTAGAATTCCACATCACAACCATTCAGCCCATTCAACAAACATTTTGTCGAAACAACCAGAATTTCAGAGATCAAAAGCTGGTAAAGTTTTTAGCAATGGGCACGAGGATGCTGAAGCAAGGAACATGGAATCATTTGGGAGAAAAAACTGTTGTTGCAGCGCAAAGCTTTGCTGGTGGGAGCCGGAGCCCAATGGGGAATGCTTGCCCCTACAGGAGTTTTGCAGAGATAGTTCCCTTCATGGGCTTAAGTACATCAGCCAACCACAAAGGCATATATCAGAGAGGTATATTACATTTATTCTTCCTAAAATAGAAAGCTTTGTATGATTTTTAGGAATATCCAGCCATGTACTAGAGAATAGCCTATAAAGAAAACTTTGAAATATTTCTTTCTCCGCATCTAGCTTACATTTCATCTATGCAAATATTATGTAATAAGACACGCGTGTAGTACACAACAATACCCAAAGCCAAATTAAACTTTTGCCCACATCCATTTTCCATTTCAGAATTTTTTGGCTTCTGGCATTCGTGATCGGCATATCGGCAGCGGTATATCTTATTAGTGATGCGTGGAGAAAGTACCAGCAAAATCCGGTGATTGTTTCCTTCCAAGCTTATGAAACTACCACAGATCAAATTGCTTTCCCTGCTGTTACAATATGTAAGATTATTTGCGTGTTTGTTTTAGTAACAAAAAAGGCTACAAATTAAAACCATGTTCTTCTCTTTCTAAATGCTCATGTTTGTTGCTGGAAATTGGAGCAGGTAACATGAACAAAGTACTCAAATCAAAAGCGGATAATTATATCAAGTAAGCTTCCCTGAAAAAACAAGCTTTGTTCATTTGAACTTTCTAAGAATTCCTGCTGCTTGTATATGCCTACCATAATTCTCTGCAACAACATTTTAGGAGTGCAAAAGCAGTGGATCTGATAAACATCTCTTCCTTGAACACCTTGTCCAACTTGTACTTTCTGGATCATGTCTGCTCAGCATCCAAAAGTTTTAGCAAAAGTTTCAAGTACTCCTCCAACGTGGGTGCTTTGGAACAAGACCTCTTGGATTTAACGAAGGAGTTGGAGGATACTTTCGTTGGCTCCGTGGAACAATTCTTGATAGATGTAAAATTCACAAACAAACAACCCACACATGATAATCTTTTCCTGTGTCTGGAATCTGGCATGATAATTATCTGCTGTATGATGTTTGCACGTATTCATACTAAATAACTAAGTGATTTACATTTATCATTTTTTGCAGTCCTCGCAATCCTGCACAGAAATGATAAAGCTGTGCTTATGGAAAGGTGAACCTCATGACTGTAATGACCTGTTTCGTCCAATCGAAACGGATTTTGGCAAATGTACGAAATGCGTGACAAAATGAATCTCAAAGCTTGTTATTAATAACCCCAACCTTGTTAACGTCACCCAGATAATATGCCGTCGTTGGTTGTGTCCGTGTCACACATACTTGAGTTTGATTCATTGCATACACACTTTTCTTGGGTGTCAAAAACAACATCTGCTGCTGCTGCTTTGAGTTTAGCATTTTTTGCTTATTTTTTCTGGTTAGGCTGCACTTTTAACATGGTTCCAACCTCACTACTTCATCGATTTACGAATGACACCCGGGATGACCCTGAAGTTGTTGAGCAGTGGGCGCAGTGGGATCAAGACGAAGACTGGGGTTTTGTAGACGCTCCCGATGATATGGAATACCCGCGACGTCAGCTCAAAGCTGGAAAACCTTCGGGCTTAAGTATTATGCTGGATCCGGATCTGGAAGAATACTTTTGTGGTAAAGCCTGACAAGACTTTTGCGTTTTGATCTTCTGAAACTTATTAAAAGCCTTTTGTCTGAGAACAAGATCATGTGCCATAATGTGTGGGGATTACTTACATACATACATAAAACTCTGAAACTTTTACTTTTCATCCTTTTAACATGAGTTAGAATGAAACAAAAGAAGCAGATAAGAAATGCTCCAGTTTAAACCGAAAACACAATATTATCACAGCATTGTTCACATCATGAATCATGAGAGCATAAAAAGATGGTTTTAATATTGCATGTTCATAAGCTTGTTAAATTCTCCCTTAATGCCCCTCTTTGTTCATTGCAGCAACTTCAGACAGCAAAGGATTTAGAGTAAGTTAAACAATACTTTTATGCTTCTGCAATAAAAAGCGTATAAAATAAGTTTATGATGGGGAAAGTTACGATGAGTATTTATCATCAGTCCAAATATTATTGCTGATAAAAACTTTTACTCACTTTCTAATCAGCTAGCCGTTCATCAACCCATGGATTTTCCCCACGTTTTAGATTATGGCCATGCTATTGAGGTAAAGTCATAGAAAGCACACATTTTATTACCTTCAAAAATGAGTAGTTAGCTGGAATTGCATTGTTTTCCAACTCTTTCACAAGTTGACAATTTCATTTTTTATTAGCCGGATACAGAGACATATCTTTCCATCCGGACAGAAATCAATATCGCAGGTGCAGGTCTCTACAGGGTTCCACTGGTATGTTGTTTACATGTTTTGCAAAAGATGGAATGCAATTATAACTGCGACTGATACGGGGACAAAATGGAAGATTTTATGGATGGAAATTTAATTTTGATTGTTTTCCAGGAAAAGCGTCAGTGCTACTTCAAGGCATGTTGAAAAACAAGACGTTTAAATTGCATTTGAGTCTTGTTTCATAGTTTCTCGTTACAAGATTAGATTTTGTAATAGGTAAAGTAGGGTATTTAATGTCACAATTCTCAAGTGCAATTTGAACGTCTAATGTTACAGGGCGAGGTAAGGAAAATGAACATAATAAAGCAATAGTATTGTTTTCTACAAAGTTATTATTATAACTTGCTTTTCGTTCAAATTGAGTTCACTTATCTTGTTCTCTTTCATTTCCGGTTGGAACTGGAATGTTCTATAAACCATGCTTCATGTTTTGCAGAAGACTCTTCACTACTTCAGCAAATACACGTCGAACAACTGCGTGGATGAATGTAAGTCACGTTTTTACCTTTTACAAATTTGATATGGATAGTAGACACGATGTCGCTTCAAAAATTTAATAACTCTCATTATGAAACATGTTCATCACATTTGTCACGCCTTGTGCGAAAGCCATCCTGTGGTTTTCCAAATGTAGCACACGTCGAATCAAATATTATGGGAAGTTGAAATTTTCACTGACGATGGTTACAAACAAACCCAAAGTAGAATTCTGCTTTCTCCGTGCACGATACTGAGCCTATAATACACCATGTTTTTTACTGTATCTATTATATAAACAACAATGGGGCAAATAGCATAAAAATATTGCGAATCCAGAAATCCTGAAGAACACAAAAGCGTGAAACATTATATCAATGGCTACTGAGGGGACACCACACTTCAAATTTTTCTCATTTCATTCTCCATTTTCTTGACTTGACATTTGATATATTATATTATACCCTCCCTCGAGATTTATATTGTATATCCATTACTTACAACATAAACTTCCGTCTGGTACCCGGATTGCAGCGCATTTCCTCTTTCATTCCATCTTATTTTACAAATGCTGTATCCGTTAATGACATGATCGATTTTCCCTCAGGTATTGCCAACCTCACATTTACCAATTGCTCTTGTGTCAGATACTTTATGCCAAGTAAGTTTGTGTGATAAAAAGCGTACATACTATTTCTTAGCAGACTAGACATAAATGATAAACTCATCTGCCAAATAAATTTGCAAATATATATTGACTTTTGGCGTTTTCGCGTCTAAACAGGGAAACCGGGAGTACGTCTTTGTGGGCCACAAAATTTTGAGTGTGCAGAATCTGTAAAAAGTAAGGCAATTTATATTTTAGTGCAGCGAGATGATAAACTTCATTTTACTCTGTTTAGGAAACTTCATAAATTAAATAAATAATAAATTCTGCTTTGCAATGGCCGCTACTTCTTTTCAGCAGAGATTTTTACTTTGTTTTCTTCATATTTCTGTTTGTAAAGAATTTCCAATTTTTTTTTAAACACATTTTATTCGCAACGATAAATAGTTATTTCGGTATATTCCAGAACGTGCTTACCACTACGGAGTCAAAAAGATATGCCACGAATGCTTGCCGGTTTGCACAGAAATCGACTATCAAATTGAATCATCGATGACGACAATGCAGAATGGGTACAATATATGGGTGGACGATGCCAACATTTCCGCTTCATGGTAAACTTGCCCGAGAAATACTTGGGTCGTTTTTTATTATTATCTTCCTTGTTTTAAGCTCTTTCTTTTTCTGCTTTTGCCAATGAATCTACCTCCTACAGTGGCTGTGTAATGGTGGCTTTGGCTTTTTTTGTCTCGCAAGACTAATAAATGTGTGCTCTAAGAAGCACGAAGTAAACAAGGATGAGCCCACCCGAGTAATCGCAATAAATTATTGTTATTGTGCTTATTTTATATATAGGTCGCACAGAAATGTGAGCATTGTTCATCTATATTTTGGACAGGAGTCAACATATGCTCGAGTACGGAAGGAATTGTACGGCCAGACAGACTTGATAGGTAAAAAATGTGTGAAGGAATTTTATACAGAGAATCCAATTTCAACCACCATTTTCCGCTCAAAGTGACTTACTATTATTAGCTATCCCATTATATTTTTCTGCTTATGATGATGAGTACAAGCTTATATTGTCCCCACGCCAAAAATTCTTCCTTGTTGGCTATTATTTTGCGGTTATTATACAGAGCGCGCATTGCATCCAAAGGCTTTTCACTTGACACCTAAGACAAGAAGAGAAATGAGTACATGTGCTTGTTTGCGTGCATTCCCTGCTTGTAGAAAAAGCGAAAAACATGTCACGAAACGATTTGATGATGACCTTCGTAATATATCAACATCAGGTAGCGGCAAGGGCTTATGTTAAGTACACACACGTACACAAATAATCGCATACTTTTGAAAAGTTATTGAGTTTTGATTATAAGCACTTGTGACACCAAACAAATATTAATGCATACACGATGAGTGTCAATTGCCAATAAAACGTACTCGTTTTATTATTCCACCTTACATGAATTTACATCGGTTTGATCGACTATCGTCAACAAACACTCAAAAGCGAACACGGGAGGGTAATCGAAAACATTGGCTACTGAATTCGGAGAAATACGGAATATGGATGATTAATGAATTTTCATTGATTTTCAGATTGTTGGGCCTATGTCTGGGGTTTAGGTAAGAGCTACTATTATGGAATGGTTATGAAATATGAAGTTTTCCTTTTCCAGTGACAATCGTAATACGTCATAACATACCTATATGAAATTCAACAGTGTCTTGAGTCTAGTGGAAGTCTTTTATTTTCTTACACTTCGACTACTCTGTCGAAGAAGAAGGAAGAAGCACATAGTTGCAAAAATGGCCAACAAGTTTTTGGGTCTGTGGAGGAAAGCAAAACAAAAGAAAATTGTTGCGGACGGGGCTGACAGGAACCAGGAAAGTTTGGCTGCGTGGGCCAGTGAAAGAAATCATAATCAAAATATTTTCGGCAACAACTCGGCACTTGAATACGCCAAAAGCAATATAGCAGATTCCCCATTTTTCATTATTACACATGAACTTCAGCAAATGGAAAGAAACCTGAGGAACAAAACCAAGGCCGTGATTCAACCTTCGCTACAGTACCACCAGGAACGGTTTTGGAAATGATGCTTGTGTACTTCACATTTTTTTCCTGAATCTGAGAAGAAAAACAAATAATAGGAATAAAATCTTCTTTTAAAACGTAGGAGTAGTAATATAATATGAATTTGGGGCTCTTGCGTAAGAAAAATTATACGGAAAAGTCAACAATAGCTGATATTTTCAACTTAATCAAATTTCGCTTGTATTGTTATATAAATGCGGATCAGGTAACTTCTTAGAAAAAAGGCAGTAAACGTTACAATGCAAAAACTGCTATAGAAGGGAATTCCAATCTTAAATGAATATTAGGTATTATTCTGATATTAACAAGTTGAGGGCCAGCACTAGAAAAATGAATTCATTTTTCTCAATGAATGCGCAACCAAATACCTAGCTTTAATGTGAACTGTTATGCTTTCCATATTGCGCCAGTTAGTAACTCGCACCCATTTCCAGTTTCCGTCATTGTAGTATTTTGCTGAAAAACAATAGCTGTGAAGGAATTACCGTCAACCGTTAATGTTTACTTGGGAATTCCAAGGAATCTAACGTTTTGTGTTGAGTCAGATAACTGGTGAATATTCTTACCGGAATAGCGGAAGTATATGAGCACTGTAAATAGGCAGCATAATTGTCATTTGATACTTTTGTTTATTTTGTACAAATGCAAATCATATACAAAAACCTGAAATAAAAGCATTTCTTTTCAATGTACATACCTAATACTAATATTCATTCCATATTTTTACCCCGACTTCCTGGGCATGAATGAAAAGTAGTGGTGGATATGGTTGTGTTTCTCAATGAAAATTAAACATAAACCTGCACAGTTGTACGTGCTAATGCTTGTGTCAATGACGAAAAACGTTAATGAATTTTGCAGTAGCATTTACTTGAACTTGACCATGCAATTTTTGTCCATGTCGTCACCTGTGCAGCCTCAAGAGCAATAAGAGCATCTTATCTACAGCCATTGACAAATTTACTCAAGCGTAAATGCTGTTGCTGTAATATAGAAAATGCCGAAACACATATTGTACCTTTCAGAAATGCAACTGCCAAATATTGAAGGTAAAATTTATTTGCTAAGGCAAGTCAAGCATTTCATTCCCTCCTACGATAGATGTTTGCAATAGTTTACTCATTCAAAGAATCACATTTTTTACCCATCCAAAATCAACAGAAATTACATGTCACACATTCCAAAAGTTGATGTTGTCTGGAAGTAACCAAATGTATGTATCCTGTTTGCGTCAGCATTGCCAAATGAATTCATCATACAAACGACCATATCAAAACGTTCACCACATGGCCATCCCCACTCCTTGTCTTGTCTCTTATCATTACCTACTCAACTTCAACTCATGAACAGTTAGTATAAGCATTTAGATAATTCAAAGATGCTATGTTTATGAGGTGGTAACTACATCTTTGCTGCACTGTAACCTATATGGTGTAGGAACACAAAACTGAATTGAAAGGGAAACCTCAAGGAGAGCATTATCCTGTCATCCTAACGAAATAAAAACATACGCGATATCTGCAAAAAAAAAGTGATTTGTGTCACAGCTTCAAAACATTAACAAGCATAAATGTTGAGCATGCATATCTTCTTTTTGACCAGTTAATATGTTAGCGCGTCATCCTTAGTCCTGCAGCACTGCAGCTTTTAATCATCTTTCTGTAAAGTTAGTTTGGAGTGGATAAACAATATCCTACTAACGCTACAAGCAAACGCAACATTCAACATGGGTAATTGTTTTGAAGTGACACGTAACAATTATCTATTCAGCGAATTTTTCTTGTTGTTGTTTATGTGTTATGGGATGCAGGAATTTAAAAGAAGCATGAGATATTTCACAATTCCGCAACAAGCATCACAATCTTGATGAGTTTTTAGCTTGCATTTATTCACGTTTTTATGTATACAGTAAGATTTTACGCACTGAGCATGACGCTATCTCATAAAAGTCTTGAATTTGTTTATTCTTTTTTTTATACATTCTTGCTAAAAGTAAACTACAACGGCAATTCGGGCTAAGCGTCTCCAGCAACATTGCTGGAGTAAGGGAAGACGGTTTTATATAAAAAGTCATTTCTTGGGCACAGACTTCATTCATTTTAATGAGTCTTTTCAAAGAGACGAAACATCAATTTGCATTGCGAAAAGTTGTTCGTGTTCTAAGAAAATTTGTTGCCAGAAACGAAAGGCCCATTTTTGCAACTTTAACTTTTTAAGAATTGTGCAAAAGTCTATTGTGCAAAAACTTCTTCTAAAGGAATAACTAATTGTTTAGATAAAAAAGTTTGTGCAATTTATTTTTCTTGTGGAGGTAATTTTTTTGTAGTTAAAATAATAAGTGTTCACGTAAACTAAGTTTGCGTCTCTCCAGTTTTTGCCAAACCAAACCAAAAGCGCATCATCATCATCATCAAGGATTAAGGATGGCTACCACTCCACTTTATTATCGTAAAGTGTTGTTAATCACATTCAGTCTGGCTTTTATGCTTGCCAGCAATCTAGTAGAAACTAGAACCTTTCCCCGCACAAATTCACGTTCGTTTCGCTTTCCAAGTAGTGCTGAAGAGCACAGCGTGAGCACTCTCAACAAAGAGAGTAGCTTGTTGTTTGTCGCAAAAGCGGTAAGGGAAAGCAACAACCTCGGGTACACGGATGGAAGTAATCAAGGCAGAAATGCAGTAATAACATTAGACAGCAATCCCATTAAAGCAGTAGTGCCACAATCCCCCGAAAGGCCTAAAGAAGAAAATAGCAAAAACGAATCCACTTCTTTTAACGAGGAGGAAACAGTGTCCACTGAAATACTTGAGGGAGACCTTGGAATTTCAGCCGAAAACCATGAGGAGTTAGATGTGGCTAATGATGACAGTGAAAGGAATGATCATAACCGTGAGGATGAAACTTTGAGGTAAAGTGAAACGAGAGATTTAAATAATACAAGGATAGAAAACACTTTTTGCATTATTTCTTTTTCGTGCAACAACCTTGCATTGTATTTCAATTTTGCGTCTTACTAAAAGATTGGCATTTTATGATAGACGGTTGAGGCTTCGGCTTTACTATCGCAATGATAATCTTCTATGATTACCGTCATTTCAATTACAGAGAAGCACTTTGTGCTTCCACTACCAACTCGAGTGTCACCACCACAAACGCAAAACTGCGTTACGACCTTCATGCTGGAAAATGTGCCGAAGTTGGGAATCAGGAGCACTGTGGGAGAAACATGATATTCGTAGCGGAAATCGATAGTTCAGCATATGGATACTGCGAGTGTGACTTTGAAAACAGGGTTTTGAGAAAGGAGGCAAAACAATCTGCCCTTTTCACACGAACGCCGCTAGTCTATCATTCAGAATCGAAGGCCTGCTACAGGCTATATGAACAGGTTGGCAGATAATCTATTTGTATCCTGTATTCTCATATTTTTAGTAAATGGATTTTGGTTTTTGGTTTCACGAAAGTGGTAATCATACATCCAGCTTTTATATTTTTGCGCAATATTAAGCCCAGCGGGACATGAAAATGTAAATCTGAGCTTGGGATATGATGAAAGGAGAAATTCAAGACGGGCAACTGTGATAAGTGAAAAGATTTACCCGTACAAAACCTATACACCATATAAGAATGTGCGTGTTGAATGAGTTATTACATGTTGTCATTTGTATTAGCTATTTTCATAAATTCCGGTGAATGCATCCTAGTCACAAAAGTGTATCTGCTAGAGAATCTCTAGTCAACCTCTAGTGAAGTTTTGTTCGTTCCCAAGCTTGATTGTCACTTTTGCCAGGAATAATCCGATTATTTAGCTGTTGTGACTATAAAATTCGCTAGGATCCATAGTCAAAGCCACAGTTCAAGTTCCCTTACTAATGCTTTGAAATGAGTTTGCTATTTTGTAAAATAACCCGAGATCTACTAAATATAGCAAATTGGTTGTTTTGCTCTTGACAGGGTTACTGCAACGATGGAGAGTGGCTGGTACTCAGCAGAGAGAGAAAAGGTCCAGTATGTGAACCAAAGCGCTGTCCAGCAGAAAAAGACGTTGGCCAAAACAGCGTAATTCGTGCCACGTCAAATAGGCGCAGGGCATCAAAACTTCTGACACCATCATTCTGGACAGAGGGGTCAACCGCAACAGCAACCACGTCAGAGATGAATGAAAGGTTAACAAATACGAATGAATCTGCTACTGGCGTGGCAAATGTAGAATCCATTTGGGTACCCTTGAATGGAACCGGTCCATGTGTGAAACTTTTCGCAAAAAACTTGGTACATTGTGAAGCTGATGAGACAGTTATGTTTCGCGTGGGCGATATTGTGCCTAAATGTGGAATCATTGGACGGGGAATTGAAGGTCGGGCAATTATCCGAAATGCTTGTCCACCCGGTAGTTATTACAGCATAATCGGAAGATGTCAACCGGATTGGGATTTCTAAGGGATTGTTTATGAAATGATTATTCTGAAAAAATTCTGTTTTATAGCAAATTATTGTGGTTTTATTATTTTTCTCGTTTCGTCTGTGATATAAATTATAATAATTAATTTTATATGAGTACAATAATATTAGTAATATTGAATATATAGTTTCATGCTAGATTTTTACCTACTTTTATTTATCAGGTATGTATGTAATATGCATTTAGATAGGTATTTATTTATATAACGTAGTAGATCTTTTATATCTTTTCTTAATATATAATTTGGTAAACCATTGATTATTATAGTGTTTTTATGAAGTTCAATGAAAATTAATGAATCAAAGAGAAAAACTTTTTTAATTGAAATAATATGCTTATTTGCTCAACCCTCACCCAAATTATGACTGATGTATGCCCATTCACAATGTGTATTACACATTTGTCAAAAGTACTTTTATATTTATAATTATTAAATGTTATGCTATGTTTGCGGTAAAATATAAATATATGGAATATATTATAGCATCTCGGTCCAGCATTTGTGGAACATATATTACTATATTACCATTTATATAGTGGCTTAAATGCGTTGATAGTACATACTATAAAGTAACGGGGGCTGACGTATGAACTTCACACGTCGACTCAATACTTCACATATGGTTCTCCTAATTCCAGGAATTAATTTGTCTGGTACAAACTTTTAATTAACCTGATCGTATTGGTTTAGTCTGAAAGAAACACAAACTCTAAGCACACAAAGCTCCCACTAATTACATCATAATAATTTTATGCCTTGAATTAATATCCTTTCTTGTGTCTGGAGTCATGAAGTAAAAATTTGCTTCCCATATCCACCCACATGGAAATCCGAAAAATTGACGCGACGGCTTGGTTGGTTCTTGCTAGAATTTTTGGTTTAGACAGAACACGACGCAAGATATTCTCTCAAGTCAAAGCTGAGCAACAAGAGAAGAACAGGATTCAAGCAAGTGTTTAACATCACTACTTGGCGAGATATATCCCTTGCTACTTTGAGGGGATAGGTGAAGCCCCCTAGTTTTTCCGTTAGTTCACTTGAGAGATCAAAAGGGAACTGAAATATTCCTGGAAAAGCAATAACATGACAAACATTAATTGCAAAAATGAAATAAAAAGTGTACCAAAAAACACGTTTTATTTCCAAAGGCAAAACTACATATCCGGTTCAATAATCTTCATAAAATTTCATGGCCATTTTACCGTTTGATGTAGCATCACTCTTGCAAAAAACAAGTAAAGTATTGTATTTACCTTGAGGGAGCCAACAAACTATGAAAATTGCTGTAAAAATGCAAGAGTTTTGCATCAATCTAAGACGATGTTGGAATCTTTTTTTCTGCTCCACCTACGCAAAATAACGATCAAAACAATTTAATTCTGGTTTGCTTAAAAGATCCTACATGACTGTCCCAGTTATTTTCAATAACATTCAAACGTAACATAAGGTTTAGTGGCATGTCGAAATAGAAATGCGATACAAAATATAAGCAGCATATAATGCGAAAATCGATAGTACTTAAAATAGATTTTCATACCTGACTGAGTGTAAGGAATCGCATTTTTGTACGTAAGGTGATAAATTCTGGAAGAAATCAGGACAAGTATAAAATATTTGTTATTGCAAAACTTACTTGTTATTGCAAGTATGTTGACACTAGTAGAAACGTTATGAAGTTGAAGAAAGAAACGTCTTATGATGCTTCGAGAGATTCAGATGATTATCATTGCATTATTAGAACGCACATTAGTATCACTTTCCCATTTATCATATGAGAGGAAGGATTAAAGGTACTCATCGCACTGAACGGGGTGAATTGAAAGCATGCTGTACCTGTTCCCTAACTTTTAAAGTAGGAATACATTTCCATTTAGCTGGTAGTTATGCATACTGGGTATGACGCAGCAACCCTCTTAACATGATTACCACCTATGTTTGTGCTGACTAAGTATTTTCTCACCTTTCTCGTCAGATATTCTATTTTTAACTAGATGATTTTGTACCTTACAAAACAACATTTTCTCTTAATGCCCCGTGGAAAAGAAAATGCTGAAGCAAGCACTAAGTACACTTGCAGTCTCCCAGTTTCATCTGGTGGATTGGGAATACGGAAAGTCCAAGATGTTTGTCTGCCCGCTTTCTTGGCTTCGTCATATGGAGTAAGCGGCCTCGTTTCTACAATTACCCACTCAAAGGAACTCGAGGTCAATTTCCCCCTAATGTCTGAAGCTTTGGAAAAGTGGAACCAGACAAATAACGACGAAACTCCACTACTTCCAAGTTGCCAAAAAAGCTGGGATACAATTAATGTCAATCGCATTCTCAAATCTTTTATTTTCGAATCACAAATAGACGAATACCGGATGCAGCTTTTACAGAACAAGTATTCTGGTGCCTGGTTGACTGCTGTTCCAAGTCCAAACATTGGCACCTTTTTGGATAACAATACGTTACGCATCTGTGTGGCTTTACGCTTGGGAACGGAAATTTGCCGCCCCCATTTTTGTATTTGTGGTCAACCGGTGGACACCTTAGGTCGACATGGTTTGAGTTGCAAGAAAGTCCCCGGAAAGATTTCACGTCATGCTGAGATTAACAAGATTATCCAGCAAACTTTATCAACTATTCATGTAAACTCGAGACTTGAACCAAATGGAATTTTGAGAGACGACGGTAAAAGACCTGATGGAATGACAATGATTCCATGGGCAAAAGGACGTGCTCTTGTTTGGGACGCTACACACTGGGGACAAGGTATGTAAGCAGCGGCATATGGGGTTTTACAATGGTAACCATTTAAATTTTTTAAAGTGTTTTAAAACAACTTGTGTCAAAAGTTTTTATGCACAATTAAAGAGCATTGCTAGAAGTACATGTGCGAAAAAAATCAGAATTTTTTGGCAACTTTTTGCAAAAATTCCTATACTGTCCCATGTTAATTTTCGGTTTTTAAAATTTTTTTGTAGACCGTATAATACGGTTTCGGGCCCTAGAGTTTGTCCTAAACTGTTCTACATAATTAGAAGTTTATAAAGAATTTTACCCCATATCTCTAGCTTGTTAGCGTTTTGAGATAACTAGCATTTAAGATTTGCTGCTAATTAATGGAGCATAGCTGGGCAACCCCTTCCTGTCCCAAAAGTTTAAATTCCAGAAACTTTCTCCAATTCTCTTGAAACTAATAATTTATACGTATCTCGGAGTCCTGATTCAAAAAATAGCATTAGCGTGACCTTTGAATTGCGACCTTTGAGTTTTGACCTTTGACCTCGGGGTCAAATAACGTGCCGCAAACAAATTAGTTATGATTTCAAAATAGGGACCTTAAAAAACATAAGAACATTAATTTTAAAAGAAATTGGAGAAAGTTTCTGAAATTTGAAATTTTGGGACAGGAAGGGGTTGCCCAGCTATGCTCCATTAATTAGCAGCAAATCTTAAATGCTAGTTATCTCAAAACGCTAACAAGCTAGAGATATGGGGTAAAATTCTTTATAAACTTCTAATTATGTAGAACAGTTTAGGACAAACTCTAGGGCCCGAAACCGTATTATACGGTCTACAAAAAAATTTTAAAAACCGAAAATTAACATGGGACAGTATAGGAATTTTTGCAAAAAGTTGCCAAAAAATTCTGATTTTTTTCGCACATGTACTTCTAGCAATGCTCTTTAATTGTGCATAAAAACTTTTGACACAAGTTGTTTTAAAACACTTTAAAAAATTTAAATGGTTACCATTGTAAAACCCCATATGCCGCTGCTTACATGCCTTGTCCCCAGTGTGCGCTACTTGTGTGGATTCTCTTGCAAAATCTTATACTTCTAACACTACCAACACTCCCGGACAAGCTTCAGCAGCAGCAGTTAAGAAGAAACACAACAAATATTCCCAAATCAAGGAAAATTATCATTTTGTCGCGTTTGCAGTGGAAACACTTGGACCTTGGTCAGAAGAAGCAGTAAACTTTCTAAAGTCAATAGGCCGTCAATTAAACATTGTTAGCGGTGATCCCCGATCTTCCTTCTACCTAATTCAACGTATATCTCTGGCTATACAACGCGGGAACGCTCTCTGTGCAATGGGAACATTACCCGTGTCCAAGCCAATGGACGAAATTTTTTATTTATAGTTCTAGTCTAGTTTCTATTAACTGTGTCGCATTTTCTTTGTACTAATTTGTTGTCAATAAACGTGTACATTACACTTGCTCCTTGGTTGCTTGTTCAGACAAGTCGTGCACACTCATTTCTCTCTTTCTTCCAGGCCAAGCTGTTATTGTATAAGGCTTTTAATGAACTGGAGAAATTCAGTTTCAGTACTTTAGGTTTTGAGTTTCTACTTAGTTAGTTAGTTAGTTAGTTTGACTTTATTCAGTAGAATAATCTGGCATCAGTGTGTAATGTGAAATCAAAAGAAAACACCACACTGTTTTCAATGCCATAAAAGATCTATACAATTTCCGTTTTCTCAATAAATCCATGTTTTAAATTCTAATCAAAACAACATAATCCGAATTATCAACAATAATTGCTAGTCTAACAATTTACTAACTTATACTAGTACTTTTTCGTTTTTGAATTATAAAATTTTCTACCATCTTTAAAAAGACTCCATTACTCAAGTCAACACCTTTACATTTTCTTACATTCTCATTCCATAATAGCATAGCTGTATATTTTAGAGAATCTTTAAACTTCTCTGAATTACATTTGAAAGTTACTATACTTCCATAGAAACAGTCAGTACCATTTTTAAAGTTAAACCAATCTCTGAACATATCATTATCTCCAAATTTCATGACAAATTTTAGTATCATAATCAATCTTCTTTCCATCAAGGTAAGCAAATTGACCTTATCCAACAATTTATATATATCAATGTTTGGTTTTGGCTTCTTTTGTTTCAATGAGCTATTAAATCGTTTATAAAGTACCGGATAAAAAAACGAAAGTAGGTACCGATTAATTTTCTCCTGTAGTCTTTCAATTTTTGATTTACATTGTGTACTCCAAATAATGAAACAATAATCAACAATAGAAACAACAAAACAAGACAAAAATATTTTCACATTAGTTTCAGTAAAAAATCGTTTTAAAACATACATCTTGCTTAGTGCAGCATTCATTTTGTCATTGACTACATCATAGTGATTATTGAAACTTAAGGTTGAATCAATATAAACACCTAAGTATTTGAAACTGCTAACAACCTCAATTTCGTCACTATCTAGTTTAACAAATTGTGGCAAACTTCCTTTTGACCTAGAGTCATGAGCTTTGTGACACACCATGATTTTAGTTTTAGCTTCATTTAACTTTAAACTATTTTTTTCACACCATTCTTTTAGCTTTTTATAGCATTCCTCAATCTTAGCCATCCCTTCATTAATATTAGTACAATCTACAAAAAATGCCAGATCATCAGCAAATAATAGGTATGGAAGTGTTAAACCATCTCCAATATCATTTATAAAAAGGGAAAAAGTCAAAGGACCCATTCTAGATCCTGCCGGAGTACCTGACTTAATATTATATTCGCTTGATGTAAAATCAGCATTCTTTATAACAAATTTACGATCTGAGAAATAATTTTGTAACAATTTGATAATATACGGTTCAACACTATTTTCGAATTTAGTCATTAATTTTTTTAACAAAATAACATGATTTAAGCTGTCGAAAGCCTTAGAAAAATCCACGAATACGACAATACCCTTTCCACTCCTTTTGTCTATTGCATCATATAGAAATTGAGTTAATTTTGCAACAGCGGTCTCACAGGACCTACCTTTTCTGAACCCATGTTGAAACTCGCAGAATTTTTCAGCTACCATTAGACTCAATCTATTGTATAGTATTACTTCAAATATCTTTGTTATAAAATTTAAGCCATAGATTGCTCTATAAGAACTACCATTAGTAAAGCTACCTCTACCTTTATACAGTGGAGTACATATAGCAGATTTAAATTCATTCGGTATTATAACTGACATAAGAATTAGATTAAATAGTATACAAATTGGTCTACATAACACATCAGCAAATTGCTTATAGATCCTTCTTGGTAAATCACTAGATTTATCACTACTCTTTTTCACACTAGAAATTGCATCAAGTATTTCTTTGTTGTTAATAGCTGGCAACTCATAGTCTACATTTTGCTCTAAATATTCCTTTTCATACTCTGATATCTCGCAATCTAGTTCTTTCACATCACTTTCTGAGCTACTCAAAATAAATTCACTAGCTAAAGTACTACAAATTTCATTATCCTGTTCTACAATAGATCCTTCTTTTGTAACAAGTTTTACAATTTTACGATTTTGCTTAACTTTATAATTCGTAAGTTCATTCATCACTTGCCATATATTTTCAGATTGAGTACATTTCACAAACTGCTTTTTGAAGTAATCTTTCTTACATTTACTCATAATTGCATTGGCTTTATTACGAGCTGACCTAAACTTTTTAAAAATTGTTGGATCTTTAGTTTTATTGAACTCTCTTTTGGTTTTGTCACGCTCTTTACAAACCTTATCAACTTCACTAGTATACCAAGGGCAATTTACAGCTTTTACAGTTTTTGCCTGAATTGGGGCATATGAATTTAGAACAGTTAAACTTACAGTTTTAAACATATACAATGCCTCGTTGGTTGAGGGTGCTAAACTTAAACAATCCCAATTTAAGCTTAAAAAATCATTTCGCATTTTATCTAAATCAATATTCTTATAGTTTCTTGCTTCTATCTTCTTTGGTTCTAGTACAATGTTTTGTTTTTTTCTTAGACAGCATAGTAGTTGGTGATCCGAACTGCTGAAATCAATCCCGAAAACTGATCGATAGTTGGCTGAAACATTCGTGTAAACGTGATCAATTAACGAGCTAGAGACTTTATAGTTTCCATTCTCATATGATCTCATTTGCACTCTTGTAGGTTTCTCAACTTTCTGGTGGTAATCTAATTCCTTCGTTACAAAATTCAGTTTTCTAGATATTGGGGTTTTTTCTAACAAATTAACATTAAAGTCACCCATCATTAAAACTTCTAGGTTAAATTGTCTTAATAAAATTCCAGTATTTAGTATATACTCCAGCGCATCATCATTTACATTGTTGGGCGGTATATATACTACTACCACTAGAATCGGTTTTACTCCTACAATTTTTAACTTTACTACAACAAATTCTACATTGCCAGGTGGAGGTGGTAATGAGTCTACAATTTCATAACTACACTGACTATTGATATACAGAATACATCCGCCACCTTCACCCGCACGTCTATCTTGTCTTATACTATTATATCCTGATATTTCATACAGTGAGGAGTCATCTCGTGCCTGTAGCTTAGTTTCTGAAATACCAAAAACAAGTATACCTTTTTCATTTACAAGCAAATTTTTAATTTCAGTAAATTTTGGTCTTAACCCATTTATATTAAAATATAAGAACTTTATTCCAGAAGGTAATATTTTCTCATATCTGGGAGTTTCTTCATTTGTTTCTAATGAACTCAATGTGTTCGTTGTCTGATCAATGGATAATAGTCCAAGGTCAAAATCTTCATCCGATTTACAGCGCAGACATATCCAATTTGGTTCCACTTTGCTAGTCTTCCGGCTTATTTTTGTGTTGACTCCACAAAGATAACAGACAGTCGACTCCAGCTCCATTGTGGACAGTTAAAGAAAAGATTTAATTAGTATTGTACATTTTGGACAACATCAGCAAAGCATAATGTGAATCTTGGTGAGTAGAAATATTGGGTCATGGTCACAATCAATCAGTCATCATTCCTGGGTGGTTAAAAGAGTGTTTATTCTCTTACTTTATTCAGGCCATACTTATATACCGCTTGGCCCCAGCGGATATAGACAGGTTGTTGTATCCATATCAAATGAACATGATTGAAAGGTCCCAGATTGCCCCCATCGGTTGTGCGGTAGAGATGATCCAAGGAGATTCTTGGTGGTAATAGAACTTCCTTCAGCATCTGATTCTTCAAGTTTTTGAAATCGTCGCTGATCCATAATTAGGAACTTATCACAATTTTTTAAAACTTTAAAAGATACTACACACTTTTATCTATAGGTTGAGGTATAGATTAATTTTTTTGCTGACATTTCAAATAAATTGCAAGTAAAAATATAGACAGCCTCAGATTGTGCCTGTCTGCCTGCCTGCTGCTTTTCTTAAAAGTGGCTACTTCTTTGTGTGGTTTTCTTCTACTTTGGCTTCTTTCCTCATAATTTTATTAGAACTGGAGAAAACTTTTCTTATGTTCACTTGTTCTTTGTCTAGTGATTATATTTGATTGCCCAGTGGATCTTGAGTACATTTTTCTTCAACAGAGCTTCTTTCGTCACTACATTTTTTAAAAAGTAACTCATCTTGTTCTTTCTCTAGTCAGCATTATTTACGGAATTTACAGAAGGGCTTACATGCATATGGTATGTATCTGACGTTCATGTGTAAATAGAATTTCCATTCTATACAGCATTTCTTTCAAAGACGTAAATAAAAAAATAAGATAAATATCATGAAAGAACTTGCCTTTAATAAGAATGTAGGCTGGTAGCAGGTACACAAAAGTAAGTAGACTGATAGCATAAATGTTTTGCAAAGTAGAGCTTCCTCCTAGTGGGACCTGTTAATTAGCATGTTCTTTTTACTTGTCACGCTCAGGCATTTTTGTTTTGTACAAGAAAAGCTGGGAGTGACAAATTGGTTTAATAATAAAAGAAGGAATAGGTAGACTACCGTAAACATCAATAATTTACACGTGTTTTGCTAAATTTTAAAAAATGAAGAGTTATTTTCTTTTTCATATTACCTTTTTACATTTGTATAATCCGGGAATATTTTTATCGTACTTGTAAAGAACCAGTCTGGGTATGTTAATAATCACTCCAAGTATCCAAATAAACACAATCTGACAGATAATTGTGCGATTCGTAGCATGGTCAAGGGGATTTCTTGCAGCTTTACTTCGATCAAGGGAGATTGCAGTAATTGTGTATGGTAAAACGGGTACCACCAATCCTGTACAAAAGGAACACTCATTAATGATAATGAAATAATCTACAACTTGCACAAAACATTAATGAATTTACTTTGAACAAATCCTAGTGTGGAGCAAACAATTGGGTTATATTCCCACAAGGTAACATTAACACCACTTCGTACATTGTAGTAAGTGAACACGCTCATAAAATAGACGGAAGCAACACAGAGATTTCCAATCAGGTAATTTGATGGCCTGAAAATAAATAAGAATATAATAGTACAACTGGAATAATCTGTGCAGTATGACCATACTGATTAAATCAATACCGACGAAATGTCGTGGACAGGCACACCAGCGCAAAAAGTGAAATATTTCCAATTGAACTTATTAATATAAACAGTAATACCACGGGATGAGATAACCACGGGTATACGGGTTTCACTTCTGTCGAACCAGAATATTCGATTGAATCTTCGTCATAACTAAATGAATCGTTGTGAAACATTTTTTTAAATAAATAAAACTTCGTTCATGAAAACTCAAGGGAAGCGTTCCTCCGGAACTATAAGCATATACAATTAAATTGTTAAACTGTGGAGAAATCGCATGAAGAACTACACATATGTTGGCTGCATGAAGAATTCTATGGATGAAAAATAAAATGCACTGCAACTCTGTCCAGAGAACAGGGAACGACTTTCACTTCAAGTGAAAGCCAGGCAGACACTGAAGTCATGGGACGCCTTCGCTTTTCCTCAAATACAACATGAGGCACTATACATAGAGCAATGCCTACGTGGTTCAATTCTTTTGAACCTGTCTCTCGTCTCATGAAAGAAACCTTGTCTATTGATGTAATGAAAATGAGTGGCATACATGTGGAGAAAGTTTTCTCCATAGTACGTGTCATTGTGTCAAGAAGGAGCTTTTGCATAGAAAGGATTTGTAGAGGAAAAATAAATAGATTGTTTTACTACTTGTAGAATGACGCAGAGAAGCAGAAAATTGGTCTTAAAAGAGTTTTACTGCTTATTAACACAATGTGAGTGTAGTGTGTGTATCCAGGTGGAAGTAAGCAAACAATGAGGAAAAAACGAAGACAGTGGAGTTCATAAAGTTCACAGAAATAAAACCAGACAGACTTATTTTCAAAGATTACTCTGTTCTTCTCACTAACTTTGTTAGCGTTTTGTTGTAAAATTAGAGTGAAAGTATAAAGCAGGAATCTGAAAAAACCATATTATTTACTTTCCTTAGATTTTACATCCCAGCACCAACGGTGAAGTGAAAATGCAGCTTCTGTACTTCATTTTCATTTTACAAACATTTACATTTTAAATCTACACGGGTACCCGCAGTAATGTTGTGTGCGCAACAGTGGAAGAAGACATGGCACATGTGGCACCTTAGGAAAACTGAAAGTGACAGACGTGATGTGTATGATATGCGATTTACGTAAGTTTCATCTTTGATTCTTTCTTACAAAATCTTAGGAGACTTGCATCTAACCACGCCGTGGCTATACTATTTAAGGTTTATCAAGTAAGCCTAAAAAATAAAGCAATGAGCCTTGACACTTTCCATTCTGCAGTGGAATCCCCAACACTTTACGATAATATCGGGCATGCTTGAAATACAAAGGAATGTCAATGTACAAAATAAAAAAAGAGCTATTGCCAGTTTATTTAGTTTGCCGTACTTTGTGCTATTAATATTATGTAAATGAATAAATACGCGCAAGAGTTGACACTGTACCAAAATTGCCAAGAAAATAAAATCGCGCACGATATGTGAAGCCCACGAAAATAAATTACATCTCGGTGCATTTTTTCATTTTGTCGGGCAGAATACTTTGCTGTTGTAGTTGTAGTTGTAATACGATTACAAAGAGAAACCACGAGATCGTCGTCGTCACCACAGGCATGTCATTGGAACCGGATCAGACAAATAAAAATGCGTACACAGCATGAACACTAGAGAACATACCTATAATCAACAAAAGTCTTAGTTTAGTGAATATTCCAATGAAAGCGGATGCAAACCGGAAGATTTTTTAGCATGTGTAATCCCAATTCCCAATCCACAAAGGAATAACTCGACACACAATACATTCATTTATAAATCCGCATTGCAACAAGTTCGCCTGCCATTGCAATGTCGGCAGAACACCGTCATTCTCATCTTTACCCATTTTCCGTTGAAATGAGCGAAAGGGGAAAGAGGAAACATGCCATCATTCTATCACAATCATACATTTCCCACTTCACATACAATAACAAACGGCTTATGTAGTTGGTTGGAAGTGGTGAACAAGCATATATAAAATTGAAACTATGATTATTATTCTCTTCTCTTGGCCAATGTTACCAAACGTGAAAAATGATACAGTTTCACACATAAATACGCATATTATGCAGCGTATTTATAGCGCTCTGTGCTTATGCCATTATCATTCAAAGTGTTTATTATATACGACGCACCCTTGCACTACTTTTTGGTTAGAATGACTTCGGGGAAAATTTCTTGAAGACACACAGACACGAATATAAGATTTTTTTGCTGTTCATTAACTGCATCGACTCAGCCAGCCTACAATATAAATGCGCTCGTCCAAGAAAATGTACATGACTTTGGAAAAACAGGCCAAATGGCTCAAAAAGAGAACCTTCATGCATACTCTCTGTAACATATTCACTCACCATTTCATTGCCCATTGAAAAAAATGACTTTTTAAGAAAAGCTTTACAATTTACAACTGCTGGCTGCACTGTTATGTGAGCAAGTAAAATGAACCTACTTAAAAAGCCCAAATATTATTCTTCGTCTTAGCACCAACATGCACATTTGTACGACTCAACTCAATAAAGGAGCTGATGAGCACGTTCATTGCAATTATGCGTTTAGTATTATTCACTCGAACTTCATTTTATGTTCGTTTTAAACCATTAACAAAAGTAAGGGGAGAGTTTTCACACATGTGCACACATCCCAGCATATTGAAATTTAGACAAGAAGAATCTGCTACATTATGCAGTATAGACAGCGTGTTGATGAGCTCAAGTTAAGAAGGGGACAGCAAAATGGAAGAAACTATGTATCATCTCATCTTGTAGAAATAATGGTCTGCTTTTCTGAATCCATAAAACTCCAAAGGGATGGGCATTGGTACAACGAGGAGTTAAATGCAAAACATTCACAATGTAAATGAGCCCTTCATAAAACATCGTCTTCTTCCAGCCCAACTCAATGGCTCATAAAGAGTTTCGTTCAGAGACTCGAAGATTGACAAAAACACTTTCAGTTTCACTATTTATCTCACTTTATCTCTAGTGTGAGATACGCGTTGACTTTTTAGTAGTAGTAAAATGGGCACTATAATGATATGCTTGAAACTCTTATGGGAGTTAAATATGGAAATGGAAGAAAAACATTTATTCATTCATAACTGACCAAAAATATCAGTGAGATGGATTACAGACCTAAAGATAAACCTCTTATTTTGTTGAAAGCCGAACAACTCAGAAAAAAGACTCAAACGCTGCTCGTGTCAAACTCTCCATATCCCCCTTGTTCTTTGAACGTACTCGAACAAACCGAAATGGACAACAAGACAAACAAAAAAGGAGCATGTGACTCATGTCTTTTACATCATCATGCAACTTCCATTTTCCATCCTTTCCAAATACTAACAAAAATCCATGTTTGTATAGAGCTTATAGGTACAATACTTGATGAAAAAAGAAAATTGGCCTTCCTGTTTTGACGGCTGCTGAATGAAACACGCAAGTCCTTTTTCGTTTTTAAACCTAGTAATATACAAATGTCAAACGCCTAGCTTAACGATGAACGACCAGCTTATTTAAGTCAACTCATTTTACTTTTCATTTTGTCATTCGTTATGTATCATTTGCTGTTGTGTGATGTGGGTGACTCATTTGGCAATGTCTCCTCGGCATACTCTCTTCCTTCAGCCTTACTATACACAGTAGTCTAGTACTCAAAGGAAATTGTGAAAGAATGCATAGGTGGAGAAAAAGTGGTCTACAGGATGATATGCCATTATTATGCCATAACTATAACTTTACTTTTTAAGGGATATACAACTCACTTTTGGAGTTGACTTGACGAGCGACCTCATTTGAAAATTACTACTGTTTATCTTTCATCAATTTTTTTCTGAGACGTATCATCTGCTGTTTTGTTGTCTGCCGTCATTCACATAAGACATAAGTTTCAAAGTTCTAAACGCCTCTGCTGCTGTTGTAAACGTAACGTAAAGGTCGTTGAAATAAAAGTGTACTTTAAGAAAGGATCAAGTCTGGCTTAAATACATAACGGAACTTGGTGCGCCGCTACTAAAAGATTGAAAAGATTACTATAATGCAGTTGTGTGATTGGGCTCTTTTACAAAGAAAATTGGAAAGAGAAAGATTTTCAAAGAAAGTTTTGCCTTAGATAAACATGCAATACGTTTATTGCACAAGTATTATGTAGTCTCAAACTTAAATCGACATTCTTCAAAGAGAAGACGTACACTTATTGAGATAGCGCATACACATCACAGTGTTTGTCAGTTTCAGTATATTTTATTAGCCGATAGAGTTGCACCCGTGCAATGTATGTTAGACATGTTTGTTAATATATTATAGCCATTAGTGTTGCTCCACGGGAAAATAAAATATTACGTGTTTAGAAGTTACAAACAAATATTAGCTTATGCGTCCGTCAACATCAGATAGCAAAGTGGAGAGATGCAGTCTGTCTGCACACTCTTCTGCTGATTTCATCTTTGTTAGTGGCATCTTTTCGTCTTGTTTAGTTGCATTGAAGTAGTACAGGTTGGTATATTGGAAGTGGTGGTAGTAGAGTAGTGTCTCATTATTGAGTACACTTTTAAAAAGGATTGTTTGCCTTTTCCCCACTTTTAAAAGCCAACTTAGATGCTCTAGCTATCAACACATGCACACACACACACCCTATGCACAAATTAAGTTTTTCTTTCCTTCCTGTCATAGCCACATTACCAGCAGAATATTATAAACTTTCGTCAGAGTTCACATTAGTAACTAGAATCCAATCCACCTCTCATCTCATCATCATTATTACATGCACAGAGAAATACCCAACTTGAGTTGTGGATACCACAGGATTCTTTAGTATCCGAGTTGCGTCTTTGTCGAGAAGTTCTGGTGTGCTGATGCCGACTGCAGAAAGCTGAGAGAAGCGTGTGTGTGTGATAAAAAGAGAACGGTTTCATTTAAAGGAAAAAATATTCGTGGTGGAAAAAACATATCATTGTAGTTTTATGCCACAATAAAAACTAAATGTACACGTAATTCGAGTGTTTCTCTTGAGCAATTTCTTTCAAAAGCTATCTATTTGGTTGTGTGTGGAGCAACTGCCTACATCTACAAGATTAATGACATTTTTGTGGTGACTTTTGTGTCCATATGTGTCATGTGTAAAGGCGGAGATTGGGTGTGTGTGTCTTAAATAATGTGCACGTGAATGTAAAGTTTTTGCAAAGAAAGTTTTGCTTCTTTCTAATTTTTCTATTGTTTTGTGTGTTTTAGCAGCATTCCTTGAAGAAAAGAGGAAATTTATATATCTTGTGAATAGTTGTAAATTGAAAGTTCCATCAGCGTTTCAAAGTTTCATGTGTCTGTTGGTAAGTAAAAAGAAGTGCTCGTGATTGATTACTTAACACTTATGTGCACTTCAATTGAATTCCCAAGAGCTGCCTAAAAATAAAATTGATAAATTTCGTATATCCACCTATATCCGATTATGAGCACGAACATAAAAAATTAACATTTTGAGAATCAAAAGAATCAGTATTCAACAGTCTCATTCAATTCAACGTTGTTTTCTATTCAATGTGGTTGTGCTATGCTCCAAATGTGCTTTATGCAAAGGTGTTTTGCAGGTTGAAGTTTTGAAATGTGAATGAATATCCGAAACAACACTATGAAATTAGTATACGACATGCGCAATAAGCTACGAAAGAGATGATGATGGCTGCAGGAATAAAGTAACGCAACACGATAATGGAATCTTATGCACGCCTCCAACTTCAACTTTATGCCTACCTGTTTGCATAACTCATCAATAATTTTGGAATAATGAGGATTGAATTGCATAGGGAATTTTTTTTAAATGTTTTAAAAGTATAACCCACAACAAGATTTGAAACACGAATGTCTGCATAGCGTGTGCAACAAAGTGTGGATAAATGAAGAAAAATATAGTTTATTTTAATGTGCTGGTGCCGGTATGTGGTGCAACAAACGTAAACGTAGGCAGCGCAGACATAAAATTATCAAGTCACAAGTTGCGTAAAGCAAAATCCAGCGTAAAGTGCTAAAGCATTTAAAGTGCTTCTCTCATCGCGGATGCTAATTTAAATTCCAAAACGTAAGCCTCCTCTTTGGGATGCACAATGGGCAATGAAACTACAAATGAATTGGAAAAGCCAATAACGAAATATTTCCTTTCCTGTGTTGTGTACTTGTATGATCAAGCATGCTCTCGAAAACCCCTTTGACAGAGAGTAATGAATGATATATCATGAATAAACAATATTGCATCTTGTCGACATCATCACTATCACCACCGATAATATTGAAACGAATTTTACATGCTTAAAAGCTAGCTTCCACCCATGTTTGTAGGAAAGAGTGAAGTGAAATTGTTTGTAAGTTTGGACGGAAGCACGTAGAAAAGAGCTAACAACAAAATATCAACAGGTAAAAACAAAAAGGTAGCAGAGAACACATTTCGTGTGCAGTTCACACACAGAATAATTTGAACACATTTTTGCTTTCGCTGCTATGTAATTTAGGATGGCAAAACATGTTCTATAGAATGATCAATGAAACGAAAATCTACTTTCAGAGAATTTTAAGTAAGCTACTAGAAACTCTACACAAAACTCTACTCAGAGCATACAACAAAGCCATAAAGCGTAATGCCAGGAAAATGTAATAATAATGACCCTTCATTGACTGCCAGTAACATCATCAGTAAAATGCGTCGCATGGCATGAAATACGCGAGAACTTTGATAAGATCTTGATAATAGTAATGAGAAGTCAATGACTGGAAGTAGACAATTTTCATATTCAGGTTAATGCATTGTTATTGCTTGATGAGCTATTTTTGTCGTAAACATCGATTAGAACCATAAAGTTTGTTTACTTAATTAAATGAGGCACAACAAATAAATTATTTCGATTTATATCTGACAACTGATACCTGTGCAATTATGGTGTATGGACAATAATCAAACTGTCAAAAACAAAGTCAAAAGTAGCGGTAATGTAATTGACAACACGGGTATTTACTGGCTGCTACTTTCCCTAATTATGTTACTAAGTTGGTAGAATTGTAAATGGGAAGAAACTTGGTGGCTTAAATACTTTCTCCATTTTATGTACTCATTAGATTCAAAGGAAAGAGGTTTTACAATTACAATAATATGCCATTTTACCATGTTTTACAAAGATCCGCCATCAGCCATTTAGTTCGATTGACGTATGCAACATCATTCCATGTACAATATCGGACCACCCATTTTAACCAGTGTAAACCTTCCGCTAAAATATGTACCTAAGCCTTAAGCATAATTGGAAATAGGACAACGAAAATATCAGCCCATTAAAACCAAAGTCATTTTAAACTGTCGGATGGAGATGGAACACTGGTGCTAAAAAGATTTGTTCAAATGGAAAATGGGATAACGGTTTAATCGTTACTGACACGCGCTTTACAAACCACACTTGCGTTTAGAAAATATGCATTATGAGCCTGTGCTAAAAGTGTGTAGGCTTTTGCCACGACGAAAATGTACTCTAGTGGAAATGGTCCATTCATGCCAAAAATACTAGTTTATTTATTTATTTATTGGCAAAAATGCCAATGCTTAGGAATGCACCAAACGGCCGAAAAGAACAGTGAGATGAAATGCAAGTATCATTTGATATTGATATATTAAAATATTTTTATCCTTGTTTATGAAACCTTCATCATAACGCTGCATTAAAAAATATTTAGTTTACACATTTTTCTCCTTGAATAATCATTTCAAAAATGATCATGGTGAAAATACCATGTTGACTCTGTAAAGTTAGGTTAGATTAACTGATCCGGGTTAAATTTCCGCTCATCATACTACGTACTTCACAATTTGTATGTATTTATATGTGTCTAAAACTGATGATGAGCTTTCAGGCCGACATTCTTATTGAAATTTTTTTCGAAAGTAAATACTCAGATCACGTGAGGGTGAGTTTTAGTGTTGGTTACCCTTAACACTCATTTCATATTCGCAATGTTTTTGAAGAGTTTCCTCAGCTGAGGGAAAGTTTGAATGCTGGTATTGCAGTACACAGCGACCTGTGTCAAAGCATATGTGTCATTTTTTGCGCTTTCGAATCGTTTCTTGAGTCAAACCCGACTTAGTGCCAAAAGCCTATTTTACTGCGTTTTCGTTGTACCTACTGATTTGTTTTTGGAGTCAATCCAACCTTCATTTTCGGCGTCTAGTATAAAAGGTAAGTGAAAAATATTGTGGGTGATTACCTATTTCTAACCGTAAGCCTTATCATATTAATTAATTAATAGTTCCCGTTATTTCTAGTTTCCTGTCTGCACGACCCTTTTGTGCCATTCATCTGCTAGCTCGAAGTACTGATCAACATATCCGATTCCGAGTTGGAGTCAATTGGCAGTGACAATGAAAGTCAACCACGGCCAACGGAAGGACCCAAGCCATGACTGAATATGAGAAAAACTTCCTGCTGGATCTCGTGAATGATCAGAAATCAATCATTGAATGTAGGAAAATGGATGGCACATCTGTTAGCAAGAAAAACTAGGCCTGGAAATACATCGAAAACCAATTTAACTCCGATTTAAATTGCACCAAACGGAACGTCACCCAGCTTTGTAGGGGTTATGAAAACCAGAAGAGAAAATCGAAGAAAGAGGTTTGCATTCAAACACAAGATTCCAAACAAACACCAAAGTAGTTAAATCCTATTTCAGGTCTCGGATCACAAGCGAAAAGTTAACAAAAACCGGGGGAGGAAAGGCTGGACCACGTTTATCTGCCACGACTGAGAAACTGATCGGTATGATTCCAGATCAGATGCGATCACTAGAAAATGTCTATGATTGCGATGCGGAAGGAATTGTTACCATTTCGTCTCAGCAAAAACCGGCGAAAGAGGTCACTATTAGCGCAAGTAAACTAGGTAAACTCGCTATATCAAAATTTATGAAAATTTTATTCTGAACATATTACTCGCTATATTACTATTTCTTCCGTAGCTAAATAAAAAAGCTGGATTTACTCAGTGGTAAATGTTTTATTATTTTTGTAGCCCAAATGAACATTTTGCCTTGTTCTTTCTCATCGGAAAATCCATCCCAGGAACCAAGTGCCAATCCCGACACCCCTGCGAATACTGGCGACGACATTATGGTTATCTCGAGTGAACAGTCAAAAAAACCGGCGAATTTGACAAAACGAACAAGTAACACAAACGGTTATTCGAATAAACGGTTAATTTAGGTTGCGTCATAGTGCTCCAACGGATTAGCACGATCAATCAATCTTGAACGTGGTAATGCCACGGACAAGACTCGTTCAATGCGCTCCTTGATTTCCTCCAGACGGTTAAAAACCATTTTTAACGCTTGTTTATGTCAGCTTGATCACAGCCGGAATGATTTTTCCCAGTTCCGATTGATTTGAAGCATTAAAAATAATGGTAAGTGTGGTGGTGACCACACTTAAAAATAACCATGTGAAACCGGAAGTATGAGTGGAAGGTTTGTTTTCCCTGGTGATTGCGAATACCAAAAAAAAAAGTTTTCCCTCAGCCCTTGAGTGATAGTTGTCACTATCCCTCAAACAAAAACAATGCATTGCGAATATGAAATGAGTGATAGTAACGGTTAATTAGCGCCATAGCGAAAGTTGACTGTCATTACGAATACGGCCCACAACTGCCATTATTACGGATGTAAGTGCTATGTTCACATTATCTCATTAGTCTTCCCATTAAACGACATAAAAATACCGTTGAAGATTATAAGCTGTTGTAAGTGATGGAGTGGGCAACATTTATTCACATTCTGCTTTACCAGCAGTTGTTTTTGTCACGTTTGATTAGGCCAAGCAAGATTAATACTGCGGCAGCTGTGCCTAGCCTGAACTTCCGCTTGCCACTTTCTTTCGCACTCATTGGTTGAGAGCGCCGAGATGAATGTCAAAAGGCTTTGTATATAATATCTATATATAATACACAGCACGTGTACGTGTATAAGAGAAACATAAGCTTATAATTAGCTTTTGTGCAATTGTACGTAAAAGAATAAGCCTCTTTCAAAACTCCTGCTGTACTCGGTTATTGTTTAAAGGTCAAGGAAAACCCCAAATCCTAATTAATTGAGAATGCCCTTCATTATCTTTTGTTTTTGCAGAAACGTTTCTCTGAATTTAGCAAACCGTCAATTTGAGCTTGGATGATCTACACATCAAAGTCTGCGACTATCATATTCCTAGTAGCACATAGGAGGAATTTGTAAACGCTTATAAATGAGTTCTAAAAGAAGTCCCAGAACCAGCGGTAGTGGTAGCAGCTCCACAACGACCATGGATGACAACTACGTTGACGATCTTTTGGCGGATGTAGATGACCGCTTTTCCAAGAAGAAGGATGAACTGGAGCAGTTCCAGGAGCGGATGAGAGACGCAAAATGTAAGTTGCAAAATATCCCATATTTTAAAATAGGATTAGTCTTGGCATTTTTTCACTAGGATAATATTACTCCTGCACATATAACTAATTTTACAGCCAGTTGATTTCCCATTTTAAGCTGATTTTTACAGCGGTTGCTGACAAACAAATAAAAATAAAATAGATAATGGGAAAATGCATTGGAAAGAGATATAGAGTATACGTGCTATTTCGCTGCAAATAGTACTTTTCCCTTTCATCACACATGTCAGAAAGTAGTCAGAGTACCATGAAGAGAAAATACACAAAACTTACATATAAACTTACAAATGTCACTGACAGCTTTAGCATATCCGATTTTCCACAACTACTTTATCACTAATTTTACGAGCCACCAAAAACAAGCCGGCCTTGCCAAATGGATTTCTCTACACAAGCGAATAAGGCTTTGCGGCTTATAATGTGTTTTTAAAGTTACTTTTCTGCATCAATGGGTTCATATTACAGCTCTGCTGCCATTTCCGTTGTTGTGCTATAATAACCAACTTGTTAAGCTTTTTATGACACCATACAGAAAAGCAGTTAAAACTTACGTTCGTCCAAAATTCTAAAAGTGCTGGCGATGATACGAACAAAAACAGATCATGAGAACCATCATGACTGCCAAAGAGTTTGCTGTGAATGAACTAGATTTTGAAAGTTTCAAATGGGAAAACTGTTAAGGCAGTGATTTCTTCTACTCTGCTACTCCAACCGCCTACTAGTGGCTTTAAAATCATTTTCTCGCCGAACCGACGAACGTACTCTTGACTTTTGGAGTCGCGTGTCATGCACAATGAGACATAGATGACGTGCAATACCAGATTCGAAAGATAAGGCATCAAAATAATAGTGATCACTCTATGAAACCTTTTAAATTGCACACCACAGTGAAGTTCAGAGAAAGAAGTTGGCAATAAAAATGCGCTAAATTGGCAGCACCATGTAATAATTTTCCTTGAGGTTGCGTACAAAAAGATACCCCGTGTCTTTTTCTAAAACGGGATACGTTGCCAAAACCTAAATACTTTGATGTAAACATATTATCATCAACATCAAATAAAATAGTGTGTGCTACTACTACTCTGCTACTTCTCCAAGCACAAATTAAATTCAAAAGGGTGTATATTTTCTTAAAAGCAAAAAGAGTGAATCATTTGATCATTACCAAAGAAAAGAGTAAATATGACATTCGGGTTGACACGCATGAATTTTCAAGATTTATTTGAAAATCCTATGATGACTAAGCAGTGTACTTGAGACCGTGTTATCTTAAAGGACAATCAAATGCAGGATTAAACACAAGTGGGGTGGGCTCAAGCAAGAGGTGACCAAGCAGTGCAAGTGCATTCTTCAGATTCGTATCATGTCGTTTTCCACGTGTCAGGATTTCAAATATATATGATTAAGACATGAGTTATTATTATACAGAAACGTCATTGAGCATGATTTTTAAAGAGAACTTTATTTGTCAAGGTCCACGGCTTTAATTATACGTATTTGTCATTTTTGCTTTGATGTAACCCGATGATTTTAAATCAGATTTATACAAGTCAGTTGCTTAAAACTATAAAAACTCAAATTTATTAAATCGATGATAGCTTTTTAGCAGTTAAAAGAGCAATGTGGCAGATGCGTACATGCAATCATTTCAATAATTAACCAGTTTTTGCACTTTGCTTTAAGCAAACGATCATTCTCTAACTCAAGCAAGTAGTACGTACGGTTAAAAAAATAAACACACGCGATCAGCAAGAAGAAACGCAACGCAATACCAACTAGATGTAATTTAAAATGTGTACGATCTTGCGATAATACGTAGTAAGATCCTTTTCATTTTGTTCGTTATTTTTGGCACTATCTTTTAGTTTTCGTTCAGAATTCAGATTCCTTTTCAGTTTCAGTCTGAATATAGGTATGTGAGTAAATAAAAAGTGCAACAGCATAACTGATGGAACTAAGCTAATAAAATCTGTAAGACAAGTAATATGACATATTGTTAAGCTTACCTAAATACATAGCTACATACATGATTATATAAAATGCTAACATATATTACATATCAAAAAAGCTTTTGTGATTTCCGAAGTTTCAAAGCAAGCTGTAAATTCAAAGAAAACAATGCTGCCTAAAAGTCTTAGTTCTTCTATTTTACGTCTAGACCAAAGGAGTTAAAAGAACGTACAAAATCACGAAATATTTTAGTCTGGATTTCTGCTGCTAGATTATGCAAGGTGCATATTACTATTATTTTGCTTCACACAAGAAGCAGAGGATCTTCTGAAATTGAAGATAAATGAAATAACATGT
The DNA here is from genome assembly GCA_029691765.1 of Entomobrya proxima. Taxonomy (NCBI): domain Eukaryota; kingdom Metazoa; phylum Arthropoda; class Collembola; order Entomobryomorpha; family Entomobryidae; genus Entomobrya; species Entomobrya proxima. The sequence continues at coordinate 9,338,366 of CM056169.1, forward strand.
TTGTGTAAACAAAGCCGTCTTTTAAAAACAAACATCCATCTTATTGTCTAGCTAAATCGTTCTTTTTCTCCATGGCTAAATACTTTAGAGCTTACTTAAGCCATAACCGAGTCGGTAAAGTCGTAGTTGCCAATAAGTCAGTGTATCCCAAAGAACATTGCCACGAATATGAACTGACAAAGTAAAAAAGCTAATAGGAGCATGGGAATATGGGAAATCTTTTGTAGACGTGACTCGTAAATCGTAAATTCAGCAAAATGAGATATCTTTGACATTTATCTTGGAACGCGTCTAAGCTAAGTTAAATGTGAAAATGCCCGGAAATGGAAATATGTATGACAAAATGTTAAAACACATTTTTTGTGTCCCATCATAGTACTTACTACATTGTAGTAAGTGAAAGTGAATGCCAGTTAGATGTTAGAGTACGAATTAAACATATTTAAGGCATTACGTATTTAAAATTTTAAAATGTCTTAATTCATTTGACTTTTGTTTTTAAATATTATCCCAACCATTTGCATAAAATACCACCAGCTTAGATATATTTTGCTAACTACGACAAATTGTCATTTATTGATGTTGTATACTTACTTGACTGTGCCAATATATAGGTACATTAAAGAAAATTAAGGTCAAAGATATTTACTCATTCTTACTCTTAACTTCGTTTGTTGGAATGCAGGTTCACAATGCTACCAATACTATCAAATTCTTCATTCACTAAAAATAAAACCGCTCATCGTTCACATTTTGTAAGATGAACGTTGGAGGAATGTATGGATTATGTTATTATTTTTATCTCTTATAACGATGCATTTGGTCAGCATAAGCATTCACATGATGCTTCATTGTTAAATACATAGTTAATGAGCCGATAAGTATCATGTCTAGACGATCGGGTAAAAAACTTTAAAGTCGGACAAAGAAGTAAAGTGACGACATGTTTAAGTACAATTCATCATAGATGAACGTTTTTATGTTCAATGCAATTTAACGCCTCATGCGATGAGACGTAATTTATTAGAAGAAAAGTACAATTAGTGACAAATTGAAATATCTATTTTCAATTGTTTTCAACATCACATAATACCGCAACTTCATGCATCTACGGATATGAATGTAATTTATGAATTTTCCAATAAAATATTCTAATTGAATTTGCAACCAAGATATTAAAGTGCAACCTCTTAAATCTTTTTTGCTCTCAACAACAAACAAGCTATTAAACCGTATTATGCAATCGTTGCTAACTTCATTGACTTCATTGGAGACTTGAAAAATAATTAGAAGCCAAAACACTTCTGATATCAACAAACCATTTTCGCATTTTAGCATTCCTCAGTTCGTTAAAGTTGACACAAGCAAAATTTATGTTACAGATATCCATCCAACATGCAGTAAACATGAGCTTTAATGGGATGCCCGTCTTGTGTTCGGGTATTCGGAAGCTATGCATCACTTCCTCCTTCCATCATTGCTTCCCCATTTCCATGCTTCCTGCAAAGTTCCGGTATACACCCCAAATCCAATAATAGAACATGAACCATTACCATTAGAATAGTTAGGTATACAGAGGAAATACAACTTGTAAAACATGGCATGTAGAGGAAAAGCCGGGGCAAATGTGCAAAATGTGTATCACTTTGTTATTGTCAAATGCGTATTCATCCCAAAAGGCCATATCATCATCATGATCATATGCCACGTCAAATATGTAACGACGATAATAATACGGGGCTTTCCTCCACCAAGCAAGTCAATTCTTTCTCTTGGGCTTGTCAGGGATATCGGAAATGGTGATGAAGACATGTCTTCACACTTTGAAAATTATTTCATTTGTACGCAAGGCAAATGTGCGATTTGATATTTCTGTTTCTGTAAGTCTTCTAATAGGAGACACATGCAAAAGTCCATATCCATCCACGCTTGTTCATAGTGTTTCCCACACTTGACTTCCTTCTTCATAGATGCATGTCTTTGAAAATTCGAACAAAAATCAGAATTTGCTAACGTGCTTGCGCCTTGGGTTATACGTCCTAGTCCTAATAGAGAATGGGACACGAGACAAACGAACAAAGATGTAGCTGATGCATGCTTGTATGACATTCATGTGCGGTGGTAGTTGTAAAAAGTTAAGAAAAAATCACTTCCTTCATGTTCAATGTTCACTGAGCCAGGGGAAACTACGAATGGAGTTAGTCATCTAGAAAACTGCTTGACTTCTTGAGGAGTGGTTTTTGTTCAGAAATCAGGAAGGAATTTGAATATGTGGGAGTTTGGAGTTTAGTAAAGTGGAAAATTCTGCAAAACATTTTCTTATGTTTTATACTTATTTTTGTGTTTGAACTAAGATTGCGACTTGGAATATTTTGCTCATACCGAAAAGTGATTGGCATGCCGTTTTCGATTAGCGAAAGGTTCTTGATTTTATACAAATCGGTCAGCAAAAAACTACATCATGCCATATTGAAGCGGTGCGACTATGAATCGAATTTGCCACAAAGTTGTACTAATATGAGTCATTACAGAAACCTTCAAAATTGTTTAGCAAAATGATAACCAATATTAAGTACTATATTATCGATATGTAAGGAAAATAAATTAGTAAAAAACTAACAAGAAAGTGCATTCCTTTGATATAAAGTGTTGTGGTTAAATAAATTGTGTGAATCTTATTGAGAAACAAGATGAGACCAGGTTTTAAAAGGACAATTCAAGTTGACAATGATCCAGGTTGGTGAACAAACAATTCATTAATTATTGATATCAATATCGATTGAATCAATCAATCAAATAGCAATTAATATCATTCTCGAATACCAATTATGTCAGCACTATTTGAACCAAACACAGCATTTGATTATGCTTATTATACCATGACATAAATTGGAATACACAAATTGCATGCTGTTGTGAATTACTGTTTGGTCCAATTCCAAAATTATCTCGAAGTATCTTTTGAAAAAAATTTAATGAATTCTTTCCAATTTCCAGTGTATGAAAATATATTTGCCACCTTTACGCAGTTTTGTTGCGCGTAACATAATTTATAGTGTTCCAGAAGTGGAGGAACGTTCACTGCATTGCATGCGTGTATCGTAGACTTTCCTTTTCACTTGCTTCATAATCCCATCCCATTCATAACTGCGATAAACATAATGTTTAAAACATTACAAAAAATGCAACCTTGAGGTTATAGCTTATGTTGGTTTTATATAACATGCGGTGCATTTGATTCATGAATTGTTTACAATAAAACATTAAAGATATATACCTTGCAAATTATTGACTGAGGTATTGTGTTAATTGAGGTATTAATTGACAAAAGCGTCAATAAATGGTAACGTGAAGATTAGATTAGGAAGATATTTATTTCCCTGTGGTAAAACTTCCCCGTTTGTCATTCACGCTCATGCATTTTTACACTTGTGACTTAATGAATTCACCAGTTTTACAAAAATAAGGCAGTTAACTTAATTGCTACATTGTATTGATAAACCGTTTTAAGTACAAAACTGCCGACTCAACCAATAAAGCAAATTTCTGTATAAAAGAAAATTATTCATGCTGCCGTCACAAATCCTGCTAATTTAATTGAATACTGCCAGACAGCAAACAAATCACGGTAATTTACAAAATCTCTCACCACCAACATTTTATACCAGAAACAAATTGAAATATAAGCTACAACTATACTGCCCGACCTGACATCGACAACCTTTTCACTTCTTTTAAAACTGCATTGTCACTTGTCATTTTAAATTAACATGTACTACTCATGCCCTTCAATCAATAAACTCTGTGTAAAGTCAAAGTGTATATATGTGCAATTTGCAAACACGAACAAACAAAGACAATGACGCTTTTTCATAAGATTTCCTTCGATGCGTAAATGCACGTTGTTGCACAATGCCAAAATCCCTATGTGTATGCATCTCTACCTTATCAAGCTGAACGAACGGTCTGAATCTGAATCGCATCAAATCGGGAAGATAAAAACCGCTGGTTACTACAGCTTTACAAGCTACATTACCATCCTGCAGATTCTTAGAACACCGCCACCATCAGAGAGACATTTTCTAGACAAACATCTTGTTAAAAAGGATTCACCCTTTTTTGCATTGTCAACATCAGTTTGCAATTTGCAACAAAATAGACAAGCGCTTTCTAAGATGGCGTTATATTATTTGTCCTCTTCTCTTGTTTTACTTTATGCCTTTGCGTTCTTCTGCCCTACTACATAAACCCGTGTACAGATAAAAAGCACATTGACTAAAAAAGCAACAAGGCAAGCATTGCACCATAATCAACATCACTCTACTATAGCACAGGCTTATGATTCTAATTAAGAAGAACACCTTCGTCTCTTACAAATACGTTTCCCATATATGCAAACGTGCTTTAGCTCACTAGACATACAACATATTGTACAAAATGTACATACGACGATGATGATGTCCTCATACATGGTCAATGGCAATATATTGTAAATTGTAATAAACAGCAGCAGCAGAGAAGGTAAGGTCCGTAAAAACTCCACACTGTTGACTAACCAAGTCCATAAAAAAGGGTTAAATGTATCCCCTATATGCTGGCTCGTGTGCGTGCACCAGCAATAAAGTAGTTTCTGAGAGCCGCATCTCTTTAAACAAGACTCTGATACCAAAAACTCAGAAAAAGGCAATGTATCCAATATTTCAAACATCACACAATAAAATACATAGAAATACAAGAATGTAAAATGTAATATGCATGTACAAAAAATAGCCGACAAAATCTTCATCATCTTCTTCATCGGGGCTATATTCCTACTTCTTTTTGTTGTGTTGTGTATCAAATGATATGAATAAAAAAATCCCTTATTTTTATCGGACTTCCTTTACATCCAAATTGGAAATGCTGTACTTTTGTACTTGTACACACAACATAAAAGAGTATCAATACCATCTTGATCACTTTTTACTCTATCTCTGGTCTCTTTTCTGGTGACACAACACAGATTGCCTTGTGGTGAATGTGATACACGGACAGAAAAAGCCCAAAAAAGAAAATCACAGCTATTTTTTATCCATGTAGCACACAGTTGCCATTGCCATATAGGCTCCTTACATATTTTATATGCATTTTATGCACCCTATACACCTGTTGCTTAAAAAAATGTTCAACATAGCATATTAAGAGACACTTTCCAAGTGATCATCATGCTATTTATAGAATGCAGTGTAATCTGTGATCTTGGAACTTCTGCAAAAACTGTGTCATGTCATGTGTCATAATAAATTATTATTGCAAATGGGAAAGTGCAGAGGTGTTAAAAGTTAAACACTTGACTTTTGTTGGAAAGGCATATACACTCGTGGACATCCGGAGACATGCAAATATTGATACCTAAACTAAACACCAAACACAATAGATATTTTGCATGTGCACTAAAATGGTCATTTGGTCACATTTCCAAACTGGTGCGCTGATGGTCTGATGTTCTGTTTAAGAGCGAGTCAGCTGAGTAAATAAACAGTACCGACGTGTGTTTGGATGCTAATCCTCGACTGACAAACAAAACAATTAATGGTGACATTTATCATCGCACTTAATCCGTTTGTGGAACTCTGCCGTGATCTATGGTCCATTAGGCAGCTAACTGTGCTTTTTAAGAAAGTGGAATTTTTAGCTGCTATTCATTCAGTACAAAGAAATACGCTCATAGAAAGAAAGTTTAAGTTTGGAACTGTTTTTAGAAGAAATTCAAGGAAATGTTAAGAATTGTCAAGTTTCTTTTGTGCAATATCATTTATCTATGACCTGGAACCTTTAGATGACATAAAAAACCCAAAAAATATTGAGCTGCCATTATAATAAGCTATAAAGGAATGTTATGTGTTTGTGCAATTTATTGAACTTTGCCAATGAATCATGTCTGATCCACAACCTTCCTCGCCTTCAAGTCCTGGACCGGAAGGACCTGGAGTCGTGTTTTTTGGTAATGGGACTTCTGTCAATTGGATAATTATGATTTGAGCTTTGGTTTGGTTTCGTAGTTTAATTCACTATTAAGTCTGAGTATAAGCAACAAGTTGTAAGTTTGAAGATAATAAGCTACATCAGTTTAGGTTTAGATTTAGGCTATTTTGATATTCCTGTAACAAAAACACGATACTAAAGTTTTAATATAAAACTTTATGTCAAGTGGGCAGTTTTTTTTTTGCAAAGGTAGCCAAACCAAAAGTTGGATAATGCATGTGCATCAATGAAATTGTTAGTGCGTAAGCATTTTACCTCGTGCACATGCTTTTGCTGTCTGTAAAATTGCAAACTGTCCAAACGGCAAGGGTCCAATTTTGCAAGCTTTCAACAAATCTCCAAAACGTAATAGTTAGGTCATTTGTACAGTGGTATTTACAGTAAAGCGCTTTAAAGTGTCTGGCAAACGACTTCTGCTCTGGGTTCAGGTTCATTTGAAACTGCTGGGGAAGCTGAACCGATCATAATATTCATACAATGGGTGTACGGAAGTTTGAAAAGAAACTGCCAATTGCCGGAAGGCTCTTTTCAATACTGACGGTTGACGGTTGAGTGGAAATCTAGAAATGAGTAGTGTAGTAATATTTCACAAATCATGGAAAAAGTTCGGAAGTCTGTTTCTCTATGGAACAGATAGGGAAAAACTGGAGGAGCGAATATAAATACACAAAAATGACATTATGAACAAATGAATTGTGAATGGAATGTCGGTTTCGTGGTGGCTGATCCCAAGATCAACACATTTTTTGAGAAGAGAGTTTTTTCCATGCGCACATTATCCCACTTTTCAGTTCGCATTTAGTTCAAGGATTGAAAACCCCAACATTTACTTCCATCTTAACAGTACTCAGGGCTTGAATTGTAAATCATTCATCGTTTTAACAAAAAAACGCATGTTTAGACAAAGTTGTCAGCAAGTAATAAAGCCTCTGAAAATTCCGTTGTGTTTACAGAGGCAACTCATCTAGGTATTAAATATTGAATATTATGAATGTTCTCAAGAAATAGACTAAAAATGTGGACACGTTGTTTTAAAATGTTTTAGTTGTTCAGAGGTTTTGGAGGTTCAGGTTCATGATACATCTTAAGCATCAAAATTAAATTAAAAATTAAAGAGTCTATGAAAAATGTGTAAGAAGCTGTTCAGTTGTTTCAAAGAGTTGAATTTAAGCACAATTCGTAATTAGTTTAGCAGTAGCAAATAAGCAATGTTTTATGACTGGACCAAAGGTAAAAACTGGGCAAGCCAGAAAGGTTTCATTATCCTAAATGTACTTTCGTTGATTGTTTTCAGATGAGAGGGAAGATGTCCAAAAGAAGACATTTGGAAAATGGATAAACTCTATGCTAGCCAGGGTATGTTTTTCATTTCAATGTCAACAAAACTTAATGGGAAATGAAATAAAAAAATCATATTATGTATTATTATGTCGTTCTTTATTACCCACAGGGGAATCAGTCACCAATATCCGACATGTTTTATGATCTCAGAGATGGAACCAAGTTACTATCCCTTCTTGAAGTTCTCACGAATAAAACCTTTGTAAGAATTAGTGATTTTCTTGAATGCAAATTTAAATCTAAAAGATATGATCTGTTTTCATGCAATTGACTCCATTTTGTTTTTCAGAAACGAGAACGAGGAAGAATGAGAGTACATCACCTGAACAATGTTAGTCGTGCCTTAGAAGTTTTAAAGGAGCAAAAAGTGCGTCTTGTAAATATTAGCAATAACGATATCGTAGATGGAAATCCAAAAATTACCTTAGCTCTCTCGTGGACAATATTTTTACACTGGCAGGTAACGTGTTGAACCTGATAAATCACAAGTGAAAGGAATCATATTTCCAAAAAATAAATGTTCAATTCTCCTGCTTTCAGGTTAATGACATAATGAAAGAGCTTATGGCCACGATGAATCAAAATAATTTAGAAAAAGCCTTACTTTTATGGTGCCAACAAAACACGGAGGTATTTTAAATTTACAATAGATTTCATTTTATTTTTTCTTAAATGAAACTTATTTGAATTACATTTGTATTTGTTTGTATAGCCATATCCCGGTGTAGGAATAAGAAATTTTACGACTTCATGGTCGGACGGTCTCGCATTTGCAGCTTTAATTCATCGATGGAGACCTGATGTGATAGACTTTGGCAGTATTGCAGCTAAACCAGACCCTAACGAAAGACTTGAGTTAGCATTTCAAATAGCTAGTGAAACATTCGGGATTGAAAAGCTTCTTGATCCTGAAGGCATGGACATTTAAAAAATTTTTTATGATACCATAAAAATAAAATATGCTCATGAAAGTTTATGAATCTTTTCAGATGTCAACACGTCAATGCCTGATAAAAAGTCCGTCATGATGTATATCATGTGCCTTTTCCAAGCTCTAGCACAAAGTGGAATAGAACCTCCTCCTTTGCCCAATAGAGAAGTACTTCAAGAAGCCATTGTCACTGCCAAATTAGAAGAGGAAGCATCCAGAGGACCAACAGTAGAGCTAACATCGTACCAAAATATTGTAGAAGAAGTTCTTTCATGGCTGCTGATTGCAGACGATAGAATCACCACAATGGAACCTGTCAGCGACAATTTGAATGATGTGAAGGGACAATTCCAAGAGCATGAAGCAAGTTCTTTTTGAAAATTTTGAAGTGTTTGATAATTTGAAGTGAAAGTGTGTTGTTACTTATCAAAGTGAATTTTACACTTTCTTATAGAAATTCATGTTATCATTAACGGACCATCAAGGAGATGTTGGAGAAGTACTGCAAGAAGGTTCAAGGTTACTTCAGGAAGCGAAGCTTCCAGCTCATGAAATCGAAGAAGTGCGTGTGCAAATGAAACTGTTGAATACAAAGTGGGAAGATTTACGTGTAAAAGCCATGGACCGACAAAATAAGTTAGTAGCTTATAAGAACTAACTGATTCTCTGCACTTGTGTGCAAATAATATTTTGCTATATATGTTTTAATTTATTTCCAGAATTCACGAAAAGTTGATGACACAACAACTTGCCGAACTGGAAGCCCTGAAGGAATTCCTGACGGGGACTGAGGATAGAATATCCCGAATGGGTCCACTAGTTCTCCATGATCTCAACGCACTGGAAGAGCAAATGAAAGAGCAGCAATTACTTCACGAAGACATTATAAAACAACAGGAAAGAGTGGTTGCGTTTTCCAATTTAGTGGTTGTGGTAGATGAAAATAACCCAGATACAGACTTTTCCAATATGGAAGATCAGTTGGCAGCTTTAAGTGAAAGATGGTCTCATATTTGCTCATGGACCGAGAAAAGGGGCAAGCTAATTTCACAGCTTAAAGTAGTGGTTCCAGTTTATTTGGAAAAACAAAAAGACTTGGAAGAATGGTTACAAAATCAAGAAAAGAAACTCAAGGAAGTAGAAGCCAACCCTAATGATAGCTCAGAAGATTCTTTAATGGAGAGATATGAGAAACTTCAGGTAGAATCGATCAACAAATCTAGTGCAATTAAAAATACCCCGTTGCAAAGCAAGACCGTTTCTTTCTATGCTGTAGGTGTTACAAGCTGAAATGGAAACCAAAATGCAGGAAATCGGCAAATTGCAAAATGAAGTTCAAAAAATGGTTGATGAGTCAAGTGGTACGCAGAAGAAGCAACCGGCAGAAGGAAAATCTGATGATGCTCCAAGGGACGAAATTACGGACGAGCAGTCGGAAATTGCAACAACCAAGTTCATGGAAAAGTTGGAGGGATTGCAGGATAAATGGGATGCAATATCTCAAATTTTGGAAGCACAAAGCCAAAGAGTGAGTATATATTCATGCTTGGGGATTTTCAGTGTAAATGATTTAATGTAATTGTCCTGTGATTTGTGTGTGAACTTTATTAATTCAATCGAGTGTGTTTAACAGATTAGCAAATATGGTATTAACACTAAACCCAACAAGCATGGTATTGATTTTGTTGATATTGTGGCCATTTCAAAGGCACAGGTGTGTTTTAATCATTCACGTTTTTTGCACTTACCCAAATGTTACATTAAATAAGTTGTTCAAATAATTTAAAAACATTTTTCTGATAGGATTATCCAAGAGCAAAGAAAACAAAGATTATGAATGATTGGGACGCGTCGCATTCTCGAGTCAACGAATGGTTACAACGAACTGAAAACCTTGTGCAATCATCGAATGGCAACACTTGTACCTTTGACGAATTGAGTGTCGATGAACAGTTAATCTTATGGGAAGATTTGGAAGCGGAGTTAAATTCCAATGAAGAAGTTTTCAAAAAAGCTATCGCCGACTCCAACTCTCTTATTAACGTTATGAGAATGGGTAATAGGATAAACTTGTCTAAAATTCAGTGGCAAAGTACACAAACATTTGAAATAATATGCTTCTTAAATAATATTTTGTTTTCTAAATCTAATTTTTAGAGAACCAAGATACAACGGAAGTAGAGGAACAGGCTGAGCGGCTCAACAAAAACTGGGACACTGTCAAGAAAGCTTTGGTGGAGAGAAAGTTACTGATTGATTATCTGCTGGCGAAAAAACAACTACATAGCGAAATCACTTCAATGAACAAGATTATTTCCGTGAGTTGGCAGTCATGTTTATTAATGTATCTGATTCCTCAGATTACATAATGAATTTTAAAAACACTGAACTTTTACTTTTGACAGGCGTACGAGAAATGGCTCGATGGTCAAGGCGAAGTAAGTCCCATTTCCAGTGAAGGAAGAAAGTTATTGGAACAGTGCAGGGTAAAAAACAAAACCATTCTGTCGCATGAAGGCCGCGCAAATAAGTTGAAGGAGAAAGCAAAGGAAACTCTGGAGACTCATGCAAAGGCCAAAGAAGACCAAGAGTTGAATGAGGAAATTGAAACCTTCCACACGAAATGGGACCAAACTGTGAAAAGGTCCGCATAAAGGATTTTTAAAATGCTGACAGTAAAACACTTGGACTTTCAAATTTACTAAAGTGAGAATTGTGGATTTAGGTTAAAGGATCGTCTAAATGAACTGGAGGACATCAATGATATGTCACTTGAAGAAAAGTACAACGAGTCTTCACAGATTGTTGCGCAGTGGATCAACCAAACGGAAAGTTTACTGTTTACTGTAGATGTTCGGCTTACTGACCTAAACGCTATGAAGCAACAGTTCCAACAACTAGAGGAGTCCATGCAAGCTGCCAAAATACAGGAAAAGAGTTTGGAAGCTATTGATTCCAATAATAGTAGTGTGTCACCTGCAGCAAATGTAGATGAACTCAAAACTAGATACACGGAAGTTAGAACTTTGCTAGAAGACAAGTTTAATCATCTGAGTGCATGTATGAACTAGTGAACGGTTAAATTGAATCTACAATCTAAAAAATTAGTAGTATTTATAGGGAATTTTGTTTTTATTGTTAATTACAGTGATAGGAAAAGTTGAGCAGTGGCAAGCAGAAATGTCTGGATTGGAAACGTGGCTAGAAGAAGTGGATATATTTGTTTGTGCAGAAACACCTGCGGTTGGAGATTACGAAGTTTTGGAAGCCCAACTTGAACAATCCAATGCATTACAATCCGACGTAATTACGCTTTCACCCAAGTTCAATCATCTTGATACTACTGGCAAAGCATTGTTAAAGGAAGCTGACGAAACCATATTGCCAGCAATGAGAGCAAGATTGTTTAAATTAAATACTCATTGGACTAGCACAACGAAAAAGGCCAAAGAGCAAAACGGACTTCTTAAAGAAGCATTCGACAAGACTAAATTGGTAAATATCTTGCAATTACCATTCTGTTTCAAACATTTTTTATTGGGCAATGTTCCAATATTTTTTTAAACTTTCATTATTTCCCTTTTACCAGGTGCTGAACGGTATATCTGAAATGAATGAGTGGCTAAACGTTTTGAAAAAAGATGCACCGGAAGTGGGTTCCCTTACTAGTCCATCCGACTTGGCACGGTTGTCACGAAAGTACACAGCTCTCAAGGACCGTGTTGACAAGAAGCAAGATTCCTTCCGTTTGTTGAATGACAAAGGAAATGAATTATTACTGCTTCATCAAAGTATGCATTTTAGTTATTTTAGTCAAAAATAAAAATATAAAACATTTATCAAACTTCACTTTTATAATCAATCGAATGCATGCTCTTTTGAGTAGAGCACTGCAAAGATGATATGCGAAGGGCAGCAACAATCCAAGAACTAGCCAAAAATTTTACCCAGTTAAATGCTCGTTGGACTGAAATTACCGGAGTTGTAGATCGCAACTGTCAACTTTTGAAAGAAGCATCGTATCTTTACGGCGAATTTCGAAGTCTTGTGGCACAGGAAACAGACTGCCTAGACAGAATCGAGAGAAAACTGAAAAAGCCTGTTACGTCTGCCGTTGATGTAGAAGAACTTTCTGAAGACTTGGGGGTAATTTTCAATTCTACATGAAGCTATTTAGTCACGAGAAAAAATAATTTAAATTCCTTTTCATTGATTTGTAGGATATCGAATATATGGGAAGCCAGCAGGATGTAAGACTGGCTCAACTGCAAGACATCAGTCATCAACTAGTCGAAAGAGGTATTTTAGTGCCAAGCACGCAGGCAGAAGTTGGCCAGGTCATGGCACGATGGTCCCAATTAAATCAGAAGGTATGTCTAGTTTCCCAACAAATATTAATGACTGTCGCGTGAACGTTTGTATTTGTGATCCTGTAAACCCCATGAAAATTAATGCTGTGCTAACTAACATATTTTTTGTGATTTTTCTTACTGGTATTTACGGATAACTACTAATTTAACCCCTTGGAATTGATAACACGGTTGCACGTTAATCCCCGCCTAAAATTTACTGCTGGGGTAGGCGGAGGAAAGAAAAGTACTGTTGGAAAGTGAAATGTGTGAAGCTGAGAAATGGGAGGGGGATGTACAGGAGTTGTATGACGGCTTAGAGAACTCAGATAAAATTTTATCTGCAAGACTTGAACATGATTTAACTGCGGATGACTTACCCAATGATACACAGGTTGGTTGTTTGTTTCTAATTGCGTGTTAGTTTGAAGAAATAATGCTTTCCCAAACTGGTTGATTTTATTGAATGCAAAAGTGGCATAATAGTATTGTCATTAAGTAATTATTATTGTTAATTTTTATGAAATTTGTTAGCAACTTTCCGAGGAACTCAATCGCCAACAAAACCTGCTTACAAAAATGTCAAAGCAGGTAGAAAATTATCGCAAGGCTGGTAAAAATGAGGCTGCTAGTCGTCTGGAGGAGCAGAAAAATATGCTTCAATCACGTTTTGAGGAAGTGCAGTCCAAATTCACTCAGTTCTCCTCCCCACCACCAGAGTCGAAAATCTGGCCAAAGATTGAAAGAATTTGGAGATCGCTTCGTCAAGTGGAGCAGACGTTATGCTTTTTAGAACTAGCTTCCGATGATCCAGAAAGCATTCAGGGGCAACTTAATCATTGCACAGTATGTTCATTTAACTTGGTTCTAGTGAATTTCATTTCATATACATAATAGTTAATAGTTAGTCATTACGATGTTTTATTGAAATTGCAGAAAGAGTATGGTGTACTGAGCGATCTGAAGCGAGAAGTAGAGTCAGTGCTTAAGGAGGGTCGCCGACAAGTTGAAGATAAGAAGGTGGATTCGAAACTAAGCTCTGAGCTGGATGGAATTAAAGCACTCTACAATAAGGTTAGCCAAAATATGGGTTATCATGAATGCTTTTCTGCTTTTGTCAATGTTTGAAATCAATCAGTTACGATTTCAAATGAATTGTTTTGTAGCTTGGAATGCAAATTGCCAGTATTAGGGGCTCACTGGAGAAAGGTCTCACTGTTAGTACGCAGTTGAATGACCACATGCAATCTTTGGAAAACTGGTTAGAGGAAACTGATAGTCAGCTTTCCACAGATTTCCGGGACAAGGAAATGGAACAATCTTTCCTGCGGGTAAGGAAAATCTTGTTATAATTTTTTTAAACAAAATGATTCCATGCTTTCATCACATTCACTTCACTTGCTTTGTCTGGTGGCTTTCACTAAATGAAAATTTCACATTCTTCACTCTTTGCCTATTTGTGTATTTCTGTGTGTCGCTTAACATTAAAGGATTTAAGCCTTCATTGGGTGAGTTCACTTTTATCAATTTCTCACAGGAAATCGTACACTGAAATTAATTGTTTGCCAAATGCATTCCTTTTAATCTTTGTTAACACTATAGGGTTCTTTCCAAGAAATGCAGATGTATACAGTTTTTCGATGGCTTAAATGTTATGATTAAATTTTTCAGAGCCGCATCGAAGAGTTACCAAGATGGGCCAAAATAGTGGAAGAATTTGACCAAAACTACGACACATTCCTAAAACTAGTTGACCCCGTTCTCCTAGACTCATTGAAGGAGCGTCGACAAGTAATCTTGAAGAAATGGGACGCTTTAAGCAACCAAGTAGTAAAAATGCATAAGGATAACTTGGCCTTAAAGGATTTAGAAGAAGCTGAAGCAAAGCAAGGGCGTATTGTGGGAGAACTGGACGAGTGGCTTGTAAAAGCAGAAGCATTTCTGGGAAAATTATCAGGCGACAACGTTGTATTTACCGACGACGAAATATTTGAGTTACAGGTAAGCGCAGTAATTTCGATCTCTCGCTTGTTTATCATCACATAACTTTATCATCATTTCATGGAATTAAAGGCTCTCAATGATGACCTCACGGCGAGAAATCTCAAGTTAGACAGCTTACGGGACGAATCCATTGATCTCATTGTTGCAAAAGGCGATCCTTTTAGCGTGACTAACAAAGAAAATCTAATGCTCCAAAAGCTATCTCACCGTCTAGAGGCCATTGGAAATCATTTACAGGTAACCTGTTGTCTCTTGAATGTTTTGCGAGTTAGTTTTGTGTTGCATTATAAATGTCGGCTTTACATGTTTTGTGGAATTGCGTACTTCACGTACAGTTTTTATTTTTTGCTTTCAATTATCATTTGATTTCATAGAATTTGAGTTCGTTCATCGTCCTGGATGAGGATGATGACGCGGACGCAGATGCAGACGATTCTGCTGATGAGAATATAACGTCCAGTAAATCCAAATCACAGTTCAATTCAGAGCCCTCTGCCGCTAGCACTGCACGCTTGACTACCACCAAGCCTTTGTCTTCGCTGAGTGCATCTGCTTCTAATGCCACTATTGGGATATGCAACCCAGCTTTTGACTTTGAAGATGATGAAAATGAAGACTCACAGGATCAAGTTAGATCAATTAGAGATGACATTCCGCCTATTAAAATGTCCAAAATTGATGAAGACATGGAGGATGATCATGAAGTCAGAACAATTCGTGATGATCATAGTGGTTCTAACGCTGCTACTCCAGTACGTACAAGGAGTCTCGCTGAATCGACCCATTCAGAAAGGAACTCCGCACGAGAGCATAATTTGGCTGAAGAGCAAATGGTTTCGAGGGGCACACCTAAGCATCATCAAAAAGGGAAACCTAACGGAATGGCATCAAAACAAAGTAGTTTTGGTGATCAGGGTACGGACACTGATGAGGATGCGCAGTCCATTTCATTATCCACGGTGTCCGAAGCGTCGACTGTTATTGCTGGAGAGGGAAAACCTGTAATGCGACAGTCTTCTTCCAGTCAAATGGTAAGTTCTTCGGGGATCGTTAGACGGGGGTCAAGAAAAAAAGTTGCCAGCAATGAAGGAAATGTAAAAATCGTAGAGATTAAGTCTCGTGACGTAGTTCAAGGGATTTTACGCATGGAACCAAAAATGAAGGGTGGCGGTAGTGGTGGTGGTGGTGGTGGTGCAAAAGAACACGTTGCAATTGTTAAAGTTCCCGTTTTAGCCTCACAGAAACAGCAACAACATTCTCCATTGCCATCCCGGCCCTCATCTCAAAAAAGTTGTTATCACAATACACAACCTTCAGCTTTAAACGTTTCTGCTGCTGCTGCTGGGTCAGGGCCAAGTCTTCCTAACAAAACCTGGCACATGCCAAAGGTTCGGAAAACAAAAATGCTTTAGTACTTTGCTATGTATGTACCGCGTGCAATGTATTTATTTTTGTTTGCTATGTTATTATTCAAAGAATGCAATATACTCTGGTTTCCTGACCCTCACGAAATACTTCCTCTTGCTTTTTATTTTTTATTTTATCAATTTTTGCTTATCGGCTTTTGCTTCTTTTGCTTAGTTGGTAGATGCACAAGTAGTTGTAGTAGAAAATGTAGATTTTTGTGTAGTTCGCTTTTACCTACACTCCACACTTAACATAGCTGACATGGATAGGAAACAATAGTAGACCTGAAGATTCAATATGAAAACCAATAATTTTTTGATGTAATTATATTGTATGCACACACAGTCCCTTGAATGCACCTGATTGACATCGTTTGTTGTGGAAAATACCACGATCATTGCAATTAAGCAATGAAGTGTTATATATTTTGTTTCGTGAAAACATATAAATTTTAAATGATTGATTTCATAAAAATGTATGAATTTCATGATTGTTACTTATCCAAACTAAAATATGGGGTAATATAATTTGTAGGGTACGATGGACAGTCAAGGTGAACAAACCAAGCCACCTGTACAAAGTCGACCAAAATCCGCAGACGCTGCAGCGTTTGTAACTGCCGTAAGTAATTTGATAAATTCTTCTGGCGAAGCAGCCAAAAATGAGGATTTGATAGCATTTCATAAGGAAAGTCTTGATGTGGCTGCTACGCTGAATAAAATGGCTGAGAAACTGGAAGAGATTGACAAAAATAGCGATCCTAGGAATAGAGTTGATGTAAGGCATTTAAAACAAATACAAGTACAGTGTCAATAGATAATTTCGGTAATCCAAAAAATGTGTTGAACATTTACAGATTTTAGAACAAGAACTTCGTGCCGTTGAACCGGAAGTTGCTCTTACCATCAGCAAAGGAGACTCACTAGTGTTCAAAATTTCTAAAATAGATATTAAAGCAGCAAATCAAATTCGATCCGCATTGGATTTACTCAGGTCGGATTGGCTGCAATTAAAAACCCGAGCTGAAGGTCAACGAATGACTTCTATTCGCATGGAAGCCAGTCAGATTGAGTGTCAGTCGATTATTCAGCAATTGGAGGAATACATAGCTGATGCAAGCACACTTTCGGACAAAGAGAAGAAGGTGAGACATTTTACTTGGTAATATTTATTAAAGAAACGAATAGAAAATTGTTATTAAAGCTTATAATATTTTTGTAGGATTCAACTAGTGAGTTTTTCCGTAAGAAGGAAGAATATAAAACGCTAAAGCGTAAGCTGGCCGACCTTGAAAAGAGAAACATTGTAGGAGCCAAGAAGGAGTTTGAAACGCTTCAGTCAAAATGGATCCAACTTGAAAAGTCTTTCAAAGCTGCACAACCAAAGAAGAAAGAACCCAAACCAAAAACCCCAGACAACAGTGAATCCTGCCCTCCAATCATCAAACCGAAACCGATCTCACCATTGAAAAAGGAAGCAGTGTTGTCACCAGAGTTTGTCATGAAGGTGAACAAACTAAGGGAGCATGTAGCAACAGTTTCCCGATCTCTTGGTGCCGCCGAAGATGTTAACAAAGTGAAGGATGATCTGGATAAAATTAGCCCAAAGATACTGGAGTTGGAAGAAATAAATGAAGCTGGAATTCGTGGCACACCCGAGCAAATTTCCCAAGGAAAACGAGTTCTTCAGAAGCTTCTGGACGAATGGGCGACTGTTAACATTACCATTAGTCAACTTATGATGAGAATTCCCCCAAGCAAAAGCCCAAGCCCTTGTCCTGTGATCTCTGGTAGTCCACAAACACAAGCCTCTGATATAACAGACTTGGAAACGTGGTTGGAAGAAATGGAGGGCAAGATGAAGGAATGGAAAGAAATCAGTGAAACACATCCCGAGGAGTCGCGAACTCGGTTGAAGGAAATGGAAGCAAACATTTCCAAACGCCATAGAAGTGTTATGTTGTTAATGAGCAAAAAGTCGCGTATGAGTCCCGCTTACGATGACTCCACGAAAAGAATAGAGGCTATTGGACACAAGTGGAGAAACTTGTTGGCAGAGATGACCATCCGCAGGGATAAAATTCTTGGGGAAGGTGGCGTTCACAGGGTACTTTCCCGTTGGTGGGAACCTCATGTTGTGCTTCGGGACTGGATTCGTCGTGCCACAGAAGCTATTGATGCTCCTGTTACAATAGCTGATGAAGCTGCTCTGCGAAATTCACTGTCAAATCTAAAGGTAACATGCAGATATAATTGTAGTAAACGATTTTAGAGATTCATCAACGGTTGCACGTGTAACAACGATTACTGTTGTAATTTTATAGATTTTGGAACATGAGATCATTGGTAAAAAACCAGACTTGGAAAAACTGCGCCAGAGCAAACATCATTACGTGTCTGAGGAGGAGATCAGCTCATTCAAGCGCGATATTGAGAGGGTAAGTAACAAAATTAAATGACAAATTGTATTGTGTGCACTGAACATTTAAGAGTTTTCCTAGATTAAATTCCTACCTTTCTTTTAGCTAACCGAGGCTTTACCAAATCGTCGAAAACTAGTCGAAACAAAACTAATGAATCTAAGAAAAATGACATCTCAGCTAGATACAACCGCGTCATGGGTTCTAGAAGTAAGAGCACAAGTTGCAACAGCAAAGCATCGACCTCCGAATGAAAAGATTGCTGCAATTCAATCAGTAATGGCAAGTTGCAAACGATATAGTAGATAAAACTAGTATTTTTCGCAAGAATTGGCAAAATCTCACATTACTTTGCTATATGTATCTAGATAAGAGTAGAAGATAAGGAGACTGAGGTCATGGAGGTAGTTCGAAATTACATTAACCTGGATAAAGAATGCAGTGCTTGTGGACAAGTCATGTCACCTGTTATCGCTGTAAGTTTTCCATTCAGTGCATTAGCCTCTATTGACAAAGTTTTTGTGCCAGAGAACTCGTTTCTTGAATGAAAGCAACAAACGGAAGTATGTTCATGAAGAAATAATTCACATTGTGATTTTCTCTTTCTCTCTCATTCTTCAGGAGAAAGTTCGGCAGTTGAAGGAAGATTGGTTGTACGTGAAATCGCGGGGGGAAATAAATGCTTTAACACCCACCATTGAACGAAAGTACTTTGATGTCAGTTCTGCACAAGCGACAGGTTTGTACAATGCCATTGTTTTTATGAAATATGCTGTGTTTTATTACTACTTCCTTTTTGCTACTCACAACAACTTAACTTGCTTTACTTGTAAGAACCCATTTCCTCTGTCCAACTATTATGTGTCCTCTTTCACTTTCCCTGTTGGCTACCTCGCAATCATAACTAGCTTTTTGTACACTTATTATTTGGCAATTGAATAACTTATTCCTTAATTCAATAACAACTTTTTCACTTTCATTTTATTTTATTTCCTGGCTGCCTCCTTCAATATAATTCACACACTTGACAAGGACAGAGTTTTGCGGAACTTGCCTGTATATGTGTACCGCTTTTGTACAGCAAACGGAAACAAAATACTAAATAGCTATGTGCTTCTACTACTACTATGCTCTCCAATATTTATGGTTATAAATTATGCGTTGAGTGTGAAATTACTCTTGCTTGGAAATCAAGTAGTTTACAAATTTTACGGGAAAAGTTTCCCAGAGCTCTCCCACTCTCTGGCAAAGTCAATATCAGAGAAAGTTTACCCAGTAGACTAGTCCAACTGCACAGCAAAACGGTGTGCTGTGTGCTTTTCTTCAGCCGTGTGTATAGCTTTAGATCATCATCGTCCCCGTCGTCGTGGGTAGTAGTTTAGACCAAGTACATCGGTATGACTTCTTGTTATTGCTATATTATTTTCTCTTTGACAAGCAGTATGACGGAGCAAATAACCTTTACTAGTACATGGTAGCGCAAATACATGATCGTAACCCGTTTACAGCCAAAAAGCCACACACATGGCGATCTGGCAAATGATAGAGAAAATAAGCTTTAGTATAATTTTACCATCAGTCCGCGTCCGACAAGAAAGCAAAATTGAGTGCTCTCACTCTAGCTTGCTTTTATATTATGCTTGGCCAAGCCATAGGGCTAGAACGTTGTTCTTTTCGCCTTATGATGGAAAACCTTTTCAAACTCTATGAACTCTGTGGAGTACAAGCAAAAAATACCTGTATGTGTACTATAATATGCATATTATTATGCACCCTCTGTTGTTAGTAGCCGGCTTTGTCATCATCATCATAAGCTTTCTGCTTAGTAGCAGCAGACACTTTTCATGTATATGTCTTATTGCTTCTCACTCACTCTCTTTCTCTGGAATCTAAAAACTTGCAAGTTTTTCCCGTCTTTTCGGGAACAATAATGCTTCATTGAATTGCCTGAGAAAGTTGTAGAGAGCGAGAGACCTGTAACAGTATTTTCTTGGGAACAGTTGCAGTTGTACCTACCAGGAAAAGAAACAGTATCACACCTCTCTTCATTCTCCATCGTCATATTCCTCACTTTTTTACTATATGGTAGTAGCAGTGAGTATGTGAACTCTGATACAGTTTTTATGCTGGAGCCAAGTTTTACACGTTTTGGAATCCATGCGCTGTGTGGTATCGATCGTGTCAGAGAGAAATGCCCGGCTTGTTAGCATCAGAAAACTTGAGAGTCTGTTTGCTCTGTTTGGGTTTGAAGCTGCTGCTGTACACACACTCTGTGTCACTGTCTCCTCTCGCAGGGAACAAGCAGGGAAAATCAGGCAGTTTTTCCCCTATATAAAATATAACGTGCTACACAACGAACAACAACTGCTGCTTTTCTCTAACTTGCTTCAAGTTTCCGTTCATTCATATAAAAGTAGTATAGAAGGAAAGGGGGAAACATTCTCTCTCTCTCTTTCCTGCATTTTCTCCGTCTGTCTATTGCTCTGCTGAGTGTATGTGTGTTTATGTTGTTGATAAATTTGACAAAACTGTCTCCAAGTCATATTCTCCGCTGCTGTACACTGTACTGTAGCCAAATGACCAGGAGAAAACAAACAATTGCACATGATTGTGCATTGTAATTTTGTGGCTAGGCAAACAAAATACATATCAAAGTAAATTATATATATCTTTCTCGCTCTGAAATTATCTTTGCTTCAATGTAAATTTAACTGTGAAAATTTGACATATCCTCTGTCTGACAAGCAGATTGTACTCCTTTGACAATTTGTATCATCGATTACTGTTACTAGTTGTAAGTATCATAAAAAGGCATAATACGCTGAATTAAGTTAAAGTTTTTCATTATCATATTATATATAACGTTTTTTACATTTACTGTGTGTGCATTACATGGAATGAGTAAAGCAGATGGCCAATAATTTGTGAAAGTTGGTTGTATATGTGTTTGTGGAGAAACCATGTGTCGTGTTTGTTGAAAATGTCATGACGGTTATTTCCATTGATTGCCATACTCGTCTTCTTGGTTTCTGGGCCATGCGATTCATTTCCCTCTAATCGGGCTTTTGTGCAATTGGCGAGAAAGTTCCATTATCGAATCATCATACTGTCATTAGATAACATGTACAAATGTGTGCACTAATTGACATTCTATATGATTGTGTGGAGACATCATAGACAAAAATGGCGTGTTGTTGACAGTTGTAGAGAAATAGAGTGTTTTTGTGAGTAATCAATTGCTGGATTTCAATAGACGTTTCAAAAGGCTCGTTGTCTGAAATCTGAAAGCCAATAAGCTTTTATGATATTTGGAAAAATTTGGAATCTAAAAGAGTTTCAGGTAAACTTTATATATTCTTTGAAATATTTAGCTTGAATATTTGAGTACATAATATAATATTTTTGAGTGTAAGATCTCTTGACACCTGTCTATAGCTACAGAATTTTTAAAAGAAAAATGCGTAGAGCTGATGCATACATTTTGTATGCTTGTTGACAGAAGTATGACTTTATTTTTAAATATTTCCAGCCTAAAACGTACCTGCTTTCTTATACTTTGTTGTGGATTTTTTTCGGATTTTTCTGCACAAGAAAACATCAGTGTCAAAAGGGAAAGCACCTTTTATGCATAATGTACGCTTTTTGTTTACTACAAGACTCCTATTCTGCTCAATATGTTTGCTCTTGCTTTGACATTTCACGCGATCGTTCGTAATGCCGTAGTCATAGTCGAGGAGAGTGTACAAAGACTGGGAATAGAAGAGGCAGTAGGCAGACCCATGTGCGAAATGAGGTACCTATCAGCTTTCAACCTCTTCTCAGAACAATGTTCAACGTTTCATGATGTTTTGAAGTGGCAATAGTGTCAGACAAGGAGTAATGTATACCAAAGCTTAAAGGATTTTGCGAAACTCATTACTTGTTAAAGACACGCTTCATATATTACGTCGCAGAGGTGTGCGTATGGCTGTGCGTGTGGATGTGGACCAATATATTAGCACTTTACATATGTAGTTTTGGCTTTGCATGAATTAACAACATTGGCGAATGACAAGGGAAAAAACCTAACAGAGACGTTGTAAAAAAGACATAGGTAATTCATATTACATGCGCGTCATTCCTTCCGCCATATACTTACTTCATTATTGTCTTCCTTTTGCTTGCCATTATCTTTTTCATACACGTAGAATATTTCTTTCATACTTTTTTCTTGTGTAAGACGTCAGCCTTCTTTTTGTAGTCATGCTTCTGTGTTAACGCAAGAATCACATATCTCTTATGGTTCGAGCAAGAAAAAGTTTTAAAGAAAAATCCCGAGTCTGTACATCATAAAAAGTTAGGCAAATTGAGTCATGCAAATAAAGGAAATAAGTGGAAAAGAAAAGAGAGTGAAAAGGTGTGTTATGCTAGTTCTACTTTCTTTCTGAGAGAAAGCAAACGAGCAAAAAGAGAATGAAAAGGTAAAAGTAGAACTACGTGTGTGTATGCATTTTATTCTCTTACTTTCAGCGTCAAATGTGAATATAATATGCACGCATATTGATCCGTTAAACTGTAAAATTTAGAGAAAGATAGAGAGAGAATGAAGATTCATACTTTTTTGTATAAACATCATCTACAAAATCACAAGAACTGTTCCTCCACCGCGGACGACGCCACGAGGTCTTTTTTCTCTATAATGGCACGGATGTTGCTGGTTTTCCTACTTGCACAAATGTTCACGCTCCTCGGTTGCTGCTGCGGTAGTGGTTCCAGAGCTCTCTATTCCTTTGTAATACTATTATTATTACGTTTTCCCTGTCATTCCATCCAGCCGTTTTTACTTCTTAGTTGCCTTGCAGGCATATCGCATATCTTTTTTGAGCACGGCTCATTCCTCTCGTAAAACTCTAATGGAATGTAGACAATATTCCTTTCGCGTGTACTAGTGCGTGAGTTGAGTAGGTAGGCATGCCGGAATTAGTATATGGTTGATGCTGATGGGGATGATGGTGCTTTCTCTTTGTCTTGCTTTTACTCAGACAGAGGAGGAAATTGTGCTTTCATTAATGTAATATGATCACCGTATAGTAAATATTATCCTAGTGTGTTGCCGCGTACAGGAATCACTGTACACCATTCTTGTTTGGCGGCAATATGGTCTTAACGCAAAGTTATGATTTATCCCAGTAGTGCCACTATAATATTTTCAAATTTACACAGTATCAGAATATATACAGAGGCATGTTTTTGGGTAACCTGGTCTGGAGTATAAATAGCATCAAAGCAAGTACGCTAGGATTAACCCTTAAAAAGCTGAAGAGAGTAATGCTTGATGCTCTTTTTCACACCAGCAAAGCAACCGTGAACCAGTTTGCTACACTTGCCACTTTTGCGTAAAACATTTTCTTTTAGAGTAGAGGTGGTCGTGGTATATGGTGTTGTAGTGCTATCATCATACGTGGGTACTCTGGAAATAATATTTCCTGTAACTCTATTCTCTATCTGGATGCATGACATGTCATGGAACGCATTTCCAGTTTTGTTGTGGTGGCACGACGGTGGAGCTAATGCTTATTACGTGATTACACTTACGTTTTTCCCCTTTGTGAAACCTACAACGGCATAGGGAGAAAGATAGAGAGAGAGAGCTACATGGGTGTCTACTTGCTTTATATTATTTGTCTGCTACTTGTATCCGGCCATTTTGTTGTAATATGTTTGCAAACTTAATTTATGATGACTTTTTACGGGCTTCGGGATTTTAACTCGGGCTTGTGAAAATGTGTGGAATGTGAATTTTGCGGAAAGTGAAAGCACCAAATCTGAGATTTGAGAAAACATGAGTATGGCATGTAGAAACAAGCTAAAAGCAAGTCATTTCGAGTATGTCAGAAAAAGTACCCAGGGAAAAGGAAAATAGCTATCATGCTAATCATGCCAGAATGCTACCGGTGTACTCACATATTTTGTCATAGTCCTGTGTGATGGATGATGATGTTGTAAAGTATGATAATAATATCGTACGACTTGTGACAAAGTACATGAATTTTTATTAGAAATACTTACCTACCTACGTAATTTTATGAATACTTTATTTCATACTCCGCCTACATGCACACTACGTAGAAACATACAAAGAGAGTAGAAAAGCATAGATCAATGCTCATTTTTCCCCTTGCATATTAAATGTTGGTAACGCACTTTCTGGTTTCAATTTGCTTCAGCTCTTTTTTTTTGTATTTTTCTTTCCCCTTCATTTCACATTGACTTTTGAGACTTGTAAAACGCAAAAACATCTAATGCCTTTTCTGTTCAAATCTGTTTTGTGTAGATGGCCAGCAAGCAGTGGAAGCGTCGGTTTCATCAAAGACTTCCGCAGAACTAGTATCTGCGGTTGTTGAAACACACGAGCGGCCTCCTGGCACTGATGAACCAAGTGGCGGAGACGCAGAAGTTGTTAGTTATCTGAAAGAGGTAAGCTGTTCTATTGTGCATGTGTTTGTGTAGCTGAATATATACACGTGTTATTTCATGTTTGACGAATCGAGTGTGGAAGTCTGGAAGTGCATAAATTTGTGCGATAGATATACATGGTGGAATGGGAAAGTCATCATGTTCATGTCGTTGAAAGGATGAAAACGAAAGATTTCCTTTTCACAATGAAAAATTAAGTGGCTCCGTTTCTCTTTGATATGATTAGGTGAATGAATTAGAAGACTCAATGACGCTCAATTTGAAGTCGCTGAAACAGCAGACCGTGATCGTTGGAGATGTGGAGAATGTTCGCAGCATTTTGGAGAAACAACGGGTAAGTCTCAATAAATACACTAATTTCTACTAGGAAAATGCCTTTTTGAGGGCTCTTCTGAAAGAGCTTGTGTAGGTGTCCTCTCTTTATAGTGTGGAACGTGTAGCCTTTTATTATTATATTACGTCAAACTGCTTTACATGTTGCCAGCAATCTATTACAAGTACATTTAAACAGCCTAGCCTGAGTGCCCAAAATTAGATCATTTCATTGCATCCCACTTCACTGCAGATAATATTTAATGAATTAGACCCCATACGATGGACGATCTACTACAAGTTTCATCATCAAACTGTTCGACAGTAAGAATATTTTAGCTATTTTCTGAAGCCATCATGGCATGCAACGTAGTAGATACGTTTTATTCATCTCACCTTTCTCTACTCATCGGCTTATTGTGTGGAGGAGAATGACTCTGTTTCTGTTGAAGTTTCCACTCTATCACCTTTGCAGTTATAAGGCTTAGCAGTATACCCAAAGGCATTACTATTATATAAGGCATAGTATACGCACGTCAATTATTTTCAGCAAACGGGGTTGCTGCTCCAAATAGATTATTTCTCTTGATTGACTCTATAAGGTTATTGTATGTGTTCTGTATGCTTTCACCACGTCGTCACCTTCCCACAGGCGTATTATACAATTTTCCTTTGTTAAAAACTTTGTACTGTACACCACACACATACAAACAGACCGGTTTTCTTTAACCACTCAGCAAAGAAAGGGAGAATACAAGAATAGAATGAATGCTTGCATATTTTACACACACCAGAAGGAGATTCTTTTTGAAAGAGAGCCAAACACAGATCTCGTTGTAGTAATGCAGTCATTCACGTCTATGACTTTTGTGACACATGGCTCCAGTGATTTTCTAAGAAGTCGCGCGGGTAGTAAAACCTCATCAAACTTGGACAAATACACGGAACAATAGATATGCGCCCTGTGTTGTAGTTCTTTCACGGTTGACGTGTACTACATATTATGAGTTTTTGCTTTATGATGGTCTCTCAGACACGGGCTTTTTACCCGCATATATTTACGGGCATATAAAATTTTGCCAAAAAATTGCTGATCTTATATATCATGTAGAAATGGACTTTTGAATTATTATGCATTCTCCCTAGCTGAATTTATATCCAATTTGAAGAAAATGCCCATGTTTGAGGTTCTCTCATATTTGCCAAAAAGAAAATCCTTTAGGTGGAACGGTTATCTTGTCATGCTGGTTTTTTTCTCTGAGGAGAGGAATTGGCTTGGCCTACAATATCGTTGCGCTATTGTGTCAAGCTTCTGACAAGAAAAATAATTTTCACCGTTTCTTCTTCTTAACGTTCGCATTGCTTAACGATTGTCCCTTTTTTGGCTAAATATATCGTGCCATGAATTCACTTTATAAGAGTGCATGCTTTTAGTACAGAAGAAAAAAAAACTATTTTTCAACCCACACCGCTCTCCTATTTTTCTTTTGTATTTCGATAAAATGTTGGTATTATTTTCCAACTTTATGTACCGTAAATAAGTGCGCAATACACACACACAATAACACATGTAGTATGCAAGTTTCTCTTCTATTCTCTAGTAGTAAATTTTAGTGGTGGTAATAGTAGCATGTTATTTGCCTCTTGAGTTGCTTTCTCCCGGGCCCTCATGCATTATTTCAAAAGATAGAAAGTCAATTTATTCTCCTGTTGGTGGTGGAAAAGATAGTATGTCTGTGATGTGCTCATAGTGTGCAAGTATTAAAATGGCATAAGGATGAGATGGAGCTGATTCAATGCAAGGTGGGATTCCGGTTCTTCTGACATTATCCACAAAAAAATTTAATACACACACAACAGCATACAAAACTATACATTTCCAGAGCGAGTTGCTTTACTGGCAGAGAGCATGAACAGTTGTTGGTAAAACTAAAAGTACGCTTTTTAGTATAACTGTTAGGAAAGAGAGAACCGGGAAAGTTTATGGGATAATGGAAGAAGAAGAAGAGCAAGTAACCCTTACTTCCTAAATATATACAACTTTGCTGGCAAGTATCAAAAACATTTTCCTGATCTCAGCCCTATTTTCTCATTGAGTTTCACACAGACACACACTCACACTACGCAAAAAAACGAGAGATCATTTGTGTGATCAGGAAAACTTTTAGTAGTGATAATGCAGATATGGAAGAAAATCTTTGGTGATGGTGAAAGTATGTATGCATGTTGTGTACAACTTGTACACAAGTTTGTACCTTTTATTTTTGAGCCATGATCCTATCCCCAGAAAAAATGTGCATCTCTTCGCTCTTCTTCTTGACTTGTGTGTGTGTATTAGTATCGTACGTACGTAGTAATATTTACCGCATGCAAGTGAACAAATATGGCAGTGAGCTGAAGTAGAGGGGTGCTTGAGACAAGTCGTTGGGTCTGATAAAGTGAAAGGAAAGGAAAGTAAAGTTGAGGCGGACGAATTGTTATGTTGTAGATGTATCCGGAACGATAAGTTGCTGTTTAGATTGGGAAGACTTGGCTGATCATGTTCAGTGAAGCAATAAATGGGTATAAAATGGACTCGCGAGATTCCCAAAAATATGTATAGTTGAAAGTGGAGAGAAAAGTAGATGGGTATATGTATTCTCGGGTTTTTTGCCAGCAGAGTGGAACAAAGTTGTGAAGAAGCCAACAACACAAAAAACACGCATCGTAGTCAATAGTATAGCTTGTAGTTTAAAAGTACTTTTGCATTAATGCTATTGATCTGTTTAAAAAATTCCCCAGCCTGACACTTACTTATGTTTGGAAAGATGCATGCGTAAAAATGTCTAATCTTGTGTGGGAATTGAAGTTAAAGTGGAATTGTTCACTGGCATGCATAATGCTATTTTACCCACAACGAAACTTGCCACAGTGAAAGTTTGTCTTTTCAAATAAATTATTTCAAAGCCGGAAAAGTATGCAAAGGCTTTAGGGTCCTTTTAATATGAAACAGGAAGAGAAGATAGGCAAATGAATATAATTAAATGAAACAGACTCACAGTAGTTTGCATTTTTCAAATGTGAGCTATAACCGGCGTAATATGTCGCATGTCACACTATACTATTCGCATCATCAAATGTTAAAACAGCCGCGCTATTAATGGCTTTGGTATTCCTAATCCAATCCCAAAATTTAATTACTTGGGCATTAGCACGTATGAATATGTAGTTTTAACATCTGCCTGAAACCACTATTGACTGGATAGAAATTGGTCGTATAATGTAGATAATAAACTATATTGCCTATTGTAGTCTCGTATGTTCACTGAATTGTGTAGTAGTAAAGGGACCGTGTAGCTATAATAATTTTTTCGAAAACACTTTCACTCGTGTCTATCTCTGTTTACCTTTTGTTATACAGTAGTAGTGAGTGAAAGCTTGGCTGCCTCTTTAATGAGTGTGTAGTAGAATGTGCTGTAGTTGTGCAGCTCAACTTGATTAAGATTGAAAGCTCATACTTGAAAATCACTAGATATTTTTCCATATAAATGGATCGAGTACAAAGACCAAACTGGCATATCTTTGATAGCAAAGTTTTCTCTTTCTTTTCTCCCTTTCCAGCTGAAATGCTTTCACTATAAGGGAAAATGCTCCAGAGTTTTTTCCTGCTGACTTATTTTACAATTTTATTCCAACCAAACGCGTTTATTACAAAGTATACTGGCAGACCATCATAGAAAAAGGCATTTTGTACTCTCTCTGGTTCCTCCATATTATGTGCTTTAGGTTTGGTGGTGCTATTTGCTTGCTAATACCATTGTGAGTGGATCGATGATGATTTCATTTACTCACCTGTCGTGTTTGCACACTGAAAACTTGGAGAGTTATTGAAGATGATATCATTTATCAAGCTGCTTTTTACACTCATGTTTACTAGCTTTAGGAAATGTTCAAGTTGTATGTGTGTGTGTTTGTTTAGCGGTAGTAATAATGATGGAGCATAGCGCTTTTCCAGCCAACCAAAAAGAAAATTGATCAATAGTCTGTGTGTCTGTGTGTGTGTGGAAGCAAAAAGGGGAAAGAGAGAGTCAAAAAAGCGAAAGAAGAAGAATGAAAAGAGCTCTACGACTACTAATGCAAGCCAACTTCAAAATCCATGATGATTATTCGGCTCATTGATGTACACACACACAGAGAAGAAGGCAAAGTCACTGCTCTTTTTCAAGTAGCAACCATTGTCAGCTTTTGTATAGAAATGGGAAGCATATAAGATGGCTGCTCATCGTCATCATGGGATTGATGGCACAGGTAAGCTGCTTGTGTGTGCTGCTTTGCCACTATCTCGCAGCATCGTCAACACTTCTTATTCTTCTGTGCATTTATTTGTGTGAAGTAGAGGATTAGTTCAATAAAGCGTCTCACAGTCATTATCATATTCCCTTTTCAATCCGGTCGTTTAAAGTGCAGCGCAAAAATAGATCAAAGAGATTTTGATACAGACTATGTGAATGGGCCTAAAAAGACAGCGAATTACATAAAAGCCTATGAGCTCTTGCTTTTGCGCTTCATCTAAGCCTACATTAAATCTATATTGGATTGTAGCTATAACCCTACTCAGATTACCAACCAGTTATTCTTTGGCGTGTAGTCCTCCTTGGTGCTCGTGCCCTTTTCGCTTAAACCCGGTAATACATCATCAGAAATGTATACACAGCTGAATGGCAACGACATCGTCGCCGAAGGAGAAAGCATGTCGTAATTTCTTACGCTTGATAGTATATTGTAACATGACTCCTCTGCCGCAATCTTTCAGAGTAAATCACACAAAAAATATTGAACATGTTATTTTTCTGGCTATATATCGGCCAAGCACATTATAATTCTTATATGGATTCATTAAAGTGCATATAATATGTCTTGATCTGCTTTTTGAACAAAAAAATGTGTTATATATTTTTCTATCTTGCTCTATGATTGCTTTTCCATAATAGATGTGGAAAATGTAGGAATGTAGTCAATATACCATATACCACTACTTCGTATGTAGTAATAATAATAATATTGTGTAGATAGTTGCGTGTCCCGCGAGCACGAACTTTTGGTTCAGCATATTACTACACACACCATCCGTCTTATATGTTTAGTCTGAAACACCATTTATTACACGAGATTCTTATATTACTTTCGGATGTGAAAATCGATACGGCAAGTGTGAGACTGTTGAGCTGGTTATGTGTTCCTAGTAAAATAAAAATATTCTTGTGTTTCTTACTGATATAATACTAGTAGAGAGCTACTTCATACCAATCCAATCCAGTACAGAAAAAAAGTCAAAAGGTCTTAGATACTTTCCCCCCGCTATAGAAAGAGCATTAATAGTAGATTTAGCACTATATATCAGGATCTTATCACATCAGTAGGACCTCACTCAGCATGTCCTTTCAGTATCAAACTGTGTGCAAGCCTGTTTTTAGTGATGTGTGATGTGATATGGCGGTGGTAGTAAGTAGTTGGAGCAGAGGTGGTGGTTTTTTTTGTGCCGTATGGTAGTACACACTACTAGCAATCCTAGTCGAATCTTAACTATCATGTCATTCTAATTTACTATTTCGGCTCTGCCCAAAGTCATAAACCGCGCTGCTACCCTACGTAATAGACCAGACCATAGAGAGAATTTTATGTTTCTTTTTCAGCTTTCACTTTTTCTGAATGTATTTTCACCTCTTTTTTAAAAAATAAAAAAAACCGAATAAAAATTGTAGAGGGAAAGAGAAGACGAAGAAGTGTAAAGACGTAACCAACAAAACTAGAGAGATACTTGGCGTATGAATGAATGAAAGTGTTAAGCTATAGAAAAAAGAAGAAGAAAAGAATGAGAGTGGAAGTGAGTTTAACTCTTCTCTTTTTTTCTTGGTTGTATTATAAAGCATCCTTACTTCCACTCCTTAAGAACAAGAAACTTGGTAGCCGAGATGGTTCTTGACATTTTCTTATTGCCATTATACCATGTCTTCTTTTTTTCTTTGCTGTTTCTGCTGCTGTTGAAAACTTTGTAATTTCTTGTATTATGGCACTGCCCCGGCTTGTGATTTATGACTGGAGGATTTTGTTACTCTGTACAATGGTGAAACAATTTGAGCCATGTGTGATTCACTTTCTCCATATATTTTTCATCTTGATGTGAAAATGAGCTGAAAAGAGTTACAAAAAAGTTTGGGAAAGAGTTAAGAAAGCTATGAAGAGTACAGGATATATATATGCTTGGATGTATAAGAAGGTGTAAATCTTCTTGTAGAGTTGTGAAGCCCCTTGCCACACATTTTTGTGCTTGTAAAACGTGCCACAAATTAAACGGTAACAAGGCTCAGTGGAGATGGGAAAGTCTCCGCGCGCTTATACGTATGCCCATACATATTCGTGAATTGTGGCATTTCATTACAAAGTCAGAGCTGATTTTCGCTATAAAATTTTAAACTGCATCTTCCTCGCAGACATTTTTCTGGAAAGGAGAAGCTTTATGTGTATTACTTAATCTAATCATCAAGCACGTGATGTGGCAACTACACAGGGAATTTTCAACCACAACGATGTAGATATATAGGTGTATCAATGCCGATTCGTTCATGTGTGTATAAGCTAAGCTATTAGGTGATGAATGCGTTCAATCAGCTAATTAAACCATTTTAGGTAGCTAACCAGTTGAAAAAAAACTTTCTTTTTAGTATCTTCAATATGGGTTTACTTTGTGTCATTACCATTGACCGAAATTGGGGTAATATAAAGAAACAGAAAATGGGATTCTGTTTGCTCTCCAATGACCTTTTGTGAGCATTGTATGGTCTGTTTGTGAATAAGGGAAAAATATGGTCGCCTTGTGGTGTTTGGGATCTTTACTTTACTTTCACTTTATTAAAAAACCTAGTTTTCCCCAGTGTAAGTAGTTTGACCTCATGTATACATGTATACACGCGTACGCCTTTCATGTAAATATGAATTTCTCGGAAAAGGAAAACATGGAAATGACAAGAATATGAATAGAAGAGAGAAAAACAACATCGGTTTCATTCGCGGATACACTTTCTTCCTTTTATGCCTGTTTATTATTATAGGATAGAGTACCCAGCTCTGCGAGTTTTTGAGTGTGTGTAACAATTTTATTACATTAGCTGACGAAGAAAGTCTGGAAAATCTCATAGGCTTTCTTTTCAATTTGCTCTCTCTGGAGTTTAGAAACGTCTCATGGTCGCTTTAAGAGCTTTCTCTCTTCCTCCCATTTCCTTGTATTCATTTAGTCGTCGTATATGTACCAATGGGTACAAGTGTACATGGTCCCTTTTCACTTTCTTTGTGTCGGATATTTTCTACTGCTATGCTCACAGTTTCCTTTCTTTGCTCAAGATATGTTATGTGTATGACGACTAAAGGGAGCAGAAGATATGAACGTAGTCAAATTTTCTTGTGTTGTATGGTTTTTTCACTCATATATAATATGGGTCGTACTGATATCTAGGTAAGGTCGTTTTCTCCTGAGTTTAACATTTTAGCACACACATTATGCACAAATGCATGTCTGTATATGCAGAAAATCCTGGAAGCGAAAATTTTCTCGGTTCGGTGATCCAACCAAAAAAACTGAAAGCAGAGAAAGAGAGGTGAATATTCTAATGAAACTTCACGGTAGGGGTGCACACACACATGAGGAGGCTGAACCGTTTTTTGGTGCAACTATCAAACTCATATATAAAATCAATACTACTGCCGGAACAAAGTAATTTATGAATAATTAATGAATAATAATTAAACTGGATTCCATTACTGGGTGATTATTATCCTCATTAAAAGCCCATTTAAGTGGAGCTCTGTGTGTAGTCAGAAAAGAACACTTTAGCTGCCTGCGTGTGTTCTTGTAGCCAGAGATTGCCTTTTACACACATACAGAGTTTGTACTAGATGCTATGTCATAAAACTGTCGTTTGTTCCTATTTCCTGAAGACTTACGGTATAAAACGGAGGCACACTTTTTGTAATGGCGATGGGCTGTAGGCTAGATCTCGATCTATCTTGTGTTATTGGATAGGATGGGCAAAACATGGAATTTTAGAACAATTTGGATTTGAAGAGCTTGTCAATGGTGCTTGATGGTTGTGCTGGATGACTCTATATAGCCATTGCATGCTTTGAACAAGCAAACGACTGAAAAATGTCGACATTCTCATCACATCGCCAACCCAAGAGAATACTCCTGGGGTGGCCATTTTGTAAATAAAGTAGGTAAGCTGAGAAATCAGTTTTCCATAACTTTCTCTCCGTCTTTTAGATTTAACAACGGCCAGGCAGAGAGAGAGGTAGATTGTAGAGTTTAAAGGAAAAGGGAAGGTGAAGAAGGAAGGGGCGATTGGACTCTGAGATAAAAGTGTAATATAGCTCATATGTTATTTATGGGTGGTGCGGCTTGTGTTTTAATGCTACAGGGAAGGAATTGTCCGTATTCTATCTTTGTCCGAAAAAAAGCCTCAGTTTTTGTAGAGAGACAGGAAACAAATAGCATTTTGTGGGCTTTAAGCTTGGATTACTTTCGGAACGAAAACTAAAACTAAAAAAATCAATTCAGTAGCTGAACATCTACTGTTATAATGGACTGGAAATTTTTAGGCGTTGTTGAAAAAAAGGAGAAAGAAAAAAGTAGATTATTACAGTTG
Organism: Entomobrya proxima; assembly: GCA_029691765.1. Lineage (NCBI taxonomy): Eukaryota > Metazoa > Arthropoda > Collembola > Entomobryomorpha > Entomobryidae > Entomobrya > Entomobrya proxima. Next base: position 9,372,287 of record CM056169.1, read on the forward strand.
TGCTGGAAAAGGAAAAATGGAAGAGGGCAGGCCAGGCCATAGACATCAACTCGCATTATATAACCCGGGAGGTTAACGTGAAAGTGCGCACGGCATACGGGTCCCGTGACAAAGTCTACTTCATCATTAGTGGATATTCTTTCAGCTTTCCTCATTCCTGTGGGTTCCATTGTCTTAAAGAAAATGACTTCCTGTTTCTAATTTACAACATGCACACGATTGTTTACGTACAAAATGTTGTACGGTTGGGGGACCGCATATTATGCACGTGAAAAATCTGTAATAGGGTATGAAGAAATAAGGATCTACACACACCTACTCAGCCTATTTTGTTGTTATCTTTAAAATCTCACTCTTCACATGATTCATAAGGAATAAGTCATATGTAATGATGACGAAGGATTGAGTAAAAGTGGGCCGACAGTCCTCGTTCTCAGTCAATGGTCAAATACGTCAGTTGTTTGTGTGTGTGGGAAGACCACCTTTATCACTGACTTTTTGTGAAATAAAATATCTTTTACATTGCAAACCACAGTTTTAAATTTCCGTGGGCTGATCAAAGAACTTGACAATCCGTGGAGAAAGCCTACTTTATGTTGATGTACGTGACTTTTACAACGATTATTATGCCATTTTTTATATATATATTTCAGACCGTTTTGAGGGAGCTGGAACTCAAAAAGCCGCAGCTGGATGAGTTGATGCAAACCGCTGAAAATCTGAAATCAGAGTCTAATCGGCATAATCTTCACGGGAAAGGTAAGTAGCGTTTAAATATTTATGTGTGCTGAAGAGAACGTGCGTCAACGCGTTTGGAAAGCACAAATCAACAGCTTTTATATACTTCACTGCAGTGGCCATACATATAAATTAACCAAAAGTGCCCATACACCGGCAAGTATAATACGCCCATTAAAAGTAATACCAGTTTTCAAACTGCATTTTAGGAATCATATTCATAACTCAATAAAATTTAATGATCAGCCAGGGAAGTAAAAGTAACACTAACGTGCTTGATATAGCACATAATGACAGCACCACTTGTGCACAATATGATTTTTCGACTCGACGGGACTATGAAAAGACTTTTTTTTCGTACAAATTTGGCCAAGTAGCATGATTTTGCTAACAGAATGTAAAAGTGAAAGTGGACCATAGACTCTCTAATATTATGTAGTACGAAGGCAAATTTTGTGCCGGCTGTGCATGTTCTCTCGTCAATTTCCTTTCAACAGCGTCAATGGCTGTGTACATGAACATATAACGTGACGTTAGAATTTATATGAGCCTATATTAAAATGGTATGCTTTGGGTGAAGCTGATGCAGGAAGAGAAAGTTTGATATATACAAAAAACGGGTTGTTTGTTGACTTCAATTTTCGCAAAATGAGATTTTTCAGCGCTCATAATAACCATCTTGTGACAATAAAAATCTCTCATACGCATTCATATTCTGCATTTTATTCTCCACTTTCTCCCAGCTTATTCATTTTTTCCATGCATACTGGTTTAGTATAAAAATAGAACTACAGCAAAAAAGCAACTTTGTAGTTTTTGCAAAGGAAATTGCATATTGAACAGAGAGGAAACTATAGAATGTGACTTTGTAGTTTTAAAAAGAAGCTTCAAGCTTTCCTCATTCCGGTTGTTTTGCTCAAATGAACACAAATTTGAAAATTAAATGAAGTGCAGGGACGGAAACATTGCGGCTAAGCAAATAGACCAACTAAAAATAACACCTTTTTATATATTTTTTATTTGCCGTTTTACAATGATATGTGTGTTTGCTGGTTTCCTTTATTTGCTTCTCATTTCTTTGTTCTATCCAGTTTTGTTATATGTTTGATGATGATGTACACACATTTTATGCGCAAGTAAGTCCTTTCGTGTGTGTGTGTGTGCAATATTGTTTTTCATAACTTATTCCATTCGCTTTGATAATAATATACGTTATATGTCCATTTTCATCGCACTTTGTCCAACTTCCTCTTCTCCGGCCATTCTTTCTAACAGCCACTCACGCCACACCATGCACAAAAAATATTTTTTACACACACACAACTTTACATGCTAGACATGATTTTATACTTTTTTACAGTGTTTTTTGTGTGCCCATATTCCCATCTATCCCTTTTTTCCACAGGCCGTTTAAAATAAGGTGTAGTCAAATCGAAAGCATTTTTCCGTCAGAAAGGAGAATTTCCCCTCGTTTTTTTCTCTTCTGACAGCAGCGGAGGAGCAGACTTTCTGTAAGATACATTCTTCTTGATGCTCTAGGACAGGATAATAGTACTTGTGCTTTGCAGTGTTTGTTTTGATATGAGAGAGAGAGAGAGGGAACGAGAGGATCTCATTCTCCCTCAGTCTAGTCATAGCGAAATACTCAATGCTCCTAAGAGACTCGCTTGCCCTATCCCAATCCCCTCTTATTTTCTCTTCTGCTGCGTGTGTGTGCCCTCATCTCATCCTCGTTTTCAAAGCCATTCAACACAGAGGCAACCATTTATCCAGCCAAGACCAAGCTCCTTTTCCTTTTTTATTTTACCGTTTTTCATGTTTTCATTCCTTTTTTGTGCCTGGCTTCTTTTATACGTTAAAACTGGCACGACACTGGGTTTTCTGTCCCGTACAATGTAAAAGTGTTGTGCGGAGACTCTTTTTAGTCAGCCTCCCTTTCAGAAGGCATATTAGACAAGAGAGAAAAAAAAGCTTTTTATTCTCTGGCATCTTTCTCTCTCTCACTGTTTCTTTTTCTCTTTTGCTCGTTGTTGATGTTAATTTCCAACTTTTATGAAGAGCAACGTTGTTAGCCATTTTCCACATTTGTATCGTTACATTGTGCACTTGTCTCTATGTGCAAAGCGCTTTAGTCTTCACTCCTGCTATTGTAGTATTAGCCGTTTGTGGTACTTTAGAAAGAAGGGAAAGTAGAGAAAGGTAGTTAGCAATGGTATTTACATGAAAAGAGAAAGGAGAAAGTGTGAGTGACTGAGCGAGCGGGAACATGATGACTATGGAATGTGATGTTACGTTTTACTAATTTATACAATCATACCTACACGCACAAGAGCTTTTATAGAGAGATATTCGTTATTTTTTACTACACGGGTGAACACGGTGGACTTCTTTCTTGTGTGCAGCTATGCCAGCACATTATACATATTTCCTGCCTTCATAGAGAGAGATCATGAATTCTACCGTGACTTGGCTTTCGTAGCAGTGCAGTAATATCGCGGCGGGGTCGTGGTGGTGCATTTGTGGAACCGTTACAGAAGAAGTACTAAGTATTTCTGAATGGTTATGGTGGCAAAGAATGCAAAGATTGTGTGGCAAAGGAAATTAATTGAGGGCACATACACTTTGATCTCATGTCCTATTCGAAGAGGTTTTGAGGTGATGATAAGCGTAATCCTCCACTTGCGTTCCTGAGTCATGATTTTCATTCTACGTCTCTGTCAATATTATCTACAGCCTTATACTCAGAGAAAGGTCGCTTCTCTTTCACTGGTCTGTTGTTGTACGTACAAGCTTTTAACATCACTTTAAGTTCGAGAAAGGAGAAACTAAGCCTGACAACTAGATAGTAAAAAGGATGAGTGCCATAACCTAACCATCCACTATCCAATCCACCGCCACCACCACTAACAAACGCTACAAAGTACTCTTTTTTGCTGGCAGCACACAAAATCCTCTGGCCTGGCCGGATAGCCACTATTACCATCTTCCTCCTCGTCTCTATTCTCTATGTTTGTATAATCAAAGCTTCTTTTTTCCCTTTGGGTCGTTCCCTCCTTCGGAATCTAAAAGAGTGCATGATAGTCTAACACCGCCATAGTGCAGTAGCAGTCATTCAAAAGAGAATAGAATGAATTGTATGTGGCGATGGAGGTGGTGGTAATGGTAATGCAGCAGCAAGAGTGCCAAAAAGAGTTCTTGCTTTCATCAAGTGGATTTCCTTACAATAAAACCGGAGTGCAATTTTCCTAATTATTTTCTCTGATTTTCACTCCTTGTACGCACATTGTATAACACAAACTGAGAATGAAAGCACCAGGATTTCCCTTTTGTATATCAGGACCAGAAAAAAGAATGAATAGTTTTGTGTAATAAAAAGTTGTTCTTCCGCTTTGCTCGGGATTCTCTGTCTGATGCTCTATGTGTTCCTGTTCCCCTCTCTGCTCATTTCCTCTGCTTTGTTTGTCAAACTGAATATTTTCTTGTGTGCTGTTCTTAGAAGTATTATTTGCACAGTTAATAATAATAAAGACTTAATTAGCTTTGATGTACTTTTCTACTAGTCGGAACGAAGGCGAAGAATCTTTAATTTTTGTGTCTATATATGTCCATATGTTGTAAAACTTGATGTTTTAGATTACATACGTGTGCTACAAAAACACTACTCTAAAGAATTTCTTTAGATCCTTACAACATTGAAAGGAATTACCATAAAGAGAAAAATTTGAATTGTTTCGGTCTGTTGAATACGTCACATAGGCAAAAGTAAAAATGGTTTTACTTGCAGTACTCACAAAACACTTGGTGATTATTTTTAGCACAGTGTATACTCCATTTTGTATACAGTATCGTCTTTCTGATCTATGCAACGCGCAGTTTGTCAAAATGACGACATGCAGCATAGGTGAAAAAAGCGAAGCGCCCATTTTTCTCCAAACAATTACGTTATTGTTGGCTGATAAAAGCAATTCCATTAAGTGTCCTATTTATTATTCTTCCGAGACTGGAAAACCAATATCAATATAGATTTTACGACTATCATTATTATACCAACACATTTAGGAAGAAGGAGAGGAAACGAAGAAGAAAAAAAGTTGAATGTGTGATGTAGGCATATACTAAAATCTTGAGCAATTTTGCTTTTCTATTTGTATATTGTGTAAGGTTTTTTTGTAGGTATATCTATTATTGACGTTTTTAGTGTTACACCGTGTCATAGCAAGTTATAACAGAGTGGCTTGCAAGCAAGTACGTTTGTCCCGACAAAAGGCAGTATGAAATCTAGCAGCTCACTGTTTTTAACCAGGAACAAGGGAAGGAAAAGGGAAAGGAAAAAATGCTTGAAAACATGAAATGAATAGAAAATGTTGGTTTTTCAGAACAAGTTATATTTACCGAGTGAAATCACTCTTTCTCCAGTGCTCACTGCTACTACCCTTACTGCTAGTTTTTGAGCATAATATAGGTTTCTTTACGCTTCGGAAGGAACAGATACCATTTTCTTTGTCTTCCTTTTTGCTTCTTGGGTTTTTTTCTTTTCCTTCCTTGCCTCTTTCTTCAATATTCAAACGCTTCTCTTGATTTCCTCTTACATTTGAGTACGTGGAATCACTCATGCTTGTATGTTCAATTTCACGTTGTTCCTTCTTCTTTTCTCTTTGTATATGTTGGTGTGTGTTACAACTTTCAACCACCAGAGATACTCGAGGATATTTTTCATTCTTTGAAAAAAGGTTGATTTCTAGTGGTTTCTGTGTGAGTGAGTGTAACCGCAGCCACAAAGCTTTTTGTACATAAACGTTGTGCTTTGAAAGGTCCTTCAGAATATAAAACTATAATGCGTGTAGATGAATCAAATGCAAGTTGGGACGGACATGTTGTATTCAAATATACTTACTGACTCGTAATGATGATAGTAAAAGTGGTGGAGTTGGTTGGTGGAGAGGGGACGATGATGATAATAATGTACTACTGCTCACAGAGCGTTCCCACATTCACACCAGCAGAACCAGCAGTAAAACGCGCAATAAATAGGGGAAGGGTAAAAATCTTTCCATTTTCTAGCACCGCACACTCTTGAGTTAGGCTTCTGATTTTGACATTGATTTCCTAATTGCTGTTTAACATAATAAAAATCCTAAAGAAAGAAATGTCTTTTCTGTATTTGCTTTTGTGTATGCATGAAATGTAGATTTGCTGTGAGTGAAAGTATATAACAACACCGAAAAATTGATACAAAAGAAAAGTGGTTCTTCTGTTTGATTTTGATATTGTCTCTGATGTGATGTGAACATGAGAAAATGTCGCTCGAGTCTCTTGATGTAGTATAGTATACTGTCAACTGTTTTTACTGTATCGTAGTTTGTGTGATGTGCGGTGGCAAAGAACAATTTTCAAAACGATTTTAGTATGAGGTAATGCCTCGTCTCCCGATAATAATCGTACGTTATATGATGATGACGAAAGTATCTGGTGAGGAATTGGAGTTGAATGGTTTGGAGCACATCTGTGGTATCGATCTTATAAAAAGAGAAGGGGCTGTTAGCAATATAATAATATACGTGAAGAATCGTTTGGATGTGTCATAAGAGTGGCACGGGAGCTGAGTGATCGGTTCCTTTATTCTTATAATAAACTACAATCAAACGAAGTGAAAAAGTAGTGGAAGTCGAGAGCGTAAAATGCACAAATTCAAGATTAAGATAACCAAAAGAAGAAGCCAAGTCATTACTCTAGCATAAACATATGCAAAGAGAATCTATAATGTGGCGCTTTTTGAAAAGTTGCATAAGCATAATATGACATAAACTATAGTGAAAAGAAAGACAAACAAACAGTGAGATAAATATGCTAAAAAGAATTTTTTAGCTATAGCTAGCTATAGTGGATACGCAATAAGTAACAGTAAAAGTAAAGTAGTAACCAGTTGTAATGGCACTGGAGTTTAGTTTGAGTAAGGGTAAAAGCAGTTGTGTGTGTTGGTTAAGTTTCAGAATGTTTCAGAAAGAAACATTTTTTTTTTCGAAATACAAAGCTACATAGCACTAACGCTATGTACATATTTTCTAGTCAAGCAACTTGTACCATAGTTTTTATTGAATAGTAGATTTTCCTAGGCACAGAAGGAGGTACACGAAGAAGATAGAAAAAAGTCGTAGTATTTCGATTGCTATTTCATCCCAGCAGTAGCAGATATTATTATTATTATTATGTGGAAATATAATGTGTTTCGGTTGCAAAAAGTGAATCTACTCGTGAGGTAGAAGGGAATTCCACGTACGCTCTGGATTCTAATTTTCTATATGCCTATTATAAAAATATGTACACGTTTATAGTGAAATTATCTCTTCTGTCTGACGGAAGATCTCTCATGTCTTGTGTCACGTCCAGGTTTTCTCTCACTGTTTGCTTTGCCCACACACACACAGCAAGCTTGAGAATGGATGAATATGTGTAGGTTTTTATTATTATACAGTATGATAGGTAGGTAGGTGTGGTGGAAGTGGAATAAGCTTAAACTTATAGCTTTTTCCCTGGCTTGGCTTCATCCGTCAACTAGTATCTCGGGATATAACTGCCACAGTGTGTAATATAGGTGTGCGTGGAAAAACTTTACTGCTTATGTGCTGCTTTCTCTAAGTTTCTCTACTTTTCTTGATGTCTTTCTTTTACAATTCCGTTGGCGGCGTTTTTGCTCCTTGCTGCTACTATGCTGGTGGTACTATCCACAGAGACAAGAATAAAGAAAGAGAAAGAATGAGAGACAACATCAGTTTTGTTTGCGTCTTTCTTTCTCTCTGCTGGTATGTTTATGATGATATACATTTTATGTTGTTTTTGTTTTTACGAGTGTATGTGTGGCTGTATAAGAGGATGGTGATTGCAGCCAAAAAGCGGAGACTCCAGCTGAGACCTGTGTGAAATAAATGACAGAAAGGGGTCTTCTTCCTATTACTGCAAAACAATCCTACCAGGACGGTTTTCTAGGAAGCCGTCTAGGAAAAATAAAATAAAGAAATGTTTGAATGTGGTTATTGTCCTGTATATAGCGCTGGCGACAGAAGTCGAGAAAAGGGAAAGAGAGATGCGGTATGATGCCACAATGCCAGGCCAAGCATCAGTTTAGCCAAAAGAAACTGACAGAACAAGACAGCACATGACAGTATCTAATTCGTGGGTTGAAATGCACATTTTGTTTTGTGTGAAAGCCAACGAGAGAGTGGGAAGGAGACGCGAGAGAGAGAAATATTTTGGAGAAAGTTGATGAGTTTTGCTATTCCTATCGCTCACTTGGACTTATCGTTTGTTTAACTGTCTGTATACCAGAATCATAATAATACAAAAACAAAAAGGTATGATTGTCATTGCAATGCCGACACTACTGCCTCCGTCAGATTGGATTATGTTTGGTATGCTGGCATCGACATCCATCCACTCTAGGAAATCCAACATGCAGTGAGTATTTACTAAAGGAATGCTAACAACGCGCTTTCTCTTTGTTGCACCATCCCATTTCCTATATATCACCTTCAATCCTTTCTTGTACAAAATGCCACCGATTCTAAGAATTCCCAGAAACAATACGCTGCTGGCTTGCTGTAACTGACTAGGGTTTGGTTTTAATTGATTCAAAACATCGTTTTTGTTGTTCACGTTCTTGCGTATATCAGTAACCGTCTGGTGAAGTTTTTTCTGATAAAAGAAGAAGTGTTTGATGGCGTTACAGGAAAATTATGCTGACACATGTGGTTTCCGTTTCTGATAAACATTTTACGTGTATTGCTTTTATGGGCCTGTGTACGAAGCTGATGTTGATAAATATGCAATTGTGAAAAACAAGTCATAATATGACATACAAGTCAATTCATTGGCCACAAAATGAAGAAACTGTCACAAACTGGGAGTGACATAAATGTGACAAACCCAATTCCCCTTTGACAAGAAAAACAAGTTTCCTTTAAATTGAAATTTAATAGTTATTATAAAGTATATGTAACATAGTGGCTTATATTTTTATGTACTTTTATTTTTTTGCAGTGAGCAAATTGAGAGAACACTGGGTGGAAACAAACCAGGCCGTTGTGAATCGTAAAACACAACTGGAACAATGCTTATCAGACTCGATACGATGGGAATGCCAACTAAAGGAAGTGGACGCTTGGCTGGGGCATATGGAATCACGCTTACACCAGTTAAGTAGCATTCCTCACTCTAGTGACCTTGTGGAAAATCAAGTCAGAGAGCAAAAGGTATGGAAAAGCTATATTGCCACATTGCGTACAAAAATTCTCATGAATTGTAGAGTTGAAGACACACGTCATGTATGTCATGTAGAAGTGACTCAGCATGAACAAGAATGAATGATTAATTTGCATAAATTGTTTTGTAAAGAATCTGCACGTAGAGTTGCATCAGTACAAAAAACAGCTTGAGGGATTTCAACAACTAACTCAACACCTCATTGCGGCCTATCAGCAAGACGATACGTCTCGTTTAAAACGAGCAACGGAACAAGTTAACCAAAGATATAATCATCTTAAGACAAGGTATGTTTTTTCGGTTGTTGCCTGTTTTTTTCTTTTGCGTAAGTGATAAAAATGACAAAAGACTTTGTTGAAAACAAAAAGGGAAACAACTGGATCACGCACACGGGCACAATTACATGCCAAGCAAAATGAAAGAACAAACGCGCGGCCCCTCATGTTACAATTCGTGCCCAAGGATTTATTGTTACATTGTTTTACTTAACTTTCTCTCTAAAATGGAAGTATTATCACGATTGGGGTTTGGGAGCGCGTATTTAGTTAGCAGGCAGAGTGCTCAAGTTCATGCTCATTTTGTTTGTAAATTGATGTAGTGTGGTTGCTCACGGACGTGCTCTGCATGCAGCTCAAGCCTCAGTATCTACAATCGACCGGCAACTGGATGCACAGATCGCCTGGCTAGCAGATCTTGAGAGGGTGTTGGAAGGCATTGAGAATGAGAGTCACCGACTTGGACCGAATATTTCCCGGGACTCCAGCGCTCTCCGTAACACTCTCCAGAAACTAAAGGTACAGAACTGGTTTTCTCAGATTTTGATTCTCCTTCTTTCCTACAGGCGGTAGTTGCTCTGCGTTCCTTTGTACTTGCTTTCTGACTACGCTTGCTTTGAAAATGTACTGTGATGGCTCTATATCATTCTTTGTTGAGTTGTTAATGAGCAATTTCTTCATCTACCTTTTATTACCTGTTTACTAACACAAGTCATGTGCAATTGCATACCTGAGTGTGCACCGCTTATTTGTATTCAGCGTTTGCGGGGCGTAACTAGACTCCATGTAAAACTGACAAAGTTAATATTCCTGCATCTCTTGTTGGGAGGTCATCGGCGTTGTGTAGCAAAAGGGCATGTAGTAAAAACTATACTCTGGTCGGTTTTAGTTAGTTTTGTAATTGAGCCGGACTTGATTGACGTGCTAACGAGACTAATTTCCATGATTATTCGAGCAACAACATGCGGACGTGTCAGCATTCTTGGTCATTTCCATCCCATTCTCCGTGTGTATTTTGTCCATTTTTAGTGAGGGACGCACATGGCACATGATTATACCTCCTGTTGAGAGTGGAAAAGATGCTAAATTAATTAAATTAAAATGAAGGCTGTGTTGTAGCCTTAAATGTCAGTATCACAACGCTTTGCATTTTGGCGCGTTCTTTCCATTAATTTCCTGTGTCACGCATACTTCCCGTTACTTTGAAACGTGGATTTATCGCTTTCTTAATGTTTAGGCATATATGTATGTGCTATGGCACAATGTTGTTTAAAATGACTTACTCAAAATTTAATATTACGTTTTCTCCTTGTATTATTTAAGGTAACAAATTATCAAATGTGTAAATGAGTTTCATGCACTATTAAAATTATGCGTAAATTATGCATCAGGCCATTGTTTCATGTAAATTAGCTTTCTTAAAAGGCTCTAGCGCAGATTTGATACTTTTTACTCGTAGTTGTGAATGAAGGTGCACACATGAATACAAATGACAAGTGAATGAAAATCAGACAAAGCCATAATTACTTTTTAGTAACACAGTGTGCCTCTCTACAAAAGGCTAAAAAAGACTCCTGCTGTTGGCACGGTATAGTTTGGTGGTGTGAAAGAAAGTAGCTGCTTTTTATTTATGGGAAAATAAAAAAGCAGTCACATCTCTGCCAAGACAGCAGATGGTGTAGTAGTGTGTGGTGCAAAAAGGCAAGGCAGAAACTATGTCTTGCGTTTTCCAACATGAGTTCCGTATAAGAAACATAGTAGACATGAATGAAAAGAAACTATTACCGTTATTATTTTAATGAGCTCCACTACAAAATATGATATACCTGCAACCTGTGCGCAACAGTTAAAAACTATGCCCAAAAATACGCAAGCACTACAGGCATTGGGTACACACAAGGACAATCTTCGCTTTTTGAAAACGTCACGTCACGAGTTGTAAAGTTCCTACCTATTTAGCAAGTCCATTAATAATGATCAACGTGAGTTGTTATTGGCATTTCGTGTCTAAAGTGTTTTAGACTAACGGTTGAGTTTACGCATAGTATACAGAGCTTTATTGTATCATCGCATATAAGAATGTTACCAGCATACCTAATATTACTAAAAGTCATCTTATGAAAGAGCATATTAGCTGTGTAAAAACATTTGAACTATACATGAGAATGGATAGCGGAATTTTATTAAAATTCAATTTTCTTTGCATAGCACAGGTGTGGTTATGAATGGAGCTGTTTGTACGTAAATAATTTCCTATACGGTGGGGGTGTTATGTTCGTAGAAACAATGGAATCCAACCGAGCATAAATATTTTTTACCAATTAAAATGGCAACGCCGTACTTAAACACTTAATGTCATGAATGGATATTGTGAATGTGTACATTTTTTTGGTTGGAGCATTCTGTTTCATGCTGAAATTTTAATTTCAATACAAATGTATAAAAATTATTTAAAATGCGCACGTTAATCAAAGTAGATGAGTGTATAATTAGACCTAAGATATGCAATATAGGTAGGTTTACTTATTAGCCGATCACCGGATCACCGATGTTACGAAGTCCGAAATGGGGTAAGTTGACACTGTATACTTTGGTGCAGCAAAGTCAAGTGGTTCTTCATTCCGTTACGTTGTTTTACATATATTGGAAAACTTCTTTTTTGAGGGAATAAAAGTGCATGCATGCATTTGTTTAACTTGTAGTATAATATTGTAAAATGCTCTCTGCTCGGAAAATGTTTTATAAGTAAATAGAAGCCGCATTCAATAAACTTTTAAAAGTTAAAATGAAGTTCTCTTTGTTTTCTACATGTTTTTGTTTTGCAGATGCAGAGTATAATGATAAATAGTTAAATGTAAAAGCTCCTTACATCTTACATCTTATGAATTGAATATTTTATTTTTAAAAATCGTTTTTTTAATCTAAAAAAGCAGACATATCTGAACCGAATAGAGTCCTGTAACGAAATGTTTTCTAAAGCACAAAAATTGTGTGCTCTTTGACTTTAAGCGATATCTTGATGAAATGTGAGCTGATTCTGGGTTAAAATTCATATAGTCTTTATATAATAAATGAACAGACATTTTTGAAACAAACCAGGATCGCTGCTGCTTCTCGGAACAAAAATGATTTTGAGAGCATTTTAACACTTATCAATCATCCATCACTTCTTCTTCCGCTCACTTAGCCGATTGCTGGTTTACGACGGGGGAGAATTTCTAATTAAATTCGGTGCAGCTGTGGCTTGACTCTACTTTGGAAACTTTAGTAGTGGGAGTCATCAAATGGCTATGGTTTTGGTTGTTGGTGGTAGGAACATGAAAATGCTTGTTTACAAGCCAGTTGACACGAGTGAGGAGGTGGATATATTATTGGATTGGAGGAGTGAAACAACATCATATATCTCAGCATACTGTGCAGTTCAAATTGCTTAACTACTCTGTCTGCACTGATGCAGTTAGTAATCCAAAAATGGCCTGGGGCAATGTCATCTCGTGCAGCGTAGAGAAACAATTATTTTTATTTATTGTTATTAGTGGAAAGTGGAGAAGAAGCAGAGGTTCTATTTGTGAACTACTTCGTCATATTTGGACTTGAGGATTGACAAGTTGAGAAGAAAACCCAATGAACACAAAATTTACTACTTAACAGAATCCGTCTTGGCATGATGTAGTAGATAAAAACGTAACATGAACATATAATGAGGTATCAACCATGTTCACCAAGTATGTACACTGTACACGGTTCTAAGCATTCCATATTGTCTGAATTTGGAGAGAAATTAAAAATGAAATACAGATGAACATGGCTTAAAAACTTGAATACATAGAAAAACAGTTTTTCACAAATTTTCTGAATGATTCGTGCGGAATAAAAGTGTTAACAACTTGGAGCGGTGGTGGTGGTGTATGTCGTAACTTGTAACTGTACCGTGTGTGTTGTTAACCTTTCCCTTGTCCTAAAAATGCAGTAAGTTGTTTTGCAAGGCATGTCGTTATTATGGTTGGTTAAATTACACAACAGAATTTTAACAAAAGTATGGTAGTACATTTTGCCTTGCTGCAATTCAATTTTCAAAAAAGCGTTCTGCATTCTAGCCGTATCGCGTTGTGCGTCGTACAGAATGTTAGGGAAAAAGTTTGACGTACGATTGCTGTGTACTATATTGCGGGATAAAAGTAGATACTTTCTTTTTGCCACGATCGTTTACCACTTCTCGCTTGAGCGTATGTGTGTTGGTGTCATGTTTCTTGCTGTTGTTTTTAAAATACTCCTTGTGTTTAAAAAAGGGTTCTAGGAAAACAAGTGGAATTTGTTTTTCTTCTGGGGAGTATTTTTTTAAATGTGGAATGCGAACAGTTTCTCCGCTGGAACGCGTAGAATATATATGTGCTATTATTTTTCAGAGTATTATACAGTCCCTTTTCCCACTATTCATAACATAAGCATAACAATGTGTTTAACATTCTTGAAGACTCTGCCACCCACCACCATCGTCGTCACCGTTTGGCCGTTAATACTGGCGAGAAAAGTAGGCACACACACAATTTTGTTTGCGTGTGTGTTCCATCATCCATCCAGCTCTAGAGAATCTTTGTAGCAGACTGTGTGTATACTTAAGTGTTTAGGTTTTATCGCCACCACCACCACCACCACCTTTAACAACAACCCCTCCGCTTCATCTTTCTCTTTTTTCCTCCGTTTACTTCTCATTTCTACTACCGATGATATAAGTAGATGAGCCCAAGAGTTTCTGCTGCTGGATGTTGTTGAATGCAGTTTCTAGCCTGGCGCATGGCATGCCGTAAAAAAGAAACTGAAACTCTCTGGGAGCAGTGAGAAAAACCCGGAGAAACTCTTGAGGTTTTAGTAAGTTCATCTGGAGTTCTTCCTGGTGGATGCTGGAATCTGAAAGAGAGGAACCCATTTCTCGGTCAGAGTAATAACCCGCGCTCAGGGTATCAAAACTCTGCTCTGCTGCTGCTGCAAGCGTAAAGGGAAGGAAAAAAGGGAAAGTGAGGTTGTGAGTGTTATATATGCATGTTTGCATGTAGTAGGGAGGTTTTCACAAGACGTCATTCCAGTTTGGTTTGGTTTTTTGGGTACTCTACTCTAGTAAAATCGCGTTGTTCATGTTTCCCAATTTTCTTCCGTAAGTTCTGTAAGCAATCACGCAAAACTTTTTTCTTCTCCTGTTGGTCGAGTTGAGATATGAGTTACATTACATTACTTTTCTTCTTGGTGAAGCAGCGGTGGTGTTTTTAAGAGGACAGCAAAACACTACCAAGAGAAGAGAAATTGAGAATTCCATTGTTATAATGAGAAAGAGGTAGATGATAGATTTTTTATTGTTTGCCACTGCCACGATAGAGAAGACGAGCGTAACAAAAATCTTTTACGCCTTTCGTTTTTCGCGTGGCTTGAATAAAATGGAGATTTTATTGCTGGTGTAAATTTTAGTGGGTGTTCATGATCCTGTGGCTAACCAAATGAGCTGGATCTATTTTAGAGCTGGCTTTTTTGCGAAAGGTATAATATATAGTACTGATTGACTGTGTTTGTGGTTGTGCAGGGTGGCTTGTGAACAGTGAAAGTTAGGTCAAAGTGAAAGGATACGTGCTTGGATTTCGGTAAAGGAACAGAAGCATAATAATTGCACGGAGATTTTTATGGGTTTTATACTACTTAATATTGAATTCAAGTTATCTCTAGTACATACTCCAAACAACAGATAAAATGTCACAGGAAATGGGTATAAGAATTCATTTCGGCGGAAGTCCTGTATTTTGGCAGTAATTATCGAATTCGGATGAAGTGACGCTTGCATGTTAGTTCGTTTAGTTAGAAGATTCGTATCACATTGCGTCACATAATAAAAATGAAAAACAAAGTCGTTGTTCCAAATATAGACTGGGCTATCTCTTTGGATGTGAAACATGAATGTATGGTTTTACGAGAAGAAGTACCTTGTGGGGGTTTCTTGTGTCAGCCAACTTAAAAAACACTTATATTCTTAAGTGCTTTATTGTTTTAAAATGATAACAGTCTTTGGAGTAGACAAACATTTTGGCGTAGTTGTTTATATTTTTGGCTAATAAATCTCTGCTCATCAAGACATTTTCCACTACTTTTACCTTCTCTAAATTTCCAACTCCAATCTAAATTGTCTTGGAGGAGCAGCTGCGCCCAGCTGTATTAAATGCATTCCAGCATCTCAGTTCACTCATTTCTTTCGTCTTCTCTGAGAAGGAAAAGAGGCGAAAGTGAATTAGATGGTGGTAGAGGCAACGGCAGTGCTGTAATCTCGGGAAGACGAGTGTCGTACACATCCCTTATTGGAAGCTCAGAATACCCCACTAGCTATGCAAATCACTATCCTCCACACTATCGTCGCAGCTCTAACACCACCACTGCATCATCCGAATCAGACCATGATGACTTCAAGGAAGAGGACAAAAAGCTTTTACTCGCAACCGGCGGCGTTGTTCCCACATCATCATCAGTGTCGTCATCTCCGTCCACCACCACAACTGCAGCAGCAATTCGAGCCCAATTACGTAATAGTCGTAGTCGAAGCCGAGCCTCATTATTATCATCACCCCAGTCGTCGTCCTATGGGAATTCCACCGGTGGTGGTAGTAGTAACGGAACGGACATCGCTAATGGGAACATGCGAAATTTTCCGTCTTCTTACAGTGACTACCAGTTGTTCACTGGGAGAAAGCCACGACCATTGTCACTACCGCCCAGTGCAACATCTCTGCTGGGTAATGGTAGCGCAAGGGCCACCTCCGTACAACATCTGCTTGTCAATGCCAGTCCAGTTGGTAACCGTACCTTGTCTTCGTCCACGTCAAGAAGTAGTAGCATCAATGGTGGTTGCAGGAAGATTCCCGATGGACACATTAGTTCAAGCTGTAAACTGCCCTCGAGTTACACTCAAAAGTTTCCCGTTAGTTATTTCACACCAGAGCCAGTTATCTCGCATAAAAAATTGTCTGCCGGCAGTAGTAGCAACTCTTGTAAGGGTGGGGGTGGTAGTGGTGGTGGAAATAGCACAGCTTGTCGCACTCCATCAAGCGCTGCTAGTGCAAGTAAAACACTTTCTCCATTTTGCTCATCAAGTGAGCAGGATTTATTATCTGAAACACAGTTTGGCGCTTTACCGAGCTTATACCAGTCATCAAAATGTCTCAGTTACTCATTTCATGGTCATCCAGTAAATGGTAATGAACTAGGCAGTAGTAACTCTCCATCGGGTGGCAGTCGCTCAATTTCCGATGATGCCAGTCCAGGCTCGGAAAGTTTAAAACTACATAATCATACTAATAGTAAAGGTAGCAGTAATAGTAATACCAGCAATAGGACTAACGGTAACGGTTGTAATAATAATGACAGCAGCAGCAATGTGAATTGTAATAGTACTCTAGGAAAACCTGAGGGAGTAACATCAGCATCGTCGTCAACTGCCGCTACTACTGAAATTGATGATAATAATAGTAAAACGAGTAAAGCAAGTGATATTAATACGACGAACGCAAACGGTCGATTTTCAAACACACTAAACGATCAAGCGAGTAGAAGTTCAAGCAAAGAAAGTATCTCGTCCTCGATAAAAGTTGTTTTTAACAAGAGCTCATTCCGACAAAGTGCCATGAGTTCGTCAAAAAGTTTCACGCATGCAAGCTTTTTCACGGAGGAAACTTGTTTGAGTAACACGTTACCTCGGATGGGAAAGAATAAGGGTGTGCATAGAAGCACCGAACAACTTGCCCTATTTCTTGATATTCTCTCGTCACAGGAAAAATTTGTTAAGGTAGGGGTGGAGTTTTTATGTATACATAAGTAGCTTCCAGCTTTGCTATGTGTTTTGGTTTCGATAAAGAATTTCACATCTCTCTTTAGTAGAAAGTTATTTTTATGGATTTAGAAAACCTCGCGCGCAATAACAGTTATTCGGAGAAGGATCTTGTAGTTTTTAATTGTATTTTGGCTGTGGTGTGCAATATTACCTTTTTGCTCTGCTATGTGATTATATTTCTTGGTAAAAATATTGTACCGTGATTGCTTTTGACGTAGTAGTACGCTCACGCTTTGCGCTACTGCTGCACAAGTAGACTGGAAGCAGACTGCGATAATTGATAACTTATGGTATTTTCTAGTAATAAAGTATTATTGCTTTTCGAATTCCTTTGTTGTGCTGTACATTTTCTCCAGACATAGCTTTCCTGACATTGAAATTCTTCTCCAGATTTTCTTACACGTGCCAAACTTTTATAATAAAGGAATACACACGTAGGAAATCAAGAAGCAAGGAGGTATAAGGAAGAATGTGAATTTAAGGGCGAAAAGAACTACAAGCATAGTCAAACTATGTGTTTTATATAAAACGGTATTTGCAATTTTTACATTGGAAATATGTTGCAGATTCTACAAAAATGTATTACATAACAAAAGTAGATAAAATGTACGATAAAAAATTGCGAGTTTTTGTGATAGGATTACATTTATGTCATTTTTGATGTTCTACTTTTACTTTTACTGCCCACTCATAAGTGAGAATAGTAAAAAAATTATTGCTCTGAGAATTAGTTCATGTGGGAGCCACACGAGTGCTTGAACATGCTATACTGCAAAGGACGTACGGTTTCCGTAGCATATGTATATGGAGTGAAATGAGATTGATCAAGTGTCAGCATTCTCTGACAGGAAACCGTATGAGACGAAAAAGCATTAATGTTTCATTACCTGATCTCAATTTCCGGATTTTGACTTTATTCTATACACTTGAAGAATAACCACATACTTAACATGCTCATCATTTGTTACACATTTCTTTACAGCGGTTTAACAAATTTCTTAAACCGCATATTCTAATTTTCTCATCACATTGGCCATGTTTCATTTGTATGAGTTACACTGATTATTATTGCCTGTACAGAGCAAATGCTTTAAGCAAAACAGCATTAGTGCAATGGAGGTTTATGTATAGAATTTTGTGTTTTTCTACAGCAGTCGCAGTTCAAGCTCTTTCATTTCTGGAGGTGTAATGCACAACAACTCCCAATGTCCCAATCAAGTTCATTTTCCACTTTTATACAAAATCAATCCTTGCAAAGGATTTATTTTTTGGTGTAAACTGTAGTGTACATGCCATAAAAACACAAAGTAGAATCATTTCTATACGATTATAAATTGAGGGGAAGTTGTACAGCTTTAAGAGCAGGTGCACGATGCATGTGAAATAGAATTTACGTACCATCATCATCATACTTGCATGTAAGTTTTTTCCAGGAAACTTTTTGCTTCGTTTTTATAAAGTTTTATGCTCTCATATAGAGAACAGCAAAAAATAAATGAAGTTTTGGTAGAGTCGTTAGACTGTACGGCCGCGGCTTTCCTGTACTTTGTCTGTACTCGATTGACAGATCCAATTGAATCCAATTTCTTCGTATTATTGAAAGATTAGGGTAAACCTCCCTATGGCTCAGTCAGTCTTGTTTTTTGGATTACACTTTTCACCAGAAAAAAAGATCAATAGTGGCATGGTTTGCAGGTTTGCTATATACGGTATTGGCCATGGATTTTTTGGAAAGTTGATCCTTGAATGTAGCGTTTCTATCATGAATGATATGGCTTTTTTGGATGTTGGCTCTCTGCATTTGTAAGCCTTCTTGGTAGTTGGTGGACTCAGTTGGGCCTTGGTTTTAGCTATCATGTTCCTCGTTTACCATGCCAGGCCAGATCAAGTTGCTGACACGCATTGCAAAGTGATCTGTCATCCTTTGCCTTAGCTTAGACCTTATGAGTAGAACATTGGAATATCGTACGCAAATGGGAATATAAAATCATTCCTGAATTTGACTCCGGTATGCTAATAATGCTGGAGCAAAAATGTCTGTTATTTCATTTTGTGGTGAAGCACACGCATCACTGCACCTATTCATCAGGTTTGAAGCAATTTGTTTGAGTTCGACAGTAATACCCAGGCACAGATTATTGGCATCAATGTATGTCTCAGATTATATGTACATACAGAGTTTCACGTGACTTATACTATTGTAACTGCTTGTTAACATAAACCTTTGCATTTGGTCGCTTTGTTCCTTTTTCCTGTCATTTGATTCAAACTTGTAAAAAAATCAGAAAATTTCTAATAAGATAAAATGTTTTATTCTTTCAGGTAAGCAAATGTTTTCTCTACTTTGCTGGTGAAATGGACGACACTTGTTGCTAGTGCTGTTCCTTGCTTTCACACGCGAATGCAATATATGTTCCCGTCCGTCATTCAAAGTGACATGCACTTTGAAAGCACGACAGAGGGATGCAAGATCCACGTGTCAAGATAAATGCGCGATAAAATGTTTTATCGTCTGTTTGATTGTAACCTGAACATATCGCAACATGGTACCATTTTCATCGTGCAATAAAGTATGGACCTTTCTTTTTTCTTCGAAATGGATAACTGGTAACGTTTTCCCATTGTACCATGTTGGTCTTGTCTTTCCTCCATTGGAAAAGACAGACTGCATGACAATTGGGATGTACGCACTAGATTTTTTCCGTGATGGTTTCCTCGTCTTCTTGGTAAGTTTATTGACATCCTGTCGCTTTCTGATTAGATATGTTGAAATCGGTTGGTGAAAGTGAATTAATGGCTGGGTAAAAGTTGTACAGTTTTACGTATACAAACACCACACTAGGCGTTTCCGCATTGAGACCATCCACTATCATCATATTATAACGTTTGCATGATTACGACT
This sequence comes from Entomobrya proxima, assembly GCA_029691765.1. Taxonomy (NCBI): domain Eukaryota; kingdom Metazoa; phylum Arthropoda; class Collembola; order Entomobryomorpha; family Entomobryidae; genus Entomobrya; species Entomobrya proxima. The sequence goes on from CM056169.1 coordinate 9,392,319, forward strand.
TGCTTGCCCTGGATATTTTTATTGTGGCTTAGAGAAGAGAGAATGAGCAGAATATATATTCACTCCACACAGGCACCATATGTTCACCCCATCCATTTTATGAAGAGAAACTTAGAATTTTCACCACTGTCTATGTAATTTATCCATTTTTTGCTTTTCCTTTTGGTAAAGTGTCCAGAGAGTATTTTTCTGATAGCGTGTGCATGTCTTGTACTCGTTGAGAAGAAACCTATATCCAACTAACTGGTCTTGTTTTTCGTTAAACGCTTTGCTCCTTGAGAGTCACGTACCACATTAAATTCTAGAAAAGTTGAATCGTCTGGGAAAGTAAAGTTTATATCTGTGTAGTAAAATAAAATACACATATTCTCAGAAGAGGTCAAGCACTAAGCACGCATTGAATTATTTTACCCCATTAGATACGTTACAGGTCTGTGTGGCTCATATAGTTATGTAGGTAACTTTTAGTAGCTTTTTTACCTGTGAGTTTGTGGAGCTCGTTTTGCTAACAAGCGGAGTGTGTGCAGCAACAGCAGTAGTAAAATTTTGATAGGAAAACGTGTTTCTTTTAGGAAAAAAAATAATTGGATTGGATGAAACTGTTTAAAAGGTGGACGGGAAGCTGTGTAGAAAATGTTCTTAGAGTGAAAGGAGAAGGATAAAAACTAGGGCAAGGTTTAGATTCCAAAAATGCTAAAGTATGAAATTATATAACATAATTAGCCAGTTGTGAAACAATTGAAGTGTACCGCACTCGGACAGCAATTTTCTCCAGGTGACTAAGGCTTCAAATGTTATGGACACTCAAATGATGCTACAATTTGATCTGTTGAAGGCAACTTAGTCAACTAAAGACAACAATGTTTATTGCAATTTTCATTTTGGTTTTGCCGTTTGCCATAAAGCAATAGGCAATAGGCCTTCTTTTTTACAAAACGCATCTTGACCTTGTAAATTCTTGGTATGATCTACTAATAAATTCATATCAAGCCAGAAATAACACCAAATTACTTAGATACATGTCTTCATCGTCTTGATTAAATTGCTCTAGTTGATTAACCAATAAATATCAATGATATGAATATGAATGAACATAGCCACAATATGCTGTCCGCCATAGAATGAAAGAATGATTCAATGAAGGGAAACATTTTGATCATTTGAAAGTATATCTGCTGGAGTAAGCTTCATTTTCATTACGTATACATGCAGACTTTAATATACACAGGAGGACAAATTTTATGTGTGTCATCATTTCATTCATATCATGCCATCATACAATTTATAATAGTAATCATTGCATGCTGCATTCAGCTGTCAAGTGTTTTCTTTTTCAAAATGTATGAAACTACTACATGTAAGACATAAAATTATTCCTGAAGAGAAAAATAAAGTGGGGATTAGAGAAGGCCAATAATTTATATGCATGTAGCCTACCCATATGTCCTTATAAACATATATAATTTAATATTTACGTGTTTATTTGTTCTTGCACGTTTTTCTATGCCATTACCATATTTGTACTAATAAGCAGAGTAAACTTACACGGGCTTGGCCTTGAGATGAGAAAGAAGGGGAGAGTTTTATGCTAGATTTGAATAAACGTATTCCAGCAGGGCTCATCCAACTGTAGCAGAATTACAAAAAATAAGGAGACAAACCAAAAAAAGCTCACAGGAGGAAGAAACAAGAAAAAAGCTATGTTTTTCATCAAATTATACATTTTCAATTACAAATGTTTCTGCTGATGATGGCCTAATAATGTGCATTATAAATGAAGCCGTGAATCCCACAGCGAAGTAAAAACCTAAAGGTGTTTCAAGTGGTAGTAGTAGCAGCGATTTTGCTATATATTCTACACGCACGGCTCTATATCTTTTTTCGATTACTACGACTCTGTAAATACATGTCATTATCTTCATCAGCGCTGTCGTGAACGTATCATTTGGGTTTGTTATTTTTTGGAGATTACATAGCTATTCTAGTGCCAGTACGGAATAGCAATAATTTGATAGTTAGATTGAAGAAGAGCACGGGAAACTAGCAACCATATTCATACGCTTGTGTGGTGCTCAGTAGTCGGAGTATGAAATGAAACTGAAAGGGTTGAGCCGAGGTTACACACAGATACGGGGAGAAGAGAGAAAAAACGAATTAAGGCAAAATACAGCACAAGACATGTAGTCAGTCAGTCATTGCCCACCGCCAGAATAAAAACTAGAAAACTAACGTATGTAGATGATAGAGTTTGAGTTGAATCATCATCATATCATCTGAAAATGCAAAAGTAGAGGAGCTTTACACGATACCATGATGATAAGGATGACGGTACCATGCAATGATGTTGATGATGATAGAAAAGGAAGATTGTATAATGGTTGGTGGTGTAGTAGGGATTCACAATCTCAAGCGCCGCACCAAAGACAGACGATGATCGTATAATATGAATGTACGCGTATTTTTCAAATAGCGCAATATATTATAACCCTCTTTCTTTTACTTTACCATCCATGAACACATTAAGTTTTTTGTTAGGATTGCGTTTGCTGGTCGTATATAGCTTTAGCTAATGTTTGCATGTAAAATGTGCAGCGTTCAGTTTGAATTGCGGTGACTAGAAATAGTCAAGTCAACAGTAAGCATTTCGTCGCTCATGTCGTCCTCCCTCTTGTTTTGTTTTGTACCAGAGGGAGAGTGGTGGCTGCAGTCAGTTGAACAGTTGGAGTCAACTGTGTTCCTGTTGTCGGCAGTCAAACGAGTGAGTAGAGAAGCGCATTATTAGTGGAAAAAGAGCTGGGGCTTTGTCTGTGTGTGAGTATGCTTGTGGCTATATATATGATAAAAAGGAGCAAATGAAAATCTGATTTTTATTTTTTGCGCAAGTGCATAAAACATGAAAAATTTGCCAGAGGAAATGTATTTCAAGTTAAAAGTTAGTAATTGTGACATATTGGCTTAGACGGCGACAGCGGTGGTGTAAAATCTAGCACAACGTCTTACACGTGTGTGTGCACTCTTACAAGGTAGTAGTGTTTGGAAAACCAGAAGAGATTGTGTTCACTTTTCCATTCAAATTGACATATTGTATACACTAGTATTCATAGCTGGAATACTGTGGCCTTGACCATTCGTGTTTGAAATTTTTGTGGAAAATGTGATGAATGACGAAGATAATTTTCCTGTCATTCATTTTTTTTGCATTTTTCAACAGTGAATTAAATCTTGTGTTGTTTTGTCAGTACTTTTAAATATTTCCTTTGGAAAGCAAAATTTTTCCCTTTTAACAGCTCAACGTATAACGTAAGTGATTCTATTATACTTTGTTGCATCATCATTTTTATTAGATGAAACATGTGCGAGTTTTTCTGACTGTTGGCTACTGCTGCTCCAATTATACTTACAAATTAGTTGGAACGAATTTCATACATGATATTTCATTTCGCATGAAATTGGGATTTCAAGGTGACGTCTGATTTTGAAAAAAGGCTTTTGCTACCTGAAATGAATACAGTTTCGTGCTTATTTTTTGTGCAACAATTTTATAAGATTTTAACTATTTCATATTTATTTTCATTGCCACGAAACTCCATTTTCCAAAGATGATTTGGAATGATAAAAGAGACTGGTATCCTGTATTGCGGATGTACATTCCAGAATTTAAATGGTTAATTTATGTAAAGCCGGACTGTTGAGTATTTCACGATTTCACAAGATTTCTCTAAACTTCTTCAAAGATCCAGTATTGCAATTTGGAAGAGTTAGATTGAAGTGAGAGCAGTCTTACATTTGCAAATTTTAATGAAAGTTTTCATGCTACATTTGTTCATTTACAACATGGACATCTATGCTCAAATAGTCAACTTTGTTGCATCGTTTTCTAGACTGAACTGATCGTGCTAATAGGTATTTTAAAACCCATTCATCTTTTACCCTTATACCGCCAAAGTTCCATGATACTGGTTATTTGTCATAAGTCATTGTGTGAATCGAAAAATATACACGCGTAAAAGCCATATTTCCATACCTATAGGTCATGCTAATACCCACCAATTTAAATGTTAATGTTTATGATACGTAACTCGTCCTTGTGCTTAGAATACATAATATTTTTGAAATGTCTGCTTTATGTTGGCCTTAATGTGCACATACGCCGGGGTTTTTGTTTGACAGTACTTCAAAACTTCAATCTCACTTTGGTTATTTTTCGCACTTACAACTTAAAGTAAGTACAGTTTGCCACGAAGCAAATAAAGCAGACGCGCAGACATGAAATTGGCAATGGTAATTTATCCATTCATTCAACTTTCAACTTGGGTATAAAATTCTGAAAGATTTTATGCTCTGTGGTGTGTAAGGTATTTTTTCGCTGGTGCTGGTAGTGGTGGACTCAAATATTTCAAAAGAATATATTATTACTCACTGATTTTAATAATTCAAAAAATTTCCCGTTTGGAGGTTAAATGGGTGTTGAGGAATTGTCAAGTTTATCCTTCACCACATCTACAACCCGACAAATTATTACATACGTAAACTTGCACATAATCTTCTTCCTTTTACACAGGTTTTTAAAAACTGCTTTGTTCTTTCATGGTTCACTGCACAATTTAAAATTTCTGGATCTGGGTTGTCGGTATTCAGAGGATAATAGTATACGTCTCAGTGCCCAGTGTGCAGATAGATTTTATACGGAAAATACCTTGCAGCAATGTTTTGAAGTTGATTTGTCTGACAAGCTGACTAGGTACGAGAATGCCTTGTAATGCCTTTTGACACGATCTGGCTATCAGCATTTTACCTGCACTTTTATGGCTTCTTACAAATTCATCCCCTGGTCTACACGATTTTTTATCTTGTGTCCATTTATTGTTTATTTTGACGCGATGCATATATATAAATCTTAAAGGAGTGGCTATTTTTGTTCTCGTGTAGCTGCATAACGGACCGTCATCGCTATAATGATGACAAGGGATAATAATATATAGGCTCAATCACTATTTATGCAGTTATTGCACTATGACTTCTTGCAGTTTACACAGAGTTGATTTGTATTTAAATCTTTGGCATTCCTTTTTTAAAGAGCCGCGTCAAGTGTGTCCAATTATAAACATATGACATAGTGGCGCTAGCGATAGAAAAGGTAAAAACGAAATTAGATTTAGTCAAATGATATGTAATTTAAAATAACGGATTTCGCTTCCTTTACAAAAACCTAAAGCAGTCTTTTGTGACTTTGTTCTCATTGTTAAGTGGATCTAAAGTATATAAAGCCTGAGTTCAATGGACCAAAGTGCTTACTACCAAAAATTTAATACATAGAATGGAAGAATTCAAAAATCCGGCTCTATTGTCAAGTTCATAATATGTTATTGCCTTCTGCTGCTATTTTCATGCTAGATAATCTGTGTGAAAGTAGTTATCCAACAAAAATTCACTTATGGGTTGTGTCAGGCATGACGGGGATAACTCAAATATATACTCATACAGGCAATTACAGTGACCAACAAAGACTAATACGCGGCACGAGGTCCCATACTCCCATTTTTCTATATGGCAGCAGAGAAAAATGAAATTTGTTTTTTTTTTCTTCTTCTGAGCCTTGTTTTATGGTAGGCTGTGCAATAATTTGTTGTTATGTATTTTTGGTGTATGTAAACTCATGATGTAAACATATACTGGGCTTGTAAATCACAAAACAATAAGCTATGAATTTTTGCATATAGTCATAATAGTGTATTGAAATGTAACTCAACTCTGTAGTTTAAATCACGGAATGACTCACCTGTACCGTTTGTTTGCAACTTTGCAACCTGCAAAAGTATCGGTTGCAGTTGTTTTCTAGTTGTGAGTTATATCTTGCTACATGTCATATTTCAGGGTTTTTATATATCATACAGGTGTATTGTTAAAGGTGGCCGGGACGAAGATGATTGCCGAGTTTGCTTTGTCTCCTTCCATGCATAAATGTACGTAATGCACAATCAAGTTCTCCACTCTTGCTTGTTAAACTACACTAGTTAATGACAGCAGCAGACGTTCCTGCTTCAACTTCAGGTTTTTGCGGATTTAGTCAGAGAGCGGATTTGGGGTTTCCAACTGTTTTATGAGTGTAATCTTCTTGATTATTTACTTGTTACAGCTTTCAACTCAATTTTGTACGATTTTTTCAAGTATGGTGCCAGGGTTGGGTTTGAGAAGTTGGTGCAAACAAACCGCGAGACTTTCAATATGAGTTTACGATGTAAGCTTTACCAGTATAGATTTTTTGCTGTTTTTGGTGCACATCCTATAGTCATCATAAAGAAGATGATAAACAGCAACAGTTCTCTAAATGAGGTTGTTAAAGAAATCGTATATGGCGGATTATATGAATATTCTTTTTAACTAGATCCGTTTTGGCTTCACTGAAGAATGCATGTGGAAGTGGATGCGGTTTCTTTTCAATACATTCGTTCTCACGCTCACTTTTAAACCGTATGCATATTATTGGCAGCGTGGTAACTTTCTTGATTGGACAGCTTAAGACTTTGAACATGAAAAATGATACCTACATTGTTGGGTTAAGCGTTTTAGAAAAGAAAATCATTTTAAAGCAACGGTAATTGATACATGATTCATTTATCGTTATATACTGACACAGAATTGCGTTTCTTGCATTTCAATGCATGGACACTAAGTACACTAATCCGTAACGGTAACCACAGCTTATGTTGTTAGAATTTGTAATATTTTGCCACACGGTTAATAAGATGCATGGTGCGTTTGCAGTCATGTAATTAAAAATTGAATATTTAGTGTGGCATTAAAAATCATATGCTTAAACTATTGAGACAAAACATTGTCATAAAAGGGTGTGTCATTCTCATTTATTTTTCAACTGAGCAACGTTAACGAAGAATAAGTCATTTCGAATATTACATTTTCATTAAAATTGTAATTACATACGGGAAAACATGGTTTCCGTGCATAATTAGTTTAGGTGTTTTTAACTACTGTCTCCTGTTCAAAATACAACGCACCCTATTCAGCTAGCTATATTTTACAGTCGATAAAATAGCTTGCCTTAAATATTCAAGTCATATACTCAAGTAGAAAATTGAACAAGTTGGTATTTAAAAATTCATAAGGTCTCGATGCCAGCAGAGTGTTGTGCAGTTTTTCATTTGGTCACTTTATAAAGAGATAAATTACAAATATCACGCTGTTGTATGTGGGTACCAAATTTTTATGCTGTGTAGGTATGTCGTTTTAGTTGAAGGAAACGTTTTTGTCTGTGTTGATAACTTTATGACTATCTGTAAACATTTTATCAACGCAGGATTTAATTAGTCAAATGTAAGACGACAAGCCATGAAAAGATCTAGAGAGGAGCGACCCTCCACAATATTTTCAACGATCAAGGTTTCAGTTTTGCTGATCCCATGTTGTTGTTTTCTTAGGCTCCACGCTAGCCAAACCAGCGGACTGTCATTGACAAAAGATTTATTTTGTGTCTGTTGGACTTGGACACACACACGTTCTCCCACTTTTTTGCCAGATAAAACCTTCCTCTTTTTGCTCAAGGAAGTTTATGTATATATACGAATTTAATTTGCTTAAGATATTAGTGTTTTGTCATCTTTTCTTGGTGGGATATGCCTGTCCAAGTCCAAACACAAAAGCCTGTAAAACTCTTTATGCGAATTTTATTCTCTGGGAGTGAAAAATATCGAAATGATGAATGCGAAATAAATCCGACATTGTTTGTTTAAATTCGGATTAGTTCATGGCCCATTGCTAATAGGGGTTCAGTGTACATCTGGGAATTTGCACACAAATTTGGCATTGTGAATTGTTTAACAATTTCTAAAGCTGGTTTACATACTGTATATGATATGTTCAACGCGATATGGACAACTTTGTCCGCTAACAATCCACTGGTAATAAAATCATTTTTCATGTTTATGCAAATTGTTTTAATTTTTGTGTCAAGTTTGTGTCTTGTACAGTTTACATATGCTCTGTCGTGACTTTACTATTCTTCGGTAGCATTTTACTGCGCGATGCTGGTTGAAGGTTGATTGTTGCGTTGTAAAACGCTACGTATGTATGTGGGAAAATGTAAGTTTTGTATGAGTACATATTTAGTCAAAGTATCAGATTACCTCTAAGCTTTGAAAATTGATTCATCATGCAAGATGCTTGTAGTCATGATATAGTGTTTACCTTAACGGATTTTGCGCAATATTACTTCCAAGTGTAAAGGGCAATCCAATTGTCGCCGCAAACAATCACGACAACGAATGGATATCGTTAGCATCACAGTTTTCTGAGACATTTACTGTTTTACCCTGTCAGGTTATATGAACTGTTAGGCATGCATCAACAATATAGAAAATTTTTCATAGGACACTCAAGTCGATGCCAACTGAAGGACTTTTTTAAGAGTGAAGATCACCCCAAGCCCTTTTCCTCCTCGCGTTTTGACGAGAGAATCATGATGGTACTCATAAATTTTCAGCAATTTACTTCTCATTGTGGAGTGTGAACCATAAAGGAATTTCCTTAAGTGGAAAGCAAATAATTTGCCTCAACTTGATCAGAACCAAAGATCAGAAACAAATTACAGTAGTTGTACCAGTGCATGTATGCCTATATGAAATAGCCTTCATTCTGTACAAGGCACTAGAGACCAGAAGATGAGGTATTTTCATTTATGAAAAAGAATAGAATTTAAAGCTTGCTAGCAGACGTTATTATTTCTGCCCCAATGCCAATGATGGCAAGACGATTTTCCCAGCTGATGTCTGCATTGTTAAAATGGAGCGCGGTGTGTGTAGAAATCACTACGAGACTACAAGTTCATGGTCTTTTTTATTTCAACATAATGCATACATTTTATTTATCAGATAAAAAATTGATTTATGCCTATGTTGTGTTGTACACATCATGTTTGAGCTTACAGGGAAAAAAGATGATATGATGATGAATAGAAAGGTTACACACACATACAATACCGCGCATCCCAGAAAGAAATTCGACTCCAGTTATCGTTATTGTGGCACATCATCATCCAAATTATATTCATAAAGTTGAACTTGATTTTTTTATTGAAATTGTTTCGAGATGAACTTTTCGTCATTTTTCTTCTTGTCTCATTTCCTGATGGTGGCTGTTTAACATATTGGACAGACAAGCAGCAAATTCCAAGCAAAAATGTTAGCATCTGCATTAGCTACTCTGCTTAGCTCTTTAGAAGCCAGAAGAAAACATTCTTAATTTGCATTGATTGTTCCAAACACTTTGCATTTTTTATTTCCAAGCAAAAATGCGCTTGTAATGTTGAATAGTGTTTTATAGTTGTGCATTTGTGATATGGACATTTTGGCAAGTTCTGCTTGTAATTTGTGTCCTGTTAATTGCATAACACTTTCATGAAATTGTACACCGTGTGCAATTATAGTGTATTATCATGCTGGATGAGCAATATGTCGCATATCATTAGACGGCTACTAGTTGATGAAATAAACCTGTCATGACATGCATGGATTTCCTCTATCTTTCCAAAATACCAATTTCAGTTATTACTTTGCAATTACTTGAGAGCATAAAGTGGAATGCACTATCAAGTTGTACAAGAATTAATCAAAGATCAAAACGTCCCGATAAGCATTTTGGACAGCGTTTTTAATAATCGGAGAAACTTTTACAGAGGAACGAGTTTCCTTTTTGTTTTCCTTCATAATGCAAAAAAACATTAAGTTGATTGAAACAGCGTTTTCTTTTCAACTTTTTCGATTATCAACAAAACGTGAATAAAAACACTTGAAAGAGAACGCTGAATAATGCGCTGACTCTTTTTATTATGTTTTTCTTTTGCATCCTGAAGTGCATTTTCCATATATGTCTTTCTCCGTATTTTTTATGTTTGTTTCTTGGCTTTGCATTGTCCTTGCAGTTTTTTGGTTGTAATATCTGTGCGAGTACTGCAAGTACAAACTAAAGAAACAAAAATCTTTTCATTTCAACTTTTTTTTGAAGAAGCTATACATACTTGATTTAATGCTTTTCCAGTTTTATTAGAATTGAAAAATAGAGATAGAGTAATTTCTGGAACTTTTAAAAAACGAGAAAAAGAGTTATAATTCAAGGAATACGTATGCCAAAGTGGACATAAAATTGCCCTAAAGTACAAGATTTGCTTTCATTTCAGTTTCATGTTGTAACCGTGTATGAACTACTATTTGTATCTATCAGTTCACATACCATTTTACCACTACCACACCAATAACAACAATGAACAGAGAAAAAGTTGATTGTTGAGATATTATTTTGTGAATTCAATCAAGTGCCACTTCATTCACTCCACTCAAGTAGTAGCGCAAATCTATGTAGTGGTGGTGGATGCTATGCTTACACTGCACATTATATTCTTCAGGACTGATGATGATGCACAATGGTGATGTCAAGTGCACAAGTACAGAAGGGGTTGAAGTGGATTGCTGAAGTGCCACAAATGGCAGCACACAGGTTATTTGATGTCCATGCCCATTTGTGACTGACTTGTGTGCAAGAATGTAGGTGGAAATTGATTTTTTATTGTTATTGCACCTTGTTCATGCTCATACACACGGTATTATTATTTTTCGTTTACGTAATGCTCGCTCACTCTCTTTTAGATCAATGCGGTGTGTGTCTCGAGGCAGAAAAAGTGGTAATGGCAAAACAGCAAGGAGAAAAAAGAAAGAAAGGAAGAAGAAAAAGAGACTTATTGACTTGTTTTGTTACCAAACTCACACCAAGTATCACTGTAACAGCCACAAACTGTACGTGCGGCATATATAGAACATGTATAAACCTATAATATTGCATTATTTACTAAAAAGTCATTCTCCTTTCCTTCCTTCCTCTTAAACTGCGTACTTTTGTGGCGTAACTCTCTTCACTCTCACACAGATTCAAAGATTAATGTTTCAGCTTCTTTCTTTCCTACGGACGTACGTACGTGCAAGAAGAAACATTATTCGTAGTCTTTAGACTGTGTGTAGTGTGTAGCCGCCTTGTTGCAAGAATGATTTGCCTTTTTTTCCTCTACATTTCCTCATTCTTGTTTCCATCTTGGGTCGTGGTGTACTCATGAGATAAATTCTGCCAGTAGTGGCCAAAGCACGTGGAACCAATTCATTGCCCTATGCGATTTAATATTTTTCTCTGTACTCATATCCTAGTCTATTATGTATTCAGTGAGCAACAACGCATTTTTCCCGTATTTATTTTTCTTTTGTACAAAAGTCTGAGCGAATACAATATATCCTTTTTACAGTATCATTGAATATTGTTAAAAAGTCAGTAACACTTTTCAACAACTTTTTTCTGCGTTGTATATGTGTGTATGGAAAGGTAAGAGTCAGAGGAAAAATGAAAACGATTTATGACCGTGACACTTTTCTGACTTCATAAGTGTTGACCGCTCTTGTAGTTAACAGTACGCAGAATTTTACTTATTGTATTGTAATCTTAAACCCGATACGCACTGCCGGAACTTGATTTTCCTTTTTACATTCTCTAAATGCAAGGTGTAGCATCATGGATGAATTTTGAATTCTTGATCTGCCATCTTTCAAAGGCGAATTTGTTCCATCTGTCAAACGTCAAAAGTTACGCATTTCTTCACGCACAACAGCATGTCTGGTTAAGACAACAATGCGTACATACTACTTTACTAACAAAGTTTGCCAATGCTAATCACTTGATGGTCGTGATGATGTTATAATTATTTGTATAATGAGAATGTTCTAACTCTCTCAACATATTATTTGCAGACAGTAAAAAATCTTTACAGTGAGTAGGCGGAGGTTGAGTGCAAAAGTGGGAGAGCGTTGTTGTATCATTTTTTTCCAAATGTGTTATGTTTTTTTACAAAGTAACTAGCATCTTCATTTTTATCAGAAACACATCATATATCTTTCTCTAAAATGCGCTCCTACTTAAGTGTCAGTGACCAGACTATAACTACTTTTAAAGCATGTTAACATCATTAGCATCTTTACCCACCCCCATCTTTATCTCTTTTATTAGATGTATTTGCATTGTTTGATGTGTGTACATACAAAAAATTCTCAATTGGCATTGGGGACATTTTGAATCATGGCCATGTGGTGTAATGTCTTTTATTCATACTTTGTTGTATTTTATTTTAAGAACATGTTTTGCATAACAAGAAGCAAGTAGGTATGTGTACATTAGTACAAACATTTTGAGCACTGATGGTGGCATCGTTGTTTTTTTGGCGAACAGAATGCACAATAAAAGAATAATCAGTGCTAAGCCTACGTGTCTTCTGATGGATTATATAAAGTTAGCAGGGTAATCATGGCCTAATCACGTCCAACTTACCCGGCTGGATACAACGTTGGTTTAGCTGTTTTAGCCAATTTACAACTACTCTGTTGTACTCGTTTGAAAAATTATTATCTCTATTATTATTATGTATGGCTATCATTAACTTAATGTATCATTGCGGGCGTAATAATTTGGTTGGCTTTTGTATGCTAATTTATAATATTATTTGAGTTCGAATCAAACCCAACTTTTCTATGCTCGTGTGAGTAAGCGTCTGTGTATAAAACATTGAACTCTTATCATTGCAGTATTAGAGTACGCTCGCGTTAACATTTTGCATGGGTTGGGTCCCCGGAATACTATGCCCAGATAAAATTACTTGTTGAATTGAAATGTGGTTGAATCATTCACCAGTAATCACAATCAGTACAGTTGTTGTTAGCTCCTTCTGCTGATGATAATTTAAATTCCAGATGAGTGTAGGAAACGCATAATGTGTGTGGCAGACAAAAGCAAGACAGCTTAAATAAATAAGTAGATATCGTGTCCCCAATCTACGCTTCCTCGTACTAACATCACGTAACATCTAACATTTCAGATCTTTTAGCTTCTGTCCGTCTTTGGTGCGTGCCTACCAGCGCTCATACATAATGAATGATAATCATTGATTTAGCAATTGCTAGAGCAGAGGTGCATTGCACTGTCATGTAAAGTCCAAAGTCGTATTTTTGCCAGCAAGATTTTAGTTTCAATTTTGGTACTGTATGTTCACGCATAATAATGCGTTTGACCTGACGACATATGAACTGCCACAACACGTAAATAAAACGCACCCAGCCCTAATCCTCACTTTTTACAATTTATTACTACTTAACGGAAAATTGCGTCTGATTTCCTTATATGAAATTGTTTAATGATACCAGTGGAATGTCAATCGCTAAAAAATGGGTATCGATAGCTTCAATAATTGAAATCAATTTTATCTAAATAGCTATGTAGAGTAATTTTCCATAGATTGTGTAGGAGTATAGCTTTTAAGGAAATGTTACATTGCAAACTTCCTTTTAGCTTCCTGAAAGCATCGTTTACCATTTCGAATCGTGAAGTGGAGGGTTAAACGGATAAATGAAGAAGTGAACCCAGATGTTATAAATGACTAGTTCTCTCCCTTCTAATTTCTCATTCTGCTGCTGGAAGCCCGTTTCAGCGGACATTGAGTCAACAGCAAAGTCATCCTGGTACATGACGACACATTCATCATCATTGTAACGCATAACATAAAAAAGGGCTGGGTAAAAGTTGTAGCTGAGGAGCAATAAATAGCAGCGGCGGCAGCTTGTGTGTGTCATGAACTCATCATTTAGCTGTAGTGGTGGCTTCTTGCTTGGTCTTGGTGAGTACGAAGCCAAGAAAAGTCTCTTAAAATGTTTGTAGTTATGTACCTAGTTTTATTATTAGTTACACAACAACATCGATACAAAGTCAGCTAATATTTTTGGCCTTTTCTTTTGATCACGTTGTTGTTGTACTAGCATAGTTACCCTTTATGGACAGACTTTTCTCTCATTTTATAACCTCGAAAATTTGCAGAAGATGCTAAATACTTTGGCCTGAAACAGACTACACGGACCAGAGTGAAACTGGAAGATGAGTGAAGAGAAGAAGAAAGGAAGCAGATGAGTTTCCCTTTCCCTTCAGACTTCATTATTTTCTTAAAACTTGACGAAATTTAGTAGGCACATACTTAAACAGTACATTTGCAATTCAGTTGCCTATATTAGCTATGCAAACACAGGATCTATTCCCTTTATCATCACACTATCAAATATGACGATATTATGTTTTTCAACTAAAATCCAGGTCTTCCACCAACTCCAAGCTTGCATACTCTACTACTACTACTGCAGTGTTGTTTGCTACTAAATAGGGTCGAGTTGAATTTGACTCGTTGGCTGGTAAAACTTATACCAAAAATGTTTATCACTCATAACACAACGTAAACATGCGGCTTTTCTTGTTTTTGTCATTAAAAGATAAGCGCAGTCGGTGGACTGTTGTTCACTTACGTAACGCAAAAGAAAAGCACAGGACAAAGTTGATGATATTAGTTGCTTTTCATCTTGGCATTTTTTCTCACAAACTTCCTTATTCTTTCATTATTATTATAATTTTATCTCATTCACGTCTTCTGCTACACAACAAAACCAAGATTGTTAGGTGGTGAAAACATTCATATTTCCCAGCTACACAGGGAGCCCATATTATTTTTGCGCTTTTCCTGGTGATCTTGTGTGTTTGTTGTGTTGTGCTCATCCCATTCAATCTTCTTCGTCTTGCTTCCCACTATGGTAGCCCTTGAATGGAATGATGATATACTCTACTAATCTGTAGTAACACGTTTTTGCTGGGGCTTATGAAAATATACAGCTAAAAAGGAAGTACCGCAATGAAAACTATATGGTTTTGTGTTGTTGATGCACAAGTTGGTTTTACACACACAGCGGTTAAGTTGACTGCCTTTTTGGTGTGCAAACATGAACTGGTCCCTGGTGAGAAATGCAGTGTCAATGGATCTAAGTTTTCATCTTCAGCAGCTTTTTTGCCTTCATACCAGTACAAATACTACAGTTTTCCTTGTTCCTCTTCGACATGATACTTTTATGCAGTTGTTCCTTGGAAAACCTTAAAACACTTGTGCCGTCATCAGTATAAAGTTGTAATGAAAATAAGAACATAAGAAAGCATTAAATGTGTTTTTGAGGGCGAGAGCGAGGCAGAGAGGAAGAGAAAATATCCTTTTCATTTCTTTTCCCTTCGAACATGGTTTCTGGGTGTTGGGCCTATGTATAATGCGTGGGGTGCGGTGGCTTTAAATTTTTAAATAAATGCACTTGAAGTTGTGTTACTACTTTCAAGGAAGTTATACATCGGGCTACTACCGTCTTCAATTCCCACTCTCCACACTACTTATCCTTACTTTTCACCTTCAGTAATGTTTTAAACTTGTGCACTTTTCTTTCCTTGACTTCCTTGCCGCCTCTGTCTGTGTGTGTGTGGGCAACTATCTCTAAGTAGTGTTATATCTTATGTGAGGCAAAGCCAGTTAATGTTTATGTACTAAATAAGATGAAATGGGCTATTTTATGATATATCCTTATTTCATTGGATTGAGAGTACACGTGGAGAGTGAGTACAAGTACAAGACGAAAATTAGTGGGATTTGATTAAATATGCATCAAGTGAACGTTAAAGGAAGCCACACGGCTTACGTAGGTACTTGAATGCTGGTTTTGCTTGCGGAGACTCAACGTGCTCGATACATCCCATTATTAAATGAGCTACAGCTTTTGCGGTTCTTGGATGGTTATGGGGAAAAGTGAAATTTAGCGAAAGGAAAACAGACCTACATTACTATTACTACCTCTTGACTAATATGATCGCTTTGGTTATGATGCTGCTATGAACCAAAACCTGGTCCGGTATGCCGTAGACTACAATTAAGAATCATGATACAAGTTCTCTCTACCCACCTTCCTTAGAGATTTAAAATTCAGTCTGCTGGGGCGAGATATACTCAAAACAGTGAACTTGTCTGTAAACTTGCTGATCCTACAGCCACGCAGTAGATGCAAAAGCTTTGCGAAAATACTTCGATTAGCCTCGTGGGGGTAATGTATGATTTGATTTAATGAACTACGAGAAACAATTGACAGTACAATAATGATATTGTTTAATCTCCTTCCTACGTACTACACAGGTTGATCTAATCAACTGTTAATTGAATTGAAATATGGACCCAAGCTGTTAGCCTGAAGCATTGTTTCCCCTGAGATTAGACTACCCCTACTACAGTATGATTTGAAAGCAGAGTGCTGAATTGCTTGAATGAACCTGTTAAATAAAATGCTTTTGAAAAAAGAAAAAATGCTTCTGAAAACAAACCGTTTCTGGTGAAAGGTCTTTAAAAACAAACGGCACATCTTAATATTTTTAAAGAGAGCAGAGCAGTCATGATATGCAAATATGGTGTTTGTTCAAATAGGCAATACTTTGATCAGAGATTGTGGCGTTTGGGACCAAAGAATAATAGCCTATGACTTTGTAAGCATCTATTCATTAGACTTCTAGCATTAGAATTTACGTGCTTATTGTCTTCAGCTTAAATTAAAGTTTTTGTAAATGCCTAATGGTTTTTACCAAGAACTATAAG